>CM038672.1:531374582-531974582 GCA_021605145.1 Aegilops bicornis
CATCCGGCTTGACGTATCATTAGTGGCTCACACCAAATCTAATGGTCAAGCGAAGAGAGCCAATCAAGAGATCCTGAGAGGCATCAAGCCCCGGCTCATGGTTCCTTTACAACGAACGCCAGATTGTTGGGTGGAAGAGTTACCTTCTGTGTTATGGAGCATCAACACCACGCCCAACAGATCCACGGGTTACATGCCTTTTTTCATGGTTTACGGAGCAGAGGCGGTTCTCCCTAGTGACATTTGTCATGACTCGGCTCGTGTGGCGGCTTATGTCGAAGCTGACAATGAGAAGGCATGACAGGAAGCACTTGACCTGTTAGATGAGGAGCGTAACATCGCAGCAGCCCGTTCGGTGATTTATCAGCAAGATCTGCATCATTATCACAGCCGCCGGGTTAGAACCAGAACTTTTCAAGAAGGCGATCTGGTGCTCCGACTCACCCAGGATCAGACTGATATGCACAAGTTATCCCCGCCTTGGGAAGGACCCTTTGTGGTCAGCAAGAATCTGCATAACGGGTCATACTACCTTATAGATGTTCGAGAGCACAAAGACTCACGTAAATCGAAGGAGGAGACCCACCGGCCATGGAATATCGCTCATCTTCGGCCTTACTATACTTGAGCCACAGGCTCTGCTTATGTACATAGTTATGACAATGTATATAATATGATCAATATAATAAACCGGAACCTCAGCTAAAGCGGGGTATCTGTTGTTTTTCTTACATCATCTGTGGTTCCTTTAGGGCTTCTGTTTATAAAGCAGAGTCATGTTTACCCATTGATCCGGCTTATAAAGCCATATATAAAAATCACTTGAGGGCTTGGTCGTATTCGAACCATAGTTACACCTCTTGATAGGCGTAAGGCCACCAGAGAAATCACTTGGGGGCTTGGTCATGATCGAACCATAGCTACACCTCTTGATCGGCGTAAGGCCACCAGGGAAATTACTTAGGGGCCAAAGAGAGTTTTGCAAAAGCACAACTCAAACATAGGCACCCACTGAGCACAACTCAAAATATTGCTTGGGGGCTATTTGCTTCTCAAAGAACAAAGAGTCTACACTTGTAATAGGCTATCAAGCCAGGCTTGGAAGCCAGGTGTATTCACCTAAAACTGTCGGATGTGGGGTTCCGGCAAACCCTTAAGGGTCCAACACTGGGGTACGCACGAAGTCTTTCCCTCCTACCGATCTACGCTCTAGCTCGCTAGGATCTTGCGGACGAACTCGATGAACTCACAACACAGAGAGACACGGGGTTTATACTGGTTCGGGCCATCGATGTGGTGTAATACCCTACTCCAGTGTGGTGGTGGTGGATTGCCTCTCGGGCTGGTGATGAACAGCACAAGGGAAGAACAGCCTCCTGAGGTTGAGGTGTTCTTGTGCGTATGAACTTGTGGCGTGAATCCCTCTGTTTGGGATCAGTTTTCTCTCCTCTCACTACTGTGGTGGCTAGTACTATTTATAGAGGCCCTGGTCCTCTTCCCAAATATCGAGCGGGAAGGGAGCCAACAACGGCGGGCAAATTGGAAGGGGCACAGCTAGTACAAGCTATCCTGACAAAAGCGGTCTTCGCCTGCGAAAAGCTCTGGGGTGACGCTGTCTTGGGCTCCACGATGACCTCCGCCTTGCCGTCCTCCTGGTCTTGATCTCGTTGCACCAATATGGCAACCTTTGCCTGATGCCTCGGTACTCTTTGCCTGCGCTGGCCTCCTTAGCACCAAAGAGGAAATAAGGATGTTGCGCGCACCGGCGCCCGCCTGGCACCGTTCGTCATGGCTCACGTCACGAGAGCCTCGTGAGGTTTGCCCTGCCTTGATATCCCCGCTCCTCATGAGCCTGCCTGGCTAGGCCACTCCAGAGGAGGTCTTGCGTCATCCGCCTCGCGAGGCTTGGACCCTCGCGAGGGTCTTGGGTGCCTTGTTGATGAAGATGGGCCGTACGGCCTGCTGCTTAGCCACGCTGTGGGCCGCAGGCAGGCAAGTCTGGGGACCCCCGTTCCCAGAACGCCGACAGTAGCCCCCAGGCCCAAGGTGCGCTCGGGCTTTGGCTTCGCGGCGAAGCCAAGGGTCATGTTCGGAGCACCGCGAGCCCCAAAAGCCTGCGGCCTCGGTCGACGTGTGGCGGTTGATTGTACATGGGCGTCTCCGCTTCTCCATGCTGCCTCGGCAACTGCTTAACCTGACAAAAGGCTGGCGCGTGCAGTTCTCGCCTTCATTGCTTCTTCCTTGCCTTGCTCCAGATCCCCTTTCTTGCTCTGCTTCTGCCGCCCATGATGCTGCGCAAGGTTAGGACCTCCTCAACACCGGCTTGGTATGAGCCGGCCCTCGAGGCGCCACCCATCAGGAGAAGAGCCTCGCCTCCGTGCGCCTGCTGACAGCGGGCGAAAGCAATGAGTGGGGGAAGACGGAGCTTCGGCTTGCCTCCGACGAGCCAGAACCTGAGGGAAGCAAATTCTTCCCCTTCTTCTCGAGCAGCCTTGCCGTCGGGTTGGTTCCTCCCTTCTCTGATTTCTTTTATGAAGTCCTCGACCACTACGGGCTACAGGCGTTGCATCTCCATCCCAACTCTGTCCTCCTCCTATCCATTTTCGCCTACTACTGTGAGGCGTACCTGGGCATCATGTCGTCCGTGGCGCTCTTACGCCATTTCTTCTTCCTCCGCGTCAGCGGTGAGCACATCACCGGATGCGCTAATTTTGTCGCCTGCGGCAAGGCCAACTCGATCTCGAGCAGCGGGAAGAGGGCCGACAACATCCGATCCAAATGGGTCATGATGGTTGCTCAGCGCGCCGACCCGCGTCTGGCGTTGCCCATGGTGGCGCCTCCTCCCAATGGGGGTGGCCCAAGGCGGAGCTTGTCGATGAGCGGGCATTGCTGGTGTTGGGGCAGATGATGACCGACCTGAGGCCGGGCAACACAAGGACGGCCAAGGTAACGGGGCGATGCTCCGGAGGGAGTTCTTGATGCCGCGGGTTGCCCTGCTCCAGGCGCGCGCGCGCCCCCTCTGGGAGCTTGACGAAGGGGAAAACAAGACCTGCCTGAGGCCGGGGGACCTGCCTGGCGATGAATTGGACGCCGTCCTGCGCCTCATAGTCGGGGACAACCAGGAGTACCCGCCTAGCGCCTTCCTTCCCCTGTTCAAACGCAGGGACTGGGAGGAATTCGTCGCCTCAAGGCCGACTTTTGATGTGCGCGGGCTGGTGCCGCCGGTGCTTCCAGAAGCCCCTATGGCGCAGAACCCGGTGGAGGTGTCTTCTGGTGAGTCCCACAGAGAGGGAGAAGGGGAGGAGGACTCGGAGAAGACCCTGGAAGAGTTGGGGGAGACTTCCCCTCTGAGCAAGGCCGAGATTCTCCGTGCTCTTCCTGATGATACCGATGCCGACGCCCACCAAGGGGAGAGGGAGCAACCTCCCGTCCCGATGAGGAGCAGGTTGTCGCTGGTGGCTCGAGGTGCCGCCTCCAACCCGATACCTCCTGGGGCTGGATTCGGTTCTGCTTCCGCACCGCACGGCGCCGCCGGTGTCCGAACGCCTACCCCTCAGGTCCCGAAGCTGTCAGGCTTCAAGCCTCTCAAGCAGTCAGTGGAATACGTCGTAGTGGATCGGTAAGTGTCTTAAGCTTTGCTTTGTCCTTGCTTGTACTCGTCGCTTCCTGATGCTTGCCCTTGATTGATCGGGCCGACATCCTCGGTGAAGAAGAGGAAAGAAGACGCAGCGGCCGTGTCTCCCGCGGAGAAAGGAGGCAACAGCACCCGTATCTCCCCGGCCCGATCGTCATCGCGAGGCCAAGAAGAGCACTGCCGCGTGGAGTCAGCCCCCATGGCCCCGCTGGCTTCGGAGGCGCCGGTACTTGGCGCGGCTGACAAGGTCCCAGCTGCTCCGGAACCCGCAGTCTCCCAAGCCCTGGTGATGATGTCGCTTCCTCCTACTGCTGCATCTCCACTTCCAGGTCCTTCTGCTCCTGCTACCGTCTTGGAGCGTGCCCTTTCGGAGATGACCCAGCTGCAGGCAGATCTCTGGAGCGCGGACCCACGCCTGGTGGCCGAGCGTCTGGAGCTAGCCTCTGGCTGGCTTCACTCTGATCTGGCAGTTCATGCGGCGCTGGGCCAGGCTGCTGCGGCCTCCGAGAAGGAGAAGCAAGGCGCCGCCATCGCTGCAGCCGATCATGAGGCAGCGCTGAAAGACGCCAAGGTCGCCCGTGATCGCTGCCAAGAGCTAGAGGGTGAGCTGCAGAGCCTGCACGACAAGCACGCTGAAGAGGTGCGCTGCCGTCACGCGAAGGAGGAGGAGATGAAGGCCCGGGAGGAAGCCGTCAAGAACTGTGATGCTGAGCTGGCGGAGCTCAGGAAGAAGCAGGCTGCCGAGCGCAATCGGTTGGAAGAGTTGGAGCGGAAGATGGGGACGAGGGAGGCCGATCTTGAGGCCAAGACGCGAGTCCTGGCCGAAGACCGCGCGGCCTTTGCTGATCTCGAGAAGAGGTCTCGCACGGCACGGAAGACGCTCTACGAGCACGGCCTGGAGAAGCCTCTGGACACCCACGAGGACGGCCCCGCCCAGCTGCTTCCTGTCGTGGTGAAGGCACTTGAGGAGGTCGTCAACGGCCTCGCTCCTATGGCAGAGGAAGAAGCTCGCGTCCTGTCTTCTGCCGCACTGACTCGGGTCCTCAACCATCTGCACCTCCGCGACCCCAACGCTCGCCTTGACGAGCTGCTAGAGCCTGTGGCTGAAGATCAATACGAGGCAGTTGTCGCGGCTGTGCGGGATCAAGTGGGGGCCTTGCCAAGGAGGTTCCATGGCTTTGTCTCCGCTCCTCTGTCCGGCGTCGTCGACCTTGTGGCTGGTGGTGAAGACAAAACCGACCACGAGGGAGCGCCTTCCGCAGGCGACGGCGACGTCTAGAGGTGACCCGCGGCTATTCTTCATGTTCCGTTCCTGCGACATGTAACAGGCCTCATGGAGGCGTTTAAACTTTTATTTGGTATTGTGAGGACAATATGCTTGTAATATTTGCTTCGAGATTTTGCAATTTCCTTCCTATTTGCTTTGTGTTCTTCGTTGGCAGAGCCCGGCCCTGCGCATACCTCAACCGCCATTGGGCCGACCGGAGACCAGGACGGACCAAGGAGTGAGGGGCTACGTGACCAGTTAGGCTCCTGAGTCGCGATGCTCGAGAGTCCCGTTAAGCCGCAAACAACATATAGGGAGAGTTCGCGGGGATAGATTAATGTTCTACGTCGGCAGGGCCCGGCCCCGCGCATACCTCAACCGCCATTGGGCCGACCGAAGACCAGGAAGGACCAAGTAGTGAGGGGCTACATGACCAGTTAGGCTCCTGAGTCGCGATGCTCAGGAGTCCCCCTTGACGTGCAAACAATCCCGTACCCGCCCTCGCTGAGGCCTCGGCATGGGCGCGCGATGCCCAGGTCCGGGGGACCTGGTTGGGTGGCGTGCGCCTGGGCGTGACCCGTGCGCAGCCCCCGTGCGCGGCTTTCCCGAAGGGAGGCGTTGCGGTAAGGCTGGGCGCTGAGCTCTGGGCTCCCTGAGGTTGGCACGACCGTGGGGTCGCCCTCAGTTGTTTATCACCAGCGCGGAGCATAGTGCTTCCGCTTATGCACGGCATAGCCGCTCCTCGGCGATGTCGTCGCCACCAAAGACGAGCATGGTGCTTCCACTTGGGCGTGGGATGGGGGGCCCCTCCGGGAGGAGCCCCCGGGGCGTGTACAGCCCCGCCCTGACACGTGGCTTGCACGGCAGGGCTGCGAGGTGTATCTAGGCACTCGTGAGCCAGCGCGGGACTCACGAGGCCCTACCTCAAGGCGGGTTGCGCCTGGTCTTGAGTCTTGGTGACTGTATGTTCCTGCAAGGCGGTTAGATGCAAGCACTCTACATCCTCAGGTCCCGACCCTCGAGCGAGCTCAACCGCCGCTGGTATGCCAGGTCGCGATGCCGTGGTCAAGGCCAGGGGGTGAGGGCTGGAGACCCAGTAAGAGCTCTTGAGTCGCGATGCTCAGGAACCCCCCTTTTAACGTGCAAGCGGATTGCATAAGGTGAACAGGCCCGCGGCGGGCGGCAATCGAGCAGGCGATAGCCGTTGGCAGGTTAAGCATAAAGAGCAGATCTACTTGGATAAATGCAGGAAGATACATGCCACTGGATCGCCCAAGCGGCTCGGGATGATGCAGCCGAGGCGCCCCAGCAAGTTAAGCTAAAGACTTAAGCAAAAGGGATACATGCCACAGGGACGGACCCGTGTGGCCTGGGAATAATGTAGCCTGAGGGACGCTCCCAGCTTAAACGAACTTGGAAGATGTCACCTATTTTTGTAGACGAAGTAGAGTTGGTGCAGCTGAAGCCGCGCGTTGAAGGAATGGCTCCTCATGAGCCACTGGGACCCTAAGCCTCGGGAGGCTCTGGGGGCTCAGGAGGTTCCCTGAAGGCTGCCTCCATCTCCTCCAGAACGGCGTGGATCCTGGCCTCTTGAGCCGCCAGGACCTGCCGCATGTTGCGCCGATGGGCCGACGCCACGCTCGGCAAGCCGAAGGGCATGCGAACGTAGCTGTGTGGTGGGCCCTCACAGCGGCCCACACGTGATGGCCAGAAGCGCTCCTGAGATGCGGCCCTATTGAGCCCTGGGACGTCGATGCAGACGCGCAGCCCGGCATCCTCGCCTGGATGGGGAGCTGCGCCTTGTGAGCGGTTGTGGCCCCGCATGGATCTTGCTTCTTGCAGTTCCTGGGTGGTCTTGGTGATGAATTCCTAGGTGTTGGGCACTCCTTGCCCTGTGCTCTCCTGAGGAAGGTGTGCCGTGAAGCACGCCTCCAAGTGGTGCCCAAGCGCCTCCCACATGAGGTTGGCAAGGTCTGAGGCTCTCCAGAAGAGAGCCCCCGAGCCCTGCCTGAGGAGGGCGTCGGGCGCGCTTTCCTATGCGGTGCAGGGAGGCGCCCCTGGAGCGGGCGCTGATCCTAACGAGGCTCCTAATGCGACGCCATCTTCTTGGGGTCCTGCACGGCGTGGCAGCTTCTTCTTGGGGATGGTCTCCGGAGGGCCTTCACTTCTGCTGTCGGGGTTGTCGATTGCTGCGGCTTGGAAGGCACGCTCAAGGGAGCACACTGCATCCCTCTCTTCACATGGGACCATGATGATTCCCCCGCTTCATGGCATCTTGAGAACGTTGTAGCCGTGGTGAGTGACTGCCATGAACTTGGCCAGGGCTGGATACCCGAGGATGGCATCGTACAGCAGGCGGATGTGCGCGACGTCAAAGTCGATGAGCTCGGTGCGGTAGTTCTTGCTCTCCCCGAAGGTGACAGGCAGGCGGACTTGCCCTATCGGTGTGGTGGAACCATCTGTCACTCTTGAGAAAGGCTTGGTTGGCTGGAGCTGCTCATAGGGCACTTGAAGGTTGTCGAACGTGTCGACGGATAGGACGTTGAGCCCTGCGCCGCCGTCGATGAGAGTCTTGGTGACTTGCACATTGCTGATTACTGGGGAGCACAGCATAGGGGCCAGCGATGGCTGCGCACTTGAGCTGGTCTGCCATGTTGAAGGTGATTGCGCATTGGGACCACCTGAGCGGGCGCGTGGCCTCGAGCTTGGGGAGCACCACGTTCACCTAGCGAGCGAACTGTTTGAAGATGCGCTGAGAGGCTGGGGCCTGTGCGCCACCCAAGATGCAAGCGATCGCACGAGGCTCCTATAAGCGCCCAGCCCCCTCGTCCTGGTGGGGGTCGTCGTTCCTTCTTGGTGGCGGCAGCGGGGGAAGACCGGTGTTGCCCTGGGGGCGTTCCTCACGAGGCGGGTCCCTCCAGGCGCCCTCGCGAGGTTGGTCCTGCCAGCGATCCTCACGAGGCCGGTCACGCCACTCCTGGCGCGGGCCACGGTTTTCCCAGCATCCGCCTCCGCGTCCTCCTCCACGGTTGTAGCCCCGGTCGTTGCGCTCGGGGCGTCGACCATAGCGTCCTTCTCGTATGGCTCTGAGCTCTTGGCAGTCGCTGGTGTTGTGGGTGTTCAGGTTGAGGAAGGTGCAGAATGGTCGGCCGTTCTTGGATGACCCAGGCTGATCTCTGCTTCGCTTGGTGTCGGGCTCCGCTGCGAGCACTACTGCTTCTTTGCGCTTCACGTCCCTGGCCTTGGCCTTCTTCTCCTCCGCTCCCGCAGCTGGCAGCTCAAGGAGAGAGAGGTGCCCCTCCTTAGCTCTTGCGCACTTGGTCGCCAGGTTGAACAGCTCCTGAGATGTGCAGCTCCTCGTGGATAGCCAATTCTTCCTTCATCTTGACGTCACGGACGCCGTCTAAGAATGCGGAGATGATGGCTTCGTCCTTGACCTTGGGGATCTTGAGGCGGGTGTTGTTGAAGCGCTAGATGTACTTCTCGAGGGTTTCTCCTGGCTGTTGCTTGATGCGGCGCAGGTCACTAGCGGCCGGCGGGCGGTCGCGAGTGCCCTGGAAGTTGGCGACGAAGTGCTTGCGTATCTCGTCCCAGGAGGAGATTAAGCCGTGCTGCAGGTTCAGGAGCCAGGAGCGGGCCCCATCCTTGAGAGCCATGGGAAACCAGTTCGCCATGACTTTTTCATCACCGTTGGCCGCTTCGATGCTCAGCTCATAGAGCTGCAGGAACTCCGCGGGGTCGGCGGTGCCATCGTAGCGAGGAGGCAGATCTGGCTTGAACTTGCCTGGCCAGGTGACGCTACACAACTCGGGGGTGAAGGCGCGGCAGCCGGCCGTGGCCGCCATGGCCCGCTTCTGAGGTGGAGCTTGATCTTGGCGAGGTCCGCGCTGCGCCACCGCAGGCGGCACGCGGTCTTGACGAGGTGGCGCGGGGAGCGCCCGTGCAGCTTCTCGCGGCCGCGGGGTTTCTTGGCAGCTTCTTTTTTCACGCGCGGGCGCCGGGTGTGGTGGATCATGCCGCGGAGGCGCGCGCCTTGGTGCCAAGGCACCATCTTGGGGTTGAGGCGGTGGAGGCATGCCATGAGCCCCGTCACCCACGGCTGGTTGAGGGGGAGGCAGGGAGTGGGACGGCGCTGGAGAGCCCCCTGCGGCGCGGACGAGCTCGGCGACGCGGTCGAGCCACTCCTTGTAGAGGTCGTCGACGGGGCGGTAATGCAGGAGCTCGTTCGCCGCGAGGAGTGCGACCCGTGCCTCCATGGGAGCGCGGTGCGCGTGACACGACGAACCAGCAGGGGTGAGTGATGGAGTAGCGGTGCGGCCGTCCTGCCGCACCGAAGGATGGAGCGAGGACGCCTGCTGCTTGTTCCCCGCCGGGCCGGTGGCAGCGTTGGCGACGGGAGACGGAGAACGACGAGGTGGCCCGCCTACGGGAGCCGTCTGAGCGACGAGGGCGGAGAGGGCAGCCCAACACTCAGCTCGAGCACGGCGAGCGTCCGCCATGGAAACGACGGAGCGATAGAGCAACAAACTGATGGAAGGGAGAACTATCAACCCTACCTGGCCCGCCAAATGTCGGATGTGGGGTTTCAGCAAACCCTTAAGGTTCGAACACTGGGGTGCGCGTGAAGTCTTTCCCTCCTACCGATCTACGCTCTAGCTCGCTAGGATCTTGCGGACGAACTCGACGAACTCACAACACAGAGAGGCACGGGGTTTATACTGGTTCGGGCCACCGATGTGGTGTAATACCCTACTCCAGTGTGGTGGTGGTGGATTGCCTCTCGGGCCGGTGATGAACAGTACGAGGGAAGAACAGCCTCCTGAGGTTGAGGTGTTCTTGTGCGTATTACCTTGTGGTGTGAATCCCTCTGTTTGGGATCAGTTTTCTCTCCTCTCACTACTGTGGTGGCTAGTCCTACTTATAGAGGCCCTGGTCCTCTTCCCAAATATCGAGCGGGAAGGGAGCCAACAAGGCGGGAAAATTTGAAGGGGGACAGCTAGTACAAGCTATCCTGACAAAAGCGGTCTTCGCCTGCGAAAAGCTCTGGGGTGACACCGTCTTGGGCTCCACGATGACCTCCGTTTGCCGTCCTCCTAGTCTTGGTCTCGTTGCACCAATATGGCAACCTTTGCCTGATGCCTCGGTACTCTTCGCCTGCGCTGGCCTCCTTAGCACCAAAGAGGAAATAAGGACGATGCGTGCACCGGCGCCCGCCTGGCACCCGCCTGGCACCGTTCGTTATGTCTCACGTCACGAGAGCCTTGTGAAGTTTGCCCTGCCTTGATATCTCTGCTCCTCGTGAGCCTACCTGGCTAGGCCACTCCACAGGAGGTCTTGCGTCATCCGCCTCGCGAGGCTTGGACCCTCGCGAGGGTCTTGGGTGCCTTGTTGATGAAGATGGGTCGTACGGCCTGCTGCTTAGCCACGTTGTGGGCCGCAGGCAGGCAAGTCTGGGGACCCCCGTTCCCAGAATGCCGACAAAAACCCCGGTTTATCCTGCCTCTTTAAGTAAGCCACTCCGTCCAGCTAATCCTGGTATGACCCGCCGAACGTTTGACAAGTCAATCTCATAGACCCTGAATTTGTCAAAGTTAAAACGACGATTGGTAATGTGAGGTCCATCTTAAAAGGCTTTGTAAAATGGTTTCACTGAGTGGCCTGGCTGCCCATGAAAAGCCTCGAATTTGGGCCCGGCAGCCCATGAAAAGCCTGGCATGCTATTTTTTGCTTTATTTGCCAAGATTTTTCTCCTTTGATGAGGTTTTATGATAGACTGGTGTTTATTGACCCGGCTTGCCTTTCAACTACAAGTTGTCAGTACATGATCAATTATAATCTGGTGTTTATTAACCCGGTTTGGTTTCGACTATAAGTCGCCAGTATTATATATGGTTAATCTAGTGTTCATCACAACCCGGTACGGTTTTATCATAAACCGGCACAATATGGAAGGAGTTATCAGTACTCAAGATTGGGGTTATCACACTTACTACAATAAAGTTGGCCAACCAACGATGTGATTCAATGTCACAGGTATCATCTATTTCATATTTGATTATTTTTACATATAGCCTTGGTCATAAACCCTGGCTGTATATTTGGGCATCACGACCCGTCCGTCGGTAAACCGCTAGGACACTTTCAACTTCTTGTATGCAGGAACAGCTTGAATAGACCACTAAGGATTATGGACATAATATATCTTAAGCATGGCGGATTAACAGTGTCAGGCAAAATAAATATGCATGATGGCATAGCAGACCAAGTGTTTGAACTAGCCTATTACAAGGCGCTTTAATGCCCAAAAGGATAATTGTTTTCAGCAAGTGTTGCAGTACGCAGACGGCTAAACCGGCCTCCAGATCATGACTCATCACCAGGCTGACTTGACTGTTGTGGATCATCTTGTGCCGGTTCATCATCCTCCTCTCTACCCAGTGGCTGGAAGTCAATGGTTAACCAATCGATCCCAGTTAGGGCTTGGAATACAGCTTCATCGCTTATAAGTGTGGACAATTCAACGTATGGGCATAGGTATGCTTACAGATTGGCGGGATAAGTTTTTGAGCGTCCGGAGTTGGTGCAGCAACCTGTTTGTTGTTAACGTCATAAATCGCATGATAGTATGACATATCAGTTTCTTCAGCTAATTGGCAAGCCAGTGGACGCACTTCCTTGGTTATGGCTCGGAGGGCATCATTGTCAAAATCTGATTCGTCTTCCTTTAAGCTTGGATACCCTTTACCCACATCCACGGGAGCAAGATCAAGCACCCATGCTTTAGCCCGGGTTAGCGCGGTCAGAGCACCTGCCCTTGCAGCCGATCTTCTTAACTCTTCAACCTGGGTAGGCAGCATTGACAACCGCTCTAAGGTTTCCTTGAGTAAGGTTTGGGGCGGCTTGTTGTGAGAAGCAGTGCAGATGATCCGTTGCGCGCCGGTATATAATTGTTCTATCAGAGTATAGGCAGCCTTCAATTTCTTCCGCATTTCAGCACCCAGATGGGTAATGCGAGTTCCTGCATCATTACGGGCATCAGTAAACCGGAGCTGATAGGTTAATATATGTTAAACACCTAAAGTGAGGATACTTACCAAACACAGCAGTGGTCATAGCATTTATCTGCCGCTTCAAGCCGTTCAGTTCTTCTGTCACCGGTTTAAGGGCTGCTTCTGCATCCGCACCCCTTTTCTGCAAAGTGGATTTCTCTATATCCCTATCCGCCCGCTCCTTCTTGAAATTTTCCTTCAGCTTCTCCATGGCTGATAAGGCACTAGTGAGCTCATCTTTGGCTTTGGAGGTTTCTGCTTGCTGGGACTTGATGTTTTCTTGAAGATCAGCGATTTGGGCTTCTTTTTTGCTCAGCTCAACTTATAAGAGACAGACATATCATGAGTTGACAATACATATTTGAAGTACAAAGCACATAACAAGTTATACACTTGGTACTTGGGGGCTAATGCCTATTTGCTTGTTATCAGAAATTTTTACAAAGTCCCAAGCACAATACAAGTATTATTCTTGGCACTTGGGGGCTAATGTATATTTGCTCAAAGTAACATTATGGGTGTTTCTTCTAAAAGTCCCCGTTCACCTTCGTAAGTTAAAACCGGCCCTTGTGGACTACACCGGCGAAAGTTACAATATTACAATTCTAAAGTACCGGTTCATCTTAAAAAGATAACCCGGCCCTTGGAGGCTAAGCATGCAAAGTTGAGATATTACAAAGTCCCGGTTTAGATTGATATCATAAACTGGCACTTCGGGGCTACTGGAGTTGATATTTGGAATTGGACATAAGAGAGAAACAGGTATGCAGTTACCTCATATCGCTCCTTCATCAGATTCACTAAACCGGCTTCGAAGTCGTGACTTATGTACATACGGTTTAAAAAACTAGAATGAATGTCTTGGGCGTTGAGGTGGGCATAGCTTGAAAAATCTGTGTTCCATTTGCCATTGCCCATAGCAGAAAGCTCGTCCTTGGCACTATGCTTCGATAAAGCAACAGGATTGCCAGGAGCGCTGTGACCGAAGCTAGTAATCATAATGTCATCTTCTTGGCCATCAGTAGCCTTCACTGGAGTTGAAGGTTTATCAATAGCCTTAGCTGGACTTGCCGGTTTATCATTAGTTCGGGCCAGGCTTGTCGGTTTATCAGCATGGCCCGTTGTATCCACTTCTACTTGTTCAACAAAGAAGTCATGATCTTGAGGTGGCAGATCATTAAGAATGGCGTCAGCATTTGTTCCTTCTAGTTCTGAAGTTCTCTCCGGTTCAATAACCACATTGTCATCAGACGGTTTATTTAACCGAGACTTCTTGTTGGGTCTAGGCTTAGCACTAAGAAGAACATACATAGAGGTCAATACATTAGGTAAACATAAGGTATTAAAGGTAAATTTAAAGTATAACTCACCCAGGAACTGTCTTGAGGGGTGGAAGTTGAGTGGTCGTTGACTCGCCAGAGGATGAGTGAGGTGTGCCCTGATAATTTGAATCAGATGGATTAAGAGGCTGTCAGAAACAACCCGCCTTGGGGCAAGAAGTATCAGGAATATAAGAGACCTCTGATTGACGTTTCCGGACGGGAGTGTTCGGTAAACCGGCGGAGGTAACTACCTGGGCACTGTGCCGGGTTGTGCGTCGGGCTTTGTGTTGCTGCTTCTTCAAAAGAAAGTTTGGGTCCAAGTGAGCTAGGGGTGAGAAAATTTTACTTTCCAGTTTGCTTGACGGATTTTCTGTGTTGGCAGAGGATTTGAACCAGAGGAAAGGAAAATTACCTCTGCATCATCAGCTTGGCTGCCTTCAGCATCGTCCTGATAATAGTCATTGTCAATGAGGTGTATGAAAAAAGAACCAAGAGAGTCAAGTTCCACCTTTGAGTCCGGATTATCCAGGTCAGCATCAACATTTGGTTCAGAAGACTCAGTGGTCCTCTTCTTGGCAGGTTTTTTAATAACTTTGGTCTTGGGGTGAGGTGTCTTGGCCGGTTTATCCTGTGGCCTCTTCTTCCAGAACGGATCATCGCCCTGTCAAAGATGGACAAAATTTTGAGAGAGTATTGAAAAGGATTAAGCTAAAACAAAAACTTATATGATCCTTACAGATGGCAGTTTATTGGAAGTGCAGAAAGGACTTAACCCGGTCTTGCTACAGACAGCCTCCGGTTCATTCAGTATTTTCTTGACAGACTCAGTAACTTCAGCCTCTGTTAGCTGAATATCAATATGTCATTGAGGATCTTTCAAACTCCCTGTGTACTCACACATTAAACTGGGCGCCGGCTTAAGGGCAGAATACTCCAGGATATCCAGCAGTAAACAAAGTCGATGCCAGTTAAACCGTTCGCCATAAAGGCTTTGAGCTTCGAGAGTTGTGGTGCGTAGTTGGACTGTTCCTTTGCAGTCAGCCTCTGAGCAAATGGATGTGTGTTGCTAAGCTGGTGAGGACGATAACCCGACAGAGGATTTTCATCAGTTGGAGACGTATCTCGGCAATAAAACCAAGTCTGACTTTAGTCCTTGGGGTGACTATGTAGCTTGGCATGAGGGAAGCTGACATCTTTCCTATTTTGAATAGCCATTCCACCAAGTTCAGTGTTGGGTCCGTCTGTAAACTCTGTACGACGGTTTAAATAGAAGAAATCCCTAAACAGTTCAACTGTGGGCTCCTCTTGAAGATAAGCCTCAAAAAATACTTGGAAATTGCAGACATTGGACACAGAGTTTGGTCCAATGTCCTGAGGATGGAGTTGGAAGCTAGCAAGTACGTCTCGGAAGAATTTTGATCCGGGAGGGCTAAACCCTCGGCCCAGGTGGTTAACAAACACGACTACTTCTCCATCCTTGGCTCAGGAGGATTTTCTGGACCTGGGACCCTCAAGTGGATAACTTCTTCCTTTGCTAAAGCGCCAGTTGCGACACAGCCCTCTAGTTTGTCTTCCGTAACCCGAGAAGGGACCCAGTTACAAGCATAAAATTGTTTGGCCATTTCAATGAAAATCTGGAAAAAGATCAATGCCGGTTTAAGGTTTATGACGGACAAGCATAAAGCGACGCAAGATCAGAAGCAGAAACAGAGGCATATATACAATGTTAAACCGGAGTCTGACATTGGAGGAGTTACAAAGATAAACGAATCGGCGGTTTCAAGGGGGACTAATGGTACCTGCCGTATTATCATTTTCTAAAAAGTTAAACCGCCTATATTGGTATGGAAGGTACAAATCTAAAAAGTCTAAGTAAGGGGGAAACAAGTTTCACAGATTGGTATAGTAATTTCAGATCTGCAGCGTATTAGTAAATCAAAATATATTCAGACCTAAAAATACAGGCGTTCAACTAGTTCATCAGGTCTAGATGAGTTTTTCTATGCAAAGAAGATGTTCTAAGGATGAAAAAGGGTGATTATAACTACGACTGTGCAAGGAAATGTCAGGTCTGAAATCACCGCTTGCACTATGGAGATGAACAAAGAAGAACAGCTTCGAGCTATGATGAATGCCGAAACCCTAATGGCGGATCTAGAACAAGGAAAAGTAAGACTTACTGTTGCTGATGGAACAGCGAAGGTGCGACGCGTTTCTCTGGTACGTTCAGATTGATGCAGCGGCCGGAGATGAGGTCGAGGGCGGAGCTTGATGACGGCGGCCGCGCGAGAGGGTCAGGTCGGCGCAAGGAAGAAGAAGAAGTGAGAGAGGCATGGGGGGAAAATGAAAAGGACCCCTCGGTCTTATTTATAAGGTGAAGGGATAAGTGACGGGCGCGAAATCAAGGAACCCCAAAAATTGGATATGTGACAGAGTTGTCGCCTCGATTGTCGGAGGCTCATTAATGGAGGTGAAATATGAACAATTTTTAATAACAGGTGACGTCATGGCGATTTATTATGATCCTGGAAGATGACGTCATGGCGGTTTACAAGATTTCTGTGAAGGTCTTTGAAGGAGGAATTTTCCTAAGTGTTGAAGATTGACATGAACAGGTTCAAATCAATCTGGGGCCTAATGTTGGGGATATTACTACTGGGTATAAACCGGCCAGGAGAGGCCGGTTTATCCCCATAATGAGTTATTTATATTTGAATCCCATGAAGACAAGGAGTGTGGCGCTTTACGAAGGCCCAGGGCCCAGGGGCGGATTAAGGCATGTAGATATAAACCGCCATTGATATGTAAACTTGTGTTTTAAGATAGGAAAGAGTAGAAACCGAGCCGGACACGTTTATGATCCGGCCTCGGGATTCTGTAAACCGACGGGCGTCAACCTATGTATATAAAGGGACGACCGGGCGGCGGTTAAGGACAACAAACAACAAGTCGAGAGCCAGGCATAGCGGATTCGCTCCCTGGTCATCGAAACCCTAGCAATTCCACAACAACTGGATTAGGCCTTTACCTTCACCGCAAGGGGCCGAACCAGTATAAACTCCCTGCATTCTTTGTCCGCTTTAACCCCTTTAAGCTAACCCGTCGCGATGGCTCCACGACTAAGTCCTTTCACTAGGACATCTGCAGTGACAAAACCATGACACCGATGGTTTCTGGGTCGTGTGGGAAGGACCCCCTATCGCCCACACTCACTAGTCAACGGTTCCAAATGCAATCGCAGAAAGGGGTTAAAAACTGTTTGTATAGCACCGACGCGTACCAGTGTATATTCACGAAAAGAATTGGTGTCCATAAAAGATTTAACACAATCAAACTCACACTGGTACGCGTCGGTGCTATACAAACGGTTTTTAACCCCTTTCCGCGACGGCATTTTGAACCATCGCCAAGTGAGTGTGGGCGATAGGGGGTCCTTCCCACACGACCTAGAAACCATCAGGGATAGTCCCTCCCGGCACACGGGCTGGGGCAAAATGAGCTCGTGTGTGTGTTGGGGAACGTTGCATGGAAAACAAAAAAATTATACGCACGCGCAAGATCTATCCATGGAGATGCATAGCAACGAGAGTTAAGAGTGTGTCTATGTACCCTCATAGACCGTTAAGCGGAAGCGTTTATCACGCGGTTGATGTAGTCATACTCTTCGCAATCCGATCACGATCCAACCGATCTAGTGCTGAACGGACGGCACCTCCGAGTTTAGCATAGGTGCGGCTCAATGACGTCTCCTCCTTATTGATCCAGCAAGCGGGAGAGGAGAAGTAGATGGGATCACAACCAACACGATGGCATGGTGGTGATGGTGGTGGTGGAACACCGATAGTGCTTCGCTAAGCGTCGCCATGACGAGGCGGTGGAACTATGGAGTAACGGGAGAGAGAGGGGCGCCAAGGGCTTGGTGTTTTATCTTGCGGAACCCCTCCCTCTATATATATATATATATATATATATATATATATATATATATATATATATATATATATATATAGGTGGAGGGTGTGGTAAACAGCCCCTCCAAGCCCTAGGGCACAGCTAAGGGGGAGAGGACTTGGACTCCAAGTCCAATCCTATTCCTACTAGGACTCCTTCCTTTTTTGCCTTCCCTAGCCACATGGGCTTTTGAGGACTTGGTGCACCTAGCCCAATAAGGCCAGGGTGCCTCCCCGCAGCCCATGCTAGCCCTTGGGTCGTGGTGGAACCACTTGTGGACTTCCGGACCCCTCTGGAACCTTCTAGAAGCTTCTCGGTACAATACTGAAAAAACTGCATCTTTTTCCGGAACCCAAAATATGGCTTCCTATATATAAATCTTTACCTCTCGACCATTCCAAGACTCCTCGTGACGTCCGGATCTCATCCGGGACTCCGAACAACATTTGGTTACCACTCATCAAATATCCCTATACTACCCTAGCATCAACGAACGTTAAGCGTGCGACCCTGCAGGTTCGGGAATTATGTAGTCATGACCAAGACACCTCTCCGGTCAATAACCAACAGCGGAACCTGGATGATCATATTGGCTCCTACATATTCTACGAAGATCTTTATCGGTCGAACCGTTATGACAACATATGTTATTCCCTTTGTCTATCGGTATGTTACTTGCCTGAGATTCGATCGTCGGTATCTTCATACCTAGTTCAATCTTGTTACTCGCAAGTCTCTTTACTCGTTCTATAATACATCACCTCATGACTAACTCCTTATTTGTTTGCTTGCAAGCTTATGATGTGTATTACCGAGAGGGCCCAGCGATACCTCTCCGATACTCGGAGTGTCAAATCCTAATCTTGATCTATGCCAACCCAACAAACACCTTCGGAGATACCTGTAGAGCATCTTTATAATCACCCAGTTACATTGTGACGTTTGATAGCATGCAAGGTATTCCTCCGGTATCCGGGAGTTGCATAATCTCATAGTCAAAGGAATATGTATTTGACATGAAGAAAGCAATAGCAATAAAACTGAACGGTCATTATGCTAAGCTAACGGATGGGTCTTGTCCATCACATCATTCTCCTAATGATGTGATCCCATTATTAAATGACAACTCATGTCTATGGTTAGGAAACCTTAACCATCTTTGATCAACGAGCTGGTCTAGTAGAGGCTTACTAGGGACACGATGTTTGTTAATGTATTCATACATATATTAAGGTTTCTGGTCAATACAATTCTAGCATGAATAATAAACCTTTATCATGAATAAGGAAATATAAAATAACAACTTTATTATTGCCTCTAGGGCATATTTCCTTCAGTGTGATTGGGCGAGGCATCGAAACCCAATCGTTGTCGTTCGTATGTACATCCCACATGGTGCATCCTAGAAAAATATTTCTGTTCTTATGTATATCACACACAGTCAATCCAAGGACTACGTTTCCGTTCTTATGTACATCCCACACAGTCAATCCAGGGAAAACGTTTCCGTTTGTATGTGTATCACACACAGTCAATCCAAGGAATACATTTTTGTTCTTATGTACATCCCACACAGACAATCCAGGGAAAACGTTTCCGTTCGTATGTACATCCCACAAAGTTTTATGTATAGGCTCGTGTGTGAAAGGTGTAACTATCACACACGCTCTGCCTTGGTTAACCATTTGCTTTCATCAACTACACACAATTTGATGAAGAAAACCGTGTGGCATTCGGCTATCCATCACAAGCGTTTTACTGTCAGAACCGTTTGCAAAGTTCCATGACCCATTTAGCAGGTTTATTAGTTTACAATTAATAATTCCAGTATTACGCATATTCACATTTCATATCGAACAGTTGTTTGCCAACTTCATATCAAGCACATAAATATATTTTAACATCACAGTACGATAGCTACCTAAAAACAGCACAATACAGCATATAGCTAGTTCAACTTCATAAGAACAATATCAGAACAATATATTCATTTCCCTAATTGAGATCATCCAGGCTCGTCTTATCCACCTCTGCTTTCAGTTCAGTAAGAACCTGTTTTTCATGGGCCAACTGGGAAAGTGCCTCCTCCTTCGCCAACACCGTCTTAGTAAAGTATGATTTAAAAAATCTGAGCTCATTCTCCACCTTCAACTTTTCATCCCGCATCTTCAAATATTATTCGGCATTGACAACAGTTTCTCTAAGCCTACGTATGTTCTCTTCCTCATACATGCTCCAGAGCTTCGCTAGGCACATCGTCAAAGACTGTGGCCACTCTTGATCAACCCACTCCAAGTAAGAACACTTCCGTTCATCCTATAATATTTAAAACTAGATCAGTAACAATTGTAGGGTGAATGGGTTTATAGCAACATAGAAAATCACCAATGCTTATTTCGAAAAACTAAAGAAACATGTTAATTATGACATATCTTCTCAAAAAGATCAATGTGCAAATGAATTAATTGCTACTGAGACAACAACCAAATTGTGGAATATCAGAAGCTATAATTAACTACAACAACGCTACAAGTTCTTACTCATGTACAATAAATAACAAATTGAACATTTTATGAGGAAGGTGAATATAACTGCAACAGCATAGCGACGGTGTTTGGATGACAGCAAATTGATACTAACAGGTGTGTACATGCACAAATTAAGTAACATAGAACTAATAGCACTAAGGCCGTCCACTATGTATGCCAAAACTGGGATAAAGACAATTGTTGCTACATCTCGCACCGGTGCCCTGCACTAGCGAGCCGATGCAATGGAAAAAATCAGGGACCCGGACTCCGGAGCACATAGTTGCTCCGATGCCCAGTTCCTTCGTGCCATAAAGATTTAGTATTTTACTGCTTGGCTGCTCGGATGTGTGGACCAAAGTTGGCTGCACAAACTACTGTAGCGGTGCCAAATAATGGCACCGGTGATGAGATGTCAACAATTTAAGATACTAGGTACACACTGTGACACTGTCTTAGGATGCGTTTGGTTGAAGGTGTGGTATGAATGGGTTGGGACCATGACAGTGTCTGAATCACATCTATCAAATGATTTGTAACAACAAAATAGGCTCTCACCTTCTCTGCACATGCCAGAAACTTCCTCCCACTGTCCACGGATTCAAACGCAACTAGCTTCACGCATGGAGATTGATGGTGACGGCGAGCAGATAGATCTTCAGCCACCCTGCTCCATTTGTTGCAACTAATGGTCCTAGGGAGCTACAAGAGGAAGAAATGACTCAAATCGACCAACGGGTTAAAATACTTCATTCCAAGTCATAGCCAGAGAGAGAAGAGAGGCATACCTGAGTGGTGAAGGAGTCGTCGTCAGAGGATGAACCGCTGGAGAGGTCATTGAAGAAGACCATGGCGACCCCGGCGGTAGGATGCGAGACCGTGAGAGCGAGGAAGCAAGCGAGGAAGCGGCTATAGCTTAGGAAGGAAGGAAGAAAGGAGGAAACAGGGGAAATGTGACTTGTGGTCGGGGAGAAAAGGGGGTGGGGTAGATATTTTGGCGGTAGGCCAAAATTTTGGAAATGTGGAGGGAAACTTTGCGCGCGGTGCCGCTGGACACCATTCACTTTGAACGGTTGTGTGCATCACAAACGATTCTTCGGCTGTACGCGCATGGGATGAGTTTGATAATTCAAATTTTTGGTGGAAATTTCCCCGGGTACGTCATTGCATAATTTAACATCGCTTGCTAATTTGGGCACACAAAAAAGTGTACAGCACACAGATCACACTTACTGAATCAAGAAATTTTAGTAATTAAACAGAGCCAGTTGAGCTAAACATTGCTCTAACAAAAGACTGGCATTAAAAACAAAGCCTAAGTACGCATAATTTTAACAAATCCGCCGCCGCGCCGGCCTATGCATCACCGGTATGAGATGAGAGGTCGATGACTTGTCTTGGTGAAATGCCGCCGTCGGTGAACTCCGCGTCCCCCCTGCTGAAGTCAACCGCGTCCTCGTCCTCGTCCTCGGTGCCGTCCTCAAGGTTGTCGTACTCGTAGTAGTGGCTGCGCCAGAGCTTGCGTTGGTACTCCACCGCCGATTCCTCGATGGACAGACTCTTCTCTACCTCGACCTCGGCCACGCGCAACTCCTCCTCCCGGTGCTCCTCGATCTCCGCCACCTCCTGCATCTCGAGCTCCCGCTCGGCGATCTCATGAGGAAGCAGGTGCTCCATGGCCACCGCCCCCTTTTCGTACGTGGGTTGCTTGCTGGATTCCGAGGTGGCCTGGAATATCTTGGCGCGTGCGTCCTTGGTCTTGGTGTTGATGGCTTCGACCCGGGCTAGGGCGACATCGGCAGCACGGACGGCAGCTCGAACGCTCTCGGCGCTTCAAATTTTTTCTGCGTTTAACATGCACTACTACAACTGTTATGTGAAAATTTTGAAAATTCTAGGGGTCATTTGAACTTTTAAAGACATTCAAGTGATTTTCTAGCCATTTAATGACCGTAATTCAAATTTGAACTACATCTGCATGCAACGGCTAACCATAACGGTTTGAAAAATCATATTTTTGTGTACTTGTGTGCGAGTTACAAAATCATCAGACGGTGTAAATATCTGGTGTTCAAAAAAGAAAATTTAAAGATCTGGAAAGACAATCGGCCCCCACACGATCGGCACTCTATTTCGCAGCTCGAGGTTTGGTAGGTACGGTGAGTGGCGGGGGTTATTAATCAGACACAGTTCTATATTGGAAACCGTCAGCTATTAAGTCCACACACGGATTTTGCTGCGGGAAGACACGGTTCTGTATTGGAAACCGTCAGCTATTAAGTTCATACACGGATTTTGCTGCGGAAATCGTGTGTAATTCAAACTACAGTACTCATAAATTCCGGTGACCGGCGTGTGTACTGTTCCTGTCGATCTAGATTCCGGCTGCCAATAAATACTACCTTGCTCACGTCGTCCCGCCTGCATTCTCATCTACATCCTCCCCCTCTCTTTCCCTCTCTTTCTCTCTCTCTCTCTCTCTCTCTCTCTCTCTCTCTCTCTCTCTCTCTCTCTCTCTCTCTCCCTCGCTGTCAAATCTCTGCCATAGCGCCGCCGGTCTGCCCACGCGCCGACGAGGAGTCGCTGCCCCCCGAGGACACCCACTCGAATAGCAGCAACAAGGACCCCTACGCGCTGTCGGACGAGGTTGCGCCAGACCCCCCAACTTTGGATTGGTTTTGGGGCTAGTACAATCTTTGTATGTGGAAGTCGCAGCCGCCAGCTAAGAAAGCCAGGAAAGTGGCGTTCAAGAACGAGATGGTGGAGGAGGAAGCCAAGTACCAGGTGGCCTGTGAAGCCCGTGATGCCGCCTGGAAAAAGGAGGCGGCGGAGCTTTGGGGGCGGGCGCGTCGTCATGCGGAGGAGGTGTATGAAGACGGGTACTTCGCGGGGAAGGTCAAAGGAGCTAGGCGCCTCATCGCTGCGTGGAGGTGGGCCGATAAGCTCCAGCGTGCCGCCGACGAGGAGCTCCGGTGGGCGCCCAAAAAAATGGCAAGATCTTTGGCGCTCGCCAAAGAAGAAACCGTCGATCGTCAAGCGCTGCAAAGGCGGAGGCGGAGTATCTTGCCTCCCGCCTGGGAAGACGCTGCGCACTGTGGAGCTGGCTGTGAGGGGCTACTGTAATCTGGCCCCTGAGGGATTATTAGTTTTAGTATTGTTCGTTTTCAATTTTATGCATTCCTAGTAGTTAAGTATCATCACGTATATGAGATCATATATTATATATATTCTGTGATGAACTAATGAACAATTCATATATATATATATATATATATATATATATATTATGAATTCCATTTTCTATCTGTTTTTGTATACTAATTTGAATCTAGCTGTTACCATCCGCATATACAGAATGGAAAGCGTATATACACACATTAAAACATAACATATAAGAACGGAATACAGAGTACACACATTGAACCAGAGCAATACTATGATTGTTGTGAATACATAGTTATCCACGTCGAAACGACTCAACAAAATAAAATGCATCCATGAGATAATGACCAGCAGCCCTTGCCTACTATAGCTCTTCGCTCTGCCTGAACTCGTGCGGGCGTTCGTCCAAGCGTTCGACACGCTTTCGGTACATCTGGAGCGTGATCTCGAGCTCTAAGTTGGCTATTTCATCAGAGATCACCATCTCGAGGATGCGACGGCCATGTTCCTCTACTGCGCCCAGGTGGACACCTGGGCCAAGGAGGCGGTCGAGCCTACTGACCAGCGCGTTGGCATCGAGCGGACCACGGACAAGGCGAACGGCGCGACCCATGCAAACGGTGCAGCAGGCGTCTGATGCAAGTACGGTGCGGCCGGCCTCTGGTGCAAGTACGGTGCAGAGGGCCTCTACCCACTCCTGGCGAGGAATGGGGGTACTGACGGGACGTGTACCCAGTTGCGATGCCCTGTCGATAGCAGGCAAGCGCCGATGGATCCGCTCTTGCTGTGCGACGCGCCGCGCCTCTTGCTCTGCGGCGCTCCAACGGTCTCGTCGTGCGGCGAGCCACATCCTATTGGTGCCGACGCGCCTAGCTTGCTCTGCGGTGCGCCATCGATCATGTTGTGCGGCGAGCTGCATCCTGCCGGCGCTGACATGCCTATCTTGATCCGCGGCGCTGAAGTGCCATGCACCAAGGGTCTGCTCAACCCTGTCGATGACGCGCATCACAATGTCGTCCATCGCGTTGCCAGGGAGCGCCTCGGCCTCGACGGGCCGTGGCACCTTCTCGTTTTCCTCATCGACGAGGTTGATTGCAGAGGCGGTGCTTTGGTGGGTTGGCATGCTTGGAAAAGGTGGATATGCTACTGTTGGGAAACGTAGTAATTTCAAAAAAAATCCTACGCACACGCAAGATCATGGTGATGCATAGCAACGTGAGGGGAGAGTGTTGTCCATGTACCCTCGTAGACCGTTAAGCGGAAGCATTACGACAACGCGGTTGATGTAGTCGTACGTCTTCACTATCGACCGATCCTCAGTAGCGAATGTACGGCACCTCCGCGTTCAGTACACGTTCAGCTCGGTGACATCCCGCGATCTCACGATCCAGTAGAGCTCGAGGGAGAGTTTCGTCGGCACGACGGCATGGTGACGATGTTGATGATGCTACCGACGCAGGGCTTCGCCTAAGCACCGCTACGCTATGACCGAGGTGGATTATGGTGGAGGGGGGCACCGCACACGGCTAAAAGATCAATGATCAATTGTTGTATCTCTGGGGTGCCCCTTGCCCCCGTATATAAAGGAGCTAGAGGGAAGGTGGCCGGCCAGGAGGAGGGCGCGCCAAGGGGGGAGTCCTACTCCCACTAGGAGTAGGACTCCTCCTTTCCTAGTAGGAGTAGGAGAAGGGGGAAGGGAAGGAGAGAGGAGGAAGGAAAGGGGGGCGCCGCCCCTCTCCTCCTTGTCTAATTCGGACTAGAGGGGGAGGGGGCGCGCGGCCTGCCCTAGCCACCCCTCCTCTTCTCCACTAAAGCCCATTAGGCCCAATATACTCCCCGGGGGGTTCCGGTAACCCCCCGGTACTCCGGTATATGTCCGAAACCTCCCAAAACCTTTTCGGTGTCCGAACATAGTCGTCCAATATATCGATCTTTACGTCTCGACCATTTCGAGACTCCTCGTCATGTCTGTGATCATATCCGGGACTCCGAACTACCTTCGGTACATCAAAACACAAAAAAACATAATACCGATCACCACAGAACTTTAAGTGTGCGGACCCTACGGGTTCGAGAACTATATAGACATGACTGAGACATGTCTCCGGTCAATAACCAATAGCGGAACCTGGATGCTCATATTGGCTCCTACATATTCTACGAAGATCTTTATCGGTTAAACCGCACAACAACATACGTTGTTCCCTTTGTCAGGTATGTTACTTGCCCGAGATTTGATCGTCGGTATCTCAATACCTAGCTCAGTCTCGTTACCAGCAAGTCTCTTTACTCGTGACATAATGCATCATCCCGCAACTAACTCATTAGTCACATTGCTTGCAAGGCTTATAGTGACGTGCATTACCGAGAGGGCCCAGAGATACCTCTCCGACAATCTGAGTGACAAATCCTAATCTCGATCTATGCCAACTCAACAAGTACCATCGGAGACACCTGTAGAGCACCTTTATAATCACCCAGTTACGTTGTGACGTTTGGTAGCACACAAAGTGTTCCCCCGGTATTCGGGAGTTGCATAATCTCATAGTCATAGGAACATGTATAAGTCATGAAGAAAGCAATAACAACATACTAATGATCAAGTGCTAAGCTAACGGAATGGGTCAAGTCAATCACATCATTCTCCTAATGATGTGATCATGTTAATCAAATGACAACTCATGTCTAAGGCTAGGAAACTTAACCATCTTTGATCAATGAGCTAGTCAAGTAGAGCATACTAGTGACACTATGTTTGTCTATGTATTCACACATGTATTATGTTTCCGGTTAATACAATTCTAGCATGAATAATAAACATTTATCATGATATGAGGAAATAAATAATAACTTTATTATTGCCTCTAGGGCATATTTCCTTCAGTCTCCCACTTGCACTAGAGTCAATAATCTAGATTACACAGTAATGATTCTAACACCCATAGAGTTTTGGTGTTGATCATGTTTTGCTCGTGGAAGAGGCTTAGTCAACGGGTCTGCAACATTCAGATCCGTATGTATCTTGCAAATCTCTATGTCTCCCACCTGGACTTGATCCTGGATAGAATTGAAGCGTCTCTTGTTGTGCTTGGTTCTCTTGTGAAATCTGGATTCCTTTGCCAAGGTAATTGCACCAGTATTGTCACAAAAGATTTTCATTGGTCCCGATGCACTGGGTATGACACCTAGATCGGATATGAACTCCTTCATACAGACTCCTTCATTTGTTGCTTCCGAAGGAGCTATGTACTCCGCTTCACACATAGATCCCACCACGACGCTTTGTTTAGAACTGCACCAACTGACAGCTCCATCGTTCAATGTAAATACATATCCGGTTTGCAATTTAGAATCGTCCGGATCAGTGTCAAAGCTTGCATCGACGTAACCATTTAGGACGAGCTCTTTGTCACCTCCATAAACGAGAAACATATCCTAAGTCCTTTTCAGGTATTTCCGGATGTTCTTGACCGCTGTCTAGTTATCCACTCCTGTATTACTTTGTTACCTCCCTACTAAGCTAATAGCAAGGCACACATCAGGTCTGGTACACAGCATTGCATACATGATAGAGCCTATGGCTGAAGCATAGGGAACATTTTTTATTTTCTCTCTATCTTCTGCAGTGGTCGGGCATTGAGTCTGACTCAACTTCACACCTTGTAACACATGCAAGAACCCTTTCTTTGCTTGATCCATTTTGAACTTTTTCAAAACTTTGTCAAGGTATGTGCTTTGAGAAAGTCCAATCAAGCGTCTTCATCTATCTCTATAGATCTTGATGCCCAATATGTAAGCAGCTTCACCGAGGTCTTTCATTGAAAAACTCTTTTTCAAGTATCCTTTTATGCTATCCAGAAATTCTATATCATTTCCAATCAGCAATATGTCATCCACATATAATATAAGAAATGCTACAGAGCTCCCACTCACTTTCTTGTAAATACAGGCTTCTCCAAAAGTCTCTATAAATCCATATGCTTTTATCACACTATCAAAAAGTTTATTCCAACTCCGAGAGGCTTGCACCAGTCCATAAATGGATCGCTGGAGCTTGCACATTTTGTTATCTCCCTTTGGATCGACAAAACCTTCCGGTTGCATCATATACAACTCTTCTTCCAGAAATCCATTCAGGAATGCAGTTTTGACATCCATTTGCCAAATTTCATAATCATAAAATGTGGCAATTGCTAACATGATTCGGACTGACTTAAGCATCGCTACGGGTGAGAAAGTCTCATCGTAGTCAACCCCTTGAACTTGTCGAAAACCTTTTGCAACAAGTCGAGCTTTGTAAACAGTAACATTACTGTCGGCGTCAGTCTTCTTCTTGAAGATCCATTTATTCGCTATGGCTTGCCAATCATTGGGCAAGTCAACCAAAGTCCATACTTTGTTCTCATACATGGATCCCATCTCAGATTGCATGGCCTCAAGCCATTTTGCGGAATCTGGGCTCACCATCGCTTCTTCATAGTTCGTAGGTTCTCCTTGGTCAACTAACATGACCTCCATAATAGGATTACCGTGCCACTCTAGTGCGGATCTTACTCTGGTTGACCTACAAGGTTCGGTAGTAACTTGATCTGAAGTTTCATGATCAACATCATTAGCTTCCTCACAAATTGGTGTAGGTGTCACAGGAACCTGTTTCTGTGATGAACTACTTTCCAATAAGGGAGCAGGTACAGTTACCTCATCAAGTTCTACTTTCCTCCCACTCACTTCTTTCGAGAGAAACTCCTCTAGAAAGGATCCATTCTTAGCAACAAATGTCTTGCCTTCGGATCTGTGATAGAAGGTATACCCAACAGTTTCCTTTGGGTATCCTATGAAGACACATTTCTTTGATTTGGGTTCAAGCTTACCAGGTTGAAGCTTTTTCACATAAGCATCGCAGCCACAAACTTTAAGAAATGACAACTTTGGTTTCTTGCCAAACCACAGTTCATAAGGCGTCATCTCAAAGGATTTCGATGGTGTCCTATTTAATGTGAATGCAGCCGTCTCTAAAGCATAACCCCAAAACGATAGCGGTAAATCAGTAAGAGACATCATAGATCGCACCATATCTAGTAGAGTATGATTACGACGTTCGGACACACCATTACGTTGTGGTGTTCCGGGTGGCGTGAGTTGGAAACTATTCCGCATTGTTTCAAATGTAGACCAAACTCATAACTCAAATATTCTCCTCCAGGATCGGATCGCAGAAACTTTATTTTCTTGTTATGATGATTTTCCACTTCACTCTGAAATTCTTTGAACTTTTCAAATGTTTCAGACTTATGTTTCATTAAGTAGATATACCCATATCTGCTCAAATCATCTGTGAAGGTGAGAAAATAATAATACCCGCCACGAGCCTCAATATTCATCGGACCACATACATCAGTATGTATGATTTCCAACAAATCTGTTGCTCGCTCCATTGTTCCGGAGAACGGCGTTTTAGTCATCTTGCCCATGAGGCATGGTTCGCAAGTACCAAGTGATTCATAATCAAGTGATTCCAAAAGTCCTTCAGTATGGAGTTTATTCATGCGCTTTACACCAATATGACCCAAACGGCAGTGCCACAAATAAGTTGCACTATCGTTATCAACTCTGCATATTTTGGCTTCAACATTATGAATATGTGTATCACTCTATCGAGATTCAACACAAATAGACCACTCTTTAAGGGTGCATGACCATAAAAGATATTACTCATATAAATGGAACAACCATTATTCTCATATTTAAATGAATAACCGTCTCACATCAAACAAGATCCAGATATAATGTTCATGCTTAACGCTGGCACCAAATAACAATTATTCAGGTCTAAAACTAATCCCGAAGGTAGAGGTAGCATGCCGACAGCGATCACATCGACTTTGGAACCATTTCCCACGCGCATCGTCACCTCGTCCTTAGCCACTCTTCGCTTAATCTATAGTCCCTGTTTCGAGTTGCAAATATTAGCAACAGAAGCAGTATCAAATACCCAGGTGCTGCTGCGAGCTCTAGTAAGGTACACATCAATAACGTGTATATCACATATACCTTTGTTCACCTTGCCATCCTTCTTATCCGCCAAATACTTGGGGCAGTTCCGCTTCAAAGGACGGTCATTTGCAGTAGAAGCACTCAGTCTCAGGCTTAGGTCCAGACTTGGGTTTCTTCTCTTGAGCAACAACTTGTTTGCCGTTCTTCTTGAAGTTCCCCATCTTCTTCCCTTTACCCTTTTTCTTGAAACTGGTGGTCTTGTTGACAATCGACACTTGATGCTCCTTCTTGATTTCTACCTCCGCAGCCTTTAGCATTGCGAAGAGCTCGGGAATTGTCTTATCCATCCCTTGCATATTATAGTTCATCATCAAGCTCTTGTAGCTTGATGGCAGTGATTGAAGAATTCTGTCAATGACACTATCATCCGGAAGATTAACTCCCAGTTGAATTAAGTGATTGTTATACCCAGACATTTTGAGTATATGTTCACTGACAGAACTATTCTCCTCCATTTTGCAGCTGTAGAACTTATTGGAGACTTCATATCTCTCAATCCGGGCATTTGCTTGAAATATGAACTTCAATTCCTGGAACATCTCATATGATCCATGACGTTCAAAACGTCGTTGAAGTCCCGGATCTAAGCTGTAAAGCATGGCACACTAAACTATCGAGTAGTCATCAGCTTTGCTCTACAGACGTTCTTAACGTCATCAGTTGCATCTACAGCAGGCCTGGCACCCAGCGGTGCTTCCAGGACGTAATTCTTCCGTGTGGCAATGAGGATAATCCTCAAGTTACGGACCTAGTCCGTGTAATTGCTACCATCATATTTCAACTTTGCTTTCTCAAGGAACGCATTAAAATTCAACGGAACAATAGCACGGGCCATCTGTCTACAACAACATAGACAAGCAAAATACTATCAGGTACTAAGTTCATGATAAATTTAAGTTCAATTAATCATATTACTTAAGAATTCCCACTTAGATAGACATCCCTCTAATCATCTAAGTGATCACGTGATCCAAATCAACTAAACCATAACCGATCATCACGTGAAATGGAGTAGTTTTCAATGGTGAACATCACTATGTTGATCATATCTACTCTATGATTCACGCTCGACCTTTCGGTCTCAGTGTTCCGAGGCCATATCTGCATATGCTAGGCTCGTCAAGTTTAACCCGAGTATTCTGCGTGTGCAAAACTATCGTACCCCCGTTGTAAATGAACGTTGAGCTTATCGCACCCGATCATCACGTGGTGTCTCAGCACGACAAACTTTGGCAACGGTGCATACTCAGGGAGAACACTTTTACCTTGAAATTTAGTGAGAGATCATCTTATAATGCTACTGTCAAACAAAGCAGAATAAGATGCATAAAGGATAAACATCACATGCAATCAATATAAGTGATAGGATATGGCCATCATCATCTTGTGCCTTTGATCTCCATCTCCAAAGCACCGTCATGATCACCATCGTCACCGGCGCGACACCTTGATATCCATGGTAGCATCGTTGTCATCTCGCCAACTATTGCTTCTACGACTATCGCTACCGCTTAGTGATAAAGTAAAGCAATTATAGGGAGATTGCATTACATACAATAAAGCAACAACCATATGGCTCCTGCCAGATGCCGATAACTCCGTTACAAAACATGATCATCTCATACAATAAATATAGCATCATGTCTTGACCATATCACATCACATCATGCCCTGCAAAAACAAGTTAGACGTCTTGTACTTTGTTGTTGCAAGTTTTACGTGGCTGCTACGGGCTGAGCAAGAACTGTTCTTACCTACGCATCAAAACCACAACGATAGTTCGTCAAGTTAGTGTTGTTTTAACCTTCTCAAGGACCGGGCGTATGCACTCAGTTCAACTAAAGTTGGAGAAACCGACACCCGCCAGCCACAATTGCAGTGCAAAGCACATCAGTAGAACCAGTCTCGCATAAGCGTACGCGTAATGTCGGTCCGGGCCGCTTCATCCAACAATACTGCCGAACCAAAGTATGACATGCTGGTAAGCAGTATGACTTGTATCGCCAACAACTCACTTGTGTTCTACTTGTGCATATAACATCTATGCATAAACCTGGCTCGGATGCCACTATTGGGAAACGTAGTAATTTCAAAAAAATTCCTACGCACACGGAAGATCATGGTGATGCATAGCAACGAGAGGGGAGAGTGTCGTCCACGTACCCTCGTAGACCGTTAACCGGAAGCGTTATGACAACGAGGTTGATGTAGTCGTACGTTTTCACGATCGATCGATCCTCAGTACCGAACGTACGGCACCTCCGCGTTAAGTACACATTCAGCTCGGTGACGTCCCGCGATCTCACGATCCAGTAGAGCTCGAGGAAGAGTTTCATCAGCACGATGGCGTGGTGACGATGTTGATGATGCTACCGACGCAGGGCTTCGCCTAAGCACCGCTACGATATGACCGAGGTGGATTATGGTGGAGGGGGACACCGCACACGGCTAAAAGATCAATGATCAATTGTTGTATCCCTGGGGTGCCCCCCTGCCCCCGCATATAAAGGAGCTAGGGGGAAGGCGGCCAGCCAAGAGGAGGGCGCGCCAACGGGGGAGTCCTACTCCCACCGGGAGTAGGAATCCTCCTTTTCTAGTAGGAGTAGGAGAAGGGGGAAGGGAAGGAGAGAGGAGGAAGGAAAGGGGGCACCGCCCCCCTCCTCCTTGTCCAATTCGGACTAGAGGGGGAGGGGGCGTGCGGCCTGCCCTGGCCGCCCCTCCTCTTCTCCACTAAAGCCCATTAGGCCCAATATACTTCCCGGGGGGTTCCGGTAAGCCCCCGGTACTCCGGTATATGTCTGAAACCTCCCGAAACCTTTCCGGTGTCCGAACATAGTCGTCCAATATATCGATCTTTACGTCTCGACCATTTCTGGACTCCTCGTCATGTTCGTGATCATATCCGGGACTCCGAACTACCTTCGTTACATCAAAATTCAAAAACTCATAATACCGATCGTCAGGGAACTTTAAGCGTGCGGACCCTACGGGTTCGAGAACTATGTAGACATGACCGAGACATGTCTTCGGTCAGTAACCAATAGCGGAACCTGGATGCTCTTAATGGCTCCTACATATTCTATGAAGATCTTTATCGGTCAAACCGCATAACAACATACGTTGTTCCCTTTGTCATCGGTATGTTACTTGCCCGAGATTCGATCGTCGGTATCTCAATACCTAGCTCAATCTCGTTACCGGCAAGTCTCTTTACTCGTTACGTAATGCATCATCCCGCAACTAACTCATTAGTCACATTGCTTGCAAGGCTTATAGTGATGTACCGAGAGGGCCCAGAGATACCTCTCCGACAATCTGAGTGACAAATCCTAATCTCGATCTATGCCAACTCAACAAGTACCATTGGAGACACCTGTAGAGCACCTTTATAATAACCCAGTTACGTTGTGATGTTTGGTAGCACGCAAAGTGTTCCTTCAGTATTCGGGAGTTGCATAACCTCATAGTCATAGGAACATGTATAAGTCATGAAGAAAGCAATAGCAACATACTAAAAGATCAAGTGCTAAGCTGACGGAATGGGTCAAGTCAATCACATCTTTCCCCTAATGATGTGATCCTATCAAATGACAACTCATGTCTATGGCTAGGAAACTTAACCATCTTTGATCAACGAGCTAGTCAAGTAGAGGCATACTAGTGACACTATGTTTGTCTATGTATTCACAAATGTATTATGTTTCCGGTTAATACAATTCTAGCATGAATAATAAACATTTATCATGATATGAGGAAATAAATAATAACTTTATTATTGCCTCTAGGGCATATTTCCTTCAGCTACAGGATGCGCTTGTTGCCTCCGTGCATCGCGCGCCACCTAGGTTTATGCGCAATATCACTGGGTGTCAGGAAACAAGTGAGTAAATGGCGGGAAACGGTGGCGTGTTCATAAAACGCTATCAATTAATGGAAACATAGCATATAATGAACATTGAGCTAGCACAAGAAGTATATGATGATCAGATGAACACGGACCACACTAGGGAACCCGTCGGTGATGAATTCATCAATCTCAAACGGTTGTATACTACCAAGCATTTGCCCACAACACACACGGCTTGTTCCATCACAAACAGGTTGGATGGATCAACTGTATGCCACCTATCGCACATTGTCAAAAAGTAATGCGGTAGACCTTCTTTAACATGAGTTAAAAAAATAAAAAATAAAAACAAGGACCTTGAGGTTAATTTATGTCGGTGGGAGACGACACCTATGGGATCACTGTAATCCCTTCTACCGTTGTGGGGCGCGGGGGTCGTGAGAAGAGCAGGACTAGCAGACAACACAAAGGATTTTACCCAGGTTCGGGCCGCGAGGATGCGTAAAACCCTAGTCCTGCTTTGGTGGATGTATTTAGTGTTCTTGAGCTCTCGAACTAGCTCTAGGTGCTGCGAGGTTCCAAAGAGTCGAATCCTCCGAGGATCCGGAGTCCGATCCCCTTTCACAATACGCCTCGGGCCTCCTTTTATATGTCAAAGGCGTCGCCACAGTGGCACACAGGAGGTGGAAGGTATCTACAGTGTACAAGCTTATCTCCTGACATCGCAGGACAAACGCATTCAATGCGCCGCTTATGCGTCCTCTTGCTTTATCGGGGACGGCAAGGAAGCTCGTCCCAGCTGTCGCCGCCTCGCCTGGCCTTGACGCGCGTCCGAGCTGACGAGGCGTTGTAGTGCCACGTTGGCTGGTTGCTGGGCTGGCGCGGGTGGCGGAGTCTTCAGGAACACTTGCATGCCACCACGCAGGAGCTTTCTGGATCGGTGTAGAGACCGCACATCGCCACGCAGGCGCCTGCTCAGCTGGTTGAGCTGGCAGCTGCATGGGGATGGTGGTGGGGTCTTGGTAGGTGTGGGCCTGGCTGCGGCCCCACCGATGTCCTCGGCAAGGGCTTGTCGCGGCCTTGCGTCTCTTCCCGGCAAGGGTCTTGCCGGGGCCTTGTGAGCGCCCTCGACAAGAGGCTTGCCGGGGCCTTGCGGCCATCTTCAGCAAGGGGCCTTGCCGGTGCCTCGTGGGCAACCTCGGCAAGGAGCCTTGCGGTCGTCTCGTCTTCTGGTTCTCAGGCTTGGCTGCTTCTTTTTGCCTTGTATCTGTCCTCCCTGGCGGGCAGGATGCTCCTTGCCGGGAAGGTGGCTTGAGTCTTGCTTGCTGATGTACCACTTGTCGACGAAGATGGATTCTCTTTAGTGTAATTGCATACAGTCGTGGACCATGCTCGGCGGTTAGTGTAGCCCTGGTTTTCACTACACCGACAATTTAACTGATGGGATGGATCACAGAGGTCATTTAATTTGACGTATATGACCCATCCTATCGGTTAATTTAACATCAAGACAACTTCCCATCCAGTCACCCATCTGATGGCTACTCCAGCCTGAGCACACTTAACTTGAGAGTTCTCTTAGATGAGCTATTGGTGGAACAGCTAGTCCTTGCTGATATAGGATGTCTCTTCAAATCCTTATTGCGTACCCGGATGACCGCCCGTCGCCCAATGGCCAATAGATGTTGTGTAGACAGAGCATATCACATACGTCTTATTAGAAGCAATCCTGTGTGTTATTATCTGTCTTCGCACACATTTCTGATTACAGACCTGTTTGTCGCGTATCACACACATCTTGTTATATTGAACCATTTCTGCTCTCCTTTCTCAACACAAACAGTTCATCCGAGTGAACCGCATGCCGTATATCGCACACACCTTGATCTGGATGACCGTTTCTTTTGTGTTGCCTAATCACAAACAGTTCATCCGAGTGAACCGTATATTGTATATCGCACACACCTTCATCTGGCTGCCGTTTCTTTTGTTCCTCCTCATCGCGAACATTTAATTGAACTGAACCGTATGCCCTGCATCGCACACGCAACTAAAATCTGAACTGTGTTTGATGCATCTGTAATTGCAAATGTTTTGTACCTTTTTTGACGATTTTTTTACGCCACAGTTTGCGATTATTGCATCGCACAGAGTTTCGTCGAAGGGTCCTGATCGTAGTGTCGCGTTAGCAGCATCTTGTAGTAGTGTCAAGGTTTATACCTTACTCGTTACCTTCGTTGAGCTTCCAATCTTTGGAGTTGCATTTAATTCTTTCCAAAAGATCCCATCATAATTCAATAATCTTCTTCATAAAACAATTAGTACAAGAAGTATCAAGCATAGATTGATCATTACGAGAAAGCCGAGCATAAAAATTCTGAATAATAATTTCTCTTGAGAGCTCATGATTGGGGAATGAATATAGCATTGACTTAAGCCTCCCCTAAGCTTGAGCGATACTTTCTCCTTCACGAGGCCAAAAATTATATATATAATTCCAATCACGATGAACGAGATACATAGGATAAAACTTCTGATGAAATTCCAATTTCAATCGATTGTAATTCCAAGCTCCAATATCATCACATAGCCTATACCATGTCAATGCCTTTCCCTTCAAAGATAAAGGGAAAAGTTTTTCCTTGACTTCATCTTTGGGCAAACCTGTAAGCTTAAATAATCCACAAACTTCATCCACATAGATTAGATGCATATCAGGTTGTAGTGTTCCATCTCCTGCATAAGGATTAGCTAGCAGTTTCTCTACCGTACCCAAAGGAACTTCATAATAAATATTTTCAGTAGGTTCAGGAGCAACACTTTGCTTTTCCAGTCGAGGTGAAGATATCCCGAACAAGCCCCTCAAAGGATGATTTTCTATAGTGACAAGTGACAATAAATTTCAGCATGTAATATAAATGTTTCCTTACCAAATTCCACTCACCAAAGGCGCTTCACTTCCCGGCAACGGCGCCAGAAAAGAGTCTTGATGCCCACAAGTATAGGGGATCAATCGTAATCCTTTCGATAAGTAAGAGTGTCGAACCCAACAAGGAGCGCAAGGAAATAACAAGCGGTTTTCAGCAAGGTATTTTCTGCAAGCACTGAAATTATCGGTAACAGGTAGTTTTGTGATAAGATAATTCGTAACGGGTAACAAGTACCAAGTGTAACAAAGGTGCAGCAAGGTGTCCCCATCCTTTTTTTAGCAAAGGATAATCCTATACTAACTCTTATATAAAAAACAAAGCGCTCCCGAGGACACATGAGAATTATTGTCAAGTTAGTTTTCATCATGCTCATATGATTCGCGATCGTTACTTTGTTATTTGATATGTGGGTGAACTGGTGCTTGGGTGCTGTCCTTACTTGGACAAGCCTCCCACTTATGATTAACCCCTCTCGCAAGCATCCGCAACTACGGAATAAGAATTAAGATAAATCTAACCATGTAGTCGACGTTCACATAACACCACTAGAGGAAAGACAACATACATCTCATCAAAATATCGAACGAATACCAAATTCACATGATTATTCATAACAAGATTTATCCCATGTCCTCAGGAACAAAAGTAACTACTCACAAGCATGTTCATGTTCAAGATCAGAGGGGTATTGAATATCATTAAGGATCTGAACATATGATCTTCCACCAAATAAACCAACTAGTTTCAACTACAAGGAGTAATCAACACTACTAGCAACCCACAGGTACCAATCTGAGGATTTGAGGCAAAGATTGAATACAAGATATGAACTAGGGTTTGAGAGGAGATGGTGCCGGTGAAAATTTTGATGAAGATTGTCCTCCCATGATGAGAGGATCGTTGGTGATGACGATGGCTTCAATTTCCCCCTCCCGGAGGGAAGTTTCCCTCGCAAAATAGTTCTGTCGGAGCCCTAGATTGCTTCTGCCTAGGTTACGCCTCGAGACGGCAACGCTTCGTCCTGAAAGCCTCCTTATGATTTTTTTTACTAGGTAAAAACCCCTCATATAGCAGAAGATGGACAATGGGGGCTTGGCAGGGGGGCCATAAGCTCAGGGGGCGCGCCCTGGGGGGTAGGGCGTGCCCCCAGGCTTATGGCCACCTGGTGGGTCCCTTCTATTCTTTATTCGCCCAATATTTTTTATATATTCCAAAACAATTCTCCGTAAAGTTTCAGGACATTTGGAGTTGTGCGGAATAGCTATCTATGATTTGCTCATTTCCAGTCCAAAATTCCAACTGTTGGCATTCTCCTTCTTTATGTAAATCTTGTAAAATAAAAGAGAAAAGGCATAAGAATTCTATGATAAAGTGAAATAACAGTCCATAATGCAATAAATATCAACATAAAAGCATGATGCAAAATGGATGTATCAAGGTCATCTTTTGATCTTTTTGTCTATTCCGACTCGAACTATGCCGGTGACAAGGATGATAGGAAGTCCACTTCGGGTACATGTTAATTTCTTGGAAGATCCCTTGTCTCCTGGTCTTCCAAGAAACAAAACTCGGTATCCTTATCCACCGTCGAAGCAGAATACATTGTCGCGGGATCATGATATGCTCAATTACTTTGGACGACCCAAACTCTTAAAGATTATGGGATACATGTGCGACATGTTCCATTACTTTATGACAATGAGAGTTCTATTAAGATTGCACACAATCCCGTGCAACATTCTCAAACTAAGCACTTTGAAGCTCGTCGCCATTTTATCCGTGATCATGTTGCTAAAGGAGATATCGATCTTAAGCATGTTCGTACCGATCAGTGATGACCCACAAGTATAGGGGATCTATCGTAGTCCTTTTGATAAGTAAGAGTGTCGAACCCAACGAGGAGCGGAAGGAAATGACAAGCGGTTTTCAGTAAGGTATTCTCTGCAAGCACTGAAATTAACGGTAACAGCTAGTTTTGTGATAAGGTAATTTGTAACGGGTACCAAGTAACAAGTGTAAATAAAGTGCGGCAAGATGTCCCAATCCTTTTTGTAGCAAAGGACAAGCCTGGACAATTTCTTATATGAAGGAAAACGCTCCCGAGGACACATGGGAATTATCGTCAAGCTAGTTTTCATCACGTTCATATGATTCGCGTTCGATTACTTTGATAATTTGATATGTGGGTGGACCGGTGCTTGGGTGTTGTCCTTACTTGGACAAGCATCCCACTTATGATTAACTCCTATTGCAAGCATCCGCAACTACAAAATAATTATTAAGGTAAACCTAACCATAGCATGAAACATATGGATCCAAATCAGCCCCTTACGAAGCAACGCATAAACTAGGGTTTTAGCTTCTGTCACTCTAGCAACCCATCATCTACTTATTACTTCCCAATGCCTTCCTCTAGGCCCAAATAATGGTGAAGTGTCATATAGTCGACGTTCACATAACACCACTAGAGGAGAGACAACATACATCTCATCAAAATATCGAATGAATACCAAATTCACATGACTACTAATAGCAATACTTCTCCCATGTCCTCAGGAACAAACGTAACTACTCACAAAGCATATTCATGTTCATAATCATAGGGGTATTAATATGCATAATGGATCTGAACATATGATCTTCCACCAAATAAACCAACTAGCATCAACTACACGGAGTAATGAACACTACTAGCAACCCACAGGTACCAATCTGAGGCTTTGGGACAAAGACTGGATACAAGATATGAACTAGGGTTTGAGAGGAGATGGTGCTGGTGAAGATGTTGATGGAGATTGACCCTCTCCCGATGAGAGGGTCGTTGGTGATGATTTCCCCCTCCCGGAGGGAAGTTTCCCCGGCAGAACAGCTCTGCCGAAGCCCTAGATTGGTTCCGCCAAGGTTCCGCCTCATGGCGGCGGAGTTTCTTCCCGAAAGCTTGCTTATGATTTTTTCTCGGACGAAAGACTTCATATAGTAGAAGATGGGCACCGGAGGCCTGCCAGGGGGGCCACGAGGCAGGGGGTGCGCCCGGGGGGTAGGGCGCGCCTCCCACCCTCGTGGCCAGGGTGTGGGCCCCCTCTGGTATTTTCTTCGCTCAGTATTTTTTATAAATTCAAAAAATGACTTCCGTGAAGTTTCAGGACTTTTGGAGTTGTGAAGAATAGGTCTCTAATATTTGCTCCTTTTCTAGCCCGGAATTCCAGCTGCCGGTATTCTCCCTCTTCATGTAAACCTTGTAAAATAAGAGAGAATAGGCATAAGTATTGTGACATGACGTGTAATAACAGCCCATAATGCAATAAATATCGATATAAAAGCATGATGCAGAATGGACGTATCAATAAGCAACTGGCGGATATCTTCACTAAACCACTTGATGAAAAGATATTTTGTCACTTGAGAGTGAGTTAAACATCATTGATGCCTCAAATTTGGAACAGAGATTCCATTTGGACACATGCAAGGCATCCGCCTATATGACTAATCCTTGATATTTCTCTTATGATGATGATCATATGTCTTGGATATATTTGCACCCTTGCATGTTATCTAACCCTTGTAGGTACTTGGATGAGCCTCAATCTATGAGATTGCAAATCACTCACGTCTTGAGCAATTTCTGTATCGCCAAGTATCTATGCTTTGGTTGTTGATGATCAAGGAACAAGTCTACACTCAACATATCCTTTGACAATATTTACATTATGAATTTGACTCTTGTCAATTTGGATACATAAGAGTTACTCCTTGCAAGACTAAGCCATGTAGGAATATGAGCTTAAAATTCCAACGGATGCCCCCAACTTTTGATGGACTACATCAACATGGAGCATCCACCACAAGTTCAACTACATGAGCAAGCTCAACAACAAATCTAAGGTATGTATTTTCCATCTTAGAGAAGCTTTGCTCCAAGTCATGGGCTAAAGCAACTCAACAAGATGTGAACACATTAAGAGGCTTAAATGAAAAATGGCAACCCCATTTTGAGCTTAACGATGAGTATGACCTATGATCAAGTGATCTCACTTGACTCCCAGGTCAATATACTCTAACATAGGTGGCTATGTCGCCGACCACCTCTAGATGAAGTTTCCTATTGTTTCCTTGTGTTAGTTGCATTTCTTCTTGCTATTGTGTTTCCCTTCTTTAAAAACTTCATCTAGATCATTTCTATTTTTCTGTGATCATTTCTATTTTCTCTGTAAATTCATTGCAAACTCTATCAATTCCTTGAAAATCTTTATGAAATTTCATTTGGAAGTGAGCTGAGTTATGACAAAATCTTTCCTCTGCATTGAACTCAGTCACACCTATCCAAGCCTATCGGCCAGGCCGAAGCACAAGTTCTACTTGTACACAGTACATTGGTTCCACCGAAACGGACTAACTCGGTCTCACGGATGTGCTCTGTCTATGACTGCCTCATCACAGAGTCACCGATTGATATGAATTGGCGTCACCGATTTCACTACTAAGAAAAAAATTTGCCATCTTTTACTGTTTATTCTTATCAGATCCACTCAATGATTCTTTCCCTCTATCTACATCTTGAGCTGCATTTTGCTTACTTGTGTCTTTCGAGGATCACACTCACTTAACACGTATCCATGAAAACAACCCTTCTTGGAAATTTATGTCAAAGGGGGAGAGAGAGAGCACATCAAAGCTTATTCTTACAAAAAAGAGCACATCAAAGCTTATTCTTACAAAAAATCTTCTAAGGAAGGAAGAAAGATGCACTTTCATAAGAGGAGAGAATTCGCATATCTTTAAGAGGGGAAACATATGTCAATCATTCAATTTGGTCATTAAAATTACTCTGAGCCTACTCTACTATAATATCTTTTTGCTCTGATTTTATCTCACCCTACCTACTCCCATTATCAAATGTTAGATTCAGAGGGAGAGGAAAACTATGTATTGGGGAGAAAAATCCTTGAAATTTATTGCAAATCATTAATTCTGTGATACTTGTGTCTATACTTAGATAAAGTACTCACTCTGTGATACTTACCCATTACATGTCATCCCAATCTTGGTATTCTTGTGGATCTTGAAATCCTTCTTGTTTGGAGTTTTCTTGTGTTATTTAACCATGTTTTCTCAAGTCCACTTCTTCAAGAGTCAGCTCAAGAACCACTAGGTAAGTATATGCATCACACTCATGTGCATGATGATCTCCTACTTTTGCACATATTGTTTGAGGGAATCATAAATTAACATGAAGGTGTATCTCACATCACTTCTTTTTGCTCTGATGCATATGGCCAAGATACATTTAACTCATTACTTACTCTGTCATGTTGTGCATTCACATGTCTTTCAATATTACATGGTTGCACACATGTAGGGGGAGCTTATGCAAGTTACATGTTACTCCAAAGCTTTACTTACTACTATTCATATCATTTACTTGAAGCTTTGATGTATGTTGTCATCAATTACCAAAAGGGGGACATTGAAAGCACAAGTGCTCCCTGGGTGATTTTGGTAATTAATGTCAACATATCTCTTGTTGGACTAATAATTTTATCTAGTATATTTCAGATAAGTTCAACAGTGGCGGGGCAAGGACAAGAGGATGTGCAACCGCTTCAAAATGCTAAGGACAAGGATTGGCAAAAGCTCAAGACTCTACATTTTTGTTTAAGTGATCCAAGATCACATTAAGTCCATAGGAAAGCCAATACTATTAAAAGGGGATGAGGTGTTGCTTAATGATCTTGTTGCTCAAGTGCTTAGTGATATTGTTCCAAAACCCTCAGCCACTTTCTCAATCCACATATGTCCAAAACCTAATTTCCAACTTGGCCCCACCAATATTTCGCATCCCGAGCCACCGAGTTCATCTGGACTTAGCCATAGCAAAAACCCTAACAATTCGGATCCACCGATATGGATCTCGACCTCACCAAGATGGCCTTGCCAGCGCTCTGTGACTTGTTTCATTCACTTCGGTTCCACCGAGATGTTGCAATCGGTCCCACCGAGTTGGCTTGACTGATTCTCAGTTGCTCATTGCATTCACTTCAGTCCCACCGAGATGATGCAATCGGTGCCACCGAGTTGAAGTTTGCCCTAAGCCCTAGCACATCAGTCCCACCGAGTTATTCCCGTCGGTTCCCATTGAGATTCCTAATGTTCATATTTTTGTACGCATCGATCCCACCGAGTTTTCTAATCGGTGCCACCGAGATGGGTCAAAAGTGTGTAACGGTTGGATTTTGTGTGGAGGTGATGTCTACTACACAACTTTATTCTTGTAGACTCGTGTTGGGCCTCCAAGCGCAGAGTTTTGTAGGACAGTAGCAATTTTCCCTCAACTGGATGATCTAATGTTTATCAATCCGTAGGAGGCGTAGGATGAATACAGTCTCTCTCAAATGACCCTGCAACCAAATACAAGAAATCTCTTGTGTCCCCAACACACCCAATACAATGGAAAATTGTATAGGTGCACTAGTTAGGCGAAGAGATGGTGATAAAAGTGTGATATTGATGGTAGAAATATATTTTTATAATCTGAATAAATAAAAACAGCAAGGTAACAAATAGTAAACGGGCAAAAAAACGGTATTGCAATGCTTGAAAATGAGGCCCAGGGTCCGTGCTTTCACTAGTGCAATCTCTCAAAAATGCTAATATAATTGGATCATATAATCACCCCTCAAAGTGCGATGAAGAATCACTCCAAAGTTCCTATCTAGCGGATAACATAATAATAAATTGTTTGTAGGGTACGAAACCACCTCAAAGATATTCTTTCCGTTCAATCTATTCAAGAGTTCGTACTAAAATAACACAAAGCTATTCTTTCCGTTCGATCTATCCTAGAGTTCGTACTAAAATAACACCAAAGGAAATTCATATTCATAATACTTAATCCAACAAAAAGAACTTCAAAGAGTGCCCCAAGATTTCTATCGGAGAAACAAAGACAAGAACGTGCATCAACCCCTGTGCGTAGATTACCCCAATGTCACCTCGGGAATCCGCGAGTTGAGTGCCAAAACATATATCAAGTGAATCAATAAGATACCCCATTGTCACCACGAGTATTCATATGCAAGACATATATCAAGTGCTCTCGAATCCATAAAAGTATTCAATCCGATAACAACGAAATCACAAAGGGAAAAACTCAATTCATCAAAACAAGATACAGAGGAGAAAACACCATATGATCCGACTATATTAACAAAGCCCACGACACATAAGATCGTGACATCTCAATAACACGAGAGAGAGAGAGAGCGAGATTAAACACATAGCTACTAGTCAAAACCCTCAGCCCTGAGGGTGGACTACTCCCTCCTCATCGTGGTGGCCCTCGGGATGATGAAGATGGCCACCGGTGATGATTCCCCCCTCCGGTAGGGTGTCGGAACGGGTCTAGATTGGTTTCTCGTGGATACAGAGCCTTGCGGCAGTGGAACTTCTGATATAGGTTCACCCCGAGGTTTTTTTGCAATATTTGGGAATTTATAGGGTAAAGAGGGGGTGCGGGAGGCCAACAAGGTGGGCACAACCCACCTAGGCGCGCCTGGGACCCCAGGCGCGCCCTGGTGGGTTGTGCCCCCCTCAGGGCACCCCCCAGGTGCTGCCCTGGCCCATTGGTGGTCTTCTGGTCCATAAAAAATCCACAAAAAGTTTCGCGGTGTTTGGACTCCGTTTGATATTGATTTCCTGCGCTGTAAAAACAAGCAAAAAACAGCAACTGGCACTGGGTCAATAGGTTAGTCCCAAAAAATGATATAAAGTTGCTATAAAATGATTATAAAACATCCAAGAATGATAATAAAACAGCATGAATACTTCATAAATTTTAGATACGATGGAGACGTATCAGCATCCCCAAGCTTAATTCCTACTCGTCCTCGAGTAGGTAAATGATAAAAGAAATAATTTATGAAGCGTGAATGCTAGAAAAGTGCATAATTTTGATCAATGATAATTTCAATCACTTTTCCTAGCATCATGACAACAACTCTTTCTTATAAAATTTCTCATGTTTAAAGTAGCAACCAATTCACATGTTAAGGTTCAAACAATGAATTCTCTTGAAACTCAACAACCTATGTTCTCAGTCACCAAGCAATTGCAATTCAACTTATTCAACAGAGTTTAAGTAAGAGCCCCACATACTCAACCATCATATAGTCTTATATGATTGCTAACACTCACAGCATACACATGAGCAAAACGTTTCAACCAGACACATAGAAAGATAGGGTCTTATTGTTTTGCCTGCCAACGCATTCACCTCAAGGGTGATGTCAACAATAATAACTCATGCTACCCATATCCAAATGGATATATGTGCCTAGATCTTTCCTCACCACATGATGCTTGCCAAAAGAGAAAAATAAAAAGGAACAGAGAGAAATACTTTGACTCTTTGCGTAAAAGTAAATACTGAAAAGTAAAAGATAGGCCCTTCGCAGAGGGAAGCAGAGGTTGCCATGCACCTTTTGTTTGTATGCTCAACCCCTTAGTGCAAAAGAATGTCATGTTATATTGCACCTTATGATAGCAACCTTTATTATGCAGTCTGTCACTTTCATTCTTTGCCATCACAAGTTCGTACAACGCTCAATTTTCTCTTACACTAAATGATCTAACACTTTTAGAAGCATTTTTTATTGCCTTATTGCACTGATGAAAACTTACTTGAACAATCTTGCTCAATCCTTACGTAGGTATGGTGGACTCTTGAAATAAGATTTGGCTTTAAGGGTTTTTGGATGCACAAGTAGTATCTCTACTTGGTGCGTAGTTTTTGGCTAGCAAAGAATGGGGGCAAGCACCACATGTTGAAGGAGCTATGACAATATAACTTCTATGTGAATATGAACAAACATAAATCATTACATTGTCTTCCTTGTCCAACGTCAACAATTTTGGCATATAATATTTTGATGGGGGCTCACAATCACAAAATACTTCCGAGATAGTGTATTTGCATGTGAAAGTTCTCTTCCTTATAGTAATCATTCAGGAATTGCTTGTATGACCAATATTGTGATTGTCAAGTTTCAAAAGATTTCACTTTCTAAACCCAATGTGAAGCTACCACTAGGCATGATATGAACATACAATTTTAACTTCATTATATTCAATTCATTCAACAATTTACTCATAGGATATAAGTGAAGCACAAGAGTAAATGACAAACTACTCCAAAGAGATATAAGTGAAGATCAAACTAGTAGTTAAGTCAATGGGTAGCTATTTGAGGACTCTCTCTTATTCAAACACTTACAGATCTAAGTATTTTATTAAAACAGAAAGCAAAATGAAATGACATTTCAAGGATAGCACAACTCATGTGAAGAAGCAAAAACTTAGGCTCAACCGATACTAACCGATAGTTGTTGATGAAAAAAGGTGGGATGCCTACCGTGGCATCCCCAAGCTTAGATGCTTGAGACTTCTTGAAATATTATCTTGGGGTGCCTTGGTCATCCCCAAGCTTGAGCTTTTGCATATCCTTAATTCCTCACATATCACGTTTTTCCTAAATCTCAAAAGCTTCATCCACACAAAACTCAACAAGAACTTGTGAGATAAGTTAGTATAAACCAATGCAAAAACCTTATCATTCTCTACTGTAACAAATAACTAAAATTATTATTCAACATTGCATACTAAATGCCTCTGCATATTTAACACTCATATCCTCAAATAGAATCATTAAACAAGCAAACATATGCAAACATAACAGCAATCTGCCAAAACAGTACAGTCTGTAAAGAATGCAAGAGTATCAATACTTCTTAAACTCCAAAGATATGAAAATTTACCACCCTGTAGAAAATTTATCAGATCTTATTTTGCAAAAAGTTTCAACATTTTATCACATTCTGACTTTTCTAGTGAATTTTTGCAACAGCGGTAAACTTTCTGTTTTCAAACAGCGACATGTATACTTGCAAAATAAGCATGGCAAAGGCTATCATTGCCATTTTTATTGAAATAAAAGATGAAAAACATTATTATAAATAACAGCAAGCAAATCCTAACAAAATAAATTGACGCTCCAAGCAAAACACATATCATGTGACGAATAAAAATATAGCTCCAATTGAGGTTACGGATATTGTTGGAGACGAAAGAGGGGATGCCTTCCGGGGCATCCCCAAGCTTAGTTGCTTGGATCCTCCTTGGATATTAACTAGGGGGTGCCTTGGGAATCCCCAAGCTTAGGGTATTGTCACTCCTTATTCTCCTCATATCGACATCTCACCCAAAACTTGAAAACTTCAATCACACAAAACTTATCGGGGCTTCGTGAGATGGGTTAGTATGATAATGAGCAAACCATTTCACTTTGGTACTGTCAAAGACAAGATTCATAATTATTTACACACAATGCCTATTGTAGCATATAATTTCCACAATTTATATTGAGCAATATAAGCCATAGAAACTAGAAAACAAGCAAACTATGCATTGAAAACTGAATCTGTCAAAAAAACAGAACAGTCTGTAATGATCTGGATAAGTACCATACTTCTGCTACTCCAAAAATTCTGAAAAAATAGGAAAACCTGGGTAATTTGTATATCTATAACCTGTAAAAAATTCAGATCAAAATCACGTTGCAGTGAATTTTCAGAATTCCTGGTCTGAGCGCAAAAGTTTCTGTTTTTGCACATATTCAAGTCAACTATCATCCACACTATCCAAAAGGCTTTACTTGGCACTTTATTGGAACATAAGAAATAAAACATGATTAATACAGTAGCATAATCATGTGAACACACAAAATCAGTAGGTAAAAGTCTTGATTTGCCTCCCAACAAGCGCTTTTCTTTAATGCCTTTTAGCTAGGCATGATGATTACAATGATGCTCGCATAAAAGATAAGAACTGAAACACAATGGGAGCATCATGAAACACATGGGAAGCACATTTAAGCCTAACCTACTTCCTATGCATAGGGATTTTGTGAGCAAACAATCTATGGGAGCAAGAATCAACTAGCATAGGAAGGCAAAACAAGCATAACTTCAAAACTTTCAACACATAGAGAGGGAACTTGATATTATTGCAATTACTACAAGCATAAGTTCCTCCCTCATAATAATTTTCAGTAGCATCATGAATAAATTCAACAATATAACCATCACATAAAGCATTCTTTTCATGACACAAAATCATAGAAAACTTATTACTCTCTACATAAGCAATTTTCTTCTCATCAATACTAGTGAGAGCAAACTCAACAAAATAAATATCACGAGAGTGAAAATTAAAATCATGATGACAAGTTTCATGGTTATAATTATTATTTATAGCACACATATCATCACAATAATCATCATAAATAGGAGGCATGCTTTCATCATAATAAATTTTCTCATCAAAACTTGGGGAGTAAAAATATCATCATCATCAAACATAGCATCCCCAAGCTTATGGCTTTGCATATCATTAGCATCATGGATATTCAAAGAGTTCATACCAACAACATTGCAATCATACTCATCATTCAAATATTTTGTGCCAACATTTTATTGACTTCTTCTTCTAACAACTGATCACAATTTTCCGATCCATCATTTTCAAGAAAGATATTACAAGATGATCAATAATATGATGCAACCTCAATCCCAAGATTTCTACCGGAGAAACAAAGACAAGAACGTGCATCAACCCCTATGCGTAGATTACCCCAATGTCACCTCGGGAATCCACGAGTTAAGTGCGAAAACATATATCAAGTGAATCAATACGATACCCCATTGTCACCACGAGTATTCATATGTAAGACATATATAAAGTGCTCTCGAATCCATAAAAGTATTCAATCCGATAACAACGAAATCTCAAAGGGAAAACCTCAATTCATCACAACAAGACAGAGAGGGGAAACGCCATATGATCCGACTATATTAACAAAGCCCGCGATACATCAAGATCGTGACATCTCAAGAACACGAGAGAGAGAGAGAGAGAGAGAGAGATTGAACACATAGCTATCGGTACAAACCCTCAGCCCTGAGGGTGGACTACTCCCTCCTCATCATGGTGGCCGTCGGGATGATGAAGATGGCCACCGGTGATGATTCCGCCCTCCAGCAGGGTGCCGGAACGGGGTCTAGATTGGTTTCTCGTGGCTACATAGCCTTGCGGCGGTGGAACTTCTGATCTAGGTTCACCCCGAGGGTTTTTCCAATATTTGGGAATTTATAGGGTAAAGAGGGGGTGTAGGAGGCCACCAAGGTGGGCACAACCCACCTGGGCGCGCCTGGGACCCCGGGCGCACCCTGGTGGGTTGTGCCCCCCTCGGGGCACCCCCCAGGTGCTGCTCTAGCCCATTGGTGGTCTTCTGGTCCATAAAAAATCCAAAAAAAGTTTCGCGGTGTTTGGACTCCGTTTGATATTGATTTCCTGCGATGTAAAAACAAGGAAAAAACAGCAACTGGCACTGGGCACTGGGTCAATAGGTTAGTCCCAAAAAATGATATAAAGTTGCTATAAAATTTTGGCTAGTGATGAAGTAACTAATCATTGAAAAATAGTGTCCCAAATCTGAACATAACAAGTTAAGAGTGCACAAGTTCAAGAAAAAATTGTCATTTCTTTAAATATAACCACAACCAAGGCACCCACTCACTCAGCTTGTGAAGTTGTCAAAAAAAGAAACTGTAAAATGCTTAGTGCAGAAGCGCTGAAAAAGACGAACATGGCATGGATTCCGAAAGGTAACAATCAAGACAAGAATGATGTGCAAGCTTTTGTCGCGAGAAATGCAACAAAAGGGAAGAAATAGAAGAATGGAAATAATAAACAAGTTAGCGAAATGTTTTCATGCACCCCAAGAAGAAATTGGTTGTCACATCATGCATATTCTTCAACCATGCCATTTATGCGTGCAATTCATCACTAGGTAGGATTGCTTACACCCCATGGGCTTATTTTGATCCATGGAAGCAACATAATTTCCTACAACATGAAAGTGCATTACCAAATCACTATATATTTGATTAGCTACAATTTTTTCTGATCTAAAGAGTCAAAATATTTGAAGATCTTTTATTTCATTTGTTCAGTTGGTTAGACATGCTTTGGTGGATGTTGTTTAGATGTACCTTGGGGAAATATATGTGGACAATACTCATTTATCACCCTAAGAACTTATCTAAACATGACGGTGTGGTGTTCTAACATAGTCTGGCCCTATTGGAGACTGAGGCAAGGTACACAGTTTTTGAAAAGTAGGCCTATTCTATACTATGTTTTCATGAAGTTGTGACATTATTTATTTATTATCTAGTGTTTGCATAGTAGCTTTTCCAACAGATGTCAATAAGTGTATGTTGCATAGACAAATTATTAGCGGAAGAATTGGTAAATGGGCTTATGCTTTGATTGAGTAATTTGGCTTATGAATCTTTGAAATCTATGAAAGGCCAAATCATTGATAATTTTAGCATTGAGCATTGGATTGACAACATTCATAATATTGATATTAACCTTGTTTTCTAGTACCATGGTGATTATATATTGATTGATGATTCAATTTATAACAATGACCAAGGTATTGGCGTTGCTTATATATCTCCTTATGGTATTCTTATTTTAAGTCTCATGCCACTTACATTATTTTTCCCAAATAATCAAGCTTAATAAGCATTGTCATTCGGTCTGGAGATTTTGATTGATATAGATGCTACACATACTGAGGCTTTTAATAATTCAGTTATACACTACTAGGGAAAAGCCTATACACAGAATCTTAGCAGCAGCGCGGCTCAAAAAGGAGCGCTGCTGTTAATTAGTAGTAGCGCGTGTGCTGGAAACTCGCTGCTGACAAGTTTTTAGCATCAGCGCGCTATGTGTAAACCGCGTTGCTACAAATATCGACCGGCGGTGTCCCCCAAACTCCATTTAGCAGCAGCGTGGTGCCCCGAGCCGCGCTACTGCTATGGATGTAGTATGTGGCGCTTTTTACAGTCATTCTTTGCTAAATTTCAAATATCCACACTTTTTGTCCCGTTAGCGGTAGTGCCGTTGCCCAAAGCGCTGCTGCTACTTCCTTAGCAGCTGCTGCTTAGCACCAGCCATCGCTAATCCGCACCAACCCACCACCACCTTTTCCCCACCCGTCCCTCCCCTCCCTCCTCTCTTCCCTTTCCCCTACCTCCCACATGCTCCCCTCTCACTCTTCTTCTTCCTCAATACTTCTCCCCATTACTCGCCCTCTTCTATCTACCTTTCTCTCTCTTCATTACTCCTACCTAACTACACCACCTCCATAAATGCATCTCTTTCTCTTTTTCCTTCCCCCTCCACTAGTTGAAGTTGTCTCCTCCCAAATTAGGTAGCTAGGTAGATGTAGGATTTAGTTAAATGACCTATTTGCCCCCTAACTAGATCTATCTTTGTCAAGAAGAGCTTTGTGCACTTTTGATTTCCCTACAACATCATCTCCACCGTGTGCTCGATCTCGAGATAGAGGTGATTAAAATTTCATGCTTTTGAGTGTGGCATGTTTATGGAAATTGTGTGTGTGGCATGAGTTGACGCCAAATTGTGCTTTTGAGTTGCCTATGTTTTGCCAAAATGTCGATTTATTTCCGTTTCGGCGAATTTCGGGCAAACTCTAGATCCATATATGTCCTATTTTTAGGGAAGTTCATGCCGAATTTTTGTATGACTTTGATGCATGCATGCATTTTTATAATAAATTTGTTTTATTATTACCGTGCAGACATTCATGATGGTCAGTGGACAGGTGGTTGCGGTCGGTGGTGCAGGACATGAAAGAAAATAACCTGACAGAGGTTTTATGTCCGTGTCGAAAATGAAAAGGAATAGTTTGGCTCGACCCCTATGACGATGGTCGTGTCGAAGCGCACCTGCTCATGACTGGTTTCATGGATGGCTATACTCAGGGGATAATCAAGATGAGGATGACGATGTTGAGGATGCCGACGGGCAGGCAATGATGACACGGGCAAGACGAAGAGATGATCGATAATGGCGGCGGGAAGAGGCGGACATGGCGGCGGAGAAGGGGCCGGACATGGCGGAGGAGAAGGGGCCGGACATGGCGGCGGAGAGAACGACATGGACTCCATGCAGCAGAGTTCGTCGGTACCAAGTTCAATCGTGCGGGACCCTCATGTTCAAGCATTGCTTCGCAAGGAGATGAGTATTGAGAGAGATGCTTCTAGAGAGGAGGCTAAGCTGGAGAAAATGGTGGTAGACTCGAACACTCCATTGTATGACGGTTGCAATCCTGAGGTGACCCGCTTGAGTTTCACGCTCCAACTCCTGAAGAAGAAGGCTAAAAACAAATGGACCGACACTAGCCTCGATGAGCATCTCAAGTACGTAAAGGATGTTCTTCCCGCGGGTAATCTATGTCATACTAGTGTTGATGAGGCCAAGAATATCGTGTGCCCTCTTGATCTGCCACACGTTAGATACCATGCATGCATCAACGATTGCATAATTTATCGGAAGGAGCACGCGGAAAAAACAAGCTGTCTGGTGTGCAATGCTTCTCGATAAAAGAAGGCCGGAAGAAATGTCCCCGTAAAGTTGTATGGTACATACCGATCACTCTCCGTCTCGAGGTATTTTGTAGATCCCAAGGAAGCTAAGCTAATGTTGTACCGCACGCCGGAGAGGAAGAAGCCCGACGATGGAGATGATCTGAAGCTGAGACACGTGAAGGATGGAAGCCAGTGGAGAGCGTTGAACAGCTTCTATCGGTATTTTGAATGTGATCCAAGGAACATCGTGCTCGGCGCGTGTACCGATGGCATGAATCTGTTTGGCAACCAGAACACCAACCATAGCACATGGCCCGTGTTTGTATGGATGTACAACATCCCCCCCTGGTTGTGCATGAAATCGAAGTACATTCACATGAGCATGCTTATTTAAGGGCCGAAACAACCAGGAAATAATATTAATTTGTATCTGGGGCTACTTCAAGAGGAGTTAGACACGTTATGGAAAACACCGGCCAAGACATGGGACGCCAGCAAAGGCGAGTATTTCAACATGAGAGTTGCGCTGATCACGACAAAGGCACGACTATCTCGATTACGGATATGTGGCAGGCCAGGTGTGCCATGGATATTGCGGATGCACGTGGTGCATGGATGATACGACGCCTCAAAGTGACTAACGTCAAGGAAAAATGGCGGGTCTGGGAAAATCGTGTACATGGGGCATCGAAGATGGCTTGAACAGGACGACCCGTGGAGAAACCGTGGATATCTATTCAATGGTCACGCTGAGCATCGAGGACCTCCACGTAAGCGGAGCGGTGCCGAAATCGATGAGCTGTTGAAAAACTGGAAGGAGTGCCCCGCGCCGGGAAAGACGATGAGAAAGGCGTCGGAGCCGCTGCTGAAGGTATGGAAGACGAGGTCTGTGTTCTGGGACTTGGAGTACTGGCACAAACTCGATACACCTCATTTCCTTGATCAAATGCATATCTGTAAGAATGTCCTTGAGAACTTGCTCGCAACACTGATGAACATGCCGGATAAGACCAAGGATGGGCCAAAGGCAAGAAAGACTTGCAAGATTTGAAAATCAGGGAAGATCTGCACATGCCGCCCCGTAAAATGTCAGACGAGACAGAGACGGAGACAGAGGCACGGGAGAAGAAGGGCAACAAAACAAAGAAAGAGGATTATTACCCCCCTTCTTGCTTCACCTTAAGTCAGGCTGAGATCAATCAATTCTTTAAGTGCCTTACCGGAGTCAAAGTTAGTTCCGGTTACTGTGGCAAGATAAGCGTATATCTAGACACGGACAAGAAAAGGTTCAGCGGGATGAAGTCTCATGACTGTCATGTGATGATGACGCAAATACTACCTGTTGCCCTTAGAGGGATAATGGACAAGCACGTCCGTGACACGCTTTATTGGTCTCGCAACTTTTTCGACGTCATCTCTCGAAAGTCGATCGGTGTGAAGCAGCTCCAAGGCTACAGAAGAGATTGTTGTGATATCGAATGAGCTTGGATGTACTTCCCGCCGGGTTCTTTGACGTGATGGTGCATCTGTGTGTCCATATTGTGGATGACATAATAGACCTGGGGCCGTCATTCCTGCACAACATGATGTCGTTTGAGAGGATGAATGGGATCATCAAAGGATTCGTTCGTAACATGTCCCATCCGGATGGAAGCATCATCCAGGGCTATTTAACACAAGAGTGCATCTCTTTCTGTGAGAATTTTCTATATGGCGCAGACCAGCCGCCTGGTGTTAGTGTTGGTTTGCCCGTTAACAAGCACGATGGGAGGCTCGAAGGAGATGGTCACTGCAACGGTCGCAGGGAACTGCACGTGGCATACTCAGATCGACGCGGCGACTTTGACAGAGCAAACTTGGTAGTGCTACAACACCTAGACGAGGTAGATCCTTTCGTGGCACTGCACAAAGAAATTATCGCAAAGAAGTATCGTGACCAGGGGGTATGCAGGACAAACGCCAAAGTTACTAGAGAGCACAACTCCACTTTCCTGCATTGGTTCAAAGAGCATATTATTGCTAATCCCCCGGAGGAGGGCTCTAAGGACGGATTGCTCAAATACGCCTTAGCACATGGCCCTCGCCCAACCTCGTAACCTATCGTGCATATGATATCAACGGATACACGTTCTACACGGAGGCCAAAGATATGGACGGTGATGATCGAACTCGGTGGTGATGATGGAATGCATGAACGGCAGCGACAACGGCGCAAGAATGAGCGATTTTATGGAAGGGTCGAGGAGATCCGGGAGCTTGACTACTCGGACTGCACAACACGACGATGTTCCGTGTCGGATGGGCTAAGAATGTCGAAAGAGAAAACCGGAATTTCACTGCCATGACTATACCCAACGCCAAGAGCGCTACCGTGAACGTTATCGCAAAAAACGAGCCATGGGTACACGCTAAGCACGTGACACAATGCTTCTTCATAACCGACCCATGCAATCCCGGTCGTGTTGTCGCCGGGAGAGGCAAAAGGAACATCATTGGAATGGATGGAGTCGCCAACGAGGAAGACTATGATCAAGACGGCTACCCAATGAGGGAAGATGACGATGATGATGAAGTATACGTCAAAAGAAGAATCAATACTACATTACCTAAGAAAAATCGTACTCCATGGAAAAGGCAAAGTCACAATGAGGGGCTCAATTATTCTTGGACGAACAAGAAGGGAAAGAAGCTGACTCAAAAACGAAAACGTCAGCGCTCAGGAACCATATGATATCGGTCAAATGATGTAATATATATATATATATATATATATATATATATATATATATATGTTCCTATTTTGTATACACATGACTTAGCCATGCATTATAATGCATGGGTCCAATGATGTAATATATAAGTTCCTATTTTGCATACATATTTAACCATCAAATGATGCAATATATATCGCCTCCCTTCGTTCATCGCTCTCGGGAAATAAAAGTGGGAGAAAATAAAGGAAAAGAAAAGGAAAAGAAAAGGAAAAGAAAAGGAAAACTGGCAGTAGCGAAGGTAGTAGCAGCTGCGTTTTGTTTAAACCGCTACAACTCTTGAAGGTAGTAGTAGCGCATTTCGTATAAACCGCCATAGCTATCGAAGGTAGTAGCGCCTTTTTTTCCAAACGCTACCGCCACGCCCACTTAACCCAATATTCTCACTATCCCTCGCTTCATCCCGCCTTTTCCCCAAATCCCCACTCTCTCTTCCCCGCCGCTCGCCCCGACCTCGCCCCAACCCAGCCGCGGCGCCTTCGACCCGTCGGCCCTCGCCTCCTCCTCTGCTTCCTCCTCCCAACCTCGGCCGTTGCCTGCCTCGCCTCGCCCAAGACGCTCTGTAAACCCCCCTCTCTGCTAGGGTTCTTGGTTAATTTACTTAGGTTTTAGTTAGGGCAGTATGTTCATTAGGTTATCTATTTAGTTATGAATTTAGCTAGGTTTCAAAATTAGCTGAATTTATATGCAAATTTGAACTGGACATGTGATATGTGGATATGTCATGTTTTGGACATGTCATGTTTGGAAAATGATCCGAGTGGCCTATGTTACGCCGAATGTTGATTCATTTCCTTCCGGTGAATTTCAGCGCCGATATGTCCATTTTTTAGCAAAGGTCATGCCGAAATTTCCCGTGAATAAAGGCATGATTTGTGCTACATAGTTGGCATATCGAGTGCTAGCACATAGATTTCTTTTTTATGTCATTTCTCATGTATTCATACTTTTAGAAATAAGTGAGGACACGTAATCATAGGAAACATGTCGAACAACGAAGAAACTGGGCCTTCTGACCAAGATGCGATTTAGATGGATTATGAGGGTGAACAAGAGTACCTCGACTATTTGACTGCTAAGCAAGGTTTGCAGGTCGGCCTCGATGATGGTACTGACGCCGACATCGACACCGACGGCGCCGGCACCGATGGTGGCGCCGAGACCGGTGGGGAAGGTACCGGCGGGGAAGATACCGGCGGGGAAGGTATCGGCCCCGATGCCGCTACCGAAAAGAGGAAGCATAAGAAGCAAAGGATACGAAAACCTAACAAACTAGGGATTGGACGACTTGTGATCAAAAAGATGGCACCTGGCAAGTTTGAGCCGTTAGAGCCGGAAGAACCTCGCAAGTGCTATGGGAACCAAGTAGGATGCATCCTACGGGAATGCACGAGCATCAACGACGATGACTTAAGGAGTAAAGAACATTTGACGCATTGCTCCTAACGAAGTTGCATAAGAGATTCAAGTTCCCCGACCGGGATGATAACATAGAACAACCGTGGGATGATCCAAAGATGAAAAAGATTAACAATCACGCCATGGGCATGTTCAGCAATGATTTCGCCTCCTGGAAAGGGAGGGTGAAACGAGCTATTGAGGCTGATGAACCCCTGTCCAAGATATTGGAGGAAAATCCGACACTTACGAAAGAGGAGTTCAAAAAGTTCAAGGACACTTGTGCTACCGAGGCAGCCAAGGCTAAGGCTGCGAAATTCAAGAGCCTTCAGCAAAGGAACACGGGGAAGCATCGCCTCGGAAGCCATGGCTACCTCGGTAAAAGGCCCATATGGGATAAGGAGGACGCGGAACGTGAAGCCGCGGGTCTCCCAGACCCCTTCGCGAAGTTCACCAACCCCTTGGAGCGTGACTTCATCAGGGCCCGCTACAAGTGGGACAAGGAGAAAAAGGTTTTTTACATGGACAAGATCACGAGGAAATTGATTAGACTACTGGAGAAGCAACGCCAGCTTGCAGCCGAAAGCCCTTCTTCTCCGATGAGGCCCAAGTGGGACACCCCTCTGAACCGGGCCTTGAACGAACTTAAGGGGCTCCCTTTGGGCCAGCGGCCACAATATGGTCGTGTGCACGGCGCTGGAGACGGCGCCACGTGGAAGGTGTTTTACAACGAGGGCCCGGAGGCCAAGAAGCAAAAAAAGAAGTTTAGTCAGGCGGACATCAACGCAAAGGTGAAGCTTGCGGTCGAGAAAAAAGCAGTGAGGACGCCAAAAAGCAGCCGAGGACAAATATGAGTTGCTACAGAAAATCAATGCAACAGAATCGCTGCAGAAATGATTTCGCTACTAACTTGGTTCCGATTATCATCAATCGGACGAAGGAAAATCAGAACAAGGCGGTACATGATTTCCCGTTGCCCGGTTTACGGGGAGCAACTCCATGAATAACAACATCATCGCACCATCACTTGCTCATGCAACCGGGCCTCATCTCGCAGCCGCTCCCGCTCATAGCAGTCCGTCCTCAGTCTCTGGCGCGCTAGGTGGGCCTTCGTCTTTGGCTGAGCTCGATGCCGTCACGGTAATTACATGTCACACCAACATATATATATATATATATATATATATAATATTCCATTTTTGTTGCCTTTCGGTTGTTTTACGCCACAGACATATGCGTTTGCAGGCGAAAGAAACCCCGTGCACCATACTCTACTTGATCAAAGGCGGAAAGGTGGGCGTGGGAAAGGGGATGATAATGGACCCCTCGCAAACCACGTTCCACAACCAGCCGATCCCAGGGCACTTCAGGTTAGCTTGATCAGTGTGAAATCGGGCACGAGGATTTGCCTCCTCCGATAAAGATGTGGGAGCGGACGACGAGACCCCGCCATGGATTGAAGCTGCAAGGGTTGGGTGCTGCTATGGCGAAGAATCTTATTAAATGCAGGAGCCGCCGAGAGCACACCAATAACCACACAACAAGCATGTGCGGAGACCACCACCCCGCCTCGCAATTACCAGCTCAGTAGTGCGGTGAGAGCGGCGGACGACATGATGAAGGGGGTGCAATAATCTTGGCTGATGTAATTTCTCCTGTAGAGCAGATAATGGATGATGAGGCGGAGGTCGACCCTATGGATTTCCTCAATACAAGCAGCGTATGGTGTGACATAGATATGATGAGTCAACCATATGACGAATCGGGCTATCAACTTGCTAATGAGGATATGGATGATATGCCCGGGCAGGTCGTGGCGGGGATTGCAAAAGTCTCTCTTAATGAAATCCTCACAGGACACGCTCAAGATGCCGCCTCAACACAGGCTCAACTAGCCGGGCACGAGGGTCGTGACAAGACTTAGCCCGGGAACACTGGGGCAGGGGTTAAGGAAGGGTCTGGAAGGTGTGCCCAAGAAAAAGGAGAGGAAGAGATCGGGGAAGGTAACTGCCTCCAAACAAGCCAGAGCACATAGCAGCCAGACGATGCATTCTGAAGAGCGTGTACCCGTGAAAGGTGTGGTCATGTTCCATCTCACGGGCGAGCCGATGCTACCACCGAAACTGCTGGAGGCACTATCAGGGGATCTCAGAGATCGCATCGACCATGTCTTTGTCGACCGAGAAAAGCCTACTAGCCTCAAAGGATCCAGGATATCCGGCATACGCGGCTCGTGTGCACGAGGGAAGTGCTACGTCGAGACACGGCTCATGGAGGTGTTCTTCCTGCGGTTTGACAATATCTTTGAGATGTTTCTAACAAGGCGGCTCGATTTTACAATCGTCCGCCTTTTTGCGCTACATATGAGCTCCGTCATGAAGAGTGAAGAAGTCCTGCAAATCTGTGTGGCGGATCCATACTACATGCACGAGTCTTTCTTGAGTCTCGGCGACTTTGAGCGTGAAACTGCTAGGGAGTACCTCCAAAACTTCATGGTACAGAATAAGGACCGGGAAATTGTCCTCGTGCCTTATCATCCAAAGTAAGTCAGTTCCGGACAACCCTTTCGTACATTTCAATCATTCCTTCTCTCTCATGTGGGGAATAATTTGAGGTATCTTTTCCCCGCAGCAACGGGCGCTCCGTCCTTATCGTTCTTCACCCGCAAGTCTCCCACGCCGTGTATTTTGACCCTTCCAGAGACTACGAGAAAAAAGACTACACCCACATAATGAATATTCTAGATGATGCTCTTCAAGGCTTCCGCATTAGAGGTGGCCACGTGCGGATCGAGAAACAAAGGAACAAGAAGATGGGTTTCGCGCATAAAACTAACTTCTCCTGCATCCATGTCCCAAAACCAAGCAAGAAGGATGGATTCTACATCGTCCATCTCATGATTCAATTCAACAGATCACCAAAAGCTTCGCATGAGAAGCAGAAATGATGATCATATCCACAAGTGGCTAGAATCTCATGGAGAAGCGGATTATAAACTTAGAGATGACTTCTTTCGCATCCAAAGCGACATTGCGATGATCATCATGAAAGAAGTCGCCGATGAGAAGGGATGTTCCACCACGGCCCTATATCGCGGTGACGTCCGAACTCGCATAGGCATGCAACGTCTAGACCTCACGCCATTCAAGAAGCTAGGGTTCATCCTCGATGATATGGAAGGATGGAACTTCTAGTGATTTATGATGCCGATGATGATGATATGTGTCGGTTGAACTTGTATACTTTTTGTAGCGATGAAACTTTGTGATGTCCACGGTCCCTGCCGAACTTGCGTAACGCTACTTTTTTAGTTTGCGTACGATGACCTGCGTACCTCTAGTTAATTAATTTGTGTACTGTACGTTGCATCTAGTTGCTAAACCTTTCTTTTTTGGTGTTGCTCTAGTATATTTTGTTGCATATATATGATTGTACATCCTCTTCATGAACATGCATCTCTAACAGGTACCTAGTTTCTTGATGGCGAGATTGAATTGCTATGTCGTGTACAAAGGGAAGGTTCCGGGGGTGTACAACGAGTGGCATGAGTGTCGGTGCGCAAGTGAATGGGTTCACGGGCGCCAGCCATAAAACTTCAAAAGCGGAACAAGAAGGAGAAGCTAGTTACTTGAGGTTCACGCTAGCGCGAGAGAGGACTCGTAACCGCCACCTCATGTACTGCATAGTTCCGCTCTCACTCATAGTGATAGCTCTTATTGCGTATACCTTTGTCTAGATGGATGACGTTGTTGTAGTTCCAAGTATTCGAGACTTGCATGTATCGCTATTTTCAAGATGATGACAAGATACCACTTTGTGTTGGATGATGATTATGATAAGACTATTTGTATGTATATGCTATGATTACATTTGTGGTCATGAGCATTTGTATGTGTATCATGATGATATTTCTATGTGCTAAAGATTCTTCTATAAAGCCTGTTCAAATACAAAACAAATATGCTGAAAAAAAACAAAAAACTAGTTAAATTAGCAGTAGCGAGTGTATAAAAGTTAGCAGCAGCGCCGCGATTGCGATGGCGTCCAGGCGGTTGACGCTAGAGCTACTAGCAGTAGCGAGCTTCCACTAAGCGCGCTGCTGCTACACTTGTGTAGCAGGAGCGCTGGTGAGCACGCGCTACTGCTATGTATTAGCTGCAGCGCCTTATTAGTAGCGCCACTCCCTGCACTACTGATACACCTAAAACCCGCGCTGCTGCTAGCCTTTTCCCTATCAGTGATATCCAAGGTTTATCAATGTTTCAATAAATAATTTCATGTTTATCTTGTTAAGTGTCTAGATATAATTGCCACCTTGGATTGCTTTAGTATTGGTCATATATCTAGATATGAAAACTACATAGCAAATGAGTTGGCCCAAGAAGCAACTGGTTACTATGTTGATGGTGGTGTATTTCATATGTCACAAGAGTCGATGCTTAGTCTCGCTGACATAGGTGAGGCCGGACCGGCGCCCACAGCTTTGGCAACTAATGAAAAGTTTAATGCAGGAAAAAGGAACCGAAGAAAGTCATTATTGAATATCAAGATCATACAATCAGGTAGACAAGATGATACAGCAGATGGCTTTTCACATATAGTTTTGTATAATGATCTTTATTTCCAGATTAGTGATGGTAATATTTTGAAATGCTTGGATGAAGACCAAGCAAGAGGCAAGGAAAGTTCCACCGAAGTGTGTGGCAAGAAGCCCAAACAAGCAATGGCCGATATATACTTATCACCCTAACCATATGTGTATAAATGGCCGACAGAGTGTTGACATTGTCCTTAGAAGAGTAGTATAATTTATTATCTTGGCATGCATGCTTTGCCAAAAAATGGGAAGGCATGTGCTCACACCAAAAACTGTCCAAGGGACAAAATAGGAAGGGGCACAAAATGGCTTGTACCTATATGATCATGGAGTCAAATTAAAGATTGGAGTCCACCACTATATATCATTTTCCAAAAATATTAGAATGGATATAAGGACAACTTAAATCAGAGCATAGATGAGAGAGTTAGGACAAGTTAAAAGGGGTTTGTGTTGACACAAATTTTGCTTGCATGATTCCATCCTCAAGATAGCCTCAAATGAACAAGTGCTCAACATTAAAAAATATCGCCTGATTGAGAAGAACAAATTTTCCTTTTGGATCATCACAATCAGATGGCATATGCAACTTCCAGATCTAAAAGATGTGCTGCACAAAATCTGGCAGGAGCCGGGCTTAATAGAAACATAGTGATGTTGGACGCAAAAATATGCACCGAGCCTCTGGAGTACCTATGGACTAAAATGAAACATATAAATATTTTTCCTGCTCAAGAGTGTCCCCAAGATAACCCCCATTGGAAAAGTGCTCAACACGAAAGTTGTTGGTCTAGTTGAGTTAAACATCTTTTCTTTTTAGATAATCTCAATCCAGGGTTATATGCAACCTCCAAATCCAAAATGGTTGATTGTACAATTTTGGCATAGAGGCTCCAAGCTTAGTTCCCCGAATTAGGTTAGAATTTGACGATTGTAAAAAATTTGAGTACTTTTCTTTTGTCGAATGTCCAGCCACCTCATATATATGTATAAGAGATGATAACGTTTGAAATGAGACACAATCAACAAATCAATCTACCACCTTTATCTTTTATTTGTTTCTTTACCCTTATTTTCTTCTTCCTCATTCTTAGTTGTACATCGTGTTCGACGACAGCAAACCTCCAGACCCTAGGGGCAGTTAGGCCATAGCAGTCGTATGCTTTGGCAGGTACCTCCTAGGTGTGTGAGATTACGAGTCTTCAAGAGATATCGCCAGCGTGTCTTGCATATCGTGCTCCCAGAGAAGCTCCCCCGTCATGCGTATTGCACTCTACGTTGGAGGCGACACTGCAGCGTGTTCGTGTGTGAAGTGTGAACGACTACAACAAATTGATAATGAGTCAAATATTATGCTTTAGAAGGCTCCGAGACTTGCATACTCCCCATGTTAAATATTGAAGATGTTGACGAAAAGTGGGTTGATCCAAAAGTAAAATTGATGTGCACATGGCATGCAATGCCGGATGTGCAACCGACACAAGCCCCTGCATCGTCAGATTGCCTAGCATCAAATCTACAAACAGCCTGATGAGACATATCGACTCGGTATCATCTGAAACAGTTGACTGTATAGCAATGCTCATCCAAAAGTATCAAGTGTGTAATGTTTATACACCCCTAGTTTATAAACACCCCTAGTTTCTATTTACGTTTGTGTTCTCGTTTTTACATAAGCCTTTGGATCCTCCGAAACCTTGAGGGTGTAATTATCGATATGGGAATATGTGATGGTATCCATTTACATGAAACAATTGAATAACAAGCACATTGTCAGTTAAAATAAGATACTTCCAAGTGTATTTTTGGCAACCACTTTGGCACCATCAGGTGGGGAAATTAGTGATCAATGTTAGTGATTTTCTAGCTTCTTCCATGTAGAATTTATATGTTCTTTTCCCGTAAAAATATATATTTATGTGTTCTTTGTGACGACATCTGAATGCAAAAGACGGTATCATACATAATTAAAGTTCCAAAGCTCATTTCCCGTCCTGGTGTGGCTTATGCCAGATATAATCAACTCCAATAAACATGTAGTTTCTTCTGCTCTAATTCGGCTAATTGTCCTCTTGGTGTTTTGACCTATCTTTGTGGCAGTGACAACAATAATGGTCTCGAGTATGTATTAGCCATGAGTTTGTCTGTTTATTTTTGTGTGTTGTCGGTTTTGTTTCCTGACGGTATTGCGGCAATGGTGGTTCGACAATATCCCTTGCAAGGGTTGTGCCCCAGGCCACAACATATTTGACGACGATATTAAGCTCTTATAATGTAGTGGTGGCTCGTGTGATCTCTTAAAATATCAAAGATTAGTCTGTCTCGTGTAGTTTAGTTAAAGAGCCATGATTTTACTTTTAATTTACCTTTCATTTTCCGGTTTGTTAGTTCACATACACTTCGTTTAGTAAATCAACGAAGTTGAACCGTTTGCTAAAGGAATTTGTATAAAGAAAATAGAAAACCAGAATGATTTTTTTTTCATTCTGTAATTGTGTATGGATGAACTGTTCTGAGTGCTACATGAGTCACTTAACTGGTAGCTTCGAATATCCTCTGACGCAAGTTCAAAGAAAAAAGAGAATATCATGCGATGCCCCTCTTAATGAACTGCAAGACGAACGGGCATTTGTCAGAGCAATCATCCTCAACTGTAATTGTCGTTGTTGCACGCCTACTTCAGTAATGATACCCACGAATCTCCCAAAGATTTGATAAGATATTTGTTTTACTTGTGGCGTAGAATCTTGAAAGGTGAAAAGTGAGGAAGAAACGTTAACCAATGGAGTGGTAACTAATTTCCACATCCAAAGTCCTCCACGTTTTGGTCCCCACAGATCAGAAGTACCTGTCAGATCAAACCTAACTTGCCACACTAATCTTCACTGTGTTTCCACAAGTAAATGGGTGACAGGCACACCTTTTTTCTATTTAAGGTAGCTGTCGCAATACATGTGCAAGAACAAAGCTAAGCGGACATCCACGGAACCCAAGCAACCGCACCACGACGACCGCTCGATCGCGTGAAATGTGAGGTTCTGTGCGTCGGATTGACTATATCTACTTGTGCATGATTTGGGTTATCCATTTTTAATCCAACGGACATGTTACGGGGTGACCTGCCATGGGCAAGTCACTGGATCTCAGTCTTGTTTCTCTTCGCTCAAGGTGGTTTGCAATATAATGGTCCGCTTTCTCTTCCCTCTAGCTCACCGGCTGCAAGTACCGTTGTCGAGAGAAGGTCTTTTATTTGTTTGTCCATGATGTTTCAAGTGAAACTCTCGCTACAAGAAGAGGACACCCTATCATACTCATAATTAAGGCCAACTTCACCGCGCGACTCTAAATGGACGTCCGCTTTGCCCAGATTTGATTTGTTTGGATAGGGCAATGTAGTCGTGTCCGGGCCTGTATTGGGATGCGGTGACCGTGCGCCCAACACGCGGCCGCATCCTTTGGCCCCATCATGTCCGCCACGGCCAAAAATGCTTATATATTCATATCAAAACAAGTTTGCACGTCCAAATATTAATTGTCTGAAAATAAAAATAGTTTTACAACCCAATCAAAATTGTCTCTTATATAATAATTTTACAACCAAATCAAAATTGTCTTGAACGAACATAATGAATCAATACATCTATTGGTTGCCAATGTGACTCCACACGTGCTCAACTAAGTCATTTTAAAGATTCAAATGAGTGTGCCAATCACGCAGTTCACAATGGAATTGAACAAACTGTTCAAACGTGGCCGGTTCTTGATGCAGGGGCTCAACATTTTTATCTTGATAATCAAATCCTTGATCGAAGATCCTGTCATCACGCTCGTCCTCGACGATCATGTTGTGCATGATCACACAAGCAGTCATCACCTCCCAAAGCTTTCCTTCATCACATGACAGTGCAGGGTTTCGAACGATACCCCATCGGGATTGAAGCACACCAAAAAGCATGTTCCACATCCTTTCTAGCATTCTCTTGCATTTGGGAAAATCCCTTTCTCTTCTCACCTTGGGACCTTGGGGGTTCGAGATTGTCTTCAAAAAAGTTGACCACTGAGGATATATACCATCAGCTAGATAGTTACCCTTGTTGTATTGGTGGCCGTTGAATAGTGGCGGCACCGGCGGCGGGGTGGGCGGGGAGAGGGGGTGGAGGCGTTGGAAGCGAAGGGACTGCTAGTGCCCCTGATAGGCGGGCCATGGGGGCACAAGGGCGTGCGTCGAGCCCGTCCGCGCGATGTCCGTTTCACCCCAAACTCGGCGCAAGTTTGGGCCCGGGATGGGTCAAAAACGGACGGAATCCGGACATCTGTCCGTTTGGGGCCGGGCGTTGGGCCGCGTTATTCGTTCGTTCTACCCCAAACGAACGCACCCAGACAAGATGAAGTCACGCGGTGGAGTTGGCCTAAGTTGAGGGCCAAATGATAGTTTTGCATCGAAAGCTTCTATTTTTTTTACAGTACTCCTCAAGTGTCATTTGGCAACCAAGTTTTGCAAGCACCTAACACATTTGGTCATACCGAAGCCACAAAGTTACAGAATTTTTTTATTTGTTGTGCTATTTTTTATGATTCTTTTGTTCATCATGGGTGCAATGTACCTAGGTGTAGAAAAATCAGTCTTCAACAACAAAAACTTCCAGTGTTGACATTTTTTTAGAGAAAAGGCAGCAGACCAACTTTATAAATAAAATCATCACGGCAAGTACTCAAACAAACAGTGTAAGAGGTTGCAAAGTTAACGGCGTACAAGCCAAGTACACATCAGCACAATCAAACCAAGGCACACAGGCTCGGAATAGAAGGTAAAGGAGACTGAGACCACATCAGGTTGGCGGGGGCGAAAGGACGATGGACGAGACCATCAGGGCGACAATATCGACATCCACAGACTTAGCGAGAGGGTTCCACTGCTGAACAAAAGCAGTCATTTTGAACAGTTAGTCGGAAGGAAAGTTGGGAAACAATCATTCAATCATAAATTTGTTTCTAATGGTCAAGGACCAGCCAAAAGCACCTAAGGTGATCCAAAAGACGCGGGCAACCTGGCCAAGGGGCTTTTAGGATGTTAAGTACTCCCTCCGTAAAGAAGTATAAGAGTGTTTAGATCTGTGGCGAAGGCACACTTGACCTGTGTAGTCAATTGACTACACAGATTTTTGTAAATACATCATACAACAAGTAGAAATCACGCAACAAAATCTTATAAATTCATACATTTGACTACACAACACCTAATTGACAACACATGATATGATTCTTGGACCGTCACTGGTTTAGATCACTAAAGTAGCGATTTAAACGTTCTTATATTTCTTTGCAGAGGGAGTAGATAATCTATGATAGTCGGTTCCAGGGAGCATTCAACCACGATCGGACGCAACTCCATCCTAGTTTAGCTAAAACACAATTAGAGAGGATGTGCTTGGTGTTCTCGCTCTCCCCACAAAGAGAGCAAGGAGCGGAGGCACGGCCATGACGCTTAATGATTTGGTGAACACTCTTCTTTTAGGGAACCAAAATAATTTGGCGTTGTCGATTCATTATTCTCTTGCGTCGACTCTATGGAAAAAAAAACTCAAACATCTAGAAGTGATGTATGTTTTTAATTAGTGTGATCCAACGTGTGCCGTTGTTCGATCTCATGGATGATATGTGTGAGGTTCTGTACTTACGTACCACTACTAGTTTCTTCCTCTTGAAAGCGCGGCATGGTACGAATACCTACGCCTTCAAGGCAGCCTTGCAACTGGATCAGTAGCCAAACTCGGCATGTGAGGAGCCTCGTTAGGGTATCTTTTAAACGTGATTCATGCTGATTGCAGACTCTGCTCATGCATTTTGGAGATGGTTTTTGCGGTTGGCAGTGGACATCGTCGACCGGTTCCCACAGTTATTTGGTTTATTACGATTTGACCGCTAACAGCAATCGTACACAGTTTGGTTAACGGCGGGTGGTTGGTCGTCACGAGTCTGATCATTGCGCCCTAACTGATCATTGAAAGAGAACGCCATTTCATGGTACTACTCTTTAAGTTCTTAACAATAACACATCTCATCATGCACCCCATCCCTCTATCAGATTGTAGGAGGAGCAGCTGGCCACATCGAAATTCATTGTCAAAAGTGGGGGAATATGAGCGGCTAGCGCCCAAAGCAACCTCTCCCAGAAAGAAATCCCGGACTGATCGAGGCACCGATATCCAGCAGAGTGATAGGCCCCACGTCACCAGCTTTTTCCCCCTGTGAGCCAGACAATGTGGCCCATGGTCCGTCCGATTAAGGCCAACTTCACCGCGCGATCCCAAACGGACGTCCGTTTTGTCCAATTCTATCCGTTTGGGTAGGGATTTGGGGTCGTGTCCCGGCCTGTCCTGGGATGCGGTGGCCGTGCATCCAGCGCGTGGCCGCATCCATTTGCCCCATCCTGTCCGCGTATATTTCTTTGCAAGTCCTTAAACTTTTTTTATCATTCATTTTTGGTACATGACAATACATCATCACATTTTGATTAGTAAAGCAAGGCCAAAGAAAACAAGAACCACAAGAATACATTTGAGAAGATACCCAACTTCCATAACTGCTCCCTTGAGTTGGGTTAGGGCCTTCTCGATGCATTCATTGTTGATCTGTGGAGGAGGCACGACGTTGCATCCTCCTTTCTTCTTCAAGCCAGAAGTCGACGTTGCTTCCTCACACGTAGTATCGTGCCTTGTTGCTTCTTCAAGACGTAGTATCGTGCCTAGCCTCTAATCTAGCAACAAGTGCACTTGTCTCATCTAAAGCCTCTAGGCTAGCTAAAAGTGCACGAACATGCACTACATTTCGCTCTATCAACATATCGATGTACTCTTCTTCCCAATACCAAAACTTGCATCCGTTCTACACAATAAAACTTCAAGTTAGCACCACTAGTCTAATCCAAGAGCACAAACCGAAGCTAAAAGAGCACATACCCCATCGTTTAAACACTTGATGAACACCCATCCGGGATGCTCCGGCGTTGTAGACACGCGGCGCACGACCATCCTTAGGCAGTGGTCGCACTTGATGAGGGGCAGCGGTGCGCCGACGAGCTTTTGGGCAAGCACCGAGCCCGGCCGGCCGCCAGTCGCGTATCTGCCGGCGGACCACCGACGGTGCATATCCGAAGCGGCTGAAGGACGAGCCATCGTCTGCATGTGGCCTTGCGGCCCTGCCAGGGCCTTCCGGCGAGGTGTCCGGCCAGTCCATGGCGCGGCCCGGCCTCCCACAACCGGGCGAGCTCAAGACCGACCGGATCCGCCCCAAATCCGGCCGGCGGGTGCGCAAACAAGGTGGCCGTGCTTGGGTAGCTCGGCGGCGACGAGAGGAAGGGGCAGCAAGCGTCCGAAGTTGCATGGCTGCAATGGCAGCGGCGACCGGCGGCGGCGAGGGGAAGAGAGAGGAAGAGTGGAGTGGATGCGGCCGGAGGAAGGAAGGGGGGCGGATAGAAAAAGGCCCGTCCTGTGCCACCGACGGGCGGGCCAAGGGAGGACACGCGCAGATGACCCGCGCGTTGTCCGTTTCACCCCAAAAACGACGCAAACTTAGACCGCGGATGGGTCGAAAGAGGACACAAAGCCTACAAAAGTCTGTTTGTGCCCGCGCGTTGGGCCGTCTCGTTTGTTCCTTTTACCCCAAACGGACGGGGGCGGACAGGATAGGATCGTGCGGTGGAGTTGGCCTAAGCGCCCCCCGCAATTCTTCTCCTGCCTATGCAAATGCCAGGCAATGGGAGGGAAGTACCCTCATCCAAATGCAACGGCAACTCTTTTCTCGAATACGCATAGCATGCGTATTATCTATATAAGGGGGAAAAGGCAAAGAAAATGCAACGGCAACTCACTCATTTCCCCCATGCACAGAGTATGTATGCATGCAGCATGAAGCCATGGAGGTCGAGGAGAGGGAAAGAGAACACCCGCCAACATCTCATGTGTGGCCGTCAAGGATCGATGGCAATCAATGTGCAGAGACCCGGTGTCCTTCAAGTTTCAATCATTCAAAGGAGATCCGACTTGTGTGGCGTGCAACAGCGAACTGATCATGGTGCAATCCTGATGGTTTTGACGCTTGGCACGCATGCATGACGTAGGCATGCGGGCGTATCCTAATTTGTACACGATGATGGTATATCGACCATGAATGTCGTTCGCGATGCTGGTCCACGCCATTGCTGCCTAAACTATAATAAATTGCGTTTGATCATAATTTCAAACCGCGAGTTTCTAAGTATAACTGAAATTGCGTGGAGGATTAATTCCTCTGTTGTTTTCCAACTCCCCTCTACTACTGTACATGCCATGGCAGGCCATGTGATGATGTGCAACGCACAAAAAGGAGCGTAAACCAACCAAGAAAACAGTGGAAGCGCCAGTAGAATCGAGGAAGAAAGTCTTGCCACAATTAATTCTCTCCAGCCTAGTTAGCCACGACGCCCTGGTCAGCAAGCAAGAGGCGAGAATGACGGACGGACGGGTGCAATGTGAACTCGCTCCAGGCCTATCATTGAGAAAGATGTCACAGGATGAGGCAGCAGCCGTGCCCCACACCGCGCAAAAGAGGTCAGTTTCCGGTCCAGGGGCGCGCTCATGTCCTATGTGGAAAGCAAGAAGGTGGCGAGGGAAAGGCCGGGAGCCAACAAGACCTAGCTAGCTACATGGAATTGGGAGGGTAGCCAGGTTGCAGAAAAAGTCCATACCAGTAGTAGCACTTGATGGCGATGAAGGAAAGTAAGCAGGGATCGGGAAGAAACCACCAGGCAAGCAGGCACACCAGGCCGGGCCGGCCAACCACACGTCTAGTAAATGAGCACATACGTAGGGAAGGGAAGGGAAGGTGGTTCATATGGTTGGGTGGGTGCATGATGAGTCGTAATATTTGTGCCACAAGCGCATCCATCTCCACCACAATCATTTGTGCAAATACCTAACAATTATCGAGCCATGCATGCATGATCATCATGTGAAATATACTTGTACTAGAACCAAAGCGGGAGGTCCGTACCTGAACGGACGAGTCTATTATATCTACACACGTACGTGCGTACCTAACTGATCTAGAACGCGCCCACCCTCGGTGAACAGAACAGCAGTAGCAAGCAAAAAAGAAACGGAGGATCCGCATGTCTCACCTTTTGTAGTGCCTACATGCATGCGTGTGGGCAGAAGGGGCCGAGCGAGGCTGATGTGTGCGTGCGGCTTCTAATATTGCCGGCCCCTTTACACACGCGCGTCCACGCGGCACCCCTAATCATCCATACCAGCAGCACGAGAAAAACCTAAAAGAAAAACCCGACTTTTGAGCAGCAGCGATGGCTGGCTGTTGAGAACGGGATGAAAAATATGCACATCTGTAGGAGGAACACGCCCAGAGAGAGGGAGGGAGACGGAGGGCGCAGCACGGCACTCTGGTCTGTGGAGTCTGGACCCTCCCGGCGCGAGGGGTCGATCTCCTCCCTGCTGCCTGTGCTGGGCTTGTCAAACATTCGCAAGTGTCGAGTGCGCGTGCCGCGTGCGCGTACGCCCGTGTGATGTGGGTTTGCATCGCCTTGTCCCCCCCCCGGGCGGCTCCACACCTCCCTCCCTCGCTCCTCTTCCTCCTCAAATATTCTCAACCCCTCGGCCTCAACCAATTCATTCCCCTCACTCATTCCTTCCTTCCACCCCTCCCCTCTCCTCTCCTCTCCTCACCTCTACTACACAGACGCGTGAATACACTTCCGCCGCACCCTGCAAGAATTGCGAGAGGATTCAAGTCGGCGCAGATAGACAAGATAGTTTGCTGGTTCTTGGGTCAAGCTAGCTAGAGACCATTGGCTCTGCCGATTTGTGCGCCACGCCATGTCGCAGGAGGAGGTCCACGACGCCGGCCTGGCGCTGGGCCTGTCCCTGGGCGGCGGGGGCGGATGCGGAGGCGACGGGTCGTCGTCGGCGCACCGCAGCAACAACAACAGCGGCCGGCTGACCCTGTGGGAGGCGGAGCCGTCGCTGACCCTCAGCATGCCGGACGACACCACCATGACCGGCACCGCGTCCGGCGGCGTGTCGTCCATGTCGGTGGGGGGCGCGGTGAAGAGGGAGCGCGCGGAGGAGGCGGACCTGGGCGAGATGGTGTCGTCCACGGCGGTGGGCGCCGAGGAGGACGACGACGGCAGCACCCGGAAGAAGCTGAGGCTGACCAAGGAGCAGTCCGCGCTCCTGGAGGACCGCTTCAAGGAGCACAGCACCCTCAACCCGGTACGTACGTTGTACGTACTACGTACGCATGCGTACTAGTCACGTTCGAATCGATTCACCGCCGATAGACAGATAGCCGCAGATACCTAACATGTATCATCATCTGCCCTGTTGAGATCTTCTCTATTTATGCATGCGCATACACATGCGTACAAGCTAATCCACAAATAAATCTGGTTTATTTTCTTGATCCATAGTATGAGCTACTGCATAAAAAAAAGTTACTGAACAGCTTTTTTTTGTGTGTTTTCTTTTTGGATTTGAGCAGAAGCAGAAAGTGGCTTTAGCCAAGCAGCTAAACCTCAGGCCAAGGCAGGTGGAAGTCTGGTTCCAGAACAGAAGAGCCAGGTTAGTAACCTTGTACGTATTATTATACGCATATAAGTATGCACTCCAGGTTATACTACGGTCTCCTGCTAGAGCTGACTTGCAACAATTCTTGTATTATACACCTCTTCATCTTCTCAAAAAAAATTACGGGCAATCATTTTGTGTGTTGCACTCCACTCCCATCTCAATTCATTTTCTTTTACGTCCATGCATGCATGAAAAATTAGCGAAACCTCTGCCTAAAATTACGGATCGTTTCAGCTCTAGTGGTGAACTTTCGTTTTGTATAACTAACGTTGGATCCCGTTCACGTGCATGCAGGACGAAGCTGAAGCAGACGGAGGTGGACTGCGAGTTCCTGAAGCGCTGCTGCGAGACGCTCACCGAGGAGAACCGCCGGCTGCAGCGGGAGCTGCAGGAGCTCCGCGCCATCAAGTTCGCCCCGCCGCCGCCGCCCAACAACGCCAGCCAACACCCCGGGACGCCGTCCTCCGCCGCGGCCCCGCCGGCGCCGTTCTACATGCAGCTGCCGGCCGCCACGCTGACCATCTGCCCGTCCTGCGAGCGCCTCGGCGGGACCGCCGCCACCGCCGCCGGCAAGGTCGACCCCGACAGGCCCAAGGCTGCCACCCACCACTTCTTCAACCCCTTCACCCACTCCGCCGCCTGCTGATCGATCTGCGCTCCGCCGACCGCACGTACGTACATACACGACGCTCATCAACATCGACCAGCACCACCGCCATAGCTAGCTAGCTACAAGTAAGTAGCAGTGGCCGCCATAGCTAATACCTCACGTCGCAAGTAACATATGATCCTTGCAGCCAGCCAGCTGCAGGACATGGACATGGACACGATCCTCCTACTTTTGCCATTTCTTGGTCTGGGGGTTTAGTCCCGAATCTTGTTCAGTTTAGCTAATCCATCCATCCATCAATCAATCATAGGCGCAATCCATAGACGATAGGTAGTCAAACAGCCACCCGTAGTAGGCAGTAGCTAGTACTCGAAGCGGCCGGCCATTGTATATTCTTGTGCATGCATGTAACCGTGGACCTCTCCTTTTGGTTGGCTTCTCTGCCTTTTTGTGTTCAAAAGCTGATTATCGGAGAGGAGATAGTAGACTAAGCCGCCGCTGTGATGAACTAATTCCTAGTCGTGTCAGGCAGTGTTTGGATGATGACATGAGAGAGGCTCTCCCTGTCGGGTGCGTACGTGTGTAATGTGTATACCTTTCTGACTTTTTCTATATGCATATATACGTTTCAATGATTGTGCCTGTCGGGCCTTAAACTTTACTTTGCGTCCCTGTTGCTTTCGCCTTTGCTGGTTCATTTAATTGTTAATGGGAAAGCTTAGCCTCTCTTCTGCTCTTGCTTAACCATCTGTTCAGTTATGTTAATTGCACCGTTGTAAGTTGTAACCTCTACCTGGTTAACCAGGCCAATTTTCACACGACCACTCCGATTTGACTAGAAAGAAGCTCGGGGTATTGCCTGGTAATTAGTGACGTACGGTTTCTGCTTCATCATCCATCAGAGGTCCTTTTCAGTTAGATCGTTGAGTAATTACTAGGTAACCAGAAAAAAAAACAATCATGATTCTTGATCTTCTGTGTTGATTTCTCTGTGCCTATGGATTGAGCGAGCTCGCAAGAAGTGACACGTCAATATGGAAAGGGTTTGCTAAAACTCAGTCGACCGAGACATGATCAAGTTTTAGTTGATTGCTTAGCCGTTAATATTGGATCTTTAGGCGGAGATTCATGCTAGATTGGGCACCCTCCAACAGCCCTCGCAACACTTCATCTCGTCGATCGCAGCGTCCATCGGTGTTGGTTGCAGCATGTCGTCTCATCAGTCATAACATTTGCCCTCATTGCTCGCAACACGTCATCCCATCACTCGCAGTTTCCACCATTAACGTAAGCAACATTGAGTCTCATTGATTGCAGCGTCTGTCATTGTTGGCCACAACGCATGGTGTTGCCATTTACAGCATATCGCACCACGAGTTGCAGCATCCAACCATGCCATTCGTAGCACCACAAATGCGGTGACATCACTCGACTGAAACTTGGTTAAGTCTCAGTCGACTGAGCTCTAGGCAGACCCAAAAGGGAACATATAAAACAATTGCCTCATTTTTTTCTTTGTTCACTTTGCTGATTCACCCTGCCTGGATCTGCCGGCCTTCCAACCTTCTTAGTCCTCACGCCCTTTCTTCCTTGTCCAACCCGTCGCTCACCACTCGTGTGTTGCCCTACAATTCAAGCTTACCCACCAGCCTCCGCCTCGCCACCCCAACCTAAACGAGCCGGCACTTCCATCTTGCTACTGTCACCCCGACCATCCCTCTGAACACACCCCCATTCTTCTTCGGTGTCGGCGGGCCAGCCCATACCTACACCATAGCCTTAGCGTCTCCACCTTGCCTACACCCGCGACGCCACTACCAGCTGCATCGTCACTAGTTTGGCTCATTCTTGGTGAGCCCTCACTGCGGACTCATGGCCGACCGCAACATTCATGTCTCTGGCCTGTGTGATGGCTCTTCTCTTATCTCCTATCAACAATTGACCGAGCCCAAATTTTACAATTGAGGATTAATAAATCTGCATAAAATGGAAGTTCGATCGGCATGTTGTATGGTAGCAAGTCGAGTAAGAGTCGGTCAACCAAAGCAAGGCATATGCAACAAAAACATTCTTATTGATCAGGGACGACGTCCTTCCTGCCTCACTCTGCCTATGAGGCCATAGGTTCTCTACCCCTTCAATCGTCACTTCACTGACCGCAGGGGAGGGGTGGCGGCTCTTTTCTTTGGGTCTATTTATGGTTAGGTTTAGTATGTTCCATGTGGATGGCGGCCGCCCCAACATCTACCAATACATTTCCTTCCATCATAGACACATATGAGCGGCACCCTGATGGTGATGTTGAGGGATCCATGGAGGCCTTATTCAATTGCTCCTCTGTCGTGTCGCGAGAGATCTGGTGTTTGTACGTTGTGTAGCGGTTGTCATCTCTAGAGGTAGCGTCGATATTTGGTGGAAGCTGAAGGTCTAAGAATAAGATTGCATGTCTGACAGTGGTGGTTCCGTAGTTTTTCCTCGACGACATGGACAACATACGGGCGGTTCAGGATCCGAGGAGCACAAGGATGATCCCGGTTTGACGCCAAGGTTTTGGATCCCAGATGATAAAAAATCCCGTGGGGCACGGAGATTTGTTGGTCACCGTGGTAACCGAAAAATACCGAGCGGTTACCAGCCGAATTTTGAATCCAGAAAAGATTGTTTCAAAAATTCAGGATATTTTGCTCTATAGAGGTGATTTCTCGTGGGGCACTGAGATATTTTGCTGCTGTTAGGTAACCAAATTTCTTGAGTGGTAACCAAAACTCTGATCGACACACCACAACTATTACTCTACCTGTTCGATGATGGAGTAGCGAAGGCAAAATCTCTGAGGGTGTTGCTATAATTTAGTTTTTCTTGAGGTTGTTTTCTGCAAAATATTCCTAAACTGCCGTCCTCCTCCCCCGACGTCTCTCGTGATTTCCGCAACTGTGTTGTAAACTGACATTTTTTTTGGTATATGATATGTGAAAATTCCAGTGTGTAAATTGACGTCCTCGTAGTCGTAGTACTACGCACTTAACGGCCGTTGATATAGGACACCGCTAGGCATCAGACTACTGCTAATTGCATCCTATCAGATCATTCATTAGCCGTTGGATCGGAAGCAACACACGTTGGATCTACTTAGTCCAGGCAAGAGATCCGGTTGACTGGATCGCTAATTCGGTGGGACCGCTTATGCATCAATGATGACTGCGTTTATTTTGTATGGTAACTAATCCAGCACTAATAATGTGGGATTGACGATTAATTAGCCCCCTATTTTAGGAAAATAATCCCTGTTTTCACGTAGAAAACATTGTTTCCAATGTATTTCAATTTGTTGCAAATTATTCTACTCCCTAACGTTTTTGTTTCTTTCCATAACAATGAAATCGTACGTGTTTATGTCGATTGGACAATTAGCTTCCAGGGTGAATGAGATTCGGCTCAATTTGGTGAAAAAAGATCACAATATTGTTTCCAGAAACTATAGTATTGCTTCATACGCAATAGGAATTTGCTTCTATCAAAAGCAAAATTATTTTCACTATCACAATCGCACATGCTTCAACCGAACAGGGAGTGTGCATCTAGAGAAATAAAATTTTGCTCCCTTCCTACGGTGAATTTGCTTCTTGAAGAAAACACCTCAAATTATAAGGACAACCTTTTTATGAGATCTACTAAAAAACCTTTTTTATGAGATCGGTAATCACAAATATTTCTTTTGATTGATTGTGCCACATATGCTTCCTAATAGGTTCTTGTTTGCTTTCATAAACATTGACAAGCGTCCGCCTAGGTCGTTTCCTATTTCCAAGCTACATATATGCTTCCTATTTGCTTCACGGAGCTTGACGATGCAACCGCATCGCTTGTTATTCGATGTGTTGGGAAGCAAGCAGGCCCATCGGCCATTATCTTGAGCTAAGTTATCATCGTGCCAAAAGTTTTCGTCGCCATTGCCACCAGTTTCCATTGCCAATTCTTCTACTTGTCATCGTGACTCGTCTGCATGCTGCTGGTGCCCCCTATCCTTGAGCTCCTCATGCCTGCTGGTTAGCATGCCACCTGGCTGGCGTCGACGACCTATAAGTACCTTTGAAGCATAATAAGTTTAGGCACGATGCATAATAATAGAAGGTAGGAAGCAACAACAAGTACTAGAAAGAAGGTTCGAAAATCAAAATACATGTACAGAAACGTTGGATGCTTATAAATAAACATTTCGAAGCATGGTCCTATATTGCGGTAAAGTACCTGAACTGAAGAAATATAGATAAGATTAGGAAGCATGGATATCTCGAAGCACCAATTTCATGTTATTTCAATAAAAGAATGGAAGCATAAAAACTGAAAGTAGAAATTGGCAATGCTTACTGCCAACATATGCATGCGCATCATTTTGTGATTTGCAAACCAACTCCATTCAAATTGATTGGTTCTATTTTTTTATGCACACATAAAAACAAGGCAGAAACATGATAAAAACATGGAATCAATTTGAATAAATTACCATCAAACAATGGTAAAAATGAATTCAAATCTAGAAACAAAAATGGAAGAACAATCAACGGGTGGTCACTGCTAGTTCACCGATCGAGGGGTGGTTGAGATGTCGGGCACACGGCACACCTACAGCCTCCGTCCAACCTGTGATGTATGATGGAGATGGCGGGCACAAGCACCTACTGTAGGGATGTCGCACCGGCGAGCTCACTGGTGGCTGCATCATGGAGCAGGTCATGTATGGGTTTAGGTTTGGATCTGGGCCATGTGGTGGATGTTGTGGCCGGCAATGAGGTGGAAAGGAAGCACTATGTGCAGCAGATTGAATCTGGGCTGAGAAATCGAAGAGGATAGAAGCGGCGTCGTTGATGGCGAGCTCGAGCGTGCATGCGGGAGAGACGAAGGAGGGGGGCAGGAGAGATGGAGCAGACGAGAGAGACAAGGGATATGCGATCATTCATGCGTGATGTACGGGTGGTTAGCAACAGCTGAGAGGAATTATAGGAACAAGGGTCAGTGCTTAATTTCTCCACCGTGGGATTGAATTGGAATCGATGGACAAGGAGAGGTTTGACGTTGTCTTTCTACCAGACTACAGATAACAAGTGTTTCCCGTTGATATATCTCCGTGCCGATTGGACGGGCAAATTTCGGGTGCCTTCGTGTGGCTGCTCTGGCAGTTACGTCGTGGCGCGACTAGTCGGATGTCTGGTATCGGGCTACAGCAACCGTCCGAGGTCATCCATGTCCCGATTCAATGATGGGCCGAATCCGGAACCGCTCTCAGCTGATAGTAACTGCCTGGTGGCCGGTGGGGCTGAGGAGTTACTCCAAACCGCGTTTCACCGTGTGAAAAAACAGCAAAATAAAATAGAGGGAAATGAGTAGAAGTGGATAAATTATGTACTACCCCCTCTGTCCTAAAATTCTTGTCTTAGATTTGTCCAGATACGGATGTATCTAATACTAAAACATGACTTGATACATCCATATTTAAACAAATCTAAAACAAGAATTTTGTGACGGAGGGAGTACTAAGAATCTTCCAGCAGATTGACGTCTCATGTCTTTTCAGGCTAAAATCAGAAGAAAATGATCAAGCTCGCCATTTTTTTTTTTGCAAAAGTATTGTACGCTGTTAAATCATGGGAGGCGACAAAACTTGTGTCCCGTGCCAATGATACGGGTTCGCTGTTAAACCGGTCGATGCTTCTAGTCCAAACCATTCATTTGTCCTTGTAGGGTTTCTATACGGAGTAGCATATGTCATCGCTTGACAGTCAAAACACGATGGAGAAAGGCATGGTGTAAACTATACTCGCAAAAAAAAGGCATGGAGTAAAATATACGGACGGTCGACAGCATGAGTATCCAAGCTAGATAGCCCATCCGTCCTAAAATATAGAGACGGTACACGGGGCGTCTCCCGCCTCACGGCTCACGCGCCTACCGGACTGGCGAGCTCGGTAGCAAATGCACACGTCCGGACGGACGGGAAGCCGGCCGGTTTCCCGTGACGGAACGGGAATCCGCGGGGTGTAATAATAATCTAATAATCGGACGAGTTAACGCCGGTCACACGGAGCGCATGCCACCGCCGTGCCGAGCCGAGCCGAGAGGGGAGTTCAATGTGGCGCCCCCCCACGCCGTGATGCGTCGCGCGCCTCGCCGCGCTCCGCATGGCGCCGGGATCCCTGCCGGGCATTAAAAACAACTATCGTTTCAAACCTCTCGACCTTGGCTTCCCTGACTGATCATCAGTCAGTCTGCGTGTCCATGTGATCTCGGGCTCGCCGGGTGTGCACGTACGGCGCCCACGGATGGGCACGCGCGCGCCGCCGGATCGGTTGGCGGGTCCGTGCAGGTCGGTTGCCCGGGCGTTAAGCTGGCGCCACAGCTTGGGTGCCAGACGCAATTATTGAAAGAATGTTCGTCCTGTCCGTAGTAGGCTGGCATCCCTGCAGTGCAGCGTCTGCTTCCTTGGCCGGTGCAATCGGGACAGTGCACGACGCAGCGCCTATGCTCCCTCCCTGCATGCGACGACTGCTGCCCTGGATCTGCACGTACGCCGACGCCAACCCATTCATGAACGGGATTCTCGTATCTCGGTTCTTCTCATCACGGCAGGGCAGACTGACAGGCAGGGCACGCAGTACTGAAGAGATCTGATCTTGGATGATAGTATCTTATGGAGCGGTGGTACTACTAGCAGATAATAACGGGCGGATGTGGATATTATTGGCGAGCGCCCGCGTACGCGTGCGGCGCGTTGGTGGAGCGAGATCGAGGGACCGTCCATGTTCTATCCGAGCCATGGCGGTGGTACTAGGCTGTCTCTCATCATCATCATTCGGGTGGATTTGGCTGTGGATATGGCGATGCAGCCCACATGGCGTGCCGGCCCGGGCGCCCGGGTAACAAGCAAGCCTCCGTCGGACAATCATTGGCCGCAGCGGGTCATGCGTCTCACTCTCACCTCCCTCAGTTAGCCAACAGTGGAGCAACTGCAGGCCGACGCCACTCGTCGTAATTAACTTTTTGCTGCAAAAAACGTTTCAATCATGCACTTCTTCCACCGTTTCCCTGATAAAAACAAAAGCACTGCTGCAAATGTCCACTCCATGTTGAAGTATTACTAGCTAGTAGTGGTATTTTCCATGGCGATTTTTGGTGCGGAATCCGTGTCAACAGTGACGAGGCATGGCCCCCTGGGCCGGGCAAAGATATGGTTCGTATGGCCCCGTCGTCCCCTGCCGACTATTCGTGCCTATCCTGTACACATGCAGCAGCGATCGATTTATTCGGGCCGGGCGTACAATCAAATCCCGCGTCTAGGTACGTACCGATCCGATCCCGTCCGTCGAGCTTGACATGAGCGGCACTGTGCCGGCCGGCCAAAGATTGTCTCCAAGTGAGCTGAACTGGCCCGTCACGTACTGCACCGTCGAGTCATCGCTGATTTGAGGGTGCAAACGGGCGGTTTGCAGCAGACGAATGGAGATCTAGCTGCGGATTTCCGTCGCGCCTCTACACATTATCGCGTTGCTGCTTTTTGCCCGCACATCACATCGGACGAGATATGGGGGATATATGCGGAGCCCGGCCGGAGGAGGTCGATCGAATCTGGCTGACGATCGACCGTGTCCTCCTTAACCTGCCGACGGCCTGCTTTCCACGAACAAAATGGGCCTGCCTGCGTGCTTTCCAAGTGTGTGAAGAACAGATGGTGAGGATTTCTTCTTCTTTCTATTCGGAAGATAAGGGAGAAGTATTTTGGAAATGCACGATGCATCCGAGGGGCGACAGCGCACGGCGCAACGAGGACGGACGGATCCGGTGCCAATTGCTGTGTGTGGCAACAACGGGTACATGTGCAGTACGACCGTGCCCCAGCATTGTTTCTGAGTCCGACGTAGCGACGGGGTCCGTCTTATCACGGACAGATCACTAACGCATACGATCCCGTCTGTTCGCTATCCCGCGGCCATGCACGTGGGATAAGAAAGGGCATCCCCAGACGATCCTGCCAGGGACATACACCCGGTACGTATGGAGATGGGGGAATATCAGGTGATATCGTGGTACGGACTATTGGAAGCCGTTAGATGCCAGGAGCTCTTGAACATTTTGCTAAAGAGTCGTCCAAGAGTCTCAAAGTTGCGCGCAGGTAAAACAGCTCTTTAGATGCCATCGAATCTGAGATCCAACGGTCCGGAAACCCGTATCACTGTAGTATATGATGACCGGTATCACCTGAAACTTTCCATGGAGATGGAGGCAACTCTCAGTGATGGACGGCCCTTTGGTCCAGTGGCAAGAAGAAGATTACTCGTTTATCTCAATTCGGGTTTAGCTCATTGTATTGACATGGTGTGTCGTGTTCAGCGTGTGTCGGTGTATGGGGGGCTCTGTGGAAAGTGCGTAGCGTGTGCCGGTGTGAGCATTTAGACTTGTCAAATCCGGCCGTTTAAATGTCCGTAAAAGTGTCCGGGCACGGCCCTTGACAACACCGGGTGGCCCTTTAAAAGTCATGTCGGATAACCATACTCCTCATATAAAAAAACCCGAATCTATACAAATTCATTCACATCGATTATATGTAGCACAATTTAATCAACAATGCAACAAAAGCAAAATAAAAAATCAACAATTCAAACATGTCAAATGAAATTTAAGGGTCGCGTTTGACAAACATGATGAATCACTCACCGGTCATACTCAGGACCGTGTCCGCTGCTGCAACAGCCGCTCTCGCCCTCTCGTACTCCCTGCACAAGTTGATCTTCTTCTTCCTCGCCTCAAGCCACTTCTTGTCTTTCAGATCCAAGAGGTTTGCCTCCGTCAACATTATCCCGGATCCTCCATGTCTCGAGCAAGTTGTAAGATTTAGTGACGGAGCTCGACCGAGTAGCCTAATGCGAACGGGAGGTCCTCCCCAACGCTTTAGTGTGAGAGCTATACACCGCTCGTACTGATTTCTATTAGGCTTAGCAACAACGCGATGATTTTGGTACAGCCCAATAGCCACACAAGTTTTTTTTCCTGTGGGTTTTGTAATCGGTTTTGCACTAATTTTTTAATATATGTTCAACATTTTTAAATACATGATACATTTTTTAATACTTGTTTTGTACATTTTTCAAATACATGTTAAAAAAATCACATACATGATGAAACATATTTTTCTGTATGATATGAATCAATTTTCAAACTATGTGAATATGTTTATACATTGGGTAAATTTTTTTTTGCAAATGTCACAAACATTTTGTTTGAAATGCATAATTTTTTTTTGAAATGTTGCGTACATTTTTCTAATGCTACCAAATATATATATTGAATTACACAAACGTTTCTTTTAACACTGTATAACATTTTCTGCAAAATTCCACGTATATTTTTAAAATATCACATAAATTCTATTTAATGGTACACACATTTTTCAAAAGTTGACCGAACATCTTTTTTTCCACTGCATTTGCATTCTCTAATGTGTGATGAACACTTTTAAAAACTTAACTACTCCCTACGAACCATATTACTTGTGGATCGGAGGGAGTAATTTACTTATTTCATTATATACTGGGCCGAATCACAACCGGCTCACTGCATACGAATCGCTATCAGTGATACATTTTTTTAGAAGAACATGCTTTACTTTATTGATCAATAGAGCGAATTACAGGAATAATAGAAGTATCATGAGGGTGTAACAACCATACATGGCGACCCTCCCCTAAATGTAAAGCATGTCGAGCTAAGCCATGAGCCTCCTTATTAGAGAGACGTCTCTCATGGGTGAAAGAACAAGACTAAAACTCCCTACTCGACTCGATGATTTCCTGCACTATTGGAGCAATTGTACCCATAGTACCAGTATGTATGTCCTTGACCACCGAAAGGCAATCGGAAGCTACCTTCAAATGAGTAAGTGCAAGGTCCCTGGCTAAAGCAATAGCCTCGCGGCATGCCAAAGCTTCCAATATGTTCGGATCGGTCATGCCATGGAATACCATCGCTGCTGACCCAGTAAATGCTCCTGATTGATCTCGACAAATCGCACTTATAGCCCCAACAGGAGGTTGTTTACAAACAGCAGCATCGACATTTACCTTGTGATGACCCGCCGGTGGTGGTATCCAAACTGGCGCCCGCTCCGGGGCTGTTTTAGGCTTCGTTATTTCATGTGACATGGAAACAACACTCAAATCTGCCAGAAAACGTGTGATAAATGAATGAGTCCCCATGGGGCTCTAGTGCTCCCCTTCGTGGATTAGCTTTCGCCGCGCACTCCATATAGCCCATAGTGTCACGGTTAGCTTCGTGAACTCGGCATGCGGCATCGATTCTTGCATACTGAAGAGCCAGGCCTTTGCATTCGGTTCTGTTGTTGCTATAATATGCTCAACCAGCTCCGGGTCACCTAGCGCCCATACACACCGCGCCATTGTGCACGTGATGAGTGAATGCATCCATGAGTCCTCCTCTCCACAGATGGCACACCGTGGCGATGTGGACATATTACGATGATGAAGTACATCCGCCGTGGGTATAGAACATTGTGCAAGTCTCCACGGGAATACCTTCAATTTTGATGGCACCGCAACCTTCCAGATATTGGACCTGAAAGTGCGTTATATCGACTAGAGGGGGGGTGAATAGGCGATTTTTATGAATTCTTCACTGAGGAATTTGCCGGTGAGGAAATTCCTTAGCGAAGAACTACTTGCGCCGGAATAAGTACTCGAGTAAGCATAAGAGAATGCGGGCATGGTCGTCATGATGAAATGAAGACAATCAAAGAGTACGTAAAGCGTAAACACAGGATAGCACAAGATGAAGACAAACAGATCAAGAAATTGAACTGAGGAAATTGAGAAAGTCTTGATCAAAGTCTTCAAACACAGATATGAATGAACACTCAACACAGTAGTGAGGAAATGGAAGGGTTGAGGAAATAGAACCAGGTAGGTTGGTGAAGACAATGATTTGGTAGACCAGTTCCAACTGTTGTCTCAGTTGTATGTCTGGTTGGAGCGGCTGAGTATTTAAACTCGAGGACACACGATCCGGACACCCATCGGCTGAAAGCACGCAGCTCGGGACACCAAGTCCTCACCGTATTCTCCTTGAACTAAGGTCACACAGACCTCGTCCAATCACTCGTGGTAAGTCTTGAGCGACTTCCAAACCTTCACAGACTTGGTCACTAAGCGATCCACAATTCCTCTTGGATGCTCTAGACCATGACGCATAACCGTCTGGAAGAAGCACAGTCTTCAAAGGTAACAAGCGTCGGATCCACGCAGATCAATCTCTTGATGATGCTCAATCACTTTGGGTTTGTAGGGGTTTGGTTTTTGGGTTTTTCCTCACTCGATGATTTTCGCTCAAAGTCCTCGGAGGATGGGTTGCTCTCAAATGACAAGTGTCAAGTTTCTCTCGGAGCAGCCAACCAGCTAGTGGTTGTAGGGAGCGACTATTTATAGCCTAGGGAGCAGCGACATGATAAGACATAAATGCCCTTCAATGATATGACCGTTAGGTGGATAAGATATTTTGGGACAAGGCACGCAAAGACAAGAATGGTCGAAATTTGAATCTCAAATTCCTTAGGGCTATCATGTTCCTCATTTGTGTAGGCAATCCGCCTTTGGCGAATTCCTAACTCCTCGGTCGAACAAATTCCTCGTGACCGGAAGAACTTCGTCTCTCTGTCACTAAAGAAATTGACTGAATCGTATGAGATTTCCAAAGGCTTCACTCGAAGGGATTGGTAGGTGTAGGATTTTGAGTTGAGCATCACATGGAAATTTTTCCTTAGTATTTCCTCGACCCCTTTAACGATGCGGTGTTTCCTATGACTCAAGAAAGAGAAAAACAAAACTACGAAAACAAAAGTCTTCACGCTTCATGTTCCTCAAATGAATACTAAGTCTTCAAGGTCACACCAATTTCTTCACTTTCAAAGTCTTCAGAATATCAAAGTCTTCAATCGAAGAACATCTTTTTTAGGGATCGACTTTCTCTGTAAATATCAAACTCCTCATAGACTTATAGACCTGTGTACACTCACAAACACATTAGTCCCTTAACCTATAAGTCTTCAATACACCAAAATCACTAAGGGGCACTAGATGCACTTACAATCTCCCCTTTTGGTGATTGATGACAATATAGGTTAAGTTTTCAACGGGATAAACATATGAAGTGTAAATACTGATTTTGAGGAATTTGATTGCAAGATATAGAAGAACTCCCCCAGAAGATGTGCATAGTGAGGAATTTGCTTTTGAGGCAATGCACATTTGAAGAGTTGAATCATGGAGATCTCCCCAATATCTTGTAATTCATACGCATTTGACATATAAATGAAGAATTTGAAATGCATGATGAAATATGGTGCTTGATGAAATTCAGCATGCGCGATAACATTAATGAGGAACATGCATGCAAAATAACGCATCAAGAGTATCGAGCTCAAGAGAATCGTAGCTCGATTGCATCAAAAGTATCGAGCACCATCGGGTTTAAGATAACAACTCGATCCAATAAAAGTTTCAGAAGAACGAGAGTTGTAACTTAACAAAAAAATTGCCCATATAATAGACCCGCTTGAAGACTAACTCAAATTTCTCCCCAATTGTCATCGAATGACCAAAGGGATCGAACCGAGGACTAACGCCTCAAGAATTTCAAGTTGAAGAAGGAGCGCCCGGCGTTGTTGGGGTCGATTGTTGTAGCGGGCCTGCCGCAGTTGTCGTCAAGTCTTCATTTTCATCGTTGTCTCGTGATGAAGAATAGGAGCTGGCCATCAAGGAAGGAACTTTGACCTTCTTGTATTTCTTCTGAGGAGGTGCGTACCAGTCAAATTCTTCCTTGAGACCCATTGTCGCCAGTTCTTCCGTGTTGTAGACATTTGAAAGAACAGCCCAGTGCGTTTGAAGGTTTCATGGAGGTAGTAGTGGTTTTTCTTCACCGCATTGTGTGTTGAGGTCATGTTGTGAAGAATTGAACCAAACCGACGCTTGACCCATTTATGATTGCGATCAACCTTCCGATGAAGACCGAGGAGTAACTCACGATCAGTCATCACCACAGGTGCCGTGGCTTGAGGACTTTGCTTGGCCGAGGTATTTCTTGGCGAGTCATGTGTGGCGTAGTCATCATTGGTGGAGTAGGATGCAGCTTTAAAACTGTCCATCCAATGGACGAGTGCCTTCATCGATCACAGCAAAGAGCCTTGCCCTTGTCATCAATCGAGGTAAATGTCCGCTTGAGGACTACAATCGAGGGCAAGTAGCTGCAGTGGTTCGTAGTATCAGCCTTGTAATTGAGTGAAGACCTTGTCCTGATGAATCTCATTATCCAAGGCGCATAAGGCTTCAGCTCAAATGGTGACATAGCAATGTTTGCCAGATTCCTCATGAAGAAATCATGGAAGTTAACGGGAACGTCATGGATGATATTGAAAAGCATATTCTTCATGATGCCAACGACTTCTTCATCATTTGAGTCGTGGCCTTTGATAGGACTCATTGTCTTCGCCGTAATCCGATAGACGGTCCGAGGCACATACAATAATTCCTTGACAAGGAATTTGGTTCTTGGGGCCTGCCACAGCTTCAAAGGTTTCATCAAGACTTGCATATAGTGATTTGAAAGCTCGGGTTCGTTGTAGATACAACGAGCACCATCAAGTGGAGGATCGAGTGGTAGGGCACGAAGCAATTCGATTCTTTGGTGCCTTGTAGTGAGTATTTTCAGACATCCAGTTCAACACCCATGAGTTCACGTCTTCAGCGTCTCCGGTGATGTGCAGCATTGCATAGAATTGAAGAATGAGTTCTTCATTCCAATCACAGATGTCAGTGCAGAAATTGAGAAGTCCTGCATCGTGAAGAACACTGAGGATTGGCTCAAAGCCTGGCAGAGACTCCATGTCCACATGAGGAATATGTGCATGATCGAAGATTTTATCTTTGTTGAAGAGCACTGAGGAATAGAAATTGGCTTGACTGGCAGTCCAGAAACGCCTCTTCCTTATGCGAGCAGAATCATATGGATTGTAATCAGTGAAGAATACATGCTCGCTGAAGAAGTCTTCAGCCTTGAACTTTTGCTTTGTTGAGAAGGGATTCTTTGGCTTTGGCAGTGGAATGTCAATGAGTTGCATCACGACCTCTGGAATCGCAATCTCAGGTTCTTCAGGCTGAGGAATTTCTTGTTCCTCTATAGGTGCAGTCTGAGGATCAGAAGCAGCAGGTTCATCAGCGCTAGTGGCTGGAATTTCTTCATGGACAGATGAAGAGGGATGAGTTTCTTCAGATCCCATTTGAACTGTTGGAGCAGGGGACTGAGGAATCTGTTGGATTGGGGTGAAGAGTGGAGAATTTGGATCTTGACTTTCCCAAAAGTCATCGTTCATCAACGGCGTTGTGCTTCCAATATCCACATCTTCTTCAATTTCCTCAACACCGACCTCTTCACCGTGAACCGAGGCATAGGCGAGGAAATGATTGGGGTTGAAGGGATTGCTTCCACTTCATTTTCTTCATCAATCTGCTCTGACGAAGCAGCAGAATGATTTTCTTCATCAGATTCGCTTGGGATCTCATAATCTTCACCAAAAGGAACAAGGTCCTTTGATGGAATTGAGGAAATTGGAACAACATCAATAGGATTTTCAAAAGAGTGGTCATTGGCTTCATTTTCTTCGCAATTAAGAATTTGACGAATCGATGCTTTCCGTTTCTTCACTGCAGCTCGTTCTGCAGCCTTGGTCTTCTTCACATCAGATGCAGATGGAAGAATTGGAGTTGGTGTTGGCGCAGGAGGAGCTGAGGAATCTGGTTGATTTTCCTCAGGCGCAACTGATGCAGTTGCCCTGACTTCTTCAGTTTCTTCAGGCGCACCACTAGTGGATGCCCTGGTGATTTCTTCAGCGGCTGGAATGGGATCATCAGCCCTGGAACTGGTGTTTTCTTCAGCAGCCTGAACTTCATCGGCCGGTCTTTGGCATGTTCTTCGGTCTCTGAAATGAGGCTCCAAATGAGGAATTTCTTGTTGCGTTAGGGCAGCAACATTGGTGAATTTCTTCGTCAAAGTTGATTTAATCTGACTTTGGCTCCTTGCCAATCAGATAATACGATCGAAGTTTTGTTGAGGGCTTGGATTTCGATCTGGACTTTGAGAAGTTCCTCGGTGTCATTCGACAACATTTTTCTTCAGAACTTCTCCTTCTCGTATTGAGCTTTCTTGATCTCTCTTGCCTTTTCAAACTTCCATTTCTCTTGATGATGAAATGGGTCAAGATGTGACTTTGTCCAGGGTCGATGAAAATCAGGCATAGGGGTGTTTGGATCCTTGTGCCGTAGATCAATGTAATCGAGGATTTTCCTCGGATCCAACAGCAATGATGCACAGATGTGCCTTTGGCTCTAGCGGCCCTTTCTTGGCGATCTCTGATGATTTCCGCAAGTTCATCATCATCAGCCTCATCATCTTCAGGTGGCTCTTGGAAGGCGACCTGTTTCTTCTTGGGACTTAGCCGAGGACCTCGGCCCACCGTGGCCTTAGTCTTCAAAGCAGAGTCGGGCCATATGAAGACTTTGGTGCAGGTGAGGAACTTGTCAAACACCAGAGGCAATGGAGAAGCCTGCAGTCCTTTGGCACGTGGCCGGATGCACAGTCTTTGAGGACTTTGTCGGAACTGCTGAGGATTTTGTAGGAGCAGCTGAGGACATGGGAGGAGCAGGAGCAGCATGAGGAATTGGCCGTGAGGGCACAACTGAGGAACTTGGCCGTGAGGGCACTATTGGTGAAGCACTTGGCTTGTGTGCGGGCTTCTTTGCCATAGATTTTCTTGGCTTGACAGAGGCCTCAGTGGCAGCAGCAGTGATGTGAGTCCTCATTGAATTTCCTCACCGCCTCGTTGGCTTGTCTTGCCAATTTGGCTTGGCGCTTGGCCCATTCTCCAGAAAGTCCTCACCACGCTTGATGCTGGTGGGGTCGACTTCTTGACCAGTGCCAATGGAGCTCTTGGTCATGGAGGATTGAGAGCGAATTTCTTCATGTACTTTGGAGTTACATATCTGTACTCCCTTCATTCCCTTGCCATCTCCGTTCAATCCTTTGGATGCGCACCTTGCGCTGATTTTTGTTTTCTTTGCCGAACTCGGCTTCATCAGGTGTGCAATAATCAGCATATATTTCCTCGGGGATTTCAAACGCGGTCATGACCTCAGGCCTCTTTCCTCCTTTCTGTGGCTTCTTTCCTTCTCGCCATATTCTTGGTGAGCAATTTGAACGAATCGAATTCTCTCAAGAGGTATGCAACTTTTCTTCAAGGAACGCTGCAAATGAGTTAAGTTGATGAGAACCTAGTGATTCAAAGCAGACATGAGTACACGTGAGCAGTATAGTTGCGAGGAATTTGGAGAGGTCATATGCGTTCTCGTAAGGTTTTTCAAAAAGAACTAGTTTGAGGAATTTGACCAGATGAGCCTTGAAGAATTTCACTAAGCGATCTTTGTCTTAGGTTCCAGAGTTGCATAGATCGAGGATCCACACATTTGAGGAATCTTGAAGAAAATCATTGCTTAGAGAAACGAATCAAGAGCATATTTTGTTTGAGGTGTTCATATGTGTGAAGATTTGAAGAATAAACACCTTTGAAGATTTTCAGGAAGGTTTGAGAATCAAAGCGAGTAATAAAAGTAACTTTTAATAACCCAAAGTGAAGAACACGACGAACTAAGAAGAACAGTTGGGAAGTTCGTCAGTTCGGATCTTCCACGCCCTAACTTGGCGGAGGAAGACAGCTACGGCGGCGGCGGAGTGAAGATTTCCGCGGTCGGCGCGAGTACGTCGGCGATGAGGTCGAGGCAGTGAAGCTCTTCCTCACCAGCGATGATGGAGTAGCAGCGGCGCTAGGGTTTGAGAAGCTCGAGCGAGAGAGAGAGGTCGAGCGGAGTAAAGGAAGTGAGGAAGGGGAGAGGGGGTATATATAGCCACGGTGAAAAACTGTTCGCCCGAAGATTTGGGACGAACGTGCCCCTGACCCTTCTCATTAAACAACATGTGTCACCCACGTACTGAAAAGTGGAGATCGTGTTAGATCGTGGGTGAATAGATATATCCATCGTGGGATGCGGCACGGTTTGAGCGGCAAAACCGAAAGTTCGGATAAGATCAGTTTAAAGTTCCGTTCGCAATTTCTTCAGCTGACAAGGACACGGTGAAGATTTTGAACGAGTTTCAAATAGAACGCACATGAAGAATTTGTGAATAGAATGGGTTGAGTATAGCATAGAGGGGGAAGGGTCCGATCACATTCACTTAGCGTAAAAAGCGACTTGAAGAAATAGCCATAAGTGAATGCCGAGAGGACATAAACCCATATATATATATATATATATATATATATATATATATATATATATATATAGCTAATGAAGAAAAAGCAGCCGGAAATGTGAAGATTTTGCAAAGTTGAAGAATTTGAAAAACTGAAGAATTTCAAAACTGAGGAAAAACTCAAATTGAAGATTTTCAACTTTGGTGGTGGCGTGACCCACCGTATAAGAATGATGATTTCAGACACCACGTACAATTGTCGTAGGGTTCTGAGAATCAAATTCTCCATTTATTTCTTCACACTTAGAGTGTTATTCTTCATGGATTGAAGAAAAACGTTTCTTCATGTGTTGCACATCTAATTCATCAATTTTGCATAAGTATCAGGATGTGTGTCCTTTTCAAAAAACATTCGAAGATTCTAAGATATTTAGCTCACACCGCAACTTGCTAAATCTCTTCTCATCCAAGGGCTTAGTGAAGATATCAGCTAGCTGTTCTTCAGTCTTCACATGCTCGATGGAGATGTCGCCCTTCAACACATGATCACGAAGAAAATGATGACGAATTTGAATGTGCTTTGTCTTCGAAAGTGCCGAATCGGGTTGTGAGCAGTCTTGATGGCACTCTCATTGTCATAGTAGAGAGGCACATTCTTCACGTTGATGCCGTAGTCCTTGAGAGTTTTTCATCCACAGCAAATGAGCACAACAAGAGCCAGCAGCAATGTATTCAGCTTCCGCAGTAGACAGTGATACGCAGTTCTGTTTCTTCGAGGACCAAGAGACCAAAGATCGTCCGAGGAAATGACAAGTACCAGATGTTGACTTGCTGTCCACATGATCAACAGCATAGTCAGAGTCAAAATATCCAATGAGATCAAAAGTAGAGCCCTTGGGGTACCATAATCCTAGTGTTGGTGTGTGAGCTAGATATCGAAGAATATGCTTCACAGCCTTATGGAGTGATTCCTTGATTGTAGCTTGAAATCGGGCACACATGCAAACACTAAGCATTATATCTGGCCTAGATGCACATAAGTACAATAGAGAACCAATCATGGAGCGGTATACCTTGTGATCAAGTCAATACCATTTTCATCGGTGCATAGATGGCCATTTGTGGGCATAGGAATTTTGACGCCTTTGCAATCTTGCATGCCGAATTTCTTCAGACATCTTTGAGGTATTTCTCCTGAGATATGAACATGCCATTGTGTTGTTGATTTAATTTGAAGACCTAAGAAGAATTTCAACTCTCCCATCATAGACATTTGATATTCTTCACTCATCATATAGGAAAATTCATCACTATAACGTTGGTCAGTACAGCCAAAGATAATATCATCAACATATATTTGGCACACAAACAGTTCACCATCATATGGTTTAGTAAAGAGAGTAGGGTCGAGTGAACTGGTGTGAAGCCATTCTTCACGAAGAATTCCTTCAATGTATCATACCACGCCTGTGGGGCTTGTTTGAGACCATAGAGGGCCTTGTTGAGTCTCGAAGACTTTGTCGAGGATTCTTTGGATCTTCAAAACCTGGGGTTGAGCAACATATACTTCTTCCTCAAGCTTACCATTGAGGAATGCACTTTTCACATCCATTTGATATAAAGTGATATTGTGATGGTTAGCATAGGCAAGTAATATGCTTGAATAGACTCAAGTCTAGCAACAGTGCAAAAGTTTCATCGAAATCAATTCCTTCAACTGTGTGTAGCCTTGAGCTACAAGTCGTGCCTTATTCCTTACCACAAGGCCATTTTCATCTTGCTTGTTGCGGTAGATCCACTTTGTGCCAATGATATTATGCTTGCGAGGATCTGGACGTTTGACCTGTTCCCTACATTGTTGAGCTCGAATCGATGTAATTCCTCTTGCATGGCCTGAATCCACTCGGGCTCGAAATGCTTCATCTACCTTAGTGGGCTCTGTGATAGAGACAAAAGCATAGTGCCCACAAAAGTTAGATAAATGTGAAGCTTTTGAGCGTGTGAGAGGACTGGCGCTTCAATGTCATCGATGATCTTGTCAACTTGCACTTCTTTTTGCAACGCGAGGATGAGCTGGTTGTCGTCGAGGAATTTGATCATTTTCCTCGGCACCATTGTCTTCATCATTATCTTCAGTGCATCATTTCGACGTTCTTCGCATACGGGAATGAATTCTTGTTGATTCTTGATGGGAATGACATCCTCAGTTGCCTTGAACCTGATAGATTCCTCAGGTGCTGGTTCATCTAACACAGAAGGTAGGTGCTCTCTTTGCGAGCCATTAGTTTCATCGAACCGCACATCCACAGTATCAACAATCTTGTGAAGAGCGATGTTGAATACTCTGTAGGTGTGCGAGTCCTTTCCGTAACCAAGCATAAAACCTTCATGTGCTTTCGGTGCAAATTTAGAACTGTGATGAGGATCTCTAATCCAGCATTTAGCACCAAGACTTTGAAATAACTCACATTGGGTTTCTTGTCGTTGAGGAGTTCATAGGCAGTCTTCTTGAAGAATTTGTGAAGATATACTCTGTTGATGGTGTGGCACGCGGTATCAATTGCATCAATCCAAAAACGACTAGGCGTTTTGTATTCATCAAGCATAGTGCGAGCCATCTAAACAAGAGTTCTGTTCTTGCGCTCCACGACGCCATTTTGCTGAGGAGTATAGGGAGCAGATAACTCATGAGTAATACCAAGTTCATCAAGATAGGCATCAAGACCGGAATTCTTGAACTCAGTTCCATTGTCACTCCTGATGTGTCTGATCTTCACACCAAAGTTAGTTGAAGCATTTGAACATTCAGGTGAAGAATTAGCAGATTCACGTTCAATGCACTTTAAGCATGGAGGAACAAATTCTTCCTGAGAAGCGCTGATTTGTTGAGCAAGTAATGAATCGCGCTCCTTCGAAGATCTTCATAACTCACTCTTAGCTTCTCAAGATCTTGCTTTCTTTGAAGAAATTCATAAGAAAGTTTCTCATGATCGGACAAGAGAGTGTTATGATGACCTTGAAGGTTGTCAAACCTAGGCAAGTCTCTCAAGATTTTCGATCGGGGCTTTAGTGCGATCCATTTCTTCACCTAACATATCATCACTCTTATCTAGCATGTTTTGAACCTTTTCAAAAGCCCTTTGTTGTTTTACAGCAATCTTAGCAAGTTTTGAGTAATCGGGCTTTAGATCTTCATCGATTCATTTTCACTAGATTCGGAGGAGGTATATTTGAGTACCTTGGCACCCTTTGCCATGAAGCAATAGGTGGGGCGTAGTCATCACTACCTTCATCGACTTTGTTGGTGAGGTCATTTTCTTCAGAGTTGAAGATGGACTTCTTGTGACGAAGCGATGGCGAGAGCTAGACTCGCCACACCGGACTTAGATTCTTGATGCCTCCTCTTCCTCATGTTCCTCAGATTCAACCTTCAGAGTCCATTTCCTTGCCAATGAATGCCCGAGCCTTCTTGGAGCTGCTTTTCTTGTGAGAAGAGGGCTTTGAGGATTTTGATGATGAAGATTTCGACGATTTCTTTTTCTTCTTAGCGTCATCAGAACTATAATCCTTGTATTTCTTCTTCTTTAATTCCTTTTCCCACTGAGGACAATCTTGAATGTAGTGACCAGGTTTCTTGCATTTGTGGCAAAGTCTTCTCTTATAGTCACTGGATGAGGAATCACTGCTTCTTGAGGATTTCCAAAGCGACCACGTATTGAGAACTTCTGGAATTTCTTCACGAGCAGTGCTAGCTCCTGGCTTAATTCTTCAAGATCTCCAAGGCTACTACCAGAGTCTTCACACTCAGATTCAGACACAGCCTTGGCCTTCAGGGCACGTGTTTTTCCATAGCTAGAACCATAGAGATCTCTCTTTTGACAAGTCGAACTCATGAGTATTTAGCCTCTCGAGGATATCAATTTGGATCAAGTGACTTGTAGTCGACGCTCTTGTATCATCGGTGCGAGTATCAAATGAGGAATCAGCGATCTCAACAATTTCTTCACCACCTCATGGTCGGTGATGTCGATGCACCAAGCGCTTGAAGCTCATTTGAGATGTCGATGGGGCGATCGAAGGTTTGTTGAACATTTTCGTTGTCGAGTCTTTTGAAGCGGTTGAAGAGATTACGAAGAACATCAACTCGAGAGTCACGCTGAGTTGAGACTCCTTCATTTACTTTGGACAGCTGTCCCGGATGAGCTTGGCGGTTTCCAAAGTACTCACACGTCCATCTTGTCCTGTGCTCAGATGGCCACATATGATATTCTTCGCTTGAGAATCGAGTTGCTTGAATCTCTTCACATCGACAACATTCAGAGAAGGTGTGGTGAGGGAACACCATTTTCCACAACATACCGTAGATCGTTGTCAATTGCCTCAAGATGCATTCGCATCTTGTTCTTCCGATAAGGGGTAGTCCGTCCCATCAAAGGTAGGACACCTGCTGAGACCTTGATCATACTTGCGGTCGACATAACTAAAACTCCAGGTGGTTAAACCAAAATCACACAGAACAAGGGAGTACCTTGATCTGATACCAATTGAAAGTGCGTTATATCGACTAGAGGGGGGGCGAATAGGCGATTTTTATGAATTCTTCACTAGGGAATTCGCCGGTGAGGAAATTCCTTAGCCAAGAACTACTTGCAGCGGAATAAGTACTCAGAAGTAAGCATAGAGAATGTGGGCATGGTCGTCATGATGAAATGAAGACAATCAAAGAGTACAGAAAGCGTAAACACAGGATAGCACAAGATGAAGACAAAGCGGTGAAGAAATTGAACTGAGGAAATTGAGAAAGTCTTGATCAAAGTCTTCAAACACAGATATGAATGAACACTCAACACGAGTGAGGAAATGGAAGGGTTGAGGAAATAGAACCGAGTAGGATGGTGAAGACAATGATTTGGTAGACCGGTTCAAGCGATGTCTCGGTTATGCGTCTGGTTGGAGCGGTGAGTATTTAAACTCGAGGACACGATCCGGACACCCGATCGGCCGAGCACGCATTTCGGGACACCAAGTCCTCATCGTATTATCCTTAAACTAAGGTCACAGACCTCGTCCAATCACTCGTGGTAAGTCTTGAGCGACTTCCAAACCTTCACAGACTTGGTCACTCGGCGATCCACAATTCCTCTTGGATGCTCTAGACCATGACGCCTACCCGTCTGGAAGAAGCACAGTCTTCAAAGGTAACAAGCGTCGGATCCATGCAGGATCTATCTCTTCAGTGATGCTCAATCACTTTGGGTTTGTAGGGGTTTGGTTTTTGGGTTTTCCTCACTGCGATGATTTTCGCTCAAAGTCCTCGGAGGATGGATTGCTCTCAAATGACAAGTGTCAAGTTTCTCTCGGAACAGCCAACCAGCTAGTGGTTGTAGGGGGCGGCTATTTATAGCCTAGGGAGCAGCCCGACATGATAAGACATAAATGCCCTTCAATGATATGACCGTTAGGGGGATAAGATATTTTGGGACAGCTGGCGCGCAGCACAGCAACGGTCGGAAATTTGAATCTCAAATTCCTCAGGGCTATCATGTTCCTCACGTGTAGGCAATCCGCACTGGTGAATTCCTAACTCCTCAGTCAGAACAAATTCCTCAGCGACCAGAAGAACTTCGTCTCACATCCAAGAAATTGACTGAATCGTATGAGATTTCCAAAGGCTTCACTCGAAGGATTGGTAGGTGTAGGATTTTGAGTTGAGCATCACATGGAAATTTTTCCTTAGTATTTCCTCGACCCCCTTTAACAAAGACGGTGTTTCCTATGACTCAAGAAAGAAAAAGCGAAACTACGAAAACAAAAAGTCTTCACGCTTCATGTTCCTCAAATGAATACTAAGTCTTCAAGGTCACACCAATTTCTTCACTTTCAAAGTCTTGAAAGTCTTGAGAATATCAAAGTCTTGATTGAAGAACATTATTTTTAGGGGTCGACTTTCTCTATAAATATCAAACTCCTCATAGACTTATAGACCTGTGTACACTCACAAACACATTAGTCCCTTAACCTATAAGTCTTCAATACACCAAAATCACTAAGGGGCACTAGATGCACTTACAAGACCAGCTAGATTCCTCTCTCTGCCTGTCAGCCGGGCCTGATCGTCCCTCGAGCCAAGCCTCCCGCCTTAGTTTCATGTTGATGAGCATCCGATATGCCGAGCGAAGGGAGAAGGAGCCCTTGTGTTTATGAGCCCAAGCCCAAGAGTCTCTGCAGTGTCTTGTGGCTAGAGGAATATTGATCACTTCCGCATCGATTGGGAGGAAAGTTGCACGAACTACGCCCTGCTTTGTAGCGACCCGACCCGAATGGATCAAGTCTCTGTGCTTTCGTGTCATCCCTGGATTGGTATGCTGACACACACAGTACTCGAAGGATTTATAACAGAGGTAAATCACATGTATAAAGTAGCGTAAATACTATTACCTCTATCCAAAAATAGCGGAAGCAACAAGGTTGTGGATTCCCATCAACACCAACGGCAAAGTTGAGTATAGGAAATCGTAACCCTAACGTATCACTTACTGTAAATGCGAAAAGTCTGCAACATGAAAAATTGCAGCCCGAAAACGGACAGCACATGGAATATGCTGGCAATGTAACACATAGAGAATAATGGAATAATAAGCCTATACTACATGCATATTTGGCTGGTGGAAAGCTCTATGGTTATAGTTTTTGCGAAAAGCCAATTTTTTCCTACTGCAAAAGAATAAATTTATTTAACTATCATGGTGGTTGTTAAACATTGAGAATGGTTGACAGCATTCTCAATCCCAATTAAAAGTACTCCTTAAAACCCAAACAAATTATATTAAGTAATGTGTTGAGATCAACAGGATAATCCAAGTACTAGATACTCAAGATGTCTATAACCGGGGACACGGCTAACCATGATTAGTTTATACACTTTGCAGAGGTTTGCGCACTTTTCCCCACAAGACTCGATCGCCTCCGTTTGGTTTCTCGCACTGCATGGTGTTTGAGAAACGGATGACCGAGACATAGTCTTTCAGAAGCGCTAGCACCTTACATGTGGGTAGACCGTACCAACCTACAACCCCTACATCTGCTAGTCTACCCGTAAGAGTTCGCACAACTTAGTTAACTACGCCAGAGCCCATAATGGCTTGTGGCTGCGCACGGAAGTTTCTAGTTTGAATAATCTCATGATCCCTTGGAGCCTGGGTGGCGGTCCGAAGAAAAACATGCAAATCCTGTCTACCCAGGTGCCTTGATAGGCAAATACTGGAATAGCCAGGTGCCTCAATCCACCCAGATGTGTGTTTAAGTTGCCACCTTAAATAAACCATTAAATAACAATCTCACATCTATCATGGAATTCACTCACCCAATCCACGTCTACTAGCATAGCATGGCATAATAAGCAAACGTAGAAGTAACTCCCAAGGGTTTGATAATAAAACAGGTAATAGGTACTACCTCATCTACTTCCCATCCCACAATTTAATTAGATCCTAATCATGCAAGTGTTTGAGGATAGATCTAATGCATAAAAAACTGGGTATGAGAAAAGTATGATCAAAGTGTTACTTGCCTGCAAAGTTGATGAAGATGATTCGCACTCAAAACTCTTGATAGATCTACTCGTCACACTCCGGTCAATCTATCGTAAGCAATCAATAGTAACTACACATAAGCAATCACTCAAAAGATCGGAAAGATCGAAGAAAACAATTCGAAAAACATCAAAACCGAGCAAATAACTCTTGCAACATAAAACAATTTCTAACAGTACCAAAATTATGTGAATTTGGCCTTATCAGAAAGTTTAGGTCAAGTGCTTTAATTTGCAAAAAGAATCAACTAAATCGGAGTTACGAAACTCAAGTTATGATCAAACGAAGTTTGAATTCAAATCTGATCTAATTCAAATTTTAAACTTTCAAAAATATGTTTGAGTTGGATTACTGGATAGAGGAGATCGTAACGAAAAAGTAGGTGTTGGTTTCGTTGGATTTGGACTAACGAGTAAAAAGTTATAGCCGTTTGAAGTCTAGGGGCTAATCTGTAAGAAAGGAATTCACAGATAGGTCCCTATCTGGAATTAAAAAGAAAAAGAAAAAGATCAAAAAACTTATCGAATCGAACGCTCACATGTATAGCATGCAGCGAAAACCGTTAAGCTAAAGAAGCTAACTAACGAACGTTCTAAAAAATAAACCTAAACAAAACCGGTTTTATAACAAAACCGATCTAGGTTTTTTTTGAAAAGAAACCTAATTAAACCGGGAAAAATAAACGCGGCTCGACGGCGGTTACCGCAAGCAGACGAACAGCGGGGCTTGGCTTGGCGCCTGCTCGAGGCTCACGGCAAGCGAATGTGAGGAAAAAGCGGCGTCGAGGTGGCGGTGGTGGCGAGGGCGGCGCTCACTGGCCAAGTCTTGATGGCGGGATTCCACGGCGGTGATAAAGTAGCTCGGCTTCCCGGATCTCGGCGGGAGGTCTGGCGGCGGAGAGGCGACGGGCAGGGCCTCGGCTTATATAGGCGGGGAGGAGGCGTGGGGAAGAGGCGAGGAGGCGGTGGCCGGTGGCGGGCGGCGCCGGACTCGGGAGGAGTCCCGGTCGGGGGAGAGGCAGCTGCTGAGGCTGGGCAGCTGGCTCGAGTCTTTGGCCCGGCCCAGTCGGCGAGTCCTTTTTAACATTTTTAAGACAGAGACAAAATAATAATAAAACCAAAGAAATAAAAATTTTATATAGGCATATAATATATCAAAATTTTCAGAAAAAGATTTCCTACAATATGAACTTTATTCTAGAGTCAAATAAAATACACACAAATTCAAATAAAGCAAAGAGTGCTTCTGCTCTAATAAAATCCAACAAAAATCATTTTAAAAATACCAAAATTAATTCAAATTTATTTCTCTCCATTTTTATGATGTAGGGAATCATGTTACCCTATTTTCCATATGTTTTATTTTTGGAGAAAAATAATTTGAATAAAACTCAATAACTCCAAATTGAAAATAAATTCAAAAGAAATTTGAATTAAATTCTTTGAAACTCCCAACTCATATTTCATATAATTTGAAGAAGTCATTTTATCTTCGCTCATGAAAATCATTGAGTTGCATAAAGTTTCAGAATGGGAAAATATTTTCCAAATGAAATTCAAATATTTTCAACACCCTTGTCATTTAAATAAATGGAAGAAGTCATGTCATCTTCTCTCCAGGGTTTCGTGATGAAAAGAATTTGAATTCCCGAAGATCATAAAAGCAAAATGAAAGTTTGGGAAAGTCCTTTTATTCCCTCTCATTTAACTTCCAAAAGTTTCGAATTCACTCACTTTCAGTAAATTAATCAAACAATCAATCAAGACTATCTATCTGTTTATAACATTCCAAAATTTAGAATTTTGGGATGTTACATGCTTCCACCTGGCATTTGCGCTGTCAATGAGCTCGGACGCAAACTGTGGCCGATGTTGGCTCAAGCAAACTATTGGTCTGAGCGACGCCTCTTTTTGAACCCGGTTATGCTGCCATATCAAAGTATCCTGACCATCACCTATGCGTTTGATAAGACCCTGCGAGAGGATCTCCTTGCCCTCCACGATTGCTCGCCAAATTTGGGATGGTTGGTTACCTAGTGAGGCATCAAGAAAGTCTGTAGTTGGGAAGTAGCGCGCTTTCAGAATTTTTGCACTTAGTGATCAGGTGTTTGTAGGATTCTCCACGCTTGTCTTGCCAGCAAAGCAAGGTTAAACAGCTCAATGTCCAGAAAACCCAGTCCACCTTCATATTTTGGCCTTGTCATCTTCTCCCAGGAGACCCAATTTGTCTTCCTTTCGCCCCGTTTACTCCCCCACCAGAACTTGCGTATGATGGAGTTAATGTGAAGACAGAGGCCCCGAGGTAGCTTGAACAAGCCATAGAGTAAACCGGGATAGATTGAGCTACAGACTTTATAAGTACTTCTTTTCCTCCGGATGACAGCACCTTTTCCATCCATCCCTTAACTTTATTCCAAACTCTATCCTTCAAATATTTGAAGGCCCCGTTTTTACTACTCCCGACATCCGTAGGCATGCCCAAGTACTTCTCTGGTAGACTCTCATTGTGAACATTCAGGGTAGTTTTCAAGCTCTCTTTAACACCCTGCGAGCAGCCCTTGCTAAAAAACACCGAAGATTTGTCCAAGTTTATTTTCTGTCCAGAAGCATTGCAGTACGATTCCAACAAGGAGGATACCTGAATAGCTCCCTCAAACTAGCCTTGACGGCAAAGCAGTCATTATCTCATGAAAAAGAAGGTGGCTTACCGGCGGAGCCGTATCTGCCACTTTGATCCCATGCACTGGAGATGACTCTGTCTGGTTTTTTAAAAGGCTCGAAAGGCCCTCTGCTGCCAGCAAGAAAAGGTAAGGTGATATTGGATCCCCCTGTCGGAGTCCTCGTGAAGGTGTAAATTTCTCAAGTTCCTTTCCATTGAACAGAACCGAGAACTTGACTGAACATACCATCCTCATCACTGAGTTGACCCAAGCCGGTGCAAAACCCAGTTTAGACATGATAGCACGGAGGTAGTCCCATTCCAAACGGTCATAGGCCTTCATCATGTCAAGTTTAAGAGCACAAAACCCATTCCTCTTTGATCTATTCCTCTTCATAAAATTTAAACACTCATACGCGGAGATGATGTTATCTGTGATCAGCCTTCCCGCCACAAAGGCCGATTGCTCCTCCGATATGATCATAGGAAGAATGGACTTGAGCCTGTTTGCCATAACTTTCGATGCAATCTTGTAGAGTACATTACATAGACTTATAGGGCGGAATTGTGACAAGAGTGTGGGATTTGTTACCTTGGGGATGAGGACTAGGATAGTATCATTCAACTCCTCCACTTCTTCCTCTCCTCTCAAGATTTTCAGAATGATAGTAGACACTTCATCCCCACAGAGCTCCCAATGTCTCTAAAAAAATGCGTCGGGAACCCATCAGATCCTGGAGCTTTAGTAGGGGCCATCTGGAACAGCGCCGTCTTAATTTCCTCTTTGTTGTACTCGCTCATCAGTCTCTGAAAAAAAGGCCGATTGCTATCAGTGATACATAGATGCGCCCGGGCTTTAGGCGCTGCCTGCTGCTATAGCACCCATGCGCGTGCTTGTATGGGGCGGCCCAATAGATCAACATGTAGCAAAACTATTCAAGATTATTTAAGAAATGTTTGTGTCATCAGAAAATTTAAGAAAAGTTCAACAACATTTAAAACAATGTTCATTTTCTAAAAAAAATATTCATCGCGTATTTAAAATGGTTAACGTGTTTCTCAAAATGCAATATGTATCAAAATCTTTTCATGTATTAAAAGTAAACAATCCTAAATATTTTTTTGTGAAACAATTGTATACCTATTTTAATATGAAAAAAAAACTAGACTAATAGAAAAAGGAAATGGAAAAAAGAAAAGGTAAACGGAAAAAGAATAGAAAAGTACTAATATAAAATAAAAAAATGAAATAGAACATAAAATAAAAATAGAAACACAAAAACCTAAAAGATGAAAAACAATCATAACATGAACGAAAAAATGAAATGAAACGAAACAAACAAAAAGAAAAACTTAAGAAAATGGTAAACCGGAAGAAAAAATGTACCATAGAAAAAGAGCTTGAAAACCACCTAGGGAACGAGCAAAGCCCACTTCAAAACCGCAAAGCTAGAAAGAAAAAAGTTGTTTTTCCCACACCATGCTTCTCCTATTGATATATGTCGTAGTAAGCGAGATATGTCTTTTGCGGCCGACAAGAGCATGTGTGCGCCGCAAAAAAAGTATAAGCAATGGAATACTCTCTACGGGAGCATGTGGATCGACCCATTCAGCCGTTCTTTTTCGGGTAAGATATATCACTTCCTGGTTCGACCTATAAAAGACTAAGGTTTGTTTAGTTTACAATTCAGCAAATCAAAGACTCGGGTCTCGCAAAAAAAAGAACAATCAAAGACTACGTTAGCAACTCATTGCATCTATATTTCTCCTATTGCAAGATATATAGTTGGGTCGTGTACAGAGCGCGTGCCCTCAGTGGCGTAGCTAGGGGCTGGCCAGGGTGGTCCATGGACCACCCTGGAATTTCCCCATAGGTTGTATATAGTGTAGTAAAAAATATTTCTTTAAAAATAAATAAACTTATGTAAATATTTCTATTGATGGACCACCCTGGCTTATTGGGCTGGCTACGCCACTGCGTGCCCTGGCCTGAGCTGGCCTGGTACTAGAGGGCAGGGCGCGCGTATTTTTCATTTCTTTTTCTGTGCATTTTTTTGTTTACTGTAAGTTGTGTTTTTTCTTTGTTTAGTTTTTTCCTTTTTTGTTCCGTCTTTTTATCTTTTTATTTCTTCATATTCTCTTTTGAGAATCATGTTTTCTTTGGGTTTTCTTAGTTTGCACATTATTATACCGTGAATATTTTTTTAAGTACGCACTTAACATATTTTAGTATACGGCAAACATTTTTCCAATGGACACAATTTCTTTTTAATATAAAATGAACATTCTTGTAATATGTGTTGAATATTTTAAATATGATTAACTTTTTAGTCATATGATGAACTTTTCTTAATACACACTGAATATTTTTGTAATATATGGTAAACTTTATTTTAATGTACACTCAACTTCTTTTGAAATACATACATAAATTTTTTTCTATTTTTTATTTTAAATATTTAGCTCCTAAAAACAACAACTATTCTTTTCTGAAAAACTGTTTAAAAAACCGAACAGAAGAAAAAAATCATACAGTGGGCTGGCCCATTCGCCATTGCTTCAGGCGAAGCATCCCCTATTTGATGCTCATGGGCCTCCAATAGGAGGTCTCGTGACGACATCACATTTTTTTATTTTAGAACTAACTGATGACTGAAGAGCATCAAGTATCATCTATGGAACTAAGGACAGACTGAACATTTGACCGAGTTACGATGCACGCGATACACGGGCTGACTTTTGAGAGGGGTTACATAGGCAGCCATTGGATCTAAAAATAGTGTAGCTGGGTTCAGCCCATGGACAAATGCTAACTGCTTGCAAAAGAAAAAGAACTTTTTGACACGAAACTATTTTTGTACAAAGAGAGGAACTTTTTTTGGCGAATCACAAAGAGAGGAACTAGTTTCGACGTCCATTTGCCAAATTTCATAATCATAAAATACGGCAAATGCAAACATGATTCGGACAAACTTAAGCATCGCTACGGGTGAGAAAGTTTCATCGTAGTCAACTCTTTGAACTTGTCTAAAACCTTTTGCAACAAGTCAAACTTTTTAGATAGTAACATTGCCGTCAGCGTCAGTCTTCTTCTTGAAAATCCATTTATTTTCTATGGCTTGCCGATCATCGGGCAAATCCACCAAAGTCCACACTTTGTTCTCATACATGGATCCCATCTCAGATTTCATGGCCTCAAGCCATTTCACGGAATCTGGGCTCATCATCGCTTCCTGATAGTTCGCGGGTTCACCATGGTCTAGTAACATGACTTCCAGAACAGGATTACCGTACCACTCTGGTGCGGACTGTACTCTAGAAGACCTACGAGGTTCTGTAGTAACTTGATCTGAAGTTTCATGATCATCATCATTAGCTTCCTCACTAATTGATGTAGGACTCACTGGAGCTGATTTCTGTGATAAACTACTTTCCAATTTGGGAGAAGGTACAATTACCTCATCAAATTCTACTTTCCTCCCACTCACTTCTTTCAAGAGAAACTCCTTCTCTAGAAAGGATCCATTCTTAGCAACGAATATTTTGCCTTCGGATCTGTGATAGAAGGTGTACCCAACAATTTCCTTTGGGTATCCTATGAAGACGCACTTCTCCGATTTGGGTTCGAGCTTATCAGGTTGAAGCTTTTTCACATAAGCATCACAGCCCCAAACTTTAAGAAACGACAACTTTGGTTTCTTGCCAAACCACAGTTCATAAGGCCTCGTCTCAACGGATTTTGATGGTTCCCTATTTAAAGTTAATGCAGCCGTCTCTAAAGCATAACCCCAAAATGATAGCGGTAATTCAGTAAGAGACATCATATATCGCACCATATCCAATAAAGTACGGTTACGACGTTCGGACACACCATGTCGTTGTGGTGTTCCAGGTGGCGTAAGTTCTGAAACTATTCCACATTGTTTCAAATGAAGACCAAACTAGTAACTCAAATATTCACCTCCACGATCAGATCGTAGAAACTTTATTTTCTTGTTATGATGATTTTCCACTTCACTCTGATATTCTTTGAACTTTTCAAATGTTTCAGACTTATGCTTCATTAAGTAGATATAACCATATCTGCTTAATTCATCTGTGAAGGTAAGAAAATAACGATACCTGCCACGAGCCTCAACACTCATTGGACCACATACATCGGTATGTATTATTTATAATAAGTCAGTAGCTCGTTCCGTTGTTCTGGGGAACGGAGTTTTAGTCATCTTGCCCATGAGGCACGGTTCGCAAGCACCAAGTGATTCATAATCAAGAGATTCCAAAAGCCCATCAGCATGGAGTTTCTTCATGCGCTTTATACCGATATGACCTAAACGACAGTGCCACAAATAAGTTGCACTATCATTATCAACTTTACATCTTTTGGCTTCAATATTATGAACATGTGTATCATCACGATCGAGATTCAACAAAAATAGACCACTCAGCAGGGGTGCATGACCATAAAAGATATTACTCATATAAATAGAACAACCATTATTCTCTGATTTAAATGAATAACCGTCTCGCATCAAACAAGATCCAGATATAATGTTCATGCTCAACGCTGGCACCAAATAACAATTATTTAGGTCTAAAACTAATCCCGAAGGTAGATGTAGAGGTAGCGTGCCAACGGCGATCAGATCGACCTTCAAACCATTTCCCACGCGCATCGTCACCTCGTCCTTAGCCAATCTTCTTTTAATCCGTAGCCCCTGTTTTGAGTTGCAAATATGAGCAACAGAACCAGTATCAAATACCCAGGCGCTACTATGAGCATTAGTAAGGTGCACATCAATAACATGTATATCAAATATATCTTTCACTTTGCCATCCTTCTTATCCGCCAAATACTTGGGGCGGTTTCGTTTCCAGTGACCAGTCCATTTCACTACAAAAAATATCCGCTTCCGTGATGATACGTGTTTGTCACAGTAGGTCATGTTTTCTGTCATGCATGTACATCCATGACGATTTTATGACAGAATCAAGATAGTCATACCTGTGTTGTCATAGAAGTGTTCCATGACATTTCCAAAATTATCATCACGGAAGTGTCCACTTCCATGATGATAAATCACGCGTCATAGAAGTGCTTTCGTCAAGGGTGACTGACACGTGGTATCCATCATAACGGCTCGCCGTTAAGCTATCGGGTCCGGTTTTGGATCCGATAACCTGCTATGACCCGACCAATTGGGATTTTCCACATGTAAAATCATCATTGGCTGGAGGAAACACGTGTCGGCTCACCGTTGGGACAGATGCCATCCACTCATTGGAGCGAAAGCGCCTATGATACATCGACACGTGGCACGGCCCAACAGAGGCCCATTCCTGTGAAAAGGCCGGCCCGTTTGACTTGGTCAAAAGGTGGCGGGCCGGCCCACAGAAAGCCTGTTAACGACCTGTTCGCATATAGCCCATTTACAGCCCGCTAACCCAGGGCCCGTTATGACCTATCCGAATTAGGCCTAGTAGCGTCATCTGCGCCGTCCAATATGATTCCAGCTCGTTTTAACTTCCAGCCCATGTATGGCCCATGACGTCTTTCGACCCATATGAGGCCCTTTGTAACTCTTGGCCCATTAACAGCCCGTGGTGAAACTAGCCCGTAATGAACAGTGTATCACTTTATACCCATTAATGGCCCATTATTCCATTGGGCCGTTTCCTGCCCATGTTATCTTTCGGCCTTCTCAGGGCCCATTTATTCTTGGGCTCATTTCCAGCATTCGTTTACTTACGGCCTGTTACTCTCATTTTCTGCTTGTGGGCCAAATTCAGCCCGTGGTTACAGTCGGCCTGTTTGTGGCCCGTTAATACGTTGGGTCGTTTTCATAGCGTCATCAAATACGGCCGATTAACGACGACCCGTTATGGTCAGCCCATGAATGGGCGATTCCAACTCTAGCCCGTTTACGGCCATAATGCGGTCTGTTATTGGCCCATGTTTGGCCAAACGATCATACGACCCGTAGAAGGCCCATTATGTCTACGGCCCGTAGAAGGCCCATTGTTTCTACGCCCCGTAGAAGGCCCATTGTTTCTACGGCCCTTAGAAGGCCCATTGTTTCTACGGCCCGTAGGAGGTGAGTGTCTCCTGGATTAGGGGGTATCCGGACAGCCGGATTGTATACAACGTCCGGACTATTGAAGCGTGAAGATACAAGACTCAAGACTTCGACCCGTGTTCGGATGGGACTTTCCTTGGCGTGGAAGGCAAGCTAGGCGATCCGGATATTGTATTTCCTTCCTTGTAACCGACTCTATGTAAACCCTAGCCCTCTCCGTTGCCTATGTAAACCGGAGAGGTTGGTCCTTAGAAGGCCGATCACAATTACAATCATACCATCATAGGCTAGCTTCTAGGGTTTAGCCTCTACGATCTCGTGGTAGATCTACTGTTGTACTACCCATATCTCCAATATTAATCAAGCAGGAAGTAGGGTTTTACCTCCATCGAGAGGGCCCGAACCTGGGTAAACATCTGTGTCCCTTGCTTCCTATTACCATCAGCCTAAGACGCACAGATCGGGACCCCCTACCCGAGATCCACCGGTTTTGACACCGACATTGATGCTTTCATTGAGAGTTCCTCTGTGTCGTCGCTGCAAGGCTCGATGGCTCCTTCAACCATTGTCAACAACACGGTCCCGGGTGAGACCTTTCTCCCCGGGCAGATCTTCGTGTTCGGCGGCTTCGCCCTGCAATTCAGCCATCTGGAGCAGATCGATAGCTACGCCCCTGCCACCAGATCAGGATCGGAAACCTGAACTACATGGCGGACACCCACGGAGACTGGGTCTTCGACGGATCCGGGCCTATGCCAGGGGCACCGGACAGTCACGACGAGCACGGCTTAGACCTGCTGTCGGACAAAGCTCGGGGTATCATCCCTGTAGTAGCTTTGGACCTAAATCCGGAGCAGGCTGCGTTGCCTAAGGACGGAGGGTTGGACCCCACCCCACAGGTCGCACACTCATCGGCGGTGGAGCCAAACACGGGCCTTACCTCTGCGGTGGCCTGTGACTCCGGACCCCCGGATTTGTATCCAGATGTTGGTTCCGGTCCGCGCACTCCCGAGCCAGTCGAGCCAGGTTGGGCTCCGGTAATGGAGTTCACCGCTGCGGATATCTTCCAGCGCTCGCCCTTCGACGACATGCTTAACTCGTTAAAAACTCTCTCTTTGATAGAAAATTCCGGGCCGAACTATGTCTGGCTCGAGTGGGAAGCGGGCGACGAAGGAATTCATTACCCACCCACCACCCACTTCATAGCCACGGTCGATGATTTAACCGACGTGCTTGACTTCGACTCCGAAGGCATCGACGGTATGGACGATGATGCAGGAGAGGATTCGGAATCTATGGGGCGCTGGACTTCTGCCTCGCCGCATGACATATACATGGTGGATACGCCAAAAGAGGACAAAGGCGACAAACAGGAAGATAAAACACCCGGGCAAAAGCCAAAGCGACGCAAGTAAACGCGTCGTTCTAAGTCCGAACAAAGCAAAAATAGCGACAAGAGCGCCAGATGGATCGATACTACAGTAAACTCCGAAGGCAACAACGACCATACGGACCCAGCGATGTAGCAGGGTGAACCCGGCCACCCCGAACACAGTTCGGAGCAGACGCCCGAGGAAAATTATCCCGACGGACGAGGTCATCAAACCGAACAAGCACAAGAAAGCAGCCCGGATGACGATCCATTCATCATCCCGGAAAAAGACGTGGAACGAGATAACCTCCACAGAAAGCTTATGGCCACCGCAAGAAGTCTAAAGAAGCAAAAGCAACGGCTCAAAGCCGCACAGGAAACGCTAAACCGTAGATGGAATAAAGTGCTAGATACTGAATAAAGATACGGCGATGATCGCCATACAAAGAGCTATCCAAAACGCAAGCTACTGCCAAAATTCGAAGATGAAGCCGTACCACTTCATAACCGCAACAAAGCGGCTACCGACGCCGCGCACGATCTATGTGAACACCTGGATAAAAACGCTGGCGCTGCCAGGTCCATTTATGGATCTACAGGACACACCCCGACGGGGGACTACGGTCACCAAAACGATTATGCCAATCGAATACCAGTTTGGAATAAACACCGGACACAACAACAGTCGACGGCATGCCACAGCACGACAAGATACAGAGGGGTTGCTCACCCCCTGTGCTTTACCGGAGGAGTACTGGACCATGAATTTCCACAGGGCTTTAAACCTGTGAATATAGAGGCATACGACAAAACGACAGACCCAGGTGTCTGGATCGAGGATTTTATCCGGCATATACATATGGCTCATGGGGATGACCTCCACGCCATCAAATACCTTCCCCTCAAACTGAAGGGACCAGCTCGACACTGGTTGAAAAGCCTCCCCGAAAATTCAATTGGGAGTTGGGAGGAACTCGAGGACGCTTTCAGGGCCAATTTTCAAGGGACTTATGTCCGGCCTCCGGATGCGGACGACTTAAGCCACATAATCCAACAGCCCGGAGAATCTGCCCGCAAGCTTTGGAACAGATTCCTCACTAAGAAGAATCAAATTGTCGATTGTCCGGACGCCGAAGCCTTAGCGGCATTCAAACACAAAGATCTCATGACGAGTGGCTCGCCAGACACCTCGGCCAAGAAAAGCCAAGGACAATGGCAGCCCTAATAAGCCTTATGACCAGCTTTTGCGCGGGTGAAGATAGCTGGTTAGACCGTAAAGGCACCAGCGACCCCAGCACATCCGAAATAAGGGATGGCAACGGGAAGCCACGATGTAGTAAAAACAAACGCCAACACAAGGAAGAGAGCCCGGATAACACAACGGTTCATGCCGGATTCAGGGGCTCTCGACCTGATCGACAAAGAAGCCATTTAAAAGGCGGTAAAGAGGGACCATCCGGTCCGAATAGAGTCCTAGATGTACTATGCCAAATTCATGGCACCCACGACAAACTGCGAACCACACGCACGAGAGTGCCGGGTCTTCAAGCAGTGCCGGCAAATTAAATGTCGAACACAAGGGAAGGGAAACACCAAGTGAAGACGAGGATGAACCTCGCCACGAACACCGGGGATGTAAAAATTCCCGCCAGAGGTTAAAACAGTGAACATGATCCACGCGACTCACACGTCCATGAGAAGGCACGAATGCGCGCATAGAGACGCGCTCGATATAGAACCCATCGTACTCACACCTAACCACTGGATGTCTTATCCGATCACCTTCAATCACTTGGACGACCGAACTGGTATTCGGCGCAGAGAATCCAAGGCCTTGGTGCTTGACCCAATAATCGACGGGTACCATCTCACCCGTGTCCTCATGGACGGCGGCAGTAGTCTCAATTTAATATACGAAGACATCGTCATGGATGGGGATAAACCCATCCAGAATTAGCCAAAGCAACACCACCTTTGAAGGGGTGATACCAGGCGTTGTAGCCCACAGTAGGGGCTCCGTCGTACTGGAGGTAACATTCGGCTCTCTAGGCAACTCCAGAAGCGAAGAGCTACTCTTCATCATCGCACCCTTCCAAAGTGACTATCATGCATTGCTTGGAAGAACGGCCTTCGCCCGCTTCAACGCATTGCCACACTATGGCTACCTTACACTCAAGATGCCCGGTCCACATGGCGTCATCACCGTTAGCGGAATCACAGAGCGCTTTTCACGCGCAGAGGAACTCGCGACGGCCCTATCGGTTGGACTATAAGCGGCCTCCAAAATCAGAAAACATGACTGGTCATTAAGACCACAGACACGGTTAGACGAGTCCGGTCGCCCGGATAAAATTGAATCAGGGCACCGTATATGTAATCCCATAGTGGACACCAGGGGCTATAAATATTTAATACAGCCCCACACTTGGCTCAACCCTATTGGCATGCCAACATCTTACACTTTTATTATCAATCGCATACTTACGTTGCACTCTTCTACGAGTTTTCTTTTTTCACAGACAACGTTCGCGCGATACCCTTCCAGGATACGGCACAACGGAGACAAAGGCGCAGACGTGCAGCAGGGCCCCATTCAACAGGTTTCTTTTTAGATTAAGCCCCTGCGTAAACCTTTTCTATTGCCTCTTGTTGTTTAACCATCCCATGGGTTCCATACCCACAGAGGATACTACCGTTATTGGCATCTCGCCACGACAGATTAACGCACGTACCTGGAAACACAAGGTTTATAATGAATGGGCATTCTTGAGCCCGTAAATGCATTATAAAGTCCGAATACCTTCGGAGTGTTCGCGTCCACGAGTTTGGCCTTATATGCATCAGCTCGAATCATGTCTTTGGTCAAATGTTGGGTTTGCCCGGCTCCTGGTTTGCCGCCTTACGCCCGTTATTATCGGCTAAGGTGGCTAAAGGAGAACTACTGCGATTGTGCCTGGTTATTCGGACGAGCACCTCAAAGAGAGAAAGCCGAAAACCGATCGTCATGATATAGCGAGAGACTATTCAACCACTCGAAGACTTATCGGAATCTTTAGGATCCCTCCGCATTAACGAAGGACCGTTTCCCGGTCATGTACACATGCGCCCGTATTCAGATGCACGCGAAGGTACCAGGGGCTACATAGTACCCCCAACATTAGACTCCCATGGTTAAGCGAAAGTGTTACAGCTATATAGTCCGGTTGCCTAGTTCGACGTGCGATCACCTCCTTAATGGACCAAGACGTTGGATCAAGTGTGATTAAGCATATTCTTCGCGAACACCCCCGCATTGTCCGCGTGGGGGCTGAAGCCAACGACTGCTATCTTTCGGATTACACATCCATATATATATATATATATATATATATATATATATATATATATAGACACACACACACACATCCGAGCTATTCTGCAACCCATTCCTGAATAAGCTATTCAGGAACCGTTCCTAACTGCACGAGAATAGACAGCTAACTATGCGAACTATACTAGTTAACTGTTGAGCGGACTTTTTCTGGCATCGTTTGTTTGCACTGTTTTTTGGGTCGTAATTATTTAACCACTAATTGGATTGATGCAAATGATATACCTTTGGATAGCTATTGAGAAGGAGCAAAAAACTCATTTTGGTCGTTTTCCCAAAATCGATCCGGTTTTTAAACAAAATTCAAAAAACTAAAAATCCATCAAATGAGTTTTCAATGTTTTTGTGAAAGGAATTTTCAAATTTTTTGTTGGAATGATGCGTATGATACACCGTTAGAAAGGCACCGATTAACCCGAACTTTGGCATATATAACATGTTTTCGGATTGGCTACGGTTTAAGAGCAGTTTTCAAAAAACCAACATCAGTTTCGACATTTTTTGCCCGAACTACTACAGAACACGCTAACTGCTCGCGCGGAATAGCTAACTGACATATGCTGACAAGCTAATTGCTAAGACTGAAGAAATTTGTTTTTTTTCTTCTATACTTTTATCGTCAGGTCAAGTTAACTTCCGGGAGTGAAATAGCTAGCTGCCATGAATCGCAAATAGCCAGCACCAAGTTAATCATGGACTGAAAATGTTTTTTTTCTTTTTTGATTGGGTCACACTAACTGCGGGTATGAAATACCTAATGCACGTGATGAGCAAGCTAACTGCAATGGCTGATAATACTTTTTTTTGCTTCTTTAGTTTTTAATTCTTTTTTTCTGTTTTTTCCTTGGTCAAGTTAACCACGCGGGAATGGAATAGCTAACTGTCAAGACTGCGATAGTTAACTGTCAGGATTGAAAATACCTTTTTTTTTGTTTTTTGCCCGGTTCAAGCTAACGGCCGGGAGTAAAATAGCTAACTGCCAGGGATTGCGGCAGTTAACACCGAGTTAACTGCCGGGATTAAAAATATTATTTTGTACCTCGCGCAAGCAGGGACCTTGCAAACAAACTAAACCCTCTCATTAGATTGCTATTTTTTGTACCCGAGCTAACTGCTGGTACTGAAGAAACTTGTTTCCTGGTTTTTCCCGGATCAAGCTAACTGTCGGTATTGAAATAGCTAACTGTCCGGGATTGCGGCAGTTAACAACAAGTTAACTGCAGGATCAAGGTACTAATTTTTATTACTTTCCTAGGTCATTCCAATCAAGGGGCCTGAAATAGCTAATTGTCGGATCATGCGCTAAGAACTAATGAACTGCTTGACTGAAGATATCAACTTTTTTCTTTCGTTCTTTTTTACCAAGGTCATGCTAACTGCTCGAGTGCGCAAGGCAGTTAAGTGTTCAAGTTAACTTCCACAACTCGCCCACTTAACTACCATATGCAATAAAAATTAGACTAACAATATAAAAAAGTTTTGGAACACTTAACTGTTTGCACTTCGTGCACTTAACTGACACGTCACAAAAAACTAACTTCCCTGTTTACTTAAGTAAAAGCTTTTTCACATTTTTAATAGTTAACTGCTACAGTATCATGGATTAACTGCTCCACCTAAAAATGATAGTAACTTCTAAATAAACAAACGGACACAGTATCATAAGCCAACTGCTAATCTAAGCACAAGTCAACTACTACAGTTTTAGTTCACTAACTGCGTTGGAGGAGAGCACTGGTGGATCAGATGAGCTACGTTGGAGTAGATCCGGCCGTTCTTGCCATGAATCAGGTCACCCCGGCCTATGGAAGAGGAAGAGATGGGTGGAGCAGAGGAGGTGATGGAGTTTTCGAGAGGAAGAGCCGGCGTTGAGTCCATGGCGACGATGGCTGCAGGTGCGCCACACCGGCCCACCTCGTCGGTGTGCCGCCACAAGCAACCTCCCCCGTGTGCGCCACCCAACAAGCCCCCGCCCGCCCACCTATCTGGTAACTGCTGCAACGGCCATGGGTAACCGCGACCAGCACCTACACGAGGAAAGGAGGGGAACGACATGTGCTTTTCTCATCGGCCAGAGAAGAAGAACTGGAGATATGGCCGTGGCTGCCGATCGAAAAGGGGGAGGTGTGCCGCAGGCATGTGGCCTCCACTGGATCCCGCAAGCCTCCGCTGGATCCAATCCATGGCGGGGACCTTCAAATCCCATGGATGGATGCCCGATGAGGCAGGAGGCAAGGCGAGGGAAGGCACGGGGCGACTAGCGATGCCTGTTGCCGGAATCCATGGCACCCGCCTCCTGGGCCATTGGGAAGACCGAGGATGGCAGGAGTGCCAAGGCGAGCAGCGGGATCGATATGCTCAGGGCGGAGTTGTGGCTGCCCTGCTCGCCGGGGTAGCACTACTCGAGGTGGCCAAATAACATAGCCGTCGGGTTGGGCGGTGGTGCGGGGCTATGGCGGTAGGCGGTGGGGTGAGAGGATGGGCGGTGGCGCACCTAGCATGCATAGGGAAGAGTGAGTGGTGGTGAGGAAAGAGATGGGTGGCGATGGTGCTGGATTTGGGGATTTGGTGTTCTTTTACAGTGCTTTTTATCCAGCAGGCGACCGTGGTTGGATGCGAGCGAGGCGGCCGGGTTAGGTGGCAGCACGCGGCGGCGGGTTCGGGCCATGGCTTACTGACACGAGCTCGCTCGCTCCCTCGCGTCGCTACCGCGCCGCTCGCTCCCTCGCTCGCTCCCTTCGGGAAAAGAAACAGGTTAGGAGAGGGTGGTTCCTAAATAAGCTTATTTAGGAACTCTAGAGGGGGGTTTCTAAATAGTCTCACCCTATATATATATATATATATATATATATATATATATATATATATATATATATAACGGCCATACAGAGGACACAATCATATTTTCGTGCAAACATTATAAATATTGTCTAATAATCAAAATAAACATTGTTTTTACAATGATTCGTCCATCACTTTCGGACAAGACATTCTTGAAAGCATCGCGCCTCTATCAAAGGGCACCTTCTGTGACCTGCACCAAGTAGTGCTCGGTCGGATATTGGCCCCCCGCCGGATCCTGGGTCGCTATAATGGTGGCCTCCATATCCGTCCAATAGGCTTTAACGCGGGCAAGAGCCATTCGTGCGCCCTCTATGCACGCCGACCTCCTCATGGTGTCGATCCGAGGCAGGCCCCAAGGAATTGCTGCACCAAGCCAAAGTAACTGTCCGTCTTAGGCCCCTTCGGCCAAAGATGGTCTATCACAGACCGCATTGCAAGCCCGGACAGCCTGTGAAGTTCCGCTACAGCAGCAATCTTGTCACTTAACGGCAGCGGGCGAGTGGGAGCATTGAATTGCGACCAGAAAAGCTTCTCCACTTCCTTATCACCCTGATCCTCGAAAAACTTGGCAGCGTCAGCTGTACTCTTCACCAAATCCAGATACGCCGTCACAGGACTCCGGCGTCCATCCAGGGAGCGCATTGATCGAAAAACTTCATCTGCAGCAAGTAGGAGCCTCCAGCCGCGATTTTTCCGGCCTGTTGAAGCTCCTCCCGCGCACTCCTGAGCTCGGTCCGTATTTCCTTGGCGGCATTAAGTGCCTTGTTTAGATCGGCCGAACTATCCTTATGCTCCTTTTTAAGGAGCTCATACCGGTCAGCGGCATTTTTTAACTCCACAGCCATCTCGGCTATCTTTTCCTCGCTTCGGCGATGAGCATCCTGTTCGGATCTCAATTCCTCGGCCGCCTTTAGGGCAGCCGCATGGCTAACCCGAGCTTGTTCCTTGGCCTCGGCAAGTTCTGCCCTCAGGGCCTCCATGGCAGCAGCACCATCTGCAGTCCGAACATATTACATTAATATCATGCCGCCTCCATATCTTCCTATACAATGTATATGGAGCACATACCTTGTGATTTGTCCAGCCGTTCGTTCACCAGCGTGATATCGGCATCAATCGATCCAATCTGCCTTGTTAGTTCGGCAACTTCAACAGACTGATCGGCGGCCGGACCCACAGGTACCTGCACGTATTCACAGCGCAGTCATTGATTTATGATCCCCCATTTGCCGCCTACGGCGGGCAACCAGAGTCTCAGGGGCTACCACCTATATGGAGCACACCTAATGCGTGCCTCACAGCCAAAAATAGGGTATTCTTCACTACATACCTCAAAGCCTCTGCGCAGGCTTGTAAATGCCTCATTCAAACCGCTTGTAGCGGATGAAATTTTCTTGAGCGCCGTGCTCATTAATGAGCGGTGCTCCTCCGAGAGCGCAACTCGCTCCAAGAGGGTCGTCACAAGACGTCCGGTCAGACCTCGAATCGCGGACTGCACCCTTCCCATCGCCCCTCATGGGAGCCAAACACTCCGGGCTCAGGGCAGCTGACGCATTGGCTTCCGGCTTTGGCAGATCCGGACTCCTCCGTGACGACACCTCCGTGTCGCCTGCTTCATGAGCCGGAGAGGTGGGCGGGGTCTCGCTCTCCATCATCTCGGAGGAAGATCCCCCGAAGACGAACTCTGTTGAGAAGGGCTACTAGCCGGACTGCGAAAGACGAATCCTGGTTATTGATCTAGGAGAAACGTAGTACCTTCGAAATAAAAATTAACTTACAGCTCGGTGGAGGGTTGGCCCGTTGGTGGGCACGACGCGGTGAGGGTGCCCGTCGGGGCATCCCCCGGTGATATCTTTTTCCTGGTTTGGGCATCTCCGTCTCGAGTCTTCGGAGGCAGCCCTCTTCTTCCCGCGCGGGGAGGAGGCCTTAGCCTCCCCTTCCCGACTATCCTCCTTAGGGGAGGCGACAATTCCCCCTGTTCAGATGCGTAGCGTGTGAAGATCGGTTTGTTCGTTCCTCCCCTTGTCTTTCCCTGAGGGCATTCTGCTGAGTACCCGGTCAAGCATCTTGGCCATGGCGGGACCAAAGTAGCCTTCCGTAAGTGGCGCCGGACACCTGATTCTCTCCGCTTTGCTGAGCCATTCCTGGCCACGGATGATTTTCAGAATAAACAATTATGACAAATAAAAAACAAGGTGTCCGGCATCAAGTTTACTTACTTGGGTATCTAGGCGATTGCAGCTTAGGCCCGCATCCTCGGTGGTGTCCGGACACTCAACTTTCGGTCCGAAGAATAATTTGCACATCCCTTCGAAGCTTCAGTCAAGAAGTGCTTAACAGTCCGCTGGACCCTCCGATTGAACTCCCACATCCGGAGAGGTCGGCGTTGGCAGCAACATCCGTCGGATTAACATCACTTGCATTATGTTGACAAGGTTAATGTCCCTCTCAAGAAGCTCTCGGATGCGGCTCTGCGATCTTTGGTACATCACCAGCGGGCCCCCAATTCCGTCCTACATCGGTCCAAGACGCTAGTTGTGACGGAGGGCCTGAGCGGAACTCGGGAGCGGCCACCCACTTTGTGCCTCTGGGAGCCGTGACATAAAACCACCTCCGTTGCCATACATCGGATACTTCTGGGAAAGAACCCTCCGGCCATGGGGCATCGGTGTTCCTGCTTATTACGGCACCCCCGCACTCCGCGTGTCGCCCCTCGATCATCTTCGGCTTCACATTGAAGGTCTTGAGCCATAAGCCGAAGTGTGGGGTGACATGGAGGAAGGCCTCGCACACTATAATGAACGACGAGATATGGAGGATAGCGTCCGGAGCTAGATCATGAAAATCCAGCCCGTAATAGAACATGAGCCCCCTCACAAAAGGATCGAGGGTGAGGCCCAAGCCACGAAGGAAGTGAGGAACGAACACCATGCACTCATTGGGCCCCGGTGTAGGGACGACATGCCCTGGAGCAGGAAGCCTGTGCTGGATGTCGGCGGTCAGATATCTGACATCCCTAAGCTTCGCAATGTCCTCCTTTTGAATCGAGGAGGCCACCCATCGACCTTGAGGGTTGGATCTGGACATATCGACGGATCTGGGGTGTCGGAGCTTAGATCTCGGGTGTTGGAACTCGAGGTGCGAGAAGGCGCGAGCGAGGTGGAAAAGAGGCGCAGGCCTCGGCCCCTTTTATAAAGGGGGTGAATATCAAGAGTCCTTAGGGTGACCGCTTAAGGTTTACCTGACGGCACACGGAGTCATACCAACGGTCGTCATAGAGCTATGCACGCCCTCATTAATGGAAGATCCCGTAATAAGAGGAACACGATCTCTGCTTCGACAGGACGTGCCAATAAAACCGCCTCGCAGCGCGAATCGAGGTGGGGAGAAAAGTACCGGTTCGTGTTGGACCAAGCCACGATGCAAGGGCACGACATCCGGACACAGTTTGAGTGTTCGATAATTACATTGGATATTCGGAGAAGGAACCCGCCCTGCAATGCCGAAGACAAGACTACGCGCCGGACTCATCGTCATTGAAGCCTGGTTCAGGGGCTACTGAGGGTGTCCTAGATTAGGGGGTATCCGGACAACCGGATTGTATACAACGTCCTGACTATTGAAGCGTGAAGATACAAGACTCAAGACTTCGACCCGTCTCCAGATGGGACTTTCCTTGGCGTGGAAGGCAAGCTAGGCGATCCAGATATTGTATTTCCTTCCTTGTAACCGACTCTATGTAAACCCTAGCCCTCTCGGGTGCCTATATAAACCGGTGAGGTTGGTCCTTAGAAGGCCGATCACAATTACAATCATACCATCATAGGCTAGCTTCTAGGGTTTAGCCTCTACGATCTCGCGGTAGATCTACTCTTGTACTACCCATATCTTCAATATTAATCAAGCAGAAAGTAGGGTTTTACCTCCATCGAGAGGGCCCGAACCTGGGTAAACATCTGTGTCCCTTGCTTCCTGTTACCATCAGCCTAAGACGCACAGATCGGGACCCCCTACCCGAGATCCGCCTGTTTTGACACCGACAGGAGGCCCATGGTAACTACAGTAAATATGTAGCCCATGGTTATTGTGGCCTAGTTTTAAAAAATAGGTTATTGCGGCCACTAGCAAACCGTGGAAAAAGAACTGCACTGACTATAAGCAGACAAATAAACAAGACAATAAGGAAATAAATAAGCAAGCAACTTATGCTAGGCTATCACGGCTATTACACATATTACATCCCCTGGGCATCAAAGTTTGCCACCCGTGCAAATATAGGGAACAAAGCAGCATATCATATACACTGGTTGTCAAAGTTGGCGACCGATTGCAAAAAATGCCGCAAAGAAACAAGTACGTAATCGAGACCTCTTCAAGAGCTCAAGAAACAATATCCTGGTACCCATAATGTCGGGCAAGATGCTTAGCAAGCTTATTAACTTTCTCTTGTTTGGCGTTTAAATCCTCCAAAGACTCTTTGTTGCACCGTAAAGTATGCATCTGAATTCTGCAGGACTTCCTCACCCTTCGGCTTCTGTCGCATAACATCTCGATCGATGTCTTTCAACTTGAAGTTGAGACTCAAGAAGTCGAACCGATTCAGCAATGAAGTTCAAAGAGTCGTGCCGCAGTAGTAGCGAGTAACTCGAACACTACATCAATACAGGACTTTGGGGTTGTCTCAGTGTCTTCAATATAGTTTTTATCAGCTTTCTTGGAGACCAACAGGGATGTCTCACTATCTTGAACCTTATCTGCATTACTTCCTTTACCATTGCATAACGGGGTACTCTTCTCAAATATTTTATCCGCGTTCTAAAAGAGAAACAAACAGACACATCACAGGTTTACAATGTAGTATATGAAACTCATTTTGGTAAACCAGTTCAGCAATAAGGTGGACAGGATAACAGCATGAAACAAACATATATCTATGTAGTATGATCACTGTATGGTCTATATCATTCTAGTTTATGTTGCCAAATCAAGATAGATACTGTTCGAATCATATCTATTTAAATGAAAGCAGCATAGACAGAATATAAGTGTGGGAAACTACACAACAATAACAACACTTGTAATGTGCATGGCATGAGAACATAACTGTTTATTCAATTGAAACCGAAATCAACATAGAGCAAGTTACAACAGCAAACACGTTAAAGAAACAGGTTTAAAACATACCTGTTGCGCCATTGGAGTTTCAATTGCATCCTTCAAATTTGAAATTAGTTGGTATGAGTAAATACAATGATGCAAGAGCAAAGTAGCATGAACCATAGCTACGGAACCTGACTTGAGAACAATTCTTTTTATGCTTTAAGCGTTGACTTGGGGTTCAGAGTGGTGGTCCTCGTGCTTTGGGCACTGCAGTTGTCTTACTAACTGCTCGTGTTTGGGTGCTCTGTGGTGGAGACGGTGATGTGTCAACTGGAACGGGGTTACTATCTGCTAGGGTTGGGGTTAGAAGGGGTGTAGCTGGTTCTCTGTCCAACTGGGTAGGGGGTACAATCTGCGTGAGTCTGGGTTATGTGTGGTGGGGCTGGTTCTTGGGCAAGTAAAACCGTGGTTCTATCTGCATCGACAGGTAGCACGATCTTTTCTGAAGACCGTATTTTTACTCCCACGGATACTGCCATCACCCCCTCCAATTGAAATGGCTGATAAACAAGAAAAGTAATTGAATGTACAGACATTGTAAGATAGACAGGTGCAATGGATAGTAGGGAATAAAACTGGGCATGAAATAATTCACATTTATGTTGTCTAACCAAACAGAATAGTAGGACATAATTTCACATATATGATGGCTAATTAAACAGGATAACATGACACAATTTCACATGTATGATGGCTAACTAAACAGGATAGAATGACATACTTCAAAATATGATGACTATGTAAACAGGATGACATGATATAATTATACGATGTGTCTATTAAAGTGGTTGGCATGCCATAAATCACAAACATGTCGTCGGTGGAAACATGATGGCATGATATAATTCATGGATAGAATGACATAATTCAAAATATGATGACTATGTAAACAGGATGAGATGATATAACTATATCATGTCTTTAGAAAAATGGGTTGGCATGCCATAATTCAGATACATGATGTCTATGTAAACATCATGGCATGATATAATTCAAATATATGATTTATATACTAAGAAAGTGAGCAGAGGGCAATCGCATATATGATGTGTCAACTAAGGAGATGACATTCAATATTGTGTATATGATGTAAAAACTAAGCATTGCAATACAACATATGCATGATATGAGTAATATAACCCTGCCAAGTTTGAGCATACACCCTGTGGGGATAATAGGACTGGTCATCTACCTCTGAATCCTCCTCTAAAGAGCTATCTATAACCAGCAAGATATCCGCTTCAAATAGTAGCATTGTTCCGCTCAAGACCTTGTTTTCACTCCAGATTTCTCCACCACCAATTCAAATGGCTGATGCACATGAAGAGCAGTTGAATATACAAACATTGTCGACAAATGCAACGAGAAATACAAAAAAAGGACGGCATGATATAATTCACATATATGACGCTTGGCTAAACAACATGGCATTGCATAATTCACATATATAATGCCTTGCAACAAGATAGCATTGCATGATTCACATATATAATGTCTTGCAACAAGATGGCATTGCATAATTCACATATATGGTAATTAGACACTAAACAGGTGGCATTCACACAAAGCATGTCTAAACTAAGCAAATGACATAGCAATGCAAGATACCATACGCACGATATGAGCAACATAACCCTGTCAAGTTAGAGCATGCACCTCGGGGGGGGATAGGACTGGTCATCTTCTCTGAATCCTCCTATGAGGAGCTATCCGTAACCAGCAAGACATGCGCTTTGTCAGATAGCATTGTCTGCTCTGAAGACCTTGGTTCCACTCCAGATTTTTCCATGACCGTGCCGAATGGCTGATGCACAGGAAGACTAATTGAATGCACTAAAATTGTTGACAAATTTAACACGTAATAAAAAATGATGGCATGATATAATTCACATATAAGATGACTGGCTAACCAGGGTGGCATTGCAAAATTCACATATATGATGCCTGTCTAAACAAGATGGCATTGCATGATTCACATATACGGTAAAGAAACTAAACATATGGCATTGACACAAAGCATGTCTAAACTAAGCAGATGACATATTTGATGTATACAGTAAGCAATGCAAGGCACCATATGCATGATATTACCGACATCAGCATGCCAAGTTAGAGCGAAGACCTCAGGGGATAAATAGGAGTCGTGGCATTGTTATTTGTACAATGGCAATTGACATATCAATCAAGTTCCAGCGAACATAATCCGTATCCAGTATTTGCTTCTTTTAAAGAGCTAAATTTTTCTGGTTGCTTCACACTCGCACCTCGGCACAATCGCCAGGGGCTTGATATGGGAACAAATGAGTTGCCAACAAAGTCCGAACAGCTTTATAGCACACTTCGGCATCACGAGTTTGGCCTTATATGCACCAGCTCCGAATCATGTCTTTGGTCAATAGTTGGGTTCCCGGCTCCTGTGCTTACTACCTTACGTTCCGCTATATCGGCTAGGGAAGTAAAGGGAGAACTATTGTGATTGTGTCCCGGTTCATCCGGATGAGCACCTCAGTAGAGAAAGCCGAAAACTGATGTCATGATATGGCGAGAGATGGTCAACCACTCGATGACTTACTAGAATCTTTCGCGATTCTTTCCGTACTAAACGAAGGGCTGTTCTTAAGGTCACCCATGTAACGCACCATATTCGGATAAACTGCGTACATACTAGGGGCTATATCGTAGACCCACCATAAAACTCCAATGGCTAAGTGAAAGTGTCAAAGCCCTATAGTCCGATTGCCTAGTTCGCCGCATTGAAACCTCCTTTACGGACCAATACGTTGGATTAAGAGTGATCAAGTGCTTCCGAACACCCCCGCATTTTATGGGAGGGGGCTGAAGCTGACGACTGGAAAACTTTCAAATTACATAAAAAACGGCCGCACAGGAGGAGCCAAAACTTTTGGGAATAGACTTATAGTATCATAATATTGTTTTTACAATCCCAATACATTTCACTCGAATATCATATCTTTCGAGCACTGGCCCTCTATTAAGCGGGCACCCTCTAAGACGTCCTCGAAATAATGCTCTGGCATGTGATGGTCCTTGCCTTTGGGTGGACTCTTCGCTGCAATATCGGTGGCCTTCATCTTCGCCCACTACATCTTGACGCGGGCAAAGGCCATCCGTGCACCTTCAATGCATGTCAACCTCTTAACGGCGTCGATACGCGGCACCGCATCAACAAGTCGCTGCACAAAACCAAAATAAGTATTCGGAATTGGCTCCGTCGGCCATAGCCGGACTATGACGTCCTTCATGGCAGAGCCGGATATCTTGTGGAGCTCGGCCCACTGGGCCATCTGCTCGTTTAGTAACAGCGGACGCTTTGGCGCGCCGAATTGTGACCAGAAAAGCTTCTCCATTGTGCACCCTTCCTGCGCTTGGTAAAATTGCGCCGCATCGGAGGCACTCTTCGGCAAGTCCAAGAATGCGTCTGGGGAGCTCCACATTTGATTAAGTGGGGCATACTTAGGATCACCGAATTTAGTTTGTAATAAGAAAGGCTTACCGGCCGCTATCTCCCCAGCTTGCCGGATCTCCTCCCGAGCCGCTCTAGACTCGGATCGTGCTTCTTTCGCCTCTCGTAAAGCCTTGTCAAGGTCTGCCGCTTTGGCTTTGGTATCCCTCTCGAGGAATTCGCACCGGGAAGTGGTTTCTTTTAGCCCACGCACCATAATAGAAATTCTCTCCTCACACTGGCGCCGAGCAGCCTGTTCGGCTTTTAACTCGTCAGCTGCCTTATTGGCAGCCAAATTACTCATCCAGGCTTGCTCCTTGGCTCGGGCAAGTTCGGCCCGAAGGGTCTCCAGCCTTGCACCATCTGCAGTTATGCATGCCTCAGTATACAACCCTAGCTTCGTGCTCATGTTATCATACATATATATACTGACTGCCCCGAACTCATACCTTGTGCCTCGTCGAGCCGCCTATTAATAAGCATAATGTCATCATCCGCCACATCAAATTTTTGCTTCAGACCTGCAACCTCCATAGCGTGGGTAGTCGTCATGAAGGTAACAACCTGTGTTTCAATTAATTAGAATATCTCCTGGGCATATCTTTTTCGATCCTCTGATTGCCTCCCTTTGGACGCCAACCGTAGTCTCGTGGGCTACTACCTATACATAGGCGCATTTTATGACTGAGCACAATTGAAAATATTATAGTATCGCATCGAAGCCTCTTAGCAGGCTCATGAAGGCTTCGTTTAACCCGCTTTTCACTGACAGAATCCTTTCAGCCACCATACTCATTAAGGTACGAAGTTCCTCCGAGACGGATGCATGTTGCAGCATGCCCATCATTGTATCCAGCGCCTCCGGATTCCTGGGGGCGGCCGTGGGAGCGCAGACTCCCTTTGAAGGGGCATATTCACTCGACTCTGGAGTCGCCCCCGGCTGTAAAGCGGATAGCCCGAGACCTTTATGGTTGATCCCCATCGGGGCCACACACCTCGGGCCCTGGGCGACCGAAGTTTCACCTTCGGGCGTTGTCTTCGATGTCCCCCGCACCACTTGCTGATCGGGAAGGATCCTCCGGGACGACACATCGAAGTTGTCTGCCCTATTGGGCGAGGAAGCCTATGGAGGCGTTTCGCTTTCCATCATCTCCGAAAGAAGATCCCCCGAGGAGGAGGATTGTTGAGGAAGACTGCGCGTCGGACTGCAAATATGTATATTAAATGTCACCCTTGTAACAGGAAGAGGAACGGGATATGTTTAAAACACTTTGGTTCACTTACGATTCGGCTGAAGGCTGCTACCTCTTGAGCATGCGTTGGTTTTTCCCTTGAAGAGGAAAGGGTGATGCAGCAAAGTAGCGTAAGTATTTCCCTCAGTTTTTTAGAACCAAGGTATCAATCCAGTAGGAGGCCACACGCAAATCCCTCGTACCTACACAAACAAATAAGAACCTTGCAACCAACGCGATAAAGGGGTTGTCAATCCCTTCACGGCCACTTGCAAAAGTGATATCTGATAGAGATAATAAGATAGTATTTTTGGTATTTTTATCATAAAGACTAAAACTAAAGAAAACAAAATAAACGGTAATAGAAATAATGGTAGATTAATATGATAGAGAATTGACCGGGGGGCCATAGGTTTCACTAGTAGCTTCTCCCAAGATAGCATAAGTACTACGTGTGATAGAGCGTATCGTATCACGGGGTTTGGATGCACCGGCGAAGTTTGAACCAACTCTCAAGGTGAGAAAGGGCAATGCATGGTACCGAAGAGGCTAGCAATGGTGAAAGGTTGAGAGTGCGTATAATCCATGGACTCAACATTAGTCATAAAGAACTCACATACTTATTGCAAAAATCTACAAGTCATCAAAAACCAAGCACTACGCACATGCCCCTAGGGGGATAGATTGGTAGGAAAACACCATCGCTCGTCCCCGACCGCCACTCATAAGGATGACAATCAAAGAACACCTCATGTTTCAAATTTGTTACACAACGTTTACCATACGTGCATGCTACGGGACTTGCAAACTTCAACACAAGTATTTCTCAAATTCACAACTACTCAACTAGCACAACTTTAATATCACTACCTCCATATCTCAAAACAATCATCAAGCATCAAACTTCTCTTAGTATTCAACGCACTTATATGAAAGTTTTTACTAATCTTGGATGCCTATCATATTAGGACTAATTTTATAACCAAAGCAAATTATCATGCTGTTCTAAAGGACTCTCAAAATAATATAAATGAAGCATGAGAGATCAAATATTTCTATAAAATAAAACCATCGCCGTGCTCTAAAAGATATAAGTGAAGCGCTAGAGCAAAACTATATAGCTCAAAAGATATAAGTGAAGCACAAAGAGTATTCTAATAAATTCCGATAAATGTGTGTCTCTCCCAAAAGGTGTGTACAGCAAGGATTCTTGTGGTATACTAAAAAAACAAAGACTCAAATCATACAAGACGCTCCAAGCAAAACACATATCATGTGGTGAATAAATATATAGCTCCAAGTAAAGTTACCGATGGACGAAGACGAAAGAGGGGATGCCTTCCGGGGCATCCCCAAGATTTAGCTTTTTGGTGTCCTAAGATTTACCTTGGGGTGCCTTGTACATCCCCAAGCTTAGGCTCTTGCCACTCCTTGTTCCATAATCCATCAAATCTTTACCCAAAACTTGAAAACTTCACAACACAAAACTCAATAGAAAATCTCATGAGCTCCGTTAGCGAAAGAAAACAAAACACCACTTCAAGCTACTATAGTGAACTCATTCTTTATTTGTATTGGTATTAAAACTACTGTATTCCAACTTCTCTATGGTTCATAACTCCGATACTAGCAATAGATTCATCAAAATAAGCAAATAACACACGAAGAACAGAATCTGTCAAAGACAGAACTGTCTGTAGTAATCTGTATCTAACGCAAACTTCTGTAACTTAGAAAAATCTACCAAAATAGGAAGACCTAGATATTTTTTTTATTGATCTACTGCAATTGGAATCAGTATTTTATCATGTTCTGGTGATTTTAAACAATTGTTTTTGTGAGCAGAAAGTTTCTGACTTTTTCAGCAAGATCAAATAACTATAATCCAAGAAGATCATATAGGTTTTACTTGGCACAAACACTAATTAAAACACAAAAACAAATCTAACCAGAGGCTATATCAAAGATTTATTATAAAACAGAAAGGAAAAATATTGGGTTGTCTCCCAACAAGCGCTTTTCTTTAAAGCCTTTTAGCTAGGCATTGATAATTTTAATGATGGTCACATGAAAGACGAGAATTGAAGCACAAAGAGAGCACCATAAAACATATGACAAACACACTTAAGTCTAACATACTTCCTATGCATAGGTATTTTATAAGCAAACAAATTATCAAGGTGAGCAAGATCTAGCATATGCAAGGAAGGAGAAAGAAACAAAAGCAATCTCAACATGACGAGAGCTAATTTAGTAAGATAAAAATTTCTACAACCATATTTTACTCTCTCATAATGATTACATGTAGGATCATAAGCAAATTCAACAAAATAGCTCTCACATAACATATTCTTAACACGATCCACATGCATGCGAAGTTGAAAGTGCAACTATCCCTAGGTGGTTTTGGTAATTCATAACAACATATAGCTCATTGAGCTAATGCTATTCCAAGACTATTATTTCAGGAAAGCTCAATGAATGGCATGGCATGGATGATGAAAGTGGATCCTCAAAATACTAAGGACAAAGGATTGGCTCAAGCTCAAAAGCTCAAGACTCTTCATTTTACATTTTAGTGGTCCAAGATCACATTGAGTATATAGGAAAAGCCAATACTATCAAGGAGGGATGAGGTGTTGCTTAATGAGCCTCTTGCTTCATGTGCTTAGTGATATGCTCCAAAACCCTTAGCTACATTCTCACAATCCACAAATGACCTAAACCCTAAGCCAAAATCGGTCACACCGATTCTTCCTACCGGGCGCCACCGATTTCAAAAGTCAAATCGGTCCTACCGATAGGGATCTCGGTCTCACCGAGATGGGATTGTAATCTCTCTGTTTCCCTTCGTAACGTTTCGGTCTAACCGAAGTGTGCGATCGGTCCCACCGAGATTGCAATGTAAACTCTTTGTTTCCCTTTTGTAACATTTCGGTCTCACCGAAAAGAGCAAATCGGTCCCACCGAGTTTACCTGACCAACTCTCTGGAAAGCTTATTACCAAAATCGGTCTCACCGAGTTTGTGTAGTCGGTCTTACCGAGATTACGTTATGCCGTAACCCTAACCGAATCGGTCTCACCGAGTTGCATGTCAGTCCCACCGAAAATCACTAACGGTCACTAGGTTTACTAAATCGGTCCGACCAAGTTTGTTGAATCGGTCCCATCGAGTTTGGTAAATTGTGTGTAATGATTAGATTTTGTGTGGAGGCTATATATACCCCTCCACCTCCTCTTCATTCGTGGAGAGATCCATCAGACTGAACCTACACTTCCAACTTACCATTTCCGAGAAAGAACTACTTACTCATGTGTTGAGGCCAAGGTATCCCATTCCTACCATATGAATCTTGATCTCTCGCCTTCCCCAAGTTGCTTTCCACTCAAACCCTCTTTCCACCAGATCCAAATCCTATGAGAGAGAGTTGAGTGTTGGGGAGACTATCATTTGAATCACAAGAGCAAGGAGTTCATCATCAACGCACCATTCGTTACTTCTTGGAGAGTGGTGTCTCCTAGACTGGCTAGGTGTCACTTGGGAGCCTCCGACAAGATTGTGGAGTTGAACCAAGGAGTTTGTAAGGGCAAGGAGATCGCCTACTTCGTGAAGATCTACCGCTAGTGAGGCAAGTCCTTCGTGGGCGACAGCCATGGTGGGATAGACAAGGTTGCTTCTTCGTGGACCCTTCGTGGGTGGAGCCCTCTGTGGATTCACAAGAACTGCTACCCTTCGTTGGTTGAAGTCTCCATCAACGTGGAGGTACGATAGCACCACCTATCGGAACCACGCCAAAAACATCCGTGTCTCCAATTGCGTTTGAATCCTCCAAACCCTTCTCTTTACTTTCTTGCAAGTTGCATGCTTTAATTTCCGCTGCCTATATACTCTTTGCATGCTTGCTTGATTTGTGTGATGATTGCTTGACTTGTCCTAAGATAGCTAAAATCTGTCAAACTCTAAAATTGGGAAAAGGTTAAGTTTTTTAATTGGTCAAGTAGTCTAATCACCCCCCTCTAGACATACTTCAAGGTCCTACAAGTGGTATCAGAGCTTTGGTCTCCATTTGCTTTGATTTCCATAGCTTTTGGTGGTCATAGCCTTGGTTTCACAAACTAGGAGAGTATGGCGTCTAGCGAGGGAAATTATCACCGTAGAGGTCCTTACTTTGATGGTACTAACTTTGCTAGTTGGAAGCATAAGATGAAAATGCATATTCTCGGACATAACCCCGCCGTTTGGGCAATTACTTGTATTGGATTGCAAGGTGAATTCTTTGATGGGAGAGAGCCGAACCGTGAAGCTAATGCTGAAGAATTGAAGATGCTGCAATACAACGCGCAAGCTTGTGATATCATCTTCAACGGATTGTGCCCCGAAGAATTCAACGGATTGAGAATGCAAAAGAAATTTGGGATACTTTGATTGATATGCATGAAGGTACCGAATCCGTCAAGGAATTCAAGTTGGATGTGCTCCAAAGTCAGCTTGACAGGTTCAAAATGAAGGATGGTGAAGGTGTCACTGAAATGTACTCTAGGCTTGCTCTTATTACAAATGAGATTGCCGGCTTAGGGAGTGAAGAGATGACCGACAGATTCATCATCAAGAAGATCCTAAGAGCATTGGATGGAAAGTATGATACCGTATGCACATTGATCCAAATGATGCCAAACTACAAAGATCTCAAGCCAACGGAAGTAATTGGAAGAATTGTTGCTCATGAGATGTCACTCAAGGATAAGGAGGAACTTCACAACAAGTCAAGTGGTGCTTACAAAGCCTCAAGTGAAGCCCCCACATCATCAAGTGATAAACAAACCTTTAATGAAGAATTGAGCTTAATGGTGAAGAACTTCAACAAATTCTACAAGAGCAGAAGCAAAGAAAGAAGCTTCAAGTCAAGGACTTACCATGACAAAAGATCTTCTAGTCGAGAGCGCAATTGCTACAATTGTGGGAGGCCTGGACACTATTCCAATGAATGTACGGCACCCTACAAAAGAAGAGAAGATTCTCCAAGAAGAAGAAGCAAAAGAGAAGAATCACCACCAAGAGAGAGAAGGAGTAGAGATGATCGTTATGAACGAAGACCCTCACGAAGAAGCAAGGATTCGAAAAGGAAGGACAAGTCATCAAAGAGCTACACAAAACGAAGACATCAAGCTCATGTTGGTGAATGGGTATCCGGCTCCGACTCGAGCAATCACTCCGAGAGAAGCTATCACTCCGACTTCGAATATACTCAAGATGAAGGTGTTGCTGGTCTAGCACTTGTGTCAACCAACTCCTACGACATATTTGATTCACCAAATGAAGGAATTGGAAGATGCTTCATGGCCAAAGGTCCAAAGGTAACACATCCCGAGTATGTTGATTTCAATAGTGATGAAGATGACTTGCTTGTGGATGATGATTTACTTGTTGACAACTCTAGTGATGAATACTATGATGAAACATCAATTAATCATGCTAATCAAGATAAAACGAATGACAATGATAAGGAGAAGATTGAGCTTCTAACTAAAGAACTAAACACTCTTAAGTTGGCTCATGAAACTATCTTCGAAGATCATCGAGAACTTTAAGGGCTCATGAGAAGTTACGCTTTGAAAAGCTCAATCTTGAGCAAGAGCATGAGTTCTTAAAAGCAATCAATGATGATCTCCGTAAGAAAAGTTCTTCTTACATTGCCAAGCGTTTACTCCTATCTACTTACATGCCTCAAGTCAAGTCTAGTAACAAGTACAAGAAAGATACTTCCTCTAGTAGTAACAATAATAATGTCAAATCCAATATTGTTGCTTCTAGTAGTTCTCTTGATTCCACTAATGATTCTCTTAGCCAAGTTACACTTGAGCAAGAAAATAGCTTATTGAAGGGAATTATAGAGAAAGGTGTCTACAAGAGCCTTGCCGGAGTAAGCAATTCGAGGAAATTGTACGCAAGCAAGGAAGACACCGGAAGAATCAAGGTGTTGGTTTTGAACGAAAGTTCAATGCCAATGGAGTTGAGTGGGAAGAAGATCAATACCCCAAGACGAAGTTTGTTCCTCAACAAGAGAAGTATGATCCTACTTCCTTCAAGGGAACACAAGCACAAGATGATCTTCCACCACAAGACCACAAGAACAAAGGCAAGGACAAGCTTCAAGAAGAGATTGATGCATTTGAATAAGCACCTAAGGCCTCGTTCAAGTGGATTCCCAAGACTACTACAAGTTCTACTTCATCAAGTACAACTACAACTCCAAGGATTCCCATAAAGATGATGTGGATCCCGAAGAAGAAGAACTAGTGAGTTCTTGAGGGTGACTCATAACATTCTTCACACATATCATTATGGCAAGGACAAGTGCAATCAACTTCCACATCTTGCACTAGTTCAAGGAGTCACAAACCCTCATGTTGGTAAGGCAAGGGACAAGGTAACCTAATGATTTCATGGACATCATCTTGTGTGTGCATCACTCTATGTCTATGGATATTCTTGTTTGTTCCTTGTGGGACTAACCCATGTAGGCAAGTTGAAAGTGCAACTCACTCCAAAGGATTGCTCCAATTGATCTACATCAACATTGAGCATCCACATCTTCAACACCTACATGAAGTCATCATCGACAAAATCCAAGGTTAGTTCATCCCTCTAAGGGGGGATCTCACATCTAGGGGGAGCTTAACTCTAAGAATTGAGTCAAAGCAACTCTAATGGTGTGAACACATCAATGCATTATGTAAAATTGGTAACCCCACTTGAGCTTAAACGATGAGTATGACCTATGATCAAATGTTTATCATTTGACTCCTAAGTCAATATACTCATATATAGATGACCTAGTCATCGCCAATTGTTTGATAGATGCTAGAATTGGTTGTGCATACTTTGCCACATATTTCATTTGCTATCTTTTTGTGAGCATGTTGGTGCATATTTTACTCATTCAAGGACATCCACTTGTTGTTTTGATTGTTTGGTTCTTTCTTCTTTTGGCCAAGTGGATGGACAAGAATGCCTAAGAACTTTCTCTAGCTATCTATGCTTTTCTCGTCTCAAACTCTATTCATGCTACATCACAGAATTTGATCAAGTCGATTCGAACCACTCAGTGTGAGGAGCACTCGAGTCCCCGATTCGTCATAGACTTAAACTTCCAAAACTTCTTTGTGATTCTCGGTCCGACCGATTCCTCCATTTCGTCCTACCGAGATCACTAAGTCGATCTAGGTTTTCAATCTCGGTGCAACCGATTTGAACTTTTGGTCACACCGAGTTGTCAGAATCGAACACAAGTTATGCATCTCGGTGCCACCGATTTGTTCCACTCGGTCACACCGACAGGGTTGGGCTATATATAGTCACGGGCAAAATTTTGGAAATTTCTCCGAACCCCTTTGCCCGTGAAATAGCTCGCTCTGCCTCCAAGGTCTCTGGATCGTCTCCTCGTCGCCAGCCGCCTCCTCGTCATTGGTCTCCGCCCGTCAATCGGAATTCAACCCGCCGTTGCCGCCATAGCGAGTTCATCGCCCGAGCTCGGTATGGACTCGATCACGGTGCTATCCTCGTCCGATTCCTAGCACATTGTGTTCTTATCGATTCTTGCCACGATTGAAACACTCCTATCCAACAATGCAATCCGTAGATTAGATGAGATTTGAAAATTTAGGGTTAGGTTTCACGAAACCATCTCGGACCCACCGAGTTGAAAAACTCGGTCCCATCGATTTGGCTTATGCCATTGCACTAGTAACTCTCGGTCTGACCGAGAATTGCTAATCGGTGCAACCGATTTTAGGACTTTAGAAACCCTAGCAGTCTCGGTGCTATCAACTGTGACTCGGTCCAACCGAGTTCATCAGTTTAGGTTCCAAAACTGCTTCGGTATCACCGAGTTTGAAAATCGGTTGATCCGAAATGCTTTATGTGGAAAACTAGAACTGAATTTTTGAATCATTCTTTTGCAAAAATCTCTGCATTTTGTGATGTTCATCCACTCTATATCATCTATAACTCTTCATAGGGCCAGCAGTCAGTGTTTGCGGCATGTCGCACTGCAGTGACAAATGTTGTGTCACAGAAAGGCATTGACATGAGTGAGGGCACTAGTCCCTCCAAAGACTTCAGATGAAGGTAGCAGGAGCACTCCTAGCAACCTGCCTAAGGTTGCTACCAGGCAAAGGAAGAAGAGAACTTCAGATTCTGAAGATGAGGATTATAGAGCAGAAGAAGATGAGGCTACCTCCAAGAAAGTAGTACTCAAAAAGGAGTATGGCTCAACAAAGCATACAAAGCCAGGCATGAAGATTAAAAGGCCTGCAGGAAGACAACCAATGTCCAAAGCCAGAGACTCAACTAAACTGCATGAGAAGCCTGATCCCAAAGAGCCAGTTGTTGAAGGAAAGATGTCGGTGTCAAAACCGGCGGATCTCGGGTAGGGGGTCCCGAACTGTGCGTCTAGGCGGATGGTAACAGGAGACAAGGGACACGATGTTTTTACCCAGGTTCGGGCCCTCTTGATGGAGGTAATACCCTACTCCCGCTTGATTAATATTGATGATATGGGTAGTACAAGAGTAGATCTACCACGAGATCGTAGAGGCTAAACCCTAGAAGCTAGCCTATGGTATGATTGTTGTTCGTCCCCACGGACTAAACCCCTTCGGTTTATATAGACACCGGATAGGTTAGGGTTACACAGAGTCGGTTACAATGGTAGGAGATCTACATATCCGCATCGCCAAGCTTGCCTTCCACGCCAAGGAAAGTCCCATACGGACACGGGACGAAGTCTTCAATCTTGTATCTTCATAGTCCAGGAGTCCGGCCAACGGTGATAGTTCGGCTATCCGGACACCCCCTAATCCGGGACTCCCTCAGTAGCCCCCGAACCAGGCTTCAAATGACGATGAGTCCGGCGCGTAGATTGTCTTCGGCATTGCAAGGCGGGTTCTTCTCCAAATTCCATATACTTGTTGAATAGTGTCCGGCTTCTGATAAATGCTGCGCTCCTTGGCTTCTACGCCCAATAATGGCCATCTTCCACGTGTTTGAATGAATGCGAAAAGCCAGGGTATTTTTACACTTACCCCCCTAGCTGCGCAAATGAGCCACCTATAAAAGGACGAGGATCTAGATCGGAGTCACACCATCCCCTCTGCGAGCTTTCATCGGGCGCCTCGACAAAAACCCATTCCATCATGGACAATGACGGCTCCTCCTCTCACGCTCCCAGCCCTCACCGAAATTGGGGGAAATGCTCAGTCCCGCATAGCGAGCTAGTTATACTCCAAACCAAGGGATTTCTTCCCCCGGCCTTCATGGTTCCGGTTCGAACCGGACTCACCACCTACAAGGGCGGAAAGCAAGCGGAGAGTGTCCCCGATCCCTCTAAAGGAGAGCGGGTGTGCTTCGTCTCTTATCTAGTAAGAGGACTCGGATTTCCAATCCATCCGTTTCTCTGGGGGCTCTTGGAGTTCTACGGCCTCCAGTTGCACCACCTTACGCCTGCCTCCATTCTGCACATCGCGGGCTTCGTGGCCCTGTGCGAACTGTTCTTGGGCATCGAGGCTCATTTTGCGCTGTGGAAGAGATTATTCTGCCTAGTACCCCGTTCTCATGAGGGGTCGATATATCAAGTGGGCGGAGCCAAACTATAGCGCATCGCCGGGACCGGATACCTATCCGGAACCCCGAAGAAGGCGTCCGAAGACTGGCCTTCGGAATGGTTTTACATGGAGGATGTCCCGTTGCCGGATCCTGTTCGGGTCGGCCTTCCGGAGTTTAGCAACGCTCCTTTGAAGAAGCGCCTAAGCTGGCGCCCGCGAAGCCCTCAGAGGGAAAATGATCGGGACGTTCTTTACTTGATGAGCCGAATAAGATTACTGGCTCATGCCAGATTGACGATGGCTGGAGTCATGGCAATCTGCATTATGAGGGGAGTGCAACTGCTCCAATATAGGGGCCACCCCATGTGGGATTTCAACGGGGAGGACGATGCCACCCGCCATGGCCGCAAAGGGCCGGGATCGGTCACCGAACTGGTGAAGACTTTGTCTGCCATGTACAAAGGAGAAGAGGAGGATTTTCTCCGCGTCAACCCACTGAACGGGTTTTCTTCGAATAATCCTTGAAGTTGGGTAAGCCAATATCCTTGTGGCCTGTCCGATCCATGTTCCCGTGGTTAAATATCTCATTTCATGTTTTCGACGCAGGAACTGCACCGGGCCATGGAGAAGATACACAGCCCGCCCCCACAACCCGAGGATCCGGAACGGTCCCTCGATCCGGCCTCCGAAGAGGACCTGGATATAAAGGTGGAGCTGATCGACGGGGTGTTCCACCAACTTAGCATCGACAATGCATTGGTTGCCATTACGGCCGATTACCCCGGAATACTTCCAGTCTCACACGTAACTGAGACCGAGGTCCCAATACTCTGATAATGACCCATCCGTGCTTATTTTTTAATCACCGTATACCAATGGTGTTTCGCAGGGGGTGCCTTCGAGGCAGAAGCCGAGCTCACGCGGCTAGCCAACAAGGGGCAAGTGGCCTCAAGAAAGTTAAAAAGAAGTGCGGTCCGGATCGAAACTCCGCCGCAACGGTATGGCGTGTCACCATATTCCTGTGGATTGACTCTTGGAAGGCGTACTAATGCTTTGGTGCTCTTTTCAGAAAAAGAGCGCTCGCCGGACCGAGTCCGGAGAGGTTGTTAATCGAACCTCCGCCGCCGTGCTCCAAAGCCGGGTCCGGAAGCGGAGGCGAGCATGAGGCGTCGTCGGATGCTCCTCCGACAGAGGATGCCGACAGATTGTCTCGCCACCAACTCCGAGGTGGAGAGCGCCATGAATCACAAAGCGCCGTTGGACAGTTCTTCGTGGCGCATGTTTCTCCTAAGAGGCCTTGAATGCCTTCAATTGAGGATCGCACCTTCGTGCCGCTCAAGATGGTCTAGCCAGAGCCACAGCGGATGTAAAGGACATACGGGTGAGGAAATTTGATGATTATATATGCCAAGAGTCTCGAGACTTAAAATAGTTAGAATAACTGATTTAAGGATCATTTTTATGCAGGATCTTACAAAAGGAATACCCGACTGTCCTGTGAGCTTGAAGAGTGCAAGGCCCAACTTGAGGTCGCACTAGCCGCCATGAGGGAGCCACAGAGACCCCTCCGTAGTATATGCTTCAAAAGATAAATAGCTTATGAAGTGCGGCGTGTGTAAATCGACAATAATATTGCGAGATGGCGCCGGACTAGATCCGACAAGCAACAGCTCTTGCGCCAGCTTGAAGGTCAAGCGAGAATGTGCTTACAAGGGTGCGGCAGGAGAAAAATAACCTCCAAGATGCCAACACCCAACTGGGTGAGGAACTAAAGGATGTTCGTGCCCGGTTATGCGACTCCGTAAAGGAGAATCGACGGCTTCGTCGCGGCATTTTCAGTAAGTGCTTGAACGAACTTTGAAAGAGTTCGGCGAGGAAGGCGAATAACATAAACATGTATATAGGTTTGCTCACAGGTCGTCCGGACAAGGAGATGCCCAATTCTTCGGGTGATCTTCTTCCCGAATCGGTACCGCATTTAACGAAGTTCGGCAGTGATGAAAGGCGTCGGTCAGGCCTTGTGGCCATCTATCTCCTGCCCGAAGGCATTGGGGAGCCGGGCAGAGCGGCTTCAAGGAGCACGGCGGCGCTTCCGATCGTGGAAGATATCGGACTGCCGTCAAGGCACCGAGGAGGCCTAGGCCATGGTAAAGACGCGGTACATGAAGGTTGATCCAAACCACATGGCGAGGTCGGACCTGTGGGGCCTGATGGGAAGGAGATCCTGTAAGCTTAGTGTACGGCCAAGTAGAATTGGCCGCCAAGTATTCCCAAAGAAGATTGTAAATTAGATAGCCTATTAGATGGCATTGAGGAGGAATACAATGAGTCGAGTTGACTATGTAATTAAATATGACATGAAAAATGTCTTCTAGCCGGATTGTAGATCGTTTGTCATAGCGGACCTTTTCGCTTCATCCTCGGGACCCAACAGTCCAGATTGTGTCCGAATACCCTCGCGGTTATATAAGAACCGGGGCACGCATGGAGACAAGGCATAGGGGTCATTGTTGCTGTATCAGACAAGTGCCCAACTAGTTATGTTATATTACATGGATAGTAAGAAACATCTTCCAGGGAGAATAGTTCCGTTAAGGGTTCCTTTCATTTGGGATGCATGCCCTAAAGTGCATGTCAAAACTGCTAAGAAAGCGGAAAATCATCTGGGGCAGATGGATAAATAGTTAAAAATCATCTTTCAGTTCACCGACCGAATATTCCCTTAAGAACGCTTAGCTTTCGGCTTCACCCGGTCTGAGGTACACATCCGGTGACCCGGCAAGAATAATCGCAGAGGTGCTCCTTTACCACCTAGCCGAACAATCGGGAACGTAGGGGTAAGCACAGGAGCCAGGCAACCCAGCTTGGCCAAAACTTAAGTCATATCGATGCATATAATGGTGAATAAAAGGTACATGCGGAAGTTTGACGCATGTGTTGGGCATGAAGCCCGTATAAATAAGCTTTTGTTAAAGAAGCCCGCAGGTATAATGAGCGCGGCTAGCGCGTCAAGTATGTGCGAACAAAGCGCAAACGAGCCTCGAAAGGCTTCAAGAAGAAGAAGGAGGGAGGATAGGAATAAAAGACATCAAAAATAGAAAATGTGGACGGAGGAAGGAGACGAACTTGGAGTCCGGCGCTTAGGCGTAGAATCTTCATAGACGGGCTGCGTTCCATGGGTTCGGCTCGAGTCGGTTATCCGATGCGGTTCGCAGACGGTATGCTCCGTCGGTCAGGACCTGGTCGATGATGAAGGGACCTTCCCATTTGGGCTTGAGTTTGTCCTTTTTCTTGTCCGGAAGGCGTAGAACTAGTTCGCCAACGTTGTAAGCTTTGGCCCGTACTTCCCTGCTTTGATATCTTCGAGCCTGCTGTTGATAAAATGTGGAACGAGCTTTTGCCACGTCGCGCTCCTCCTCCAGTGTGTCCAAACTGTCCTGCCGATCAAGCTCGGCTTCTCTTTCTTCATACATGCGCACACGAGGTGAGTCATGAATTATGTCGCAGGGCAAGATCGCCTGCATGCGCATACACCATAAAAATGGTGTGAATCCGGTACGATTTGGCGTGGTCCGCAGCCCCCGTAGTACGGAGTCGAGCTCCTCAACCCGGTCGTGTTAGATTCCTTGAGGATCGCACTAGTCAGGTTTAATGCCGCTCATGATTAGACCGTTTGCTCGTTCGACTTGACCGTTGGTTTGAGGGTGATAGGCGAGGCGTAATCGAGCTTGATGCCCATGTTTTTGCACCATAATTTGACCTCATCGGCCGTGAAGTTGGTGCCGTTATCGATGATGATCTTGTGGGGGACGCCGTAACGATTGCACTACCCACGATATGAAGTCTATCACAGTCCGGATTCGCCGTTTTAACGAGCTTGGCCTCTATCCATTTGGTGAATTTATCCACCATGAACAATAGGTATTTTTGCTTGTGGGTTCCTCCCTTAAGGGGTCCAACCATGTCACGCCCCCAGACCGCGAACGGCCAGGTGATGGGTATAGTTTTGAGGGCGGTGGGTGGCATGTGGCGTGGTGCCCACCCAGTCCGGCATGAATTTCTGCCAGGAGGTTTCGCCCTTCCTCTTCGGAGATACACCTTTGAAGGACTCCTGTTGTGCTTTTCTTATAAAGCTCTCCCTCATGGACTTTATAGGCTTTAGATCGCCGTACTATGCAGCGAGCCTCATTTTGGTCTTCGGGGAGTTCCTGCCTAGTTAGGTAGGCTAGGAATGGTCGTCCACGGGGCGATAACCGCCATTATTTCGTGGGCGGAGTGTGTTATCTCGGTGGCAGAGCCTCCGATTGTGTCAGAGTGTGCGTCGTCAGGCGGTGCGGTTGGGTCCGGTTTGTTATTTCCGGACTCCCCTTCCCATAGTACGGATGGCTTGAACAGCCATTCCAGGAAGATGTTGGGCGGGACGGCATCGTGTTTTGCACCGATGCGTGCCAATATGTCCGCCGCCTGGTTGTTATCCGGGCTATATGATGAAATTGAGCCCTTGAACCGTCTTGACATTTTTAGGACCGCATTGCGATGCGCTGCCATTTTCGGATCTTTGGCATCAAAGTCTCCGTTTATTTGAGATATCGCGAGGTTCGAATCCGCGCACCTCTAGGTGTTTAATGCCCATGGAGATCGCCATCCGGAGGCCGTGCGAAGGGCCTCGTATTCGATTGCGTTGTTGGAGTCCATATACATTATCTGAAGGGCGTATTGATTTGTGTCCCCGGTTGGGGACGTCAGACGCCAGCCCCCAGTGCCGCCAACATTTTGGAGCCGTCAAAGTGCATGATCCAATTGGAGTATGCGCCGTACTCTTTAGGAGTTCGACTTGGTCCATTCGCCACGAAGTCGGCCAAAACCTCTGACTTAATAGCTCGTCGTGGCTTATAGTTTATGTCGAATGGAAGGAGCTCTATGGCCCATTTAGCAATCCGGCCCGTCGTGTCGCGGTTGTTTATAATGTCGTTAAGAGGTACTTGAGGCTACCGTTATCGAACACTCTTGAAAGTAGTGTCGCAGCTTCCGGATGCCATGAACACCGCGTATGCTATCTTTTGATAATGTGGGTACGGGACTTGCATGGAGTTAGGACGGTGGACACATAATAAACCGGTCTTTGAAGAGGGAACCGTGTCCGTCCGTTCTCGTTCGACGACGAAAGCACCGCTGACAACTTGATGTGTTGCGGCGATATATAATAGCATTGGTTCGCCCACGTTGGGCGGCCAGACCGGATTTGTTGCCAATATGGCTTTTATTTCTTCGAGTCCGGCCGTGGCGGCATCCGTCCACTCGAAGTGTTCGGTGCGCCGGAGGAGGCGGTAAAGGGGTAACGCCTTTTCTCCCAAATGGGAAATAAAGCGGCTTAGAGCCGCTATGCATCCAGTCAACTTTTGTATTTGTTTGAGGTCTTTTAAAATATCCAATTGTGACAGAGCTCGGATCTTGGCTGGGTTTGCTTCAATTCCTCTACCGGACACAATGAAGCCCAAGAGCTTTCCGGCTGGAACGCCGAAGACGCATTTTTCCGGATTAAGCTTGATGTCGTATTTTCGAAGATTGTCGAATGTGAGCCTCAAGTCGTCTACTAGAGTTTCGACGTGCTTGGATTTGACGACCACATCATCTATGTATGCTTCTACCATTTTGCCGATCTTGTTTGCCAGACATGTCTGAATCATGCGCTGATATGTTGCGCCGGCGTTTTTGAGCCCGAAGGGCATTGTGTTGAAGCAGAATGGGCCGTATGGAGTGATGAATGTTGTTGCCGCTTGGTCTGGCTCCGCCATATTGATTTGGTGGTAGCCGGAGTACGCGTCGAGGAAGCACAATGAGTCGTGTCCTGCTGTGGCGTCGATAATTTGATCAATGCGAGGGAGGGGGAAGGGATCCTTTGGGAAAGCCTTATTAAGGTCTTTGAAATCAACACATAGGCGCCAGGATTTGTCCTTCTTTGGTACCATCACCAGGTTTGCTAGCCAGTCCAGATGTTTTATATCTCTGATGAATCCAGCCTCCAAAAGTTTGGCTAGCTCCTCTCCCATGGCATGTCTCTTGGGTTCAGAAAAGCGCCGAAGAGCCTGTTTGGTAGCTTGAATCCTTTTAGGATATTTAGGCTGTGCTCGGCCACGGACGTGGGATTCTGGCATGTCTGAAGGGTGCCGGGCAAAAGTGTCCCGCTTTTCTCGTAGAAATTCTCGTAGTCTGGCGTCTACATCAGGTTTTAATTGTGCCCCAATGGAGGCCGTCTTTGCGGGGTCCGTTGGGTGGACTTGGAATTTGACTATTTCATCCGCTGGTTTAAAAGAGGTGGACTTGGATCTTTTATCAAGTATCACATCGTCCATGTTCACCGTGGAGCGCATCGCGGTGAGTTCCTCGGCTGCCAGGGCTTCGGATAGTGCCTCGAGGGCTAGTGCGGCTGTCTTGTTTTCGGCACGGAGTGCTATGTTCGGATCACTAGCAAGAGTGATGATTCCGTTAGGTCCGGGCATTATAAGCTTCATGTACCCATAATGGGGTATAGCTTGAAAAATTGTGAATGCCTCGCGCCCTAATAAGGCATGATATCCGCTGCTGAACGGGGCCACTTGAAATGTGACCTCCTCGGACCTGTAATTGTCTGGCGAGCCGAATACTACGTCCAGTGTGATTTTTCCTGTGCAGCATGCTTCCCGGCTAGGGATTATTCCTCTAAAGGTTGTGCTACTTCGCTCAATGCGGTTCGATCTATTTCCATTTTTGGAGGGTTTCCTCGTAGATGAGGTTTAGTCATTGCCGCCATCCATGAGTACCTTAGTAAGGCGAAGCCGCCCACTATTGGACCGAGGACCAATGCGGTTGGTGCTTGGGCTGTTCGAATTTGGGTTAAATCCGCATTAAAGGTAATAGCCGTGTCACTCCATGGATGTATTGTTGCTACTTGGTAGACTTCGGCAAGGTTGCGGAGTGTTCGTTTCCGCATGTTATTTGATGCGAAAGTCTCGAAGACTGTTAACACCGTCTTGGTGTTCTTTGGGCTGGGATTACGAGGCTAGAAGCTCTTTCGCCACTTTTGGCCACTGCCGTAGTATCCAACATGCTCGAAGGCTATGAGTTGGAGTGGTGCCCTACGTGCTATGAATTTTGCAGGTCCGTTTAGCCAGCCTTCCAAAGACGGTTCCGCATCTTTAGGGGTTTTTTGTTTTTGATGTTTAATCCGGTGCTTGGTGATGATGCGCCCTTTTATTCCGGACTAGGGATGTATTCGGGGCGGATTATCCCAAAATTGACTTTCGGTTTTCCAAGCACTCTCCATCGCCACAAGATTTTTGTACTATGGTCACCAAGTCATCAAAGCGTGTAATTTATGACGACTTATGGCGTTTAGGATTCCCTTGTCCGTGCAATTATTGCAGAAAAGTGAGATTGCGTCCTCCTCTCGGCAGTCCTTAATCCTGTCCATAACCAGGAGGAATCTGGCCCAGTAATGATGTACTGTCTCAGCGGGCTCTTGCCGAATTTGGGATAGATCGCTAATTTTTGGGTGGGCGGGTGGAACTAGACCCGGAACCCCGTCCAATTTAGGACTCAGGGGCCGAGAAGTTTCCGAACTCTGAAGTTTGGATCTTAGAATACTATCCAATGAATCCAACCCGCCGCCTCACTTTAAGTTTAGGGCTTGATCGACATCCGTCCCTCTGCGGGAATCCGGCATGGAGGGATCGGGAATCCAGACGTAGCTTGTCCTTAAGATAGAAGAAGAATCGCCGTACTGCTCCTCTATCACAGCAACATGATGGGTAGCCTGGGGAGAGTTAATCTCTCTTAGATCGGTTTTAGGCCCGATCTGGTCGTAGTGTGTGGCGACTCCCAGGGCAGCGATGCGATCCAAGAGCTCGTTTACAGAGGAGAGCTCGATCGGATCTAACTATTCGGCAAGTTCCGAATTAACGTGAAGATTGGTTTCGATGACTCGAGAAGTCATCGTCGGTATGACGGCCGAACCGGCGGTCATAAGAAAACCACCTAGCGAAGAGTCGACCAGTGGCCAAGGCTCCTTTGGCGATAGTATCGTCTTTTAAAGACGGGATGAGGCATCCTTCACGGCGGCGACGACACGGAGGAACTCTCAATGAAAGCACCAATGTCGGTGTCAAAACCGCGGATCTCGGGTAGGGGGTCCCGAGCGTGCGTCTAGGCGGATGGTAACAGGAGACAAGGGACACGATGTTTTTACCAGGTCCGGACCCTCTCGATGGAGGTAATACCCTACTCTGCTTGATTAATATTGATGATATGGGTAGTACAAGAGTAGATCTACCACGAGATCGTAGAGGCTAAACCCTAGAAGCTAGCCTATGGTATGATTGTTGTTCGTCCTACGGACTAAAACCCTCCGTTTATATAGAACACTTAGGATAGGTTAGGGTTACACGCAGTCGGTTACAATGGTAGGAGATCTACATATCCGCATCGCCAAGCTTGCCTTCCACGCCAAGGAAAGTCCCATCCGGACACGGGACGAAGTCTTCAATCTTGTATCTTCATAGTCCAGGAGTCCGGCCAATGGTGATAGTTTGGCTATCCGGACACCCCCTAATCCGGGACTCCCTCTAAAGAAAAGGAAGGAAAGGGTCAAGAAGACCATGGCCAGAGTTGTTGGGCAACCTTCCATGATGGAAGAGGAAGAAGAGCTTGCTGCACCAGCACCCAAGGCACCAAAGCTTATGGGTGATGCTATTAGATCGAGGATGCAACATCTAAGCCCAAGGAAGCACCCAAAGCTGCCCCAAGGCCAAGTCTGCACCAAAGAGGAATACCGAGTATTCCATTTCTGAGAAGAACAAGGCCCCAAAGTGCCTTAGGTTGCTAAGGAGGAAGATGAAGAAGGACAAGTTCGAGGAAGCTCAAGCCCAAGATACCAGACCACAATGATGCCCATCCTGTGGCCGAGGACATGAACATCGAGAAAAGAATCGTGGTTGAGGCTATGGAGGTTGGCAGATCCATATGCCACAAGGAGAAGGACTGCTGTTGATTACAGGGTTCCATACAAAGGAACAAGCAGGACTTCTATGAGACAATCTTGTTGGACAAGAAGCCCATTGTGTGTGATATGAGGTGGGTCGACTGGACCTACATGAAGGAAAATGAAGAGCACTATCCTGGAGTGCAAGACAGTTTTGTTGCTTGTGGAGTTGCAGATTATGTTGGGCAAAAGATCACCAACTGGAATGATGAACTTATCATGCAATTCTACTCCACAGCACACTTCTATCCAGATGGGAGGATAGTTTGGATGTCTGAAGGTACAAGGTACCAAATCAAGCTGTTGTGGAGTGGGCAAACCGATAAATGCCCCAAAGGAAAATGATGATGACTGGATGTATATGCCAAGAAGAAAATGGGACACAATACCATGGCACATATGTACAAGGAGATCCCTGGACAAAGCCCTAGAGACTTTCTCTTTTGGATCAGTCCACTTTCTTACATCGAGGGCTGCCTACAATCAATTGGATCCTAAGGCACACTCTATTGCCTAAGTCGGTGACCACAACATGATCAGAGGGCATGCAATCAATATGTTGCATTTATTTGATGTGCCTCAGAAATTCAAGGTCATGAGCCTTATAGTTGAAACCATTAAGAGGATTGCAGCATATCATAAGAGGAGTTGTGGATATGCCCCTCAGATTCAGGAGTTGATTAACTCAAAGATGGGCACATGCAAACATCTATTGGATAAGAAACATTTTCCACTTTATCAGGACTTTGAGGACAATGAGGTTGTCATGAATGAGAATGATCCATCATCAGTTCAAGCTCAAGAGAAGAAGGAGAAGGCAAGGAAGGAGAAGGCTGCCAAGATGCCAACTTAAGAGGAGGCATCTGAGTATTTCTTGAAGAACAAGCAGGAGCAGCTTGGTTACTTGATAGCATCATCTCTGAGGATGAGAAGGGATTGGCCACCCTCACTCAAAATCAGGAGAGCTTGGAAAGAATCATGGAACAAAAATTCTATGATCTAGATGTCAAAGTAACTGAGATTCAGTCAGTTGTGGAGCAGCTGTAGGATGACATGCAGGAGAGGAAGGGCAAGACTACCACCAATGTATTTGCCAGAGTGCCTAGAGCTCAGAGATCAGATGCAGTGCCAGTACCAGACACTAGAGCAACATCATCTGCACCAGCTACAGCTCCTACAGCTCCAGTGCAACCAGCTCCAAAGACTAACTCCTCCAGCCTCCTCTACATCAACTGAAGTCTTCGCCCAAGGAGCCATCTCTACACCACCACCAAGATCAAGCACGAGAGTCGATCTAGCACTATGCATTTTCTATGAACTTTTTGGTAACTTGTTGCCAATGGGGGAGAAAAATGTATAGATCATAGGCTTCGAGAGAGAGAGTGTCGCTTTTGTTCTCTCTTGATTTGGTGGTTCAAACTTGTTTGCTTTTGATTGCTTGAAATACTATGCTATTCTTGTGAGACATTGATGATCATGTGTTTGATCATAAGCTACACTTATGCATGTTTGATGATATTATCTTATCTATCCTATGTGATCATTCACCTTGCTTGGTGATGAGTGCATGTATTCAATCTTTATCATTTTGAGCGCTCCACCAAGATGTATGTGACATGGAAGAGTAACCCATGAGCCTAATTCCTTGTGCATTTACATTCCAAAGCAAATCTTAAACTATGCACAAATTTAGGGGGAGCTCTTGCTTATTACATACTTCTCAAAGCGACAATGCTTTTCAATCTTATTATCATTTGTCGAAGCTTTGATCTATATGTTGTCATCAATTACCAAAAAGGGGGAGATTGAAAGTGCAACTATCCCTAGGTGGTTTTGGTAATTCATAACAACATATAGCTCATCGAGCTAATGCTATTCCAAGACTATTATTTCAGGAAAGCTCAATGAATGGCATGGCATGGATGATGAAAGTGGATCCCTCAAAATACTAAGGACAAAGGATTGGCTCAAGCTCAAAAGCTCAAGACTCCTCATTTTACATTTTAGTGGTCCAAGATCACATTGAGTCTATAGGAAAAGCCAATACTATCAAGGAGGGATGAGGTGTTGCTTAATGAGCCTCTTGCTTCATGTGCTTAGTGATATGCTCCAAAACCCTCAGCTACTTTCTCACAATCCACAAATTACCTAAACCCTAAGCCAAAATCGGTCACACCGATTCATCCTACCCGGCACCACCGATTTCAAAAGTCATAGCCACTGCCACAAACCCTAGGCAAATCGGTCCTACCGATAGGGATCTCGGTCTCACCGAGATGGGATTGTAATCTCTGTTTCCCTTCAGAACGTTTCAGTCTAACCGGCGGAGCGATCGGTCCCACCGAGATTGCAATGTAAACTCTCTGTTTCCTTTTGTAACATTTCGGTCTCACCAAAAGAGCAAATCGGTCCCACCGAGTTTACTCCGCCAACTCTCTGGAAAGCTTATTACCAAAATCGGTCTCACCGAGTTTGTGTAATCGGTCTCACCGAGATTACGTTATGCCCTAACCCTAACCGAGTCGGTCTCACCGAGTTGCATGTCGGTCCCACCGAAAATTACTAACAGTCACTAGGTTTACTAAATCGGTCCGACCGAGTTTGTTGAATCGGTCCCACCGAGTTTGGTAAATTGTGTGTAACGGTTAGATTTTCTGTGGAGGCTATATATACCCCTCCACCTCCTCTTCATTCGTGGAGAGAGCCATCAGACTGAACCTACACTTCCAACTTACCATTTCTGAGAAAGAACTACCTACTCATGTGTTGAGGCCAAGATATCCCATTCCTACCATATGAATATTGATCTCTAGCCTTCCCCAAGTTGCTTTCCACTCAAACCCTCTTTCCACCAGATCCAAATCCTATGAGAGAGAGTTGAGTGTTGGGGAGACTATCATTTGAAGCACAAGAGCAAGGAGTTCATCATCAACGCACCATTTGTTACTTCTTGGAGAGTGGTGTCTCCTAGATTGGCTAGGTGTAACTTGGGAGCCTCCGACAAGATTGTGGAGTTGAACCGAGGAGTTTGTAAGGGCAAGGAGATCGCCTACTTCGTGAAGATCTACCGCTAGTGAGGCAAGTCCTTCGTGGGCGACGTCCATGGTGGGATAGACAAGGTTGCTTCTTCGTGGACCCTTCGTGGGTGGAGCCCTCCGTGGACTCAAGAACTGCTACCCTTCGTGGGTTGAAGTCTCCATCAACATGGAGGTGCGATAGCACCACCTATCGGAACCACGCCAAAACATCCGTGTCTCCAATTGCGTTTGAATCCTCCAAACCCTTCCCTTTACTTTCTTGCAAGTTGCATGCTTTAATTTCCGCTGCCTATATACTCTTTGCATGCTTGCTTGATTTGTGTGATGATTGCTTGACTTGTCCTAAGATAGCTAAAATCTGTCAAACTCTAAAGTTGGGAAAAGGTTAAGTTTTTTAATTGGTCAAGTAGTCTAATCACCCCCCTCTAGACATACTTCAAGGTACTACAGAAGTTGACACTCTTCCAAAATAGTGGGATTATCATTAACTAAAGTCATGACCTCTCCAAACCCACTTTTGTCAAAAAAATCACAAGATTGAAAATCCTCCAAATATGTGGGATCTAAAGTTGACGCTCTTCCAAACCCACTTTCAATATTATTGCAAACACTATTATCAATCTCATATTCATCATGGGGCTTAAATAAATTTTTAAGATCATAAGAAGAATCACCCCAATCATGATCATTGCCACAAGTAGTAGACATAGCAAACTTAGCATCCCCAAGCTTAGGGTTTTGCATATCATTGACGCAATTGACATTAATAGAATTTATAATAACATCATTGCAATCATGACTTTTATTCAAAGATCTATCGTGAATCACTTCATAAAACACTTCATCACAATTTTCAGATTCACGGATTTCAAGCAAAACCTTATAAAGATAATCTAGTGCACCCAAATCACTAGGAATTGGTTCATCATAATTGGATCTCTTAAAAAGATTGGCAAGCGGACGAGGATCCATAGAGCTTAGGTTCTCTGTTTAGCAATAAATAAACAACTATTCCAACCAAACAAGCAAACGAGCCAAGTAAGACATCAAAGCAAACGAAAAGACGAACAAAAGAAGGGCGAATAAAATGGCAAGGGTGAAGTGGGGGAGAGGAAAACGAGAGGCAAATGGCAAATAATGTAATGCGAGGGATAAGAGTTTGTGATGGGTACTTGGTATGTCTTGACTTGTGCATAGACTCCCCGGCAACGGCGCCAGAAATCCTTCTTGCTACCTCTTGAGCATGCGTTGGTTTTTCCCTTAAAGAGGAAAGGGTGATGCAGCAAAGTAGCGTAAGTATTTCCCTCAGTTTTTGAGAACCAAGGTATCAATCCAGTAGGAGGCCACACGCAAGTCCCTCGTACCTACACAAACAAATAAGAACCTTGCAACCAACGCGATAAAAGGGGTTGTCAATCCCTTCACGACCACTTGCAAAAGTGAGATCTAATAGAGATAATAAGATAATATTTTTGGTATTTTTATGATAAAGACTAAAAGTAAAGAAAGCAAAATAAACGGTAATAAAAATAACGGTAGATTAATATGATAGAGAATAGACCTGGGGGGCATAGGTTTCACTAGTGGCTTCTCTCAAGATAACATAAGTATTACGGTAGGTGAACGAACTACTGTCGAGCAATTGATAGAATTGAGCATAGTTATGAGAATATCTAGGCATGATCATGTATATAGGCATCATGTCCGTGACAAATAGACAGACTCATGTCTGCATCTACTACTATTACTCCACACATCGACCGCTATCCAGCATGCATCTAGAGTATTAAGTTCATAAGAACGGAGTAACGCTTTAAGCAAGATGACATGATGTAGAGGGATAAACTCATGCAATATGATATAAACCCCATCTTTTTATCCTCGATGGAAATAATACAATACGTGTCGTTTCCCCTCATCCTTTGGGATCGAGCACCGCATGATTGAACCCAAAGCTAAGCACTTCTCCCATTGCAAGAAAGATCAATCTAGTAGGCCAAACCAAACTGATAATTCAAATAGACTTGCAAAAATAACCAATCATACATAAAAGAATTCAGAGGAGATTCAAATATTGTTCATAGATAATCTTGATCATAAACCCACAATTCATCGGATCTCGACAAACACACCGCAAAAAGAGTTAAATCGAATAGAACTCCAAGAAGATCGAGGAGAACTTTGTATTGAGATCCAAAGAGAGAGAAGAAGCCATCTAGCTAATAACTATGGACCCGAAGGTGCATGGTAAACTACTCACACATCATCGGAGAGGCTATGGTGTTGATGTAGAAGCCCTCCGTGATCGATTCCCCTCCCGTGAGTGCTTGAAAAAGGCCCCAAGATGGGATCTCACGTGCAGGAAGGTTGTGGCGGTGGAAATAGGGGTTCGAGGTGCTCCTGGATGGTTTCAGGGTACGTACGTATATATAGGAGGAAGAAGTAGGTCGGTGGAGCCACGAGGGGCCCACGAGGGTGGAGGGCGCGCCCAGGGAGGGTAGGTGTGCCCCCCTGCCTTGTGGCCTCCTCGTTGATTGCTTGAGGTCCACTCCAAGTCCTCTAGATCACGTTTGTTCCAAAAATCACGCTCCCGAAGGTCTCATTCCGTTTGAACTCCGTTTGATATTCCTTTTCTGCGAAACACTAAAATAGGCAAAAAAACAGAATTTGCACTAGGCCTTGGGTTAATAGGTTAGTCCCAAAAATAATATAAGTGTATAATAAAGCCCATTAAACATCCAAAACAGAATATATAATAGCATGGAGCAATAAAAAATTATGGATACGTTGGAGACGTATCAAAGGCTTGTCAACGTCGCCTTTCGAACCCAAACCACCTGGCAGGGGCGTCTTGCCTCACTTAGGATCGTCTACCTCCCAAACTTCGGAGGAGGCCCTTTTCTTACTATGAGGAGAGAGGATGTCAGCTTCTCCCTCTCTTGTGTCTTCGGAAGAAGGAGCCTTAATCTCCCCGGGCACAGTGTTTGGTGTACCTCCGAGGCTACCTTTGGCTCCCTCTCTCCCCTTATTGTCCTCCTTCACCGGCACCTGGCATGGCGCCGGGACCATCATCCTTGTTAGCACGGGACTAGCTGAGTCTTCAGGGAGGGGAGCCGAACACCGGATTCGCTCCGCCTTATTTATCCAGCCCTGGAAAGAGGCGGTTTTCTCAGTATCCTATTATGAGATGTTTAATCAAAATTGTGTTCGGGAGTCAAGTGCTTACCGAGGTATCCGGATGGTTGCAGTCGAGGCCTATGTCCTCTGTCGTATCCGGCCACTGTTTTCGTGTTCCAAAAAATAGCTTCCACATTCCTCTGTGCGTCGCACCAAAGAAGTGCTGAAGGGTTCGTGGTCCTTCCGGATTGAACTCCCATATACGGAGTGGTCGTCGCTGGCATGGGAGGACCTAGCAGACTAACATTACTTGAATCACGTCGATGAGTTTGGTGTTCTTCTCAAGGAGACTCCATATGCGGCTCTGCAGAGTCTGCACTTCATCAATTGATCCCTAGTCCAACCCCTTATTAACCCATGATGCAAGCTAAATTGGAGGGCCAGATCGGAACGTAGGTGTAGCTGCCCACTTGGTACCGTGGGGTTCAGTAATATAGAACCACTCCCGCTGCCATAAGTCGGAAGAATCTGAGAAGGATTCCTTTAGCCAAGGAGCGTTGATGAGTTTGCTCACTGCAGCACCACCGCACTCCGCTTGTTTCCCGTCGACTACCTTCGGCTTCACATTAAAGGTCTTAAGCCACAGGCCGAAGTGTGGGGGAACACGAAGGAAGGCCTCGCATGTGATAATGAACGCCGAGATATGAAGGAAGGAGTCCGGAGTTAGATCATGAAAATCTAGCCCATAATAGAACATGAGCCCTCGAACAAAGGGGTGGAGAGCGAACCCTAGCCCCCGGAGGAAGTGGGAGATGAACACGACCCTATCACTAGATATGGGAGTGGGAATAACCTGCCCTTGGGCAGGAAGCCTGTGGGGGATTTCCGCGGTCAGGTATCTTGCCGCCCGGAGATTCGCGATATCCTCCTCTGTGACGGAAGAAGCCATCCACTGGCCTTAAGGGCTGGGTTCGTACATGACTGGAAAACTTGAAGCAACCAAGTCGAGCCTTGGGTGATGGAACTCGAGGTTGGAGAGGTTGAGAAAAGGTTTGACGCAGAGGGGAGGGACGAGTCTTAACTGTAACGCCCCGAGACCGACGCTCCAGAAGACTTCCAGCTATTCCGAGTTTCGCCGTGTGTTTCTTTTGTGCTTGCTCTTTTATTTTTGCATTGCATCATGTCATCATGCCATCATGTCATTAATCTTTGCATCTCAACTCAACTAATAAATTGCATAGATCGTTGATCTATTTAAATCGAGGGATATTCACATGGTGATTTCTCTTTAAAACATATTCTAAGTCTCCTACTATTATTAGGGAGCTATAATAAAATTATTCCATTTATTTGGAATTGATCATAACACACTTGCAAATAAATCCCAATGCCTTTGTTATCTAAATTCTTGGTCTCCAACCTTGCCCATAATTTCTTTCATCATTTTTTGGAGCTCCACCAAAAATCTCAACATTTTTGGACACTTCAAAAACCAAGTCCTAGTTCAAACCCATTTGAGTGAAATTCAAATGAGTTTGAATTTACATCTTTCAACCATGGCTTTTTCTATGTTCTCGGAACAAGCACATTTTTGTGAGTCCGGGAAATAATCCCCATGTCCAACTTCTTTCCCTAACCCTCTCTTTCTTTTCTTTCTCATCTCTGTTTTATTTTTTATTTTTTTAGAGTGACAGAGAGCCCACCAACCAGGCTGGCCTAACCATCCCCCGCAACCCACCTAAACCCTATCTAACCCTAGCGAGCTCTGCTCGATCCCATCTCCTCCTCTCGTTCCCTCTGCCCGCCGCCACACGCCCATCGCTCGATCCCATCGCCCCTCCTCTAGATCCCCTCTCCCCATCGTCCTCCTCCTCCGCTGCCACACGCAGAGAGGAGTTCAGCCCAGCCGCCTCTGCTGCAACACCACCGGGGCAGCTAACTCTGGCGGCCCTCATGCTGCGCTGTCGCCTCCTCCTCGCCAAGTCCCCGTCGCCCGGCGCTCGAGGAGAGGAGCTCATCGAGCACCTGCGCCCGCATCCGTCGTCCTCCGCGCCCGGCAGAGCCCGCGCCGCTCGTCCCCTCCGTTTTGGTCGGAGTTTGCTGGAGCTCCAGCACCGTTCGCCTTGCACCCGCGAGCACCACCACCTCCAGCGCGCCTCGAGCCTCCTCCTGTGCGCCTCCGCCTCCCGGCGACCCTCTGCATCCACCTCCAGCAGCTCTCCCTGCGACCTCCTCTTCATCACCGCCTCGTGCCGTCCCTACCGACAACAACCAGGGAGCCCCGCCGCTCGCCTGAACGTGGCATCCGCCTCTTGTTCGTGCCGCATCATCTCGTTCGCGGGCACTTCTTTGCCACAAGTGCTCTGTTGAGACCCTCAAGTCATCTACCCGGAGCCCAAGTCCAAAGACTACCATGGACGTGTGCCTGGTGTCACTTGGATTCGTCAAGACCGCCAAGACCCATACCTGGATTGTCAAGTTCGACTACATGGAACCGCCAAGTACCACTACGATTGCGTGTACATCTATGGACGCCAAGACCGGACCAACAAGTACCCCGACAACGTGTGTAACTCTATCGTCGACCCCGTGGACGTCAAGTTCCTCGCCGTGACCCCGATCCTCTACGGAGAGTGTACGACTATGAAACGCGAACCACTACTTCCACTACCGTCGTCGTGTACAACTACTTCCCTCGACGATTTTGAACCGCCCCGAAATGCACGCTTCAAAGGTATAACTCCGAGACGACGCCCGTGAACGAATACATGTGTTGTATGAGATGCTCGTGTTTGCACCGTGCGTGTTTGCTTCATGCACGTTCCTCCTCGTTTACCATGCCGTCGACCCGTGGGAACCCGGTAACCGGGATCACCCCACCATCTTTTGCATGTTCCGCACATCCGCACACTTGCTCTTTTGCACCGGCATCTCAATGAGTTGTTGGATCATCGAAATGTTGTCGTGGAACCATTTCCGTTGTCGTTGCCGTGGCACCCCTTTCGTTCCGCCATGGTGACCAATGCTTCATAACATGCTCATGTCAACATTTTCATAAAATTGCATAAAACTTGCATATGTCATCCGCATCATGATAACAACAATTAAAATGTTTAAAATTGTTGTTGCATTAAATTGCTAAATTACATATGGGGATTTTTCTGTAATTGGTGTTTGTTATTTCGGCCTCATTTAAAACTTGCCTAGATAAGTAGTTTCATTATGTTTCACCTTGCCATGTTTAACAACATGTAATATTGTTGTGTTCCTAAACGAGAGAGAACTAAATAAGTGATGTGGTGTTTCGTCAATATGCAACTCGTTGCATATTGAGCTCCACTTAACTTGTAGTGTTGTTTGTGCATATATTGCCATGCCATGCCTCATTAAATCGGGCATGCATCATACTTGTTTGTGCATCATGACATGTTTATGCTTGTGTGTTTACCATGTTGTTTGTTTCTTTCCGTGTTGCTTCTCTCGTTAGCTTCGGTTTCGTTCCGGAGTTGTGAGGATTCGTTCGACTTCGTCCATTTGTCTTTTTCATGGACTCGTTCTTCTTCCTTGCGGGATCTCAGGCAAGATGACCATACCCTCAAAATCACTTTTATCTTTGCTTGCTAGTTGCTCGCTCTTTTGCTATGCCTATGCTACGATGCCTACCACTTGCTATATCATGCCTCCCATATTGCCATGACAAACCTCTAACCATCCTTTCCTAGCAAACTGTTGTTTGGCAATGTTACCGCTTTGCTCAGCCCCTCTGATAGCCTTGCTAGTTGCAGGTGAAGATGAAGTTTGTTCCATGTTGGAACATGGATATGTTGGGATATCACAATATCTCTTATTTAATTAATGCATCTATATACTTGGTAAAGGGTGGAAGGCTCGGCCTTATGCACAGTGTTTTGTTCCACTCATGCCGCCCTAGTTACCGTCATCATACCGGTGTTATGTTCCCGGATTTTGAGTTCCTTACGGTTGGGTGATTTATGGGACCCCTTGACAGTTTGCTTTGAATAAGACTCCTCCGGAAGGCCCAACCTTGGTTTTACCATTTGCCACCTAAGCCTTTTTCCCTTGGGTTCTGCAGACTCAAGGGTCATCTTTATTTACCCCCGGGCGGTGCTCCTCCGAGTTCTGGTCCACCCTAGAGCCACTCGTGGCGCCGCCCCTCGGCAACCTGGGGTATCCTCGGTTGTCGTATGTAGTGTTCATCCGGTGTCCCCTGAGAACGCGATATGTGCAGCTCCTATCGGGATCTGGCGGCACATCCGGCGGTCTTCTTGGTCTTGTTTTACCATTGTCGAAATGTCTTGTAAATCGGGATTCCGAGATCGATAGGGTCTTCCGGAGAAGGAATATCCTTCGTTGACCGTGAGAGCTTATAATGGGCTAAGTTGGGACACCCTGCGGTATAAACTTTCGAAAGCCGTGCCCGCGGTTATGTGGCAGATGGGAATTTGTTAATATCCGGTTGTAGAAAACCTGAAGTTGATCTTAACTAAAATACATCAACCGCGTGTGTAACCGTGATGGTCTCTTCTCGGTGGAGTCCGGGAAGTGAACACGGTGTTGGGGTTATGCTTGGCGTAGGTTGTTCTAGGATCACTTCTTGATCATAGTTGTTCGACCGTGCTTTTGCCTCCTCTTCTCGCTCTCTTTTGCGTATGGTAGCCACCATATATGCTAGTCGCTTGCTGCAGCTCCACCTCATACCTTTACCCTTCGCATAAGCTTAAATAGTCTTGATCTCGCGGGTGTGAGATTGCTTTGAGTCCCGTGACTCACAGATACTTCAAAACCGGTTTGCGGTGCCGATGAAACCGTGCGGGTGATGCATCCGAGCTCAAGGAGGAGCTCGATGAAGATCTTGTTCATTGTGTTGTTTCATTTCGGTTGATCGATGAGTGGAGCCCGGTTGGGGACGATCGGGGATCTGTGTAGCATTTGGGGTAGTCTTCTTTTATTTTGGTTCCGTAGTCGGGCCCTGATTGTATCTGTATGATGTAATGTTTTACTCATGTATTGCGTGAAGTGGCGATTGTAAGCCAACTATGTATCTCTTTCCCTTATGAAATACATGGGTTGTGTGAAGATTACCTCGCTTGCGACATTGCTTTCAATGCGGTTATGCCTCTAAGTCGTGCTTGACGCGTGGGAGATATAGCCGCATCGAGGCGTTACAAGTTGGTAATCGAGCCATCCCGACTTAGGAGCCCCCTGCTTGATCGAATCGCTGGCGTTGTTGAGTCTAGAATTTTTTTTGAGTCTTAGGATTATATATATCGGAGAGTAGGATTCTTTTTACTCCTCAGTCCCCTCGTCGCTCTGGTGAGGCCCCCTGACGTAGAAGTTTTGACTTTCCTCTCCTCAAATTTCACTAAAAATTTTTTAGGATCACGCGGGTATCTTGGAATCGTTCCGATGGTTTTGTGACGAGAACATTGTTCTTGGTGCCTCCTGTCATTTAGGGGTTGTGGAAGTGTCCCGGGGAGTTGAGCTCCGAGGTGTTGTCGTCACAATTTTACCGTTGCAGTTCTGGAATACCTGAGTTTCGCCGACATCGAAAATCTCTTTTATGCAGTTGTTGGTGAGATAACCTCGATAACTTGATGCGGGCGAGCTCGAGAGTATTGCCATAACTCGTATAACGGATGCTTTTGAAGGTTGAGGTAAACGATTCCGAAGGTTTCTTGGTTATGTGTTGAAGGATGGATACAGCTGGATCTAGGTATTGTTAGTTTGGGTGATATATTTTGTGTCCCCTGTATCCCCAACACCTGATTGCATAACCAGAAAGTTTCAGGAGTTTATAAGTGGGAATTCAAGTAGTTCCTAGAATATCTTTCCGACAGATGCCTGATATGGGATTGGGTAAATCTCTATCATATGCATTTGTTCTGGCTTATTTCTGCAAGCCAATCCTTTGTTTTTGTTTTGAGTTGTGGTATTCGAGTTGCTTCAAAGTCAAATGTGGATTCCATACCTTTCCTAAACGGTGTTCCCATATTTCTATGTGAATACTAATCCTTCTTGATCACTGAGCTTGCCATGTTAATTCCTTTCCAACCAACGTGCTTCTGTTCAAGTGGATCCGATCATTTCAACATTCGCGAGATCAATTCTAAGTTTTCTCAACGGTGTTTGTTTCATCCGTCCCAAGTTGTCTTTGTTTTCCCCGCCCTCCCACCCTTTTCGTCAAGGACTCATATATCCCTAACCAAGTACCCATTTTATTGTTGTGAAGTCTCTTCATTCTTTTCCTCAATGCTCTTATCCGGTGATTCTCATGAAGATGCTAAAGGAAGCTTCGAGTTTATTATTCTTCGTTCTTTTCTTCTCCGGTGGACTCAAGTCAAGTTTTCGGTGTTGATCATATTCACTTCCTCGTTTCAAATGTTTTCTCATGCAGGTGCACCTCTTAATTTTTCACTTCTTGTTATTCATTTGTTTCCGGAGTGCTAAAGATTATCTCAGAAGATTCGTGTTTTCATTCCTAATCCGTGCAAGATTTCTCGAAGTTGTTATCTCTTTTGAGCCACTTAATTCAACCGGCGCAATCTTTCTTTTAATCGTTCAACGGTGTATCTTTTGAGTGGGCCCTAACCCGCAGGTCTTTTCTAGGATCTTACCTGACTCTTCTAATTTTCCCGGAGCTATTCCCAAATTCTTTTCAAAGTTTGACGTAAGAATGAATTATCATCAGTCATATTCCTTCTCCAAGATCGCTTTCAAATTCTTTTCATCATTGGTTCAACCTTTCTAATTTTCATCCCGGAGTATCTCAACAATTCATGGTGGTGTTTCTCGTCGTCATTCTCGAATTTTGAAGACCGAAGAAGAGTTTCTCTTTAATCTTGCTCCATTCTCTTCAAGATTCATGGTTCTAGCTTGATGCCATCCTCTCATAATTGTTTCCGATTGTGAGAATTCTTTTCACCCATCTAGAGAAATTCGGGAGTATTTTCAGTTATATTCTCTGGAGCCCAGCATCACAGAAGTATCCAATCCAGCTTTCAGCTCTTGTTCTCCAGATCTTATCGGTGCATCGTTCAAATATCCTCTAATCAGCTCGGGATCTCTGCGTTCACTTGTATCTAAATTCTCTCAAGTATCTTCATTCATTTTCTAATTCCTCCCGGTGTTTCGTTCTCTTTTCTTCATTCATTTTCAATTCTTACGGTGGTTCATTCAAGATTCCATTTCCTATGTCCTCATATTAATTCATTCGTTCTTTCCAATCCTGCCGGCGGATCGTTGAAGACTTTTCTCAAGTTTGCATTATATCTCTCTTAATTCTTTCTACGAGAATAAGTAGTATGCCAAATCCGTTGCTTGTCATCAATCTAAATTGGTGAAGGATACGCATAACATAATTCTTGTTCTTGTTTCATTCAAGTGATTAATTCCTTCTTACGGAGTTCGTAATGGTATCAATTTCTCGATTATATGTGTTCATCTTCTTCCGGAGTTCCAAGTTTTCTCGGTTTTATCGTCCCGAAGCTTCATCTAAATCATTGCAAGGCTTCACCTTGTGTTGTCAACTTCTCTTTCTTTTTATCATCCTTTTATTACAGGAGTTCATCATGGAGGCTCTACATGGTGGTTCATCAAGGATTCTTTTCATTCTTCAATTGTTCTTCAAGATTTCTCTCGAAGTTATGACCCGCCAAGCTATACTCAAAAATAAACATGGTGCTCAACACATGTTTTGTTTTGAGGAGCTCAAGTATTCTTTATCTTTCATTCCAAAGTGCAATTCTCTCTATCTTATCTTTTGAGATGGCGTTATGTCATTCTTGATAATTTCCCTTCGTGTTTCATGATTCACAGATTTTCAAGAGTGACATATTTAAATCCATCATTTTATCTTTGTTCAAGAGATCTTTTCAACCATCAATCTCTTCGTTGGAGTTATCTTGTGTCATATTGCACCTAAAGTCTTCCCTAAGGAATGTTGCTATTTTGGTGTTTATCAATGACCCAAGTTATCTCTCCATCATCTTGGTGGAAGAAATTTTTCATCTCGTTGGTGTTATCAATTAATTTGTTTCCATAGTGGCAGTATTTCGCCTCAATTTTGAGAAGTTTTCCATAAGCCCACAACAAGCTTGTTCTTTTCGTTGTTGGTTTTCCAACAATTCCGTTCTAACCTTCTTGGAAGGGTGCTTTCCAAGCTCATTTGTGGTAGAAGTTGGCATTTTCTTCTCCGTTCTTTTCTTCCCAACAATCTAGCTTCTATTCTTTCGTTCGGAGGCATTGTGAGGTTACTCTCTTCGACCCATCATCTCATTTTGTAAATATCATGTTCTTTTCCTTGCTTATCCGTTTAATAGGAGTGTTATGTCCTCTGCTCAAGTTCTTTCATATATCAAGTTTTGCCTCTCTTTTCAACCTAAGTGCTGTCTGAAATCCTTCTTACCCCTTGTGCCATTCTTTCAATAGTTCCGGAGGCAGTGTGTTGTTGATTTCATCAAGTATCATCCCATCTTCTCAAGTTCATGTTCTATTCCTTCCATGTTCAAATTGAGTGCTTTGTCCAAATTATATCATTCTTATTCCTTCTCTATCTTGTTTTAACTGGAGGGTTCTGTCTATCATTCCTCTTCTAACCGGAGTCTCATCCAAGTGCTTTCATTTTGTCAAGCTCATATTCTTTATCTTCCATTTCCAACCGGAGTGATGTCGTAATTGATCCTTATCGTTCCTTGTACACCTCGTTTCTACCGGAGTGCTTGCATGTACTTCTTGTCCATTGCAACCCTTTTTCTTATGTCTTTTAACCTACAAGGTTCTAGTAATGTTCCTTGTTCCTCTTTTCTAACGCAGTGTTTGCAATCTCGTTCACCTCCATTGTATTCTTTCTTTCGATTCGCTCAACCTCTCAAGGTTCGTGGTTTCACTCGTTTGTCGTAGAAGCAACTTTGTTTTACCTCTTTCTCTTCCGTTTCTCTCTGGTGCCATCCTAGATCTCAGGACGAGATCCTCTTGTAGTGGTGGAGTGTTGTAACGCCCCGAGACCGACGCTCCAGAAGACTTCCAGCTATTCCGAGTTTTGCCGTGTGTTTCTTTTGTGCTTGCTCTTTTATTTTTGCATTGCATCATGTCATCATGCCATCATGTCATTAATCTTTGCATCTCAACTCAACTAATAAATTGCATATATCGTTGATCAATTTAAATCTAGGGATATTCACATGGTGATTTCTCTTTAAAACATATTCTAAGTCTCCTACTATTATTAGGGAGCTATAATAAAATTATTCCATTTATTTGGAATTGATCATAACACACTTGCAAATAAATCCCAATGCCTTTGTTATCTAAATTCTTGGTCTCCAACCTTGCCCATAATTTCTTTCATCATTTTTGAGCTCCACCAAAATCTCAACATTTTTGGACACTTCAAAAACCAAGTCCTAGTTCAAACCCATTTGAGTGAAATTCAAATGAGTTTGAATTTACATCTTTCAACCATGGCTTTTTCTATGTTCTCGGAACAAGCACATTTTTGTGAGTCCGGGAAAATAATCCCCATGTCCAACTTCTTTCCCTAACCCTCTCTTTCTTTTCTTTCCCATCTCTGTTTTATTTTTTATTTTTTTAGAGTGAGAGAGAGCCCACCAACCAGGCCGGCCTAACCATCCCCCGCAGCCCACCTAAACCCTATCTAACCCTAGCGAGCTCTGCTCGATCCCATCTCCTCCTCTCGTTCCCTCTGCCCGCCGCCACACGCCCATCACTCGATCCCATCGCCCCTCCTCTCGATCCCCTCTCACCATCGTCCTCCTCCTCCGCTGCCACACGCAGAGAGGAGTTCAGCCCAGCGCCCGGCCTCTACAACACCACCGGGGCGGCCAACTCTGGCGGCCCTCCGTTGCCTGCCTTTGTCGCCTCCTCCGCCAAGTCCCCGTCGCCCGGCGCTCCAGAGAGGAGCTCATCGAGCACTGCGCCCGCATCCGTCGTCCTCCAGCGCCCGGCCAGAGCCCAGCCCTTCGTCCCCTCCGTTTTGGTCGGAGTTCGCTGGAGCCCCAGCGCCGTTCGCCTTGCACCCGCGAGCACCACCACCTCCAGCGCGCCTTGAGCCTCCTCCTGTGCGCCTCCGCCTCCCGGCGACCCTCTCCATCCACCTCCAGCAGCTCTCCCTGCGACCTCCTCTTCATCACCGCCTCGTGCCGTCCCTACCGACTCCAACCAGGGAGCCCTGCCGCTCGCCTGAACGTGGCATCGGCCTCTTGTTCGTGCTGCATCGTCTCGTTCGCGGGCACTTCTTTGCCACAAGTTCTCCTGACTGAGACCCTCAAGTCATCTACCCGGAGACCAAGTCCGAAGACTACCATGGACATGAGACAGGTGTCACTTGTATTCGTCAAGACCGCCAAGACCCATACCTGGATCGTCAAGTTCGACTACGGAACCGCCAAGTACCACTACGATTGCGTGTACATCTATGGGCGCCAAGACCGGACCAACAAGTGCCCCGACAACGTGTGTAACTCTATCGTCGACCCGTGGGCGTCAAGTTCCTCGCCGTGACCCCGATCCTCTCTACGGAGTGTGTACGACTACTGACGCGAACCACTACTTCCACTACCGTCGTCGTGTACAACTACTTCCCTCGACGATTTTGAACCGCCCCGAAATGCACGCTTCAAAGGTATAACTCCGAGACGACGCCCGTGAACGAATATGAGATGCTCGTGTTTGCACCGTGCCTGTTTGCTTCATGCACGTTCCTCCTCGTTTACCATGCCGTCGACCCGTGGGAACCCGGTAACCGGGATCACCCCACCATCTTTTGCATGTTCCGCACATCCGCACACTTGCTCTTTTGCACCGGCATCTCAATGAGTTGTTGGATCATCGAAATGTTGCCGTGGCACCATTTCCGTTAATTGTCGTTGCCGTGGCACCCTTTCGTTCCGCCATGGTGACCAAATGCTTCATAACATGCTCATGTCAACATTTTCATAAAATTGCATAAAACTTGCATATGTCATCCGCATCATGATAACAACAATTAAAATGTTTAAAATTGTTGTTGCATTAAATTGCTAAATTACATATGGGGATTTTTCTGGAATTGGTGTTTGTTATTTCCGGCCTCATTTAAAACTTGCCTAGATAAGTAGTTTCATTATGTTTCACCCCTTGCCATGTTTAACAACATGTAATATTGTTGTGTTCCTAAACGAGAGAGAACTAAATAAGTGATGTGGTGTTTCGTCAATATGCAACTCGTTGCATATTGAGCTCCACTTAACTTGTAGTGTTGTTTGTGCATATATTGCCATGCCATGCCTCATTAAATCGGGCATGCATCATACTTGTTTGTGCATCATGACATGTTTATACTTGTTTGTTTCTTTCCGGGTTGCTTCTCTCGTTAGCTTCGGTTTCGTTCCGGAGTTGTGAGGATTCGTTCGACTTCGTCCGTTTGTCTTCTTCATGGACTCGTTCTTCTTCCTTGCGGGATCTCAGGCAAGATGACCATACCCTCGAAATCACTTCTATCTTTGCTTGCTAGTTGCTCGCTCTTTTGCTATGCCTATGCTACGATGCCTACCACTTGCTATATCATGCCTCCCATATTGCCATGACAAACCTCTAACCATCCTTTCCTAGCAAACTGTTGTTTGGCTATGTTACCGCTTTGCTCAGCCCCTCTGATAGCCTTGCTAGTTGCAGGTGAAGATGAAGTTTGTTCCATGTTGGAACATGGATATGTTGGGATATCACAATATCTCTTATTTAATTAATGCATCTATATACTTGGTAAAGGGTGGAAGGCTCGGCCTTATGCACAGTGTTTTGTTCCACTCATGTCGCCCCTAGTTACCGTCATACGGTGTTATGTTCCCCGGATTTTTGCGTTCCTTACACGATTGGGTGATTTATGGGACCCCCTTGACAGTTCGCTTTGAGTAAGACTCCTCCAGCAAGGCCCAACCTTGGTTTTACAATTTGCCACCTAAGCCTTTTTCCCTTGGGTTCTGCAGACTCAAGATTCATCTTTATTTACCCCCCCGGGCCAGTGCTCCTCCGAGTGCTGGTCCAAACTAGAGCCATTTGCGGTGCCGCTCCTAGGCAACTTGGGGTATCTTCGGTTGCCGTACGTAGTGTTCATCCGATGTGCCCTGAGAACGAGATATGTGCAGCTCCTATCGGGATTTGTCGGCACATCCGGGCGGTCTTCTTTGGTCTTGTTTTACCATTGTCGAAATGTCTTGTAAACCGGGATTCCGAGACTGATCGGGTCTTCCCGGGAGAAGTAATATCCTTCGTTGACCGTGAGAGCTTATAATGGGCTAAGTTGGGACACCCATGCAGGGTATTATCTTTCGAAAGCCGTGCCCGCGGTTATGAGGCAGATGGGAATTTGTTAATGTCCGGTTGTAGAAAACCCGAAGTTGATCTTAATTAAAATACATCAACCGCGTGTGTAACCGTGATGGTCTCTTCTCGGTGGAGTCCGGAAGTGAACACGGTGTTGGAGTTATGCTTGACGTAGGTTGTTCTGGGATCACTTCTTGATCATAGTTGTTCGACCATGCTTTTGCCTCCTCTTCTCGCTCTCTTTTGCGTATGGTAGCCACCATATATGCTAGTCGCTGCTGCAGCTCCACCTCATATCTTTACCCTTCCCATAAGCTTAAATAGTCTTGATCTCGCGGGTGTGAGATTGCTGAGTCCCCGTGACTCACAGATACTTCCAAAACCAGTTTGTAGGTGCCGATGAAACCCGTGCGGGTGGCGCATCCGAGCTCAAGGAGGAGCTCGATGAAGATCTTGTTCATTGTGTTGTTTCGTTTGAGTTGATCGATGGTGGAGCCCAGTTGGGACGATCGGGGATCTGTGTAGCATTTGGGGTAGTCTTCTTTTATTTTGGTTCCGTAGTCGGGCCTCGATTGTATCTGTATGATGTAATGTTTTACTCATGTATTGCGTGAAGTGGCGATTGTAAGCCAACTATGTATCTCTTTCCCTTATGAATTACATGGGTTGTGTGAAGATTACCTCGCTTGCGACATTGCTTTCAATGCGGTTATGCCTCTAAGTCGTGCTTCGACACGTGGGAGATATAGCCGCATCGAGGGCGTTACATTAACCCCTTTATAAAGGCGATGAATATCGACCGCCTCCTCCTAAGCCTTAAAACTTGCCTACTCCTAAGGAATCATGCCAACCGAACGGTTGGGTTACCCACGCTCGTATTGATGAGAATCCCGCAATAAGGGGACACGATCTCTGCTTCGACAAGACGTGCCAATAAAACCGCGTCTCGAAACATGGGGTGACAGGCCAAAAATGGTTCAAAATAATGACCGGGTGATGGCGTGGAGTCACATTACCAAAAGTTGTCAGCGAATTGTACTCGTGGGATATTATACTCTCTGCGGTTGTACGTGGAATTTGTTTTGCAGAGCCGGACACGTTCGTTGTGTCCGAAGACTGTGTTGGAGTATTCGGAGAAGGAACCCACCTTGCAATGCCGAAGACAATCTCCGCGCCACACACCTCGTCATTGAAGCCTGGTTCAGGGGCTACTGAGGGAGTCCTGGACTAAGGGGTCCTCGGGCGTCTGACCGGTTAGACATGGGTCGGACTGATGGGCCGTGAAGATATGAAGACCGAAGACTTTCTCCCGTGTCCGGATGGGACTCTCCTTGGCGTGGAAGGCAAGCTAGGCGTCCAAATATGAAGATTCCTTTCTCTGTAACCGACTTTGTACAACCCTAGTCCCCTCCGGTGTCTATATAAACCGGAGGGCTTAGTCCGTAGAGGATGAATAATCATAACCATAGTCATACAGGCTAGACTTCTAGGGTTATAGCCATTACGATCTCGTGGTAGATCAACTCTTGTAATACTCATATTCATCAAGATCAATCAAGCAGTAAGTAGGGTATTACCTCCATAGAGAGGGCGAACACAGGTAAACATTGTGTCCCCTATCTCCTGTTACCATCAACCTTAGGCGCACGATTCGGGACCCCTACCCGAGATCCGCTGGTTTTGACACCGATGCCTTTCTCCTTCTCGAATCCCCTCGTAGCTATCTTCCTCTTGATTACGATCCGAAATGGGTGGAGGGGGGCTGCCTTTGCGCCCACCATGGAGCGACGTCTGCATGAAATTTTATTATCACACAAGGCTCATCTCTTTTGCTCTACATGTTCAGTTCCATTGTGTACAATAACTAACATGCATAGGAATAAAACATAGTGAGATTATGTAAGGAGTGCATGCATAAATCCGGAGTGATGGTAGCAAACTGTGGATAGACCCAAAACCATTGATGGCATGCAGATAATAGCTTTAGTTAAAAAATATAGATAATGTCTCCTTTAACGTTTGTTTGCACCCAACATGAAACTCATAGTAGACACCCGAGATTAAAGCGGATAGTAGATGATAATCTTGTTGCTGCCCCAATATGTACCCCACAACCATTTAAAAACTCAAGTTTCAGCATTAGTTTGGACCTGACTCGGAGTCTAATAGGTGAACACGATGATAAGTAGCATGTCATCATATTAAGCGATGCATAACGTAAGCAGACACGGAAGAGTGCGACCTCTCTTGCGTACCCGTGTAGTCCTCAAGGCCGTCTACTCAGTTGATGATGATAATGCAGTTTTGGTGGCTACCGACGGCGGGGAAGAAGATCTGAGGCGGCGATAGACAGTCTGGAGAGCGGATCCCTGCTGTGGTGAACCCTTCCGTCGTTAGAAGCGGTGAAATGAGGTGGAACCACAGTCTGGCAGGAAGCGGGACAAACCACACAAGGTTTTCTTTGACACATATCTGTAACCGAAGTAATTGTGTAAGGGCTTGTTTGATTTTGAGGATTCTAACAATGCAAGGATAGGAAATAGACAGGAATAGGATAGGAATGCATGTGCAAACACAGAGAATTTTAAAACACATGATTTCTGCCAATCTGGGTGTCTGATTCACAAGAATTGGAAGATCACAGGATGCAAAGATTAAGTCAAACCACAAGAAAATGTACATTTATAATGTTATTATGCTACTATCTCTTAGTCTTGTGCTTCATGAATAGGAATTTGAAAAGGAGGACAAGTGAAAATTAAAATTCCTACGGTTTTTCTTTCAAGGAGACACTAAAGGAACTAAAAAACAATTTTCCTTTGCTCCATTCCTTTGAACCAAATTCATGAATAGTAGTACCATAGGAAACTTTCCAATTCCTATGTTTTCCCTTCACCTTTCCTTTCAAGCACTGGCGATTCTAGTAGGCAGGCTTGAGCAAGGAAAAACCTACACTCAAAAAATGTTTTTGTGCTACTTCTATTACTTTGGACCCAGGCCACTGCCCTACTAGCTCAACTCCCAGGCCCATCGACAAATGCACAACTCAAACGCGCAGAGATAAATAATGATGTTGTTTAAGAGAGTCCATCACGGATAGCTAAATTGCCTGGTACCTCACTGCTTGTCATATAGTAGGATAAAATAATCGCATTTTCACGTTACTACGTGTGCTCAATGGACATTATATATAATATGTAGAGTAAAAAAGAGATGCGACAAGTGTACAACCTCTTTGGCGAAGCCATGTCGATCTCAGCGTGATTGGGTTGGTCGGTGAGGATGCTCCGGCTGACTTGGCTGTCGGAGGAGGAGAAGAAGATCTTAGGCGTCTGGAGATGGAACCCGGGGTACTGCTCCGCTGTGATGGAGGGTTTAAATGCGTTGGAGCAGCTCAGTGAGTTGTCTGACGCCGAGGTCAAGCGGTGACAAGAGAGACAACGTTAACTCGAGTGGAATTCTAATAGCATCTCCAATAGATGACGTAAAATACATAACCACAAAGTGCTAAATGTAAAATACATCACCGCTCATCTCTCGAACTTAACTGTCAAACTGAATTTAATCGTCAAACCGAACTTAACTGTTGAAACTGAATTTTGTTGTCAAAACTGAATTGTACTGTCGAAACTGAACGCACTAGTAGCGTAAAAGCGATGGCAAAGAAGAACGCATGGGAGTGCTAGGGCGGTGGTCGTGTAGCGAAGATCGGTGAGGCTACACGTCACTCATCGACTTTTTCATCTCTGGTCACTCAATTTTCGGCCGTTGGATACGTAAATCAAGGACATGCGGTTCATCTTCAACCTCCACCCCCTGAGCCGCCACCACCACCCAACAGCAATACCCCGCCGCTTGGCAGTGGCTTCTTCTCCCGCCAAACCACTCCCCACCGGTCGCCGCCCGGCCATCCTCTAGGCCCCCATGCCGAAGCTTTTTCTTCGACGATCCCCACGCCACCGCCCCACCACCTTGGCGACCACGCCCCCACGAACCCTAAGATAGATAGTAGGGTACCTCTCGGTGAGTCCCATTCCTGCTGTTTGGTTCTTCCTTAACTCCCATGAGCCCCCTTGAAAATCGATCGACCCAAAAGTCGATTCATCGATCAAGTGTGGCTAAATCGAGCAAAGATCGCAAGCAAGAGCAAGAGCGAGAGCAAAGAACATGAGCAAGAGCAAGCGCAATAGCAAGAGCAGAACCGAGCAGGGACCGAGAGCAAGAGCAGAGCGGAACATGAAGCGAAGCTAAAGCAAAGAATAGCCTCTTGATGTGGACGTCACCACCGAGGGAGCGATGCCGTGGAGGAAGTGGCCGGCGACGCCGCCGTGGATGGAGCCGCGCCGTGTCGGCTCGGGACCAAGCGCCGGCAGCACCTTGAGATCGAATCAAGAAGAAAATGCGACGATTAGTGTACAACCTCTTTGGTGGTGCAGATTAGGTCGCAGCTTCATCCGAGGAAACGGTGATGATGCTGCTCTTCCGTGGTGCAGGTGAAGACGGCGGTGTGGGAATGAAGGTGGCGCGAAAGACGAGGGAAACATAGGCGCAGCTCCTTGAAGGTGGAGGACGGGGTGGCTGAACCGGCGGGACGACGAGATCCTTATCCGGTATGGTGGATGAGGGACGTCGAGGTGTTACTGTGGACGACCACTACTAAAATCAACGAATTTACCTAGGGCTAAGTCCTTTACCTACAGCCCATTAGCCTCCTCAAGGGAAAGAGTAGTCATGAACAGTACACCCTAGGGGAAGGTGAATTTCCGTGTAAGAAAAATTAGAAAATAATGTCGTCACGACCTCCCGCTCATTTTTGGGTGTTGGCGCACTTTCTTTTGGTCTCCTTCCCCTCTTTCCCCCTTATCTCCCCAAAATGAGCGGCGCCAGACCAAATCTTCCCCTTCTCTGATTTCTACACCAAAGCCGCCCCCCGCCGATTCAACGTCGACCTAAAGCAAGTAGATGGTGGCGGCGCTGGTGCAGGCTGCGCCTGCGCTTTATGTGCCCCTCCTTGACGGCCCCCTTCCCCTCATCTTCCACGCCAGCTACATCCGCCGCAAGGGCGCTGCCATTGGGCACGTGCCCAAGTAGGTTCGCCCTGCTCCAGTGACCGGAGACGGAGAGGAAGCACTGGATCGGCGCCGACAAGGACTGGGCGAGGTCCCCGTGCACCGGATCTGTCATCCCCATAGTGAGAGCAGCCATGGCCTCTCTGTCACCGTGCCTTCTCCCCTTCTCCAACCGTGGATCCACGCCGACGAGCAACGGGCGAGGCCCTCGTGCACCGGATACGTCGTCCCCGGCCGCGGGAGGAGCCGTGGCATCCCGTTCACCGTGCCTTCTCCCCTTCTCCACTTCTCCAACTGTGGATCCACGTCGACGACCCCATAATGCCGAAGGTCCACCCTGCCCACACGCCCAGATCCACCACCACGCCTCCGCTGACAAGGTCCTCCATCTCCCCTTCTCTTGCTGGTTTGAACCAATCTTAGTATTACAATATTTTCTAGAAGCTATTATTTTGCACATCATTAGATTGTAACTGCTCGTTGCATCGGAACATTAGTCTATATGTAACATGAGTCATTGATGCCCACTGTAAAAAAAACTCAAGGTAAATGTCTGTGTGATAGTCTTATTCAGTTAATTTCCTTGCTCGTTAGCCCTTGTTTAGAGTCTGTGTATTCTGTAACATCTCTTCACGTGTCATATTGATATAGAAGGCATTTAGCATTATAATTAAACTAGCTGTGCAGATGCGCCGCGACAGCCCATAACTGATTGAATTGTAGCCTAATAAGTTTTGTGCCGAGTGTGTCTTTGGGTAAACTGTGGAATACAGCAGAAAATGCACAATAGAATTGTTACAATTTATTTAGAATAGTACATGGTAGAGCTAGATGGTCTACGGATACAAATGGAGAGGGATGCTTAATCTGTAATTTGGGTCTTGCGTTGTTGGCATTCATTTGTTGGTGCTGTCTTCATCAGATGAGAGTATGATTATGATGATCCGCTTTTTCTTGCATTCTTCTGTCACTTGAAACTGACAGCAAAATCCTTATACATACTCCATTGAGTAATATCTGTCAGGATTTGCACAATAGTAATGGTAGTTTTCTGTAGGCAAATAATAATGTTCCCATATTGGCAGGCTAAGCTATCATAAGCGAATCTGAATCAGAACGATTGACAGGCTAAAAGAGCAAAGGCCATAGCAACACGGATGGTCATAGGCAAATGAATGTTATGGAACACATCTAACCTAGCTGTGGTAATGCACAGCAAATTATGTCATCCCATAGCAAGCATACCAACTACCGTTGCAAATCCAAATTATTGCGGGTTGTATGCGCTTAGCAAAATATAATGTTGGAGTATATAGTTTTTTTTCAGAAAAGGTGAAAGTACAGAGTTGATAACAAACCTGGTGAATCCTAGAAAGGTAGAGCATCTACAAACGAGTGCTTCAGCTCCTCGTGCATAAACATGATATTCAAGGTGCTTCTTTGTACCATAAAAAGATACTTCTTTCGTCTCCACCAAAAACGCATGGATAGTGTTGTCCTAAAATTAGCTGGAATAGAGTATCAACTACATAGTTATCACCCATCTTATCCAGCAATGAGTAACTAAGTGTGATTAAACTGGCAAACCATATGCAACCATCACTGATGAGAACTGTTTGTATCAAACAATAATATAGATTTGCTGGTTTCCTATTCCAGTATGATGCGAACTATTTCTGCAGTTTTATTAATATACAACATATATTAAAGAACCTCTAGAATTTGTCTTGTGAGAATAAAAAAAGGGGAGAGCGGGAGGAGGTAAGTGGGGTGCACCTGGAGCGATGGTTTGGCGAGGTTGGGATCTGACTGTCGGCTACGTTGAAGACTCAAACATGGGACTACATAGAAAGGCCCCAATCTACGAAGTACATTTATTTCTATCTATGATCACTGGAAAACATATATGCTCACTGAACTGTATTGCTAAAAATTTCTCGTGTATGGTTTTAGACATTTAGAAGTGGTGTTCAGTGAGGTCAACAAACATTCAGTTATTCGTATGTGCTAATTCAAGTAACTGTTTTGTTGAGATGGTTGTGATGTTCTCTTTCTTGATGTAGGGCATTGTCACGTCTGTTCTGGAGATCAAGATGCCTACTGAAACTGCAAGATTATTCTGTGCATGTGTTTCATCAATCATGTGTATGGTAAGTCCTGGTGTGAGCTCATAAAATTAGTAATTGATGATATTTTTTTTCTGAGAGAATTTGATGACCAGTTGTACCTTCGCGCCTTCGACGATCTGTTGTATCTATAGTGGTATATGCAACGAAATTATATATGGTTGATTGACTGCATCATAACACGATGTAGCTGTATGATAAAAGTAACTTAGCAATTGGGATACCATACATGTTCCTGCACTGTTTTGTCAAGTAATGTTTTTATTTTAGAAGGCAACAAAGTGGTATGATAGGAGTGCTTTTCTTATTTCTTGGTAATTTGTACAAACAGATCAATACACTGTTCTATATTTCAGTTACTTACAGGTTATTGCTGTATGTCCATGCTTGTTGTGCTACTCTTAATAAGATGCATATTTTTTTTGTTATTATATGTTGCCCTTTTTATGTTAAAGAGAAGTGCTAAACTTGTAACCATTGCAGCCTCATGTTTGTTCCGACGTTCCTCTTAAGACTTGGATGGGCAACCTGATGAAAGTGTTCAAGGGATGATCGAAGCATATACTTCTCAAGGCCAACATTGTGATGCATGTACATTAAATTAACATGTCGATTGGGAGTGTTTTGGTATAGTAATACTAGCTGATATGTGGTCTGGTCTGCAGCAGATTGTAGATGCAAATTGAAGTGTTCGACTATTTCTACAACTTAATCTAGCTCTTTTTGGATTGATGGGTGGTATGACTGTTTTGTATGATGACTATTCGGTAATTTATAAATTATAGTTGGTATAAATCCAAATATGGTGTGTTGTTACTTACATTGTGATTGTTTGATGCAACATGTTTCTATTATTCGTAAATGGTTGATATGATTTCATGCTTTCCCTAGGGCATTATGGCCCTAGGGATATATACTTCCCACGCCGGCAGAGCTGACCCAATGTATTCTTTCCCTAGAGCATGTGCCCCTAGGTAAAGTGTACTTCCCTAGGGCTGATGAAAAACACTAGGGAAAGCCTTCTTTACCGACTATACTTCACCTAGTGCTCTTTACCTAGGGGAAGCTCTAGGTAAACACTTTACCTAGAGTTTTTTGGCTTTCCCCTAGGGTATTCTGCCCTAGGTAAAATTGTTGATTTTAGTAGTGGACATCGTCGGGGAAGAGGCTCCAGCTGGGTGGCGGACAGAGGAGGGTATGGGGCTTCGCGGGTTTTCGCATCCTTGGTGTATGAATGGGTGGGCGGATGGGATGGGAGTGGGGAACCATGGCTTAGGGACGCTGATACGTCTTCAATGTATCTATAATTTTTGATTGTTCCATGCTATATTATATTCCATTTTGGATGTTTATTGTGCTTTATTATACACTTTTATATTATTTTTGGGACTAACCTATTAACCGGAGGCCCAGCCCAAATTGCTGTTTTTTGCCTATTTCAGTGTTTTGAAGGAAAAGGATATCAAACGGAATCCAAACAGAATGAAACCTTCGGGAACGTGATTTTCAGAACAAACGTGATACAGAGGACTTGGAGTCTACGTAAAGCAATCAACAAGGAGGGCACGAGGTAGGGGGCGCGCCCTCCAGCCTCGTGGGCCTCTCGTGGCTCCACCGACCTACTTCTTCCTCCTATATATACCTACGTACCCCCAAACCATCAGGGGCATCCCACGAAAACCTAATTCCATCGCCGCAACATTCTGTACCCGTGAGATCCCATCTTGGGGCCTTTTCCGGCGTCCTGCCGGAGGGGGCATTGATTACGGAGGGCTTCTACATCAACACCATAGCCTCTCCGATGATGTGTGAGTAGTTTACCTTAGACCTTCGGGTCCATAGTTATTAGCTAGATGGCTTATTCTCTCTCTTTGGATCTCAATACAAAGTTCTCCTTGATTTTCTTGGAGATCTATTCGATGTAATCTTCTTTTGTGGTGTGTTTGTCGAGACCGATGAATTGTGGGTTTATGATCAACATTATCTATAAACAATATTTGAATCTTCTATGAATTCTTTTATGTATGATTGGTTATCTTTGCAAGTCTCTTCGAATTATCAGTTTGGTTTGGCCTACTAGATTGATCTTTCTTGCAATGGGAGAAGTTCTTAGCTTTGGGTTCAATCTTGCGGTGTCCTTTCCCAGTGACAGCATGGGCAACAAGGCACGTATTGTATTGTTGCCATCGAGGATAAAAAGATGGGGTTTATATCATATTGCATGAGTTTATCCCTCTACATCATGTCATCTTGCTTAAAGCATTACTCTGTTCTTATGAACTTAATACTCTAGATGCATGCTGGATAGCGGTCGATGTGTGGAGTAATAGTAGTAGATACAGAATCGTTTTGGTCTACTTGTGCCTATATACATGATCATACTAGATATTCTCATAACTATGCTCAATTCTATCAATTGCTCGACAGTAATTTGTTCACCCACCGTAATACTTATGCTATCTTGAGAGAAGCCACTAGTGAAACCTATGGCCCCCGGGTCTATTTTCCATCATATTAATCTTCCAACACTTAGCTATTTTTATTGCCTTTGCATCTTTATTTCTCTCTATTATAAAAATACCAAAAATATTATCTTATCATATTTATCAGATCTCACTCTCGTAAGTGACCGCGAAGGGATTGACAACCCCTTTATCGTGTTGGTTGCGAGGTTCTTATTTGTTTGTGTATGTGCGTGGGACTCGAGCGTGGTCTCCTACTGGATTGATACCTTGGTTTTCAAAAACTGAAGGAAATACTTACGCTACTTTACTGCATCACCCTTTCCTCTTCAAGGGAAAACCAACGCAGTGCTCAAGAGGTAGCAGACGCGCTTGTCCGAAATGTGGGGTAAGTTATGAAAGTACCCCCACCGATTTGAGCTAGGCGGTTCTTTTGGTTCAGGGGTATCACAGGCATTTCGCGTGTCGGGATTTCACAGGAGGTGGGAGTTTTAGCGCGCGTTGTAATTTTGGAATATCAAGGCGCGGGTTGAGATGGAGGGAGTTGTCGAAGCACAAGGAGACAAAGATATATCTTAAATATTTCGGGGTAAGAAGGCGCGTGTTGAAGAGGCGGGAGTTTTGCAGCACGATAGACAGAGACGCTAGCTTGAAATTTCAGCATAACAAGGCGCGGCTTGAAATTTCGGGAGAACAAGCTTAACATGTACCAAAAAAAGACAATTCGCACCTCATCACTAGAGAGAGCCATGTCCCGTTTTACTATATTACTAAAAATGCATTCATACAACAAAAAACTAAAAAAACAGGACAACAAACATAACGTGTACAGTACCAAAACAATTTGCACTTCCCTCAACAATAAAAAAACAATGTGTATTGTCTAGCATATGGAATAAATTTGAGTACATTTTCCCTGTTTGAATGGGATTGTACTCGGGTTAGTTATACAACCATCTAAATATTATCTTCACAACACATGACATGAATATAGGAGAAGTAAATTCCTATATAAATACGAACTACATGTACATACGATCTCAAATGCAAATATATGTATCCATTTTATGTTAAATTCAAATCACAGTACATGTATGATGTAGCTAGATGTTCGGAATCTAAACCATGTATGATATACTACGTACATTGTGTTTAACACGCACAACGCACACACACAAACACCATTTAGACTAGTAAGGTACACGTGCATTGCACACATGAGATTTGGCAACCAAATTATGCATAAATACCACATTATAGCATGTAAACTTTGAGTCATATATGCATGATGTAGATGTTCGTTTAATTCTTATAGTTCATTTCATTCAAAATCATCCAGTTTTTATAAAAAAGCTAATCTATTTTAAGATTCATGGAATTGTGCGTTGTAAGGCATGAAGTAAAAACAAATAATGGCAAATCATGTAGAAAAACATTTGGGCAATTCTGATATGGAAGATTTTAGAGCAAAGAAGTGCTTGTGTTTTGAGGTTTTAAGTTCAACCATGGAGTCTTCTAGATTGTACACGTGGCAAAATCTGGTGGAATCTAGATGATATCCAACGACCAGTAGTGCTCAAATTTGCCATCTCTACATCATCGGATTGGCGTCATCCAACGACCATCTTTCAAAGTTAAAGTTATCCGCACACTATATAAAAATATAATATATAATATATATGGGGTATAGATATAAATATGTGATGCGAAAGCCACCCATCATCTCCAATTAGAATTGTGTGTCCATGCACGGATGCAATGTGGCCAAACGATGTTTGCCATCGGTATCTCAAATTCAAATCAGTCAAACCTTATTCAATGTGTATACAGTACAACATGCTCATTTCCAAACCACACCGCGCATATCTCAGTTATATTCATGCATGCATGGGTTTCAAACATCATGATCTCTTATTCAAATATTTGAATCCAACTTTACATTGATTATGACCTCACCTAGTCTTTTACACCCACACAGTCGTCTTCTCTTTATGATTGTACCACTAAATTTCTCTCGTGCATGCATGCACACATACTACCAGTCGGCATATCCATCGCACACATGCAATCTTTTTCTTTAGGTCGGTCTCCCATGCATGCACACACACACCTCCCCCTCTCCATCATATCGGGCATTCTTTATCTCTCACGTGCATGCGCAACAATCGATGTTCCTCTATGTGTGTGTATATATAGCTAGGTCTTTCACAGTTTTCCACACAAACCGATCAATCTATATATCTAGTGAGGTCTCACCCTCTTTCCCGCGTCCACATCGATCAATCTATACCTCTCTATATAGGATTACATAGCTAATACACCCACATTAATTATATATCCAACGTCTCCCTCTCATCATCCATGCCTTCCTCTTCATCTCTCGGGCCTTGACGCGATTAAGCGAAGGCGAGGCAGCAAGGGTCCTACCACCCCCCCTAACATCACTATATATCGAGGCTAATATGAATGTGATCATTAGACAATTGCTGGTAAAATGGTTTAAGTTGATGAATTGGCCCTCCTCGTAAAGGATTAGCAATGCTTGGCCCCCTAGCTCATTTATTTTTCATGGCTCCGCCACTGCGCGCAACAGCGCACGTTCTCGCCCCCTCTCTTTAAATATCGATCTCGCACTTGTGCACTCCTTCATAGTCTCCCTCCACTTGGCCCCTCGCACCATCTTCTAGCCCCCCCACCAGAGTTTGCCACATGTACAATCTACCAGACTCCATGGTTGAACTTAAGCATAATGCACAAACCTCAAAACACAAGTGCTTCTCATTTGTTCTAGAATCTTCCGTATCATAACTGCCCAAACTTTTTTTCTAGTTGAATTGCCATTATTTGTTTTTACTTTATACTTTACAACGCACAATTCCATGAACCATAAAATAGATTAAGGGCTTCTTTGATTCAAATGATTTTTGGAGGATTCCAATCCTTAGGAATTTTTCCTATCTTGGTTGTTTGATTCATAGGATTGTAAACCATAGGAACTTTTCCATAGGTTTCATTTGCACTAGATTTCATAGGAAACATCCCATCCACTCAAACCTCTTTGAAAGAATCCTATGTTTTTTCTATTCACAATCAAACACTCGTACAATCCTGTAGGATTCAAGACGACATTCCACTCTAATCCCATGTTTTTCCTATTCCCGCGTTTTGGAAATCCTACGTATCAAAGAGGCCTATCTTTTTTATAAAAACTAATTGATTTCGAATGAGATGAACTATAAGAATTAAACGAAGGTCTACATCAGGCATATATGACTCAGATCTTACATGCTATAGTGTGGTATTTATTCATAATTTGGTTGCCAAATCTGATGCGTGTAATGCACGTGTACCTTACTAGTACTTCGAGTATGTGGAAAACACGTAAATTAGAATTCCAATGGCACACTACACAGTGTATCTCTTACAGTTCATGAAGCCACGTGGCACATGTGGAGGCGTTGTCGCGACCTCCTTGTGTAGATTGATCACAGTGACATGCTGCTGGTTCCAGAAGAATGTACTCGTCCTCTTTGAGCCACACTGGCGGTACATGCACGAAGCGAAGATGTGCACGCACGCCACGCTCGCACACGCGGGTGTCGGTGTAAAAACCGGCGGATCTCGGGTAGGGGGTCCCGATCTGTGCGTCAAGACTGATGGTAACAGGAAGCAAGGGACACATATGTTTACCCAGGTTCGGGCCCTCTCGATGGAGGTAAAACCCTACTTCACCTTGATTAATATTGATGATATGGGTAGTACAAGAGTAGATCTACCACGAGATCGTAGAGGCTAAACCCTAAGAGCTAGCCTATGATGGTATGATTGTAATTGTGATCGGCCTTCTAAGGACCAACCTCTTCGGTTTATATAGGCACCGGAGAGAGCTAGGGTTTACATGGAGTCGGTTACAAGGAAGGAAACATAATATCCGGATCGCCAAGCTTGCCTTCCACGCCAAGGAAAGTCCCATCGGGACACGGGCCGAAGTCTTGAGTCTTGTATCTTCACGCTTCAATAGTCCGGACGTTGTACACAGTCCGGCTGTCCAGATACCCCCTAATCCAGGACTCCTTCAGTAGCCCCTGAACCAGGCTTCAATGACGATGAGTTCGGCGCGCAATATTGTCTTCGGCATTGCAAGGCGGGTTCCTTCTTCGAATACTCCAAAGTACCTGTTACGACGAATAGTGTCCGGATCCACAAGATGGTCTTCACATGGCATAAACCTGATCTGCTGGCAGTCTTCGTGCATCGTGGCCTGGCCCAACGCGAACCGGCGTTTATTACCCCATGACAACTCACATTATGATACGGTTTTATTGGCACGTCCTGTCGGGGCAGAGATTGTGTTCCACTTATTACGGGATTTTTCCATCAATATGGGCGCACGCAACCCCACGACGGCCGTTGGTATAACTCCGTGTGTTTTTAGATAAGCTTCAAACGGCCACTCCAGGGACTCTTGTTATTCATCCCCTTTATAAAAAGGGGTCGAGGCCTATGCCTCTTTTCCACCTTCCTCGCGTCTTCTTGTACCTCGAGTTCTAACACTCGAAACCTAAGCTTCAACACCCCAGATCCGCCGATATGTCCGGATCCGTTCCTCAAGGCCAATGGGTGGCCTCCTTGATCCAAGAGGACGACATTGCGAAGCTTAGGGAGGTCGGACACCTGACCGCCGACATCCAACACAGGCTTCCTGCCCCCGGGCAGGTCATCCCCATGCTGGAGCGTAATGAGTGCGTCGTCTTCATTCATTATAGTGTGCGAGGCCTTCCTCCACGTCACCCCACACTTCAGCTTATGGCTCAAGACCTTCAATGTGAAGCCGAAGATGATCGAGGGGTGATACGCGGAGTCTTGAGGTCTTTGTAACAAGCAGGAACACTGATGCCCCATGGCCAGAGGGTTCTTTCCCAGAAGTATCCGATGTATGGCAACGGAGGTGGTTTTATGTCACGGCTCCCCGAGGCACAAAGTGGGTGGCTGCCCCCGAGTTTCGCTCAGGCCCTCCGTCATAGTTGGCATCTTGGACGGATATAGGACGGAATTGGGGGCCCGCTGGTGATATACCAGTACTGCAGAACCGCATCCGAGAGCTTCTCGAGAGGGACATTAACCTTGTTAGCATAATGCAAGTGATGTTAATCCGACGGATGTTGCCGTGCAAACGCCGGCCTCTCCGGATGTGGGAGTTCAATCCAGAGGGTCCGCGAACTGTTAAGCACTTCTTCGGCCTAAAGATCGAAGGGATGTGCAGATTATTCTTCGGACCGAAAGTAAAGTGTCCGGACACCACCGAGGATGCGGGCCTAAGCTGCAATCGCCTAGATACCCAAGTAAGTAAACTTGATACCGGACATCGTGTTTTGTATTTGTCGTAATCGTTTATCCTGAAAATCACCCGTGGCCAGGAATGGCTCCACAAGGCGGAGAGAATCAGGTGTCCGGCGCCACTTCCCGAAGGCTCGCCTGGTCCCACCATGGCCAAGATGCTTGACCGGGTACTTGGCAGAATGCCCTCAGGGAAAGACAAGGGGAAGAACAAGAAATCGAACTCCACACACTACGCATCCGAACCGGGGGAATTGTTGCCTCCCCTAAGGAGGATAGTCGGAAAGGGGGGGCTAAGGCCTCCTCTCCGCGCGGGAAGAAGAGGGCTGCCTCCGAAGACTCGGAGACGAAGATGCCCAAACCAGTGAAAAAGATATCACCAGGGGGCTCTGCCCCGACGGGCACCCTCACCGCATCGTGCCCACCAACGGGCCAGCCCTCCACCAAGCTGTAAGTCAATTTTTGATTCGAAGGTACTGCGTTTCTCCTAGATGAATAACCAGGATTCGTCTTCCACAGTCCGGCTAGCAGCCCTTCTCAACAGAGTTCGTCTTCGGGGGATCTCCCTCCGGAGATGATGGAGAGCGAGACCCCACCCACCTCTCCGGCTCATGAAGCGGGCGACACCGAGGTGTCGTCACGGAGGAGTCTGGATCTGCCGAAGCCGGAAGCCAATACGCCAGCCCCCCTGAGCCCGGAGCGTTTGGCTCCCATGAGGGGCGATGGGGAGGGTCCGGCACAGTTCGATGTCCGGCGGACGTCTTGTGACGCCTCTTTGGAGCGAAGCTGCGCTCTCGAGGAGCACCACTCATTAATGAGCGCGGTGCTCAAGAAGATTTCGTCACTTCTAAGCGGTTTGAATGAAGCATTTACAAGTCTGCTCAGAGGCTTTGAGGTATGTAGTGAAGAGTACACTATTTTTGGCTGTGAGGCACGCGTTAGGTGTGCTCCATATAGATAGTAGCCCCTGAGACTCTGGTTGCCTGCCCTAGGCGGCAAACGGGGGATCATAAATTGATGACTGCATTGTAAATATGTGCAGGTACCTGCGGGTCCGGCCGCCGACCAGTCCGTTGAAGTTTCCGAACTGACCAGGCAGATTCGATCGATTGATTCCGATATCACGCTGGTGAACGAGCGGCTGGACAAATCACAAGGTATGTGCTCTGCCCTCCTTTGTATAGGAAAATATGGAGGCGACATGATATTAGTGTAATATGTTCGGACTGCAGATGGTGCTGCTGCCGTGGAGGCCCTGAGGGCGGAGCTTGCTCAAGCCAAGGAACAAGCTCGGGTTAGCAATGCGGCTGCCCTAAAGGCGGCCGAAGAATTGAGAGCCGAACAGGCTGCTCATCGCCGTAGCGAGGAAAAGGTAGCCGAAATGGCTATGGAGTTAAAAAATGCCACTGACCGGTATGAACTCCTTAAAAAGGAGCATAAGGATAGTTTGGCCGAGCTAGACAAGGCGCGTAATGCCACCAAGGAAATACGTACCGTGCTCAGGGGTGCGCGGGAGGAACTTCAACAGGCCGGTAAAATCGCGACTAGAGGCTGACGGTGTCCTGGACTAGGGGGTACTCACCACGTCGTCTCCCGATCAGTTGGATTGGGCTGCGGACCCCCATGGCCGTACACTCATGGGCCAGTTCGGACAACCCCTGCCGCATACAAGGAAGACTCCATAAGACTTGGCGCCCAAGACAAGGACTCTCCTAAACCCTAGGCCTCCGGTGTCTTATATATACCGAGGCCAGGCTAGTCAATAGACAATCTCATATTCATTGCTATCATCTCGTGGTAGACATATGTACTCTGTACTACACCGATATGAATACAATCAAAAGCAGCATGTAGGGTATTATCTCATCACGAGAGCCCGAAGCTGGGTAAAACCCCGTGTCCATGTTACCATCGCTCCATGACGCCTAGCTTAGGACCCCTACTACGAGATACACCAGATATTGAACCGACATTGGTGCTTTCATTGAGAGCCTGCTGGGTGATCGTCATGGATCGATGGGATGATCAGGTGATATTTTTTCAGTAAAGATTTTATTTGATGTAATTTATCTCTTTAGCAAAATCGTTGTTGTGTCGTGCTACTTTGATTACAGGAGGATTGAGAAAATTTTAAGCAGGGACAGCCCTGTCCGCCGCCGGACAGTACGTCCGATCCGATGATAATGAGGACGACCCACGCACGGTAGTACTTTGCAGGGTGTCCAACTTGAATTCAACCATGCAGCTGACAGGGAGATTCAATCCTTCCTTTTCTTTACCTTCTTTATTAATCAAGTGTGGAGGCGGTCTCCCCTTTTGTCTTGTAGTATATATCATCCATGCACCTTTTCTATTACTAGATTGATTTGGTCCGTGCGTGGGTAGTACTATACCGTACTTGCTAAAACCCACGTGGGATGCTATTCCTCCTGCATGGATTATACTGCTGTATGTATATAGATCACACTACGGCCTATGTTCGCGTCCGCTACTCATTACATCGGATCCGGACTCAATCTGGCCGCGGACAATCCAGCCGAAGAGATAGTGCAGAGCAGTGCACCGATCAGAGCTCGGCTCGATGGCAGCACACCACACATGTTCAGTACGGTTCAGTTCGCGCGTTGGCTTTGGTCTGCTAAGGTAAATGCCGCGGTGAACATGTTTTATCTTTCCCTAACTGTTCGGTTAGCTCCTAAAATTATTGCACACGTAATATCTTCGTTGTTTTGCATCGCATTATTTTTGCAGTAGATACTTTTCCGACATATGTGTGGCGGCGGCAGTGCGGCCAGCCTCTCACCGTCACCTAGGCCAGCCGACCCGTGTCGACATCACCGTGCCACAACATCGTCATACCATCGAGCCGACCTCGACGATCAGCCGGACTATTCACTTCGTATATATTAATTATGCACCTTTTTTTCACTATTATTATTTCTTGGTTGCACTACTTTGTGTGTGCAGACAATCTACCTCGGCAAGGCGATATCGTCGTCCCGCCAACGTTGGCCAAGTCGTGGCGTCGCGTCGACGCGTGTCCCTGTGTCAACTTTTCACATAGCGGCTCCGCCGGGCTGACCTTGATGCTCAGGCCATATCTCTTTCATTATTTACTTCACTTATATTAATTAAGTAGAGGAATTTTTTTATATACATTATTATCTTTATTTGTCATTTCTTTTGGTTTGCACTATTTTACATGTGCAGGCAATTGACTTAATCGGGCCGCACTATCCCCTCGGCGTGGTGTCCTCGCCGTCCACCTCCGTCGACCGAATTGTGTCGTCGCCTTGGAGAGCTGCCCTGTGTTGGCAACCCCACATCATAACTTCATCAACCTACTCGGCCGAAGACCCCAGTGTCATCCGCCGACCTGCTCCATCACCTCGGCTAGACTGGGGGCTTCACCTCTTCGGAGTGCCGAGGTCTTCGCTCGGCCACATCGGGCTTGGGGGTTGAGACTTCCTCCCACATCGAGCTCGGACTGCGCCATCAATGCCGAACACATTAACCAGCTTAGTCGCTTTCATGCTCAAAAACTTTTAGTTTTATATTTTGTTCAGTTCGACCAAGCATTATACTTTTTTGGCAAAAAGTTGCTTGTGAAAAACTTCCTTGTCCAAACTTTGTTTGTGACACACATATTCAAATACCCCGTTTATCTGGGGGCTCCCTTGATGGAGCTTTTCCTCTTGCGTATGATTATAATTGTACGGCTTCGTTCCTTGTTCGTGTATTACACCACAATATGCACCATATTGACCTAAGTGTTCCGCAAGTTGGGTTGTCTGGCTCTCTGTGCTTACCCCTACGTTCCCGATTGTTTGGCTAGGGAGTAAAGGGAGCACCTCTGCGATTGTACGATCGGTTCATCCGAGCCGGACCTCAGACTGGGTGAAGCCAAAAGCTAGCACTCTTACTGTTTTCAATCATGGTCGGCACACAACGGAACTCATGAGTACAAAAAATCTATTGCTCAAGTCTCATATTAACAATGAGCACCAAAGAAAGGTATCGGTGGGGGTACTATTTTCTTCGAAGATGCTTCTTACACTTTATTAGTAATATAGCATAAGTTCCCTGAGCGCTTTATGTCTCGTTATGACCTTATGACCTGATTGCACGGTTATCGGAAACACCGTCGATATTCTCGGCGAATTGGAGTACATAACACTTTTTGGTCCTTGACCGAAGAGGGAGAAGCCGACGGTCGGTTAAGACGCGTTTAAAGTTCGGGTGAACATATAGATATGATATAAGTACTTCGATACATACAATCATTCTTTTACCCAAGTCACTCGGGGCTCTTAAATTTATGAGAGCTGTTTTATAATAAGTGTTCTTCTTCTTAGTCGTTGCAAAGTCTTTTTTCTATCACTCCTTTTTTCGACACAAGTGTGTGGTCAATAGCCGAGGGGCCTAATTTCTCTCTCGAAGCCGCTAAAGTTTGCTAAACTGGCCTAGTGAGAAGTACTCCGCCTTCGAATAGGAGGTTGAAGCCGTAGGCTGACCCGCTTGAAGTCTTGAGATAGGATGTGTCATGTTAAAGCACAACAAAAGCACAATTCTTTTTTTCTAAGACCAATTTTCTGATTGACACCGAACAATTGATCTAGTTCGGACGTCGAGTTTTCTTGGCGTTTTGGTTTTCCAATCCTATGGCACTTTTCAACTATTTGTGTGTTTTCCGCATAAGTCTCGCGATTACAACGCCGACACCTTTAGAGATTCGGCAAAAATCTCGGATATTGCTATATATGCATCATTTTCGAATTGTGTCTTCGGTCAATAGTTGGGTTGCCCGGCTCCTGTGCTTGCCTCCTACATTTCGCTTTGTTCGGTTAGGTGTGCAAAAGGAGAACCACTGCGATTGTGCTTCCAGCTCGCATGGTTAAGCACCTCGGTGGAGAAAGCCGAAAACTGACTTTCACAATAAGCGTAAACTGGTCAGCGGTCCGATGACTGTATTAAATGACGGGTCGATCATAACATTGGCCGAAGTGTTTATGGCTTGACCTTGGCTGTCGCCGAACACTAAGCGGGGGGCTACTTGCTGGCCTCCCAACTTTAAGCTCATATGACTAAGTAAAAGTTATAAAGCCCGCATATCTGATTGCCTCGTTTCCGCCAACACAGCCGCCTTCGGGCACCGAGACGTCGGCTAAAGGGTTGTTTTGTTATGTCAGAAACACCCCGTGTAGCCTCTACAAGGGGGTAGAAGCCGACGATGGGCCACTTTCAGATTATAAACGGTCGCAACAGAACTGAAAATTTGGGTTCATTTAGACCACAGAGTTTAGAAGCTTTCCCCGAACTAAATCCTCAGTATTTTCCTCCCACATTGATCGGAGCTGAGGTTTCATGATCATGCTTAGCATGACAACCCAAAGAAAGAAACTGATAGCGGGATTATTTTCTTTGGAAGATGTTTCTTACATTATAAAGTAATATAACATATCTCCCCGCGTACCTGTGTTTATAAAACCGTATGGCCGGATTGCCTTGTTTGCCGTAAATCTTGCCCTCATAAAGGCTTTATAAAGTAGGACAAACACTCCTCAGCTGCTGGCCGAGGAAGTTGAAGCTGATGGTCGGTCAACAAAGTTTTGTACAATGCGGATCCGAGCATTAATGACGTAAAGTACTTGGATACATCGAGTCATTACACATAATTTGTGATTTTACTATGGATATCGATCCTTAATTCGGCCTCCCGTGCCCGCATTAAGGCTCGAGGGCTACTAGGCTTCGGGCTTATTATTTAAAAACATTAAAAGGGCACATCGATCCCCTGATCTGGTGTTGCCACCCGACCAGTGTCTCGGGGGCTACTTCATTGACAATCCTATGCAGAAAATTTAAAGCGCAATATAGTTTTCGAGGAGATTATTATCCTCAGGTTGGTCGGCCGCACCCAACCTGAGTCTCGAGGACTTTGCACACCTCGTTTCTATTCCTAAGTATGCTGCCGAGCTGGGAATTGATCCCCAGGCTAATTTTATAAATCGACCTGAGTCTCAGGGGCTACTAGGGTCAGCGGTTTGATTTCTTCCTTCAGGTGCATCCCTTATATTGGGCCAACACGCACCTTGAGGGCTACTGGCTATACATCTCGGCAGATATTACATTGCATAATTCAGAATTAAATTCATAAAAAACAGCCCATGGCCGAGGTGGTACTCCACCTCAGATACAATCCGGCGTTGGTGCTCGACTACAATAGACACCCCGGAAGCAGTCCGGCATAAAGCTCAGACGCTAGTGGCTGGCTCCGTAGAGGGCATTTCCGGCATTAAGCTCGGCTAAACTCCTTCAACTTTTTTGAACCAAGGTGATCTGTGACACCTCGAACATAGTCCGGCGTTGGAGCTTGGACATAGTCTGGCGTTGGAGCTCGGATACATTCCGGTGTTGGAGCTCGGACGCGGTCCGGCGTTGGTGCTCGGCTGCTAAAGATACCTTGAATACAGTCCGACGTTGGAGCTCGGACGCAAGAGGACGTTGCCGCTCGGGAACAACTTCAAACCCAAGGCGTGGCATAAAAATAACAAGGCATTGATAAAGGCCGGAAAATTAAAGGGGATCCTCGGATACCCGATGTGTAAACTCTTCGGATGCGCTTCGGCGATCCTCAAGATCGAAGATGAGAAGATTTGTTGAACCAGTTTTCAAGACCGACGACCGAAGATGAAGAACAGTTCGGAAGAATCGAGAAGCATCCCCAACTTGAAGACTGGTTCAGGGGGATACTGACGGTGTCCTAGACTAGGGGGTACTCACCACGTCGTCTCCTGATCAGTTGGATTGGGCCGAGGACCCCCATGGTCGTACACTCATGGTCCAGTTCGGACAACCCCTGCCGCATACAAGGAAGACTCCACAAGACTTGGCGCCCAAGACAAGGACTCTCCTAAACCCTAGGCCTCCGGTGTCTTATATATACCGAGGCCAGGCTAGTCAATAGACAATCTCATATTCATTGCTATCATCTCGTGGTAGACATATGTACTCTGTACTACACCGATATGAATACAATCAAAAGCAGCATGTAGGGTATTATCTCATCAAGAGAGCCCGAAGCTGGGTAAAACACCGTGTCCATGTTACCATCGCTCCAAGACGCCTAGCTTAGGACCCCTACTACGAGATACGTCGGACATTGAACCGACAGAGGCTCCTACTTGCTACGGACGAAGTTTTCGATCCAAAGTACGCTCCCCTGGATGGGCGCTGGAGTCTCCTGCGACGCCGTGTCGGATTTGGCGAAGAAATACGGCTGACGCTGCCAAGTTCTTCAAGGATCAGGGTGATAAGGAAGTGGAGAAGCTTTTCTGGTCGCAATTCAGTGCTCCCACTCGCCCACTGTCGTTAAGTGACAAGATGGCTGCTGTAGCGGAGCTTCACAGGCTGTCCGGTCTTGCAATGCGGTCTGTGATAGACCATCTTTGGCCGAAAGGGCCTAAGCCGGACAGTTACTTTGGCTTGGTGCAGCAATTCCTCGGGGCCGTGCCTCGGATCGACGCCATGAGGAGGTCGGCGTGCATAGAGGGTGCACGAATGGCTCTTGCCCATGTTAAAGCCTATTGGACGGATATGGAGGCCACCATTATAGCGACCCAAGATCCGGCGGGGGGCCAATATCCGGCCGAGCATTACTTGGCGCAGGTCACAGAAGGTGCCCGCCTAATAGAGGCGCAATGCTCGAAGAATGTCTTATTCGAGTGATGAATCGAATCATTGTAAGAACAATGTTATTTTGGTTATAAGGCTATATTTATACTTTTTGCCCGAAAGTATTATTGTGTCCCCTGTGCGGCCGTTTACATATATATATATATATATATATATATATATATATGAATGTGTAATCCGAAAGATAGCAGTCGTCGGCTTCAGCCCCCACGCAAACAAAGCGGGGTGTTACAAAAATATGCTTAATCACACTTGATCCAACGTCTTGGTCCATGAAGGAGGTGATCGCCGCGTCGAACTAGGCAATCGGACTGTATAGGCTGTAACACTTTCTCTTAGCCATCGGAATCTAATGTTGGGGCTACTATGTAGCCCCTGGTACATTCGTGCATCCGAATCTTGTGGCGTGTGTACATGACCGGAAGCGGTCCTTCGTTAATCTTGGAGGGATCCTAAAGATTACGATAAGTCTTGAGTGGTTGAACAGTCTCTCATTGTATCATGACAGTCAGTTTTGGATTTCTTTACCGAGGTGCTCGTCCGAATAACCGTGGCACAACCGCTGTAGTTCTCCTTTGGCCACCTTAGCCGATAATAACGAAAGCGTAAAGGCGGCAAACCCGAGCCGAGCAAACCCAACATTTGACCAAAGACATGATTCGAGCTGCTGCATATAAGGCCAAACTCGTGACGCCGAACACTCCCGAAGGTGTTCGGACTTTATAGTAGACGATGGGCTCAAGAATGCCCATTCATTATAAACCCTGTGTTTCCAGGTACGTTCGTTAATCTGTCGTGGCAAAAATGCCAAAAATGGCAGTATCCTCTATGGGTATGGAACCCATGGGATGGTTAAACAACAAGAGGCATTAGAAAAGGTTTACACAGGGGCTTAATCTAAAAAGAAACCTGTTGAACGGGGCCCTGCTGCACGTTTGCGCCTTTGTCTCCGTTGTGCCGTATCCTGGAAGGGTATCGCGCGAAAGTTGTATGCGGAAAAAGGAAAATCATAGGAGGTTACAACTTTAGTACGTGATGGATAAATGTGTAAGCCATTGGCCTGCCAATAAGGTTGACCCAAGTGTGGGGTTTTATTAGGTAGTTATAGCCCCTGGTATCCGCTATAGGATTACATATACGGTGCCCTGGTTCGATCTGGGCTACGGACTCGTCTAACCGTGTCCTTGGTCTTAACAACCGGTCATATTTTTTGATGTTGGAGGTCGCTTATAGTCCGGCCGCGAGGGTCGTCGCGTGTTCCTCTGGGCGTGATGAGCGCTCTAATATTCCACTAACGGTGCTGACGCCACGTGGACCGGGCATCTTGAGTGTAAGGTAGCCATAGTGCGGCAATGCGTTGAAACAGGCGAAGGCCGTTCTTCCAAGCAATGCATGATAGTTGCTTTGGAAGGGTGCGATGATGAAGAGTAGCTCTTCGCTTCTGGAGTTGCCTGGAGAGCCGAATGTTACCTCCAGTACAACGGAGCCCCTGCTGTGGGCTTCAATGCCTGGTATCACCCCTTCAAAGGTGGTGTCGCTTTGGTTATTTCTGGATGGGTCTATTCCCATCCTGCGGATAGTGTCCTCATACATTAAATTGAGACTGCTACCACCGTCCATGAGGACGTGGGTGAGATGGTATCCGTTGATTATTGGGTCAAGCACCAAGGCCTCTGATCCTCCGTGTTGAATACTAGTTCGGTCGTCCAGGTGATCGAAGGTGATCGGATAGGGCATCCAGTGGTTAGGTGTGAGTGCGATGGGCTCTATATCGAGCGCGTCTCTATGCGTGCGTTCGTGCCTCCTCATGGATGTGTGAGTCGCGTGGATCATGTTCACTGTTTTAACCTCTGGCAGAAATTTTTTCTATCCCTCAGTGTTCGGCTGGCGAGGTTCGTCCTCGTCTTCACTTGGTGTTTCCCTTCCCTTGTGTTCGGCATTTAATTTGCCGGCCTGCTTGAAGACCCAGCACTCTGTGTGCGTGTGGTTCGCAGGTTTGTCGAAGTGCCATGAATTTGGCATAGTCTTTCTAGGACTCTATTCAGACCGGACGGTCCCTCTTTACTGCCTTTAAATGGCTTCTTTTGCTGATCAGGCCGAGAGCCCCTGAATCCGGCATTAACCATCGTGTTATCCGGGCTCTCTTCCTTGTTTTGGCGTTTGTTTTTATGACGCCATGGCTTCCCGTTGCCATCCCTTATTTTGGATGTCTTTGGGGTCATTTAGTGCCTTCTGGGTTTGCCGGCTATCCTCCTGCACGCATAAAAGCGGGTCATGAGGCTTGTTAAGGCTGCCATTGTCCTCAGCTTTTCCTGGCCGAGGTGTCTGGCGAGCCATTCGTCGCGGTTGCTATGTTTGAATGCCGCTAGAGCTTCAGCGTCCGGACAGTCGACAATTTGGTTCTTCTTAGTGAGGAATCTGTTCCAAAGCTTGCGGGCGGACTCTCCGGGTTGTTGGATTATGTGGCTTAGATCGTCCGCATCCGGAGGCCGAACATAGGTCCGTTGAAAATTGGTCCTGAAAGCGTCCTCGAGTTCCTCCGAACTCCCAATTGAATTTTCGGGGAGGCTTTTCAACCAGTGTCGGGCTGGTCCCTTCAGTTTGAGGGGAAGGCATTTGATGGCGTGGAGGTCATCCCCACGAGCCATATGTATATGCAGGATAAAATCCTCAATCCGGACACACAGGTGCAATCGTTCCATCGTATGCCTCTATGTTCACGGGTTTAAAGCCACATGGAAATTAAATGGTCCAGTACTTCTTCGGTGAAGCACAGGGGGTGAGCAGCCCCTCTGTATCTGGACGTGCTGTGACATGCCGTAGGCTGTTGTTGTGTCCGGTGTTTATTCCGGACTGGTATTCGATTGGCATAATCGTTTTGGTGACCAAAGTCCCTCGTCGGGGTGCGTCCTTTGGATCCATAAATGGACCTGGCCGCGCCGGCTTTCTTATTCAGGTGTTCACGTGGATGCGTCTTGGCGTCGATGGCCGCTTTGTTGCGGTTATGAAGTGGTACAACCGTCGCCGAATTCTGGCAGTAGCTTGTGTTTTGGATAGCTCTTTGTATGGCAATCATCGCCGTATCTTTCTTCAGTGTCTAGCACTTTATTCCATCTACGGTTGAGCGTCTCCTGTGCGGCTTTGAGCCATTGCTTCTGCTTATTTAGACTTCTTGCGGTGGCCATAAGCTTTCTGTGGAGGTTATCTCGTTCCACGTGTTTTTCCGAGATTGCATCATTATCCGGACTATTTTCCTGCGCTGGTTCGTTTTGATGACCTCGTCCATCGAGATCATTGTCCTCGGGCGTCTGCTCCGAACTGTGTTCAGGGTGACTTGGTTCATCCTGCTCCATCGCTGGGTCCGTATGGTCGTTGTTGCCTTCGGAGTTGATTGTAGTGTCGATCCTTCTGGCACGCTTGTCACTATTTTTGCTATTGCTAGACTTAGAACGGCGTCTGCGCCGTCGCTTTGGCTTTTGTCCGGGGGTTTTATCGTCCGGATTGTCGCCTTTGTCATCTTTGGGCGTATTCACCATGTATATGTCGTGTGACGAGGGGGAAGTCCGGCGCCCCATAGATTCCGAATCTTCTCCTGCATAAATCGTCCATCTTGTCGATGTCTTGAGTCGAAGTCGAACACGTCGGTTAAATCATCGACCGTGGCTATGAAGTGGGTGGTGGGTGCGCAACGAATTTCTTCGTCGCCGCTTCCCCTCGAACCGGACATAGTTTGGCCAGAAATTTCTGTCAAAGAGAGTTTTCAACGAAGTTGACATGTCGCCAAAGGCGAGTCTTTGAAAAGATGTCCGCGCGGTGAACTCCATTATCGGAGCCCAACCTGGCTCGACCGACTCGGGAGTGTGCGGACGGACTCAACATCCGGATCTGAATCCGGAATTAGGAGTCATAGGCCACCACAGGTAAGGCCGTGTTCGGCTCCACCGCCCGATAAGTGTGCGACCTGCGGGCGGGTCCAGCCCTCCGTCCACGAACAGCAGCGGCTGTTCGGATTTAGGTCCGAGGCTACTGCGGGGGTGATAACCCGAGCTTTGTCCGACAGTAGGCCTAAGCCGTGCTTGTCGTGACTGTCCGGTGCTCCTGGCATAGGCCCAAATCCATCGAAGATCAAGTCCCCGTGGATGTCCGCCATGTAGTTCAGGTTTCCGAACCTAACCTGGTGGCCAGGGGCGTAGCTGTCGATCTGATCCAGATGGCCAAGCAAGTTGGCCCTAGTGCGAAGCCGCTGAACACGAAGATCTGTCCGGGGGGGAAAGTCTCGCCCTGGACAGCGTCGTTGACGATGATTGAAGGGGCCATCAAGCCTGACAGCGTCGACACAAAGGAACTCTCAATGAAAGCACCAATGTCGGTGTCAAAACTGGCGGATCTCGGGTAGGGGGTCCCGATCTGTGCATCAAGGCTGATGGTAACAGGAAGCAAGGGACACAGATGTTTACCTGAGTTCGGGCCCTCTCGATGGAGGTAAAACCCTACTTCACCTTGATTAATATTGATGATATGGGTAGTACAAGATTAGATCTACCACGAGATCGTAGAGGCTAAACCCTAAGAGCTAGCCTATGATGGTATGATTGTAATTGTGATCGGCCTTCTAGGGACCAACCTCTCCAGTTTATATAGGCACCGGAGAGAGCTAGGGTTTACATGGAGTCGGTTACAAGGAAGGAAACATAATATCCGGATCGCCAAGCTTGCCTTCCACGCCAAGGAAAGTCCCATCCGGACACGGGCCGAAGTCTTGAGTCTTGTATCTTCACGCTTCAATAGTTGAGACGTTGTACACGATCCGGCTGTCCGGATACCCCTAATCGAGGACTCCTCGTGGTACCTTTGGCGGACGCAATTTTGTATGAAGATCCACCCCATGTGATAATTTGACACGTGTAAAGTCCTTCACTTCATTGATGGTCAATTAATACAGCGCATGCAAATTGAGTGGACGTGAGGGCGAAAGAAAGACATTACTACTCCACTGTGCGCATGCGAGTAGTGAAATCATGGGTTGATAGTACTTCCATGGGTATCCTTCAGTATTTTGTGCCAATTTTTGACCATATAGATGGAGTAACATAATATTTATGCATGTTATATAAAGTGGCACAAAAAAAGGGGGACAATAAACCAGGACACAGGCAGCATGATCATTTTTTGCCAGGGCTACTGTTGGTGGCATTTGTATTTAAATATGGATGGAGTGGAGTAGTACTATCTTTATCTTAGCCTCGTAGGGCTCTCCCAGCGCCTAGGCTCGCCTCCCCGCCTCGCCCACCGGATCCCGCCATGGATAATCCCTTAGATCACAGGATCCCGTGGGCTGCCCTCTCGCTGCGGCCCACAGAACTGCCGCCTTTGAGCGAAACCCACATGTATTTTAGAGGGGATCCATTGCTCTGGAATCACAGATCGGTGGCGCCGGAGGACATGCCAGGGCTGCGTTTCAGGTGGTGGGCAACAAGGGAAAATCAGATCGAGGAAGCGTCGCATAGACTGGAGAGAAGTTCCAAGGAGCTGCGCCTGGCGCAACACAAGGCGGAGGCGCTAGTCGATCTCAGGGGAGAGATGCTGAGGGATGTCAGCATCTAGCAGCGTCGCGTTGATTTCGAGCTAGGGCTAATGGCAGAGACCATATTCACGGAGTCGAATTTGTAAGAAAGAACGCGCATGCCTGCGCAATGGCATGAGCAGTCGGTGCAACTGTTCAAATGGGTGGTAGGAGAAGCCAAATCCCGGGACCAGTTGCGGTGGCACCACTGGGCATGCATCGTAGGCGAGGTGAGCTGCCCTCCTTCCCCGCCAGCGATGCAGTGACCTAGTCGGTTGCTGCTGCAGTGAACTTGCAATGCCATGTCGGTTTGCAACCTTGACAATCACTCCATCTATATGTATTCTATTCCTTTGAAAATACTTGGTCGTTTGGAAAAATATGGTAATTGATTTATCACTAGTTTTAGAATGCTTGGTCATGACAATCAGCGAAGCCACAACGAGAAGTCTCCATCGCGTAATACTTTATGGTCGGGCACCAACAGACGGTCGGTCGGACCCGCGTCTCACCGAACACTACTAGGAAAAGGGCTATAGATAGGATTGACACTAATGGCGCACCAGGGAAGTAGTGCGCCACTACTATATACTAATGGCGCACGGTTGGTGATGCGCCATTAGTGTGAAAAACACTAATGGCGCACCACACAAAAGGTGCGCCACTAGTTATAATTTTTTTTCATTTTTACATACATACTAATGGAGCATCGGGGAAGTGCGCCATTACTAGTTCTAACTAGTAATGGCGCACTGCATGTGGAGTGCGCCAAGATCAATTTTTTATTCTTTTTTTGCAAAACTACTAATGGCGCACCGCCACTGGTGCGCCATTAGTAAGCTTCCCCACTCCACCTATTTCCCTCCTCCCTTCCTCCCCAACCGACACGCCGCCTTGACGCCCATCCGTCCCCTCCGTCCCCTGCCGCCTCGACCCCCCGCCCTGCGCCCCACCACTGCAGCTCCCCAGCGCCGCCCCCATGCCCCAGCGCCCGAGCCGAAGGAGGAGGACCAGGAGAAGGACGAGGAGGAGGAGGAGATCGCTCCAGTGCAGCCTCGCCGCTCGCCAGGAGAGCGGGCAGCCTGCTCCACCACTACGGCCACTCCGGCCGGCGACCGCGCGGCGTCCTGCAGCGAGGTGCTTCCCTTCACCCCACACCCTCTGCATTCTTCTCCCACTCCCTCCCTGTTCGCCGCACCCACCCGCTCCCCCTTTTCGCTGCGGGACCCCCTCCAGCCCGGCGACCGACGGTGATTCAAGGCGGCGGCGGCTGCCAGCGAGGTTACTCCCGCACCACCTCGTCGCTCGTCTCATCCGCTTGCGGATCCTAGGTTTTGGCCCCGGTTTGCGTCGTCTGGCGAACCCTAGGTTTTGTTAAGTAAGATGAAATAGGGTTCTTTGTTGAGGGGGATTTGGGAGAGGAGAGGCATAATGGGCCACATTATGTGTGGACTAATCGATTCTGGTAGCATCGGTCAAGCCGTGTGCGTGCAAATTGCAAAGAGCAAGCTCTCCGCCTCCTATCTGTCTATCTTTGTGTCTTTGGAACAACGAAAAGAAGGGCCAAAGTTTCCTTTTCCTTGGCCGGGTAAAAAGGGTTAATTGATTTTTTTGGAGTCAAAGTGTTAATTGATTTTGTTATGTGAAGAACGAGGAATTCAGTGAAGTACTATACTCCAGTGTGCAGAAACTCATTGAATTACTCCAGTTTGCAAAAATTCTATACTCCAGTATTTGTTAATTTTGAAGTACATCTGTCTAGCTTAAATGGAGTAGCTTAAAATTAACTAAACCCATGTGTGCTTGGAGTAATTAAAATTAACTTGTGCTTGTGCAGCAATGTCCTCTCTTCCTCTCTTCTTTTTAGTAAAGTGTAGAAGTAATTAAAATTAACTGAGACCATTTATGTTAATTAAAATTAAATGGAATCTCTCTTTTCCTTTACTCTGAAGGCTTATGTTTATCTAAGCATCCCTTGATGAGGTGTTGCAATCTGCACTAGAGCTTGTGCAGTTCTGAGTTAGCAGGGACGGTGATTAGGCACAAGGAGATCAAGATCCGAAGTTCGTAACACTAGCCAAGGCTTTTGAACACCAGTCTTCAGTACACTTGCGACTTACATAACCAAGCATTATATAAGGATCACAAACTTTGTCCACTGTTGAAGCTGTTGATGCCCAAAATTTGAAAGAAATGCTTTTCCAGAAATCAATTTATTGTTGTATATAAACTCTGTGAGATAATCAATTGTGGTTGGTCCCTTTGTATGTCAAACTGTATGTCAAAACTCAAAACTGAAAAACTATCAAAACTACTCATGCTAAATTTTCCATCGATTTGTGTCTACATATTGCTGTCAAAATATCATAGTAATGATCATCTAGTCAGATGTGTGCACAGATTGCTGTTACATGTTCATTTTGGTCATTTAGTGAGATAATGGTCATTTTGGAGATGCCATATGAAGATTTTAGGGTCATTTTGGAATAATGGTCATTTAGTAATGCGAAACATTGACTATTACTATGGCAAGTATTGTGTCAAGTACTCCATGTGTTTTTGTTGGCAGTTTATCATGAAATTGTGTTTATGGTCATTTAGTAATTCAGTCAAATATTGTCTCAAATATGTGGAGTCTTTGGGCCCAGGACTAGTAGTATTGTGTCATTCTCTTCTCTTCTCTGGCTGTAGCATTTCGGTTTAACAGTGGATCTCTGTGGGCCTGTAGCATTTCGATTTACCATGGGCAAGAGATGGAGGTGGCTGAGGATGACCTAGCGATGGTCGTGCTGAAGGTGGCCTCGCGATGGTGGTGGTGCTGACAATGACCACGCACCGGTGGTGGCACCCCGATCCCACAGCTGGGCGACATGACCACGCCAATTGTGGTAGAAGACTACATCCCACTGCCTCCACTGCCTCCACCGCCTCGCCTCTCTTGGCGCATCATGCCGAGGAAGGAGAAGGAGAAGGAGAAGAACAATGCATGAGAACTGAACTTTGTCAGGTATGTCAGATCTCCAAAATGATATATATATACTTAGTTACCTATGTTATCTCTAATATTCTTAGTTTCCTATAGGTTAGCTTCATTTTACCTAAGTTGGCTCTAATATGCTAACTTAGAGCTTAATTATATGCTTAGTTTCCTATAGGTTAGCTCCAATACAACTTATGTTAGCACAAAATGATCAAGTTTACATAATAAGCTTATAGTCTTCTTCTTATTCTTCTTCTTTTCCAAAATGACATAGGTTAGCTTCATTTTACCTAAGTTGGCTGGCTCTAATATGCTAACTTAGAGCTTATATGCTTAGTTTCCTATAGGTTAGCTCCAAAATAACTTATGTTAGCACAAAATGATCAAGTTTACATAATAAGCTTATAGTCTTCATCTTATTCTTTTCCAAAATTCTTCTTCTTATTCTTCTAGTGTTCTTCTTCTTCTAGTATTCTTCTAGTCTTCTTCTTCTTCTTCTTCTTCTTCTTCTAACTTGTTTATCATTTTGCAGATTTGATTTAATTCATGGAAGCTTGCATGGATGGAGTGCTTCTTTTCCATCTGTGTTTTTATTTTGTATCAATGTGAAACTTTTGTGAATTGATGGATAACGGTGTTGGATGAACAATGTGAAACTTTTGTAATATGTAACGATGGAACTATGTGTTGGCTATGTATGTATATATGATGGAACTTGTGTGTTGGCTATGATTGTTATATGGATGCTTGTTGTATATATATGTGTTGGATTTCTCATATGTGAAATAGTGACCGACATTAAGAAAAAAATTTAAAAATTGTTACTAATGGCGCACTACCATGTGGTGCGCCATTAGTATAGCAAACACTAGTGGCGCACTATGGGCAAAACTAATGGCGCCTTTGCGTGGTGCGCCATTAGTACACCAGATACTAATGGCGCACCGATTGGTGCGCCATTAGTAAAAACTACTAGTGGCGTGATACTAATGGCGCACCGGTAGTGCGCCATTAGTAAGAAAAACCGGTGCGCCATTAGTAGGCCTTTTCCTAGTAGTGGAAGGGACACGCATCGGCTTGGTCTGACATGTTCGACCAGTTACATCATTGACTTGTGCGACCGCCTTTGAGCAGTGTAGTACTCCCTCTATCTCGGTTTACAAGTCTTGCACGTGTACCTAGGTCGTTAATTTGACCAACTTAATAAGAGACATAGATTACGGAAAATATATAATTACAAACTTCAAATATTCTATTTTTTAATGATATATATTTTATGTTAAACAATTTATTTTATATAAGTTACATTGACGACCTAAATACACGTGCAAGCCTTATGTAAACTGAGATGGAGGGAGTACTTGAAATTTATGCTGCACTAAACTCATCGAGAGAGCCGTTTCGGGCCTCGAAACCAAAACCATCAATTAATCTTTACCTCATTCCCATCACATTCGAAAGTACTAGTGCTACAATTAAGTGCAAGCCTGCTCACACCTACTAGTACGTACCAAACCTGAACGTGTTCCCACTATGTAGGTTTTAGTACTAGTGCTAGTACTTAGGTTATAAAAAGGGGAACTACCTAACCGAAAATTACTCTACCTTCCTCCTAATAAGTCCTTCTTCTTCGTCCGTCCTTGCCATGGATGGTGTGTAGAGCTCTAGGTCGAGAACTACTCATATCAAGGGAGCGGCAACCAAGGTCGCGGAAAAAAGAGAGGGCTCGCCGCCACGCAGAGACCTCGAAAGATCTCTCACGGGTAGGCGATGGCTCCGAGGAGCGCCCTAGCCGTGGAGGCGAACATGCCGAGCTGGCGGCGCTGGAGTCGTTATCCCTCGACAGCATGCCTGATCAGCTCAATAAGCACCTCAATAAGCAGAAGGAGTTCATCCACGGCTTGGTGGAGCTGCTGAAGGAGAGCCACGATGACATGCCCGCTGAGCTCAATGAGAAGGGGGAGTTGACCGCCGGCATGGTGATGCTGCTGAAGAAGAGCATTACCTCGGAGAAGAAGGCGACCGGCAAAATCCTAAAACTTCAGGAGGACAAGGCGAAGCTCTGCCACGAGCTCAACCTGCTGAAGGAGGAGAACGCTGCCTGGAAGAAGCTGCATGAGAATAGTAGTTCCTCGATGAAGATGATGCAGGCCCTCATCATGGAACAGAAGGAGGAGTTGGCGAAGCTCCGCATCGAGCACCCGGCTGCTGTCAAGGTACGTAATGCGGCCGTGGAATAGATGATGAAGGCTCGCGTCGAGAAATCCCACGTCATGGATAGAATGAAGAAGATGGCGGAGGAGACACGCAAGGAGATGGATGTCGTGGAGGTGATGAAGAAGCAGTTACGACTCTGCAGCCAACAACCCTTCATGTAGTGAGAGCAGCGCCCCAGACTTGTGTGTGCATCTTCCTTCTTTTTTTGGGGTGATAATCTTCCTTCTTCTTTTGCTCCTGTGTTTCTTCTTTTGCTTCAGGTGTTTCACCGCACGTGTCACGTTCTCTGCGAGGCATGAATAGAACAAAGCTAACAATGAGATGACTAGCAAATTAGATCATTTTTATCACCATATGGCCTTTGGGCTGCCGTGTTTACGTGCTCCTCCGTCGTACTCCGATTGGAAAACTTGAGTATAACGCACGGTTCTTTGCTCCTCCTCGTGTCGTCGGCACATTTATCTGACAGTCAAATCACAAGGCCCCTGCCTTCCAGCGATAATGAGCCATCAAATCACAAAGGCCCTCGCCTCTCATGAAACCGACCAAGCTAGACTGCCCGCCCTCTAGCCTTTTAAAAACTGTATACTTTTTATGCAGTAGTAGTATCGATGGATTGCGCCATGGAGCAAAACTAACAAGATGAAATTAAAGAAAAAGGTGGTACATATAGAGAGCGCTCGTCGCCAAATTATGCATATAGTACTATTAAAAAAAGCTAGTACATGCTTAAATGGGGTGCTAAATTCTATTAAAGAAATTAGCATACCTATTTAATTGTTGGGTTCTTATTATTTGTGCCACTAGTTGTGTTCACTACTCAGTTTTGCCATTATAAGTTGCAACTACTCAAAAATGCCATCGATCCATGAGATGCCTGCTCAAAAATGCAATTAGATATCTCAAAAATGCCATCGTTAAGTTAGATGTTTGCTAAAAAATGCCATTAGACATTGTTATTTTCACGTCAAACCCGTTGACCATGTTACATGACAAAAATAAGCCGATTCTCACAATGATAAGTGTGGCCCGCTGGTCAGGAGTAACCAAGCGAATAATTTTACAGAATATAAGAACATTTGTTGGGATCAAGTAGGCCCCACACTTTATTTTCTTGTAGTGAGATAGAGGAGAGCTGGCATGTTGGTCCATCGGTATTTATGTCATTATAACATGGCAAAAGCGATTTGAGTCACAATAGTGGTGTCCAAAGACAACACACCCTCCAATAAAACTAAGCACCTCAAATTCTTTGACAAAACCAAGCATCCACGAAATTCTTTGACAACTAAACTGCTGGCTATATGATGTTGGCCATATATATTGTATGCATTATATAATGTGAAGAAAGCAGTGGTAGTACTATACCAACTAAAAGATGAACTGTAAGAAATACTAGTATGTACGTCTTTGAAGATTTAAAGTAACAAGAAGAAACATAACATAGTTCTGGCAGGGGCTCGAGACAACACACCCCTCAAATAAAACTAAGCACACCTGAAATTAAACTAAGCAACTAATCCGTAGACAATGCATTAGAATCACCATGAGCAACGACAACTGTCACCTTACTCGGAGTCCTCGTCCACGTCCTCGACTTCGTCCTTGTCCCTCTTCCTCTTGGCCGATACTTCTTTGCTTGAACCGCATACTTGGCTCTTACTCTTCATCCAATCCTTGTAGATATTGAAACAAAGGTAGCCATCCATTGCAGCATAGTGGATGTGGTCTATATTTAGTACATTCCACTGCCATGCACGATGAAAGCGATGTGCGGAGGTTTCTTTAGTTTACCGTACGAAGGATGAACCATGGCTCCTGCCAGCGTTGTCATTGAAGGCTGATTACGGGAGGGCACCCGCCCATTCTTCTGGAGGTCGAAGGGGTTGCCTACAACCAGGCCTATCCGATCCAGGACTCTTCTGTCGTTCGTAAAGTCTACAGTAACGAATTTGACTCGGCCGCCCTTGAGGACGTTCTTAAATTCCTCGCACTCAACGTCGGCATGGCATATGTGGTAGACCAAGCATAAGTCATGCACGCAAACCTGGATCACGGCGGGCTTCATCTTCTCTTCCTCCTTTAGATTCTTCTCTTTGTCTAGGGTTGTGGTGTACTCAACATCTAGCCCAGCGACCCACTCATCATTTGAGTTTTCGAACACGCGTCTGAAGAAAGCAAGGCATCATTTTACCGTGGCAGAAGAACGGGTGTAGATGACGTCGAACTCATCGCCGATGATGGTTCTAACCTTGTACTCACCGCTGATCATGGAGATTTGGGATGCCATGGATTTGGGAGGAGGTTTAGGATTAGTGGAATTGCCGTAATGTGAAAGAACGGGACGACTAGGAGCGAACTGCCGTAATGTTAAAGGACATCCGGGGACGAGTAGGAGCAAACTGCCAGCGGTTTTTCGATTGTAAAAATGCTGAGTGGGGCGTGCGAACGGCAGGGTAGTGGCTTGCCTGGTGGATAAAAGGATTCATGCACAGTACTATGGGGGCCCAATTAGATGTCATGTCTACTCGGCGCCCAATTAAATGGCTTTCAATGTCATGTCAGCGTTGGGAAAATTACAGGTGATACGAAGCTTTCCATTCTCCCATGATATGGGCTTCTGAGAGCCCTTGGATCTGAGATCGAACGGTTGCATGGCGTGGTTCTAGACCTATGGGTGAATATCCTATCCCTGCGAATTTTCAGCAACTTAGCATGCGACCGTTCGATCTCAGATCCAAGGGCTGCCAGTAGTCCGTATCATGGTCGCGCCTACCACGACCGTCGCCTCGCTTTCATGTCGCGCCCTTGAGATTTAACATGGTGCGTTAGGCTATCTGATGTTGGCATGTCATACATAGTCATCACTTAGTCACTCATACTACAACAAGGTTAGCTATAAGGTTGGCTATAAGGAGTATTTTTTTACTTCTCTCTATCTCTTTCTTCGTAGTATTTATTGCATTTGCCAAGGAGTAACCTCTTCCAATGAAATGGTTCTTAGATGAGGTGCTAAGGGCATTAAATGGCTTAGCAACTCAAGTTCCCAATGCATAGGTGCTTAGTTTTTTGTTGCTAAGTTTGCTTCATTTAATTAGCTATAGACTCAAAATTGTCTTTTCACCTAGGTACACGCGATTAGCACCGTTTCTTCCTGGGGTCAACCAAACTAGTCTCTCTCTTCTTAATTAACCTGCCACATCAGACTTTATGCCTATGTGGCAGTCTTAGCACCTGTAGGAGCAAGTACAAAAGTGGGCTATAATCCCGCTTTACATGGCATTTTTGCATATGTGGAGGAAAGAGTCAAGGAAAAAGTGGAGGAGTGGGCTCTCATGCAATAGCTATCCTCTACAATGTGGAGCATTGGGAGAGGCACAGTATGGAGGTGGTCAGAATCTCGAGACTCACGCCCGGTTGTAGCGCCCAGATTAAAATGATAATGGCAAGTCAAATCACGGGGCCCCACACATCCAGTGATACCTCATTGTCAAATCACACAACCCTATGTTTGCGCAGCCTACTCCCTCATCTTCTCGCGTCTCTGTCGAACCGACTAGGCGGAACTACCCCGCCTACCGCACGGGAAAAGCTCCGCCCTCAACTTTTAAATAGTACAATATACTAATTTTGTATCCATGGATTGCGCCATGGAGCAAAGCCTCAAGAAAACGGCGGTACACATGTACGGAGTATACAACACGCCCGTCACGTTCGCGTCGCACCCTAGACGGTCAGTCGGTCTGGCACGCCGCTCTCCAAATGGAACACGTGTCATATTGCGTTTGCACACACATGTGGGACCGCAATTGAGAACTAAGCATAGGCACACTCCCGGGCCCCGCAAGTCGGGTGAGTTAATAGAAGAGAGAGACGAGCGATAGTACTAGAGAAGTGTTGTACAGACGTTGGTGCCTGGACGATCGCTGCAAGACACGGAAGATCAGTTCGTCCATGCATGTGACCAGACTCCAGCAGACACGCCTGGATTGGCTATCGTCTACATATCGTGCAGGCTGTGTTGTACAGGGCTGTAGTTCTGGTGAGAAATCTAAAAAAGGTTTCTTGTCATCTCGCAAAATTAGGTGTCATGTGCTTTGGATCACTGCGAGGGTTAAACAGCGATAACTGAGTTCCTCCAAGGGGCTAGTCATTGGGGGCACATGCACGAAGACTACTCGCCTGCCATCTGGGTCAAGCCGGCTATGTTAATTAGGACATCTACCGATGGACCCCTTTTCTACGAGTTTATCTTTGATTTGAGCTTTGATCCTCGTCTAGTTTGTCCGTCGGGATTCATGTTGTCTCCTTTGGGCAGTGAGGTTATGGTTTCTTGTCATGGGCAGTGAGGTTATGATACGAATCCGGGGGTCCGGAGTCATAGGCCACCACAGAGGTAAGGCCCGTGTTCGGCTCCACCGCCGATAAGTGTGCGACCTGCGGGGCGGGGTCCAGCCCTCCGTCCACGGGCAACGCGGCCTGTTCCGGATTTAGGTCCGAGGCTACTGCGGGGGTGATAACCCGAGCTTTGTCCGACAGTAGGCCTAAGCCGTGCTTGTCGTGACTGTCCGGTGCTCCTGGCATAGGCCCAAATCCATCGAAGATCAAGTCCCCGTGGATGTCCGCCATGTAGTTCAGGTTTCGAACCTAACTCGGTGGCGAGCGTTGTCGATTCGATCCAGATGGCTGCGAAGTTGGCCCTAGTGCGAAGCCGCCGAACACGAAGATCTGTCCAGGGGGGAAAGTCTCGCCCTGGACAGCGTCGTTGACGATGATTGAAGGGGCCATCAAGCCTGACAGCGTCGACACACAGGAACTCTCAATGAAAGCACCAATGTCGGTGCCAAAACTGGCGGATCTCGGGTAGGGGGTCCCGATCTGTGCATCAAGGCTGATGGTAACAGGAAGCAAGGGACACAGATGTTTACCCAGGTTCGGGCCCTCTCGATGGAGGTAAAACCCTACTTCCTGCTTGATTAATATTGATGATATGGGTAGTATAAGATTAGATCTACCACGAGATCGTAGAGGCTAAACCCTAAGAGCTAGCCTATGATGGTATGATTGTAATTGTGATCGGCCTTCTAGGGACCAACCTCTCCAGTTTATATAGGCACCGGAGAGAGCTAGGGTTTACATGGAGTCGGTTACAAGGAAGGAAACATAATATCTGGATCGCCAAGCTTGCCTTCCACGCCAAGGAAAGTCCCATCCGGACACGGGCCGAAGTCTTGAGTCTTGTATCTTCACGCTTCAATAGTTCGGACGTTGTACACAGTCCGGCTGTCCGGATACCCCCTAATCCAGGACTCCCTCAGCGGGTACACTGGCGGACGCAATTTTGTATGAAGATCCACCCCATGTGATAATTTGACACGTGTAAAGTCCTTCACTTCATTGATGGTCAATTAATACAGCGCATGCAAATTGAGTGGACGTGAGGGCGAAAGAAAGACATTACTACTCCACTGTGCGCATGCGAGTAGTGAAATCATGGGTTGATAGTACTTCCATGGGTATCCTTCGTATTTTGTGCCAATTTTTGACCATATAGATGGAGTAACATAATATTTATGCATGTTATATAAAGTGGCACAAAAAAAGGGGGACAATAAACCAGGACACAGGCAACATGATCATTTTTTGCCAGGGCTACTGTTGGTGGCATTTGTATTTAAATATGGATGGAGTGGAGTAGTACTATCTTTATCTTAGCCTCGTAGGGCTCTCCCAGCGCCTAGGCTCGCCTCCCTGCCTCGCCCACCGGATCCCGCCATGGATAATCCCTTAGATCACAGGATCCCGTGGGCTGCCCTCTCGCTGCGGCCCACAGAACTGCCGCCTTTGAGCGAAACCCACATGTATTTTAGAGGGGATCCATTGCTCTGGAATCACAGATCGGTGGCGCCGGAGGACATGCCAGGGCTGCGTTTCAGGTGGTGGGCAACAAGGGAAAATCAGATCGAGGAAGCGTCGCATAGACTGGAGAGAAGTTCCAAGGAGCTGCGCCTGGCGCAACACAAAGCGGGCGCTTAGTCGATCTCGGGGAGAGATCTTTGAGGATGTCGACATCTAGCAGCGTCAGCGTTGATTTCGAGCTAGGGCTAATGGCAGAGACCATATTCACGGAGTCGAATTTGTAAGAAAGAACGCGCATGCCTGCGCAATGGCATGAGCAGTCGGTGCAACTGTTCAAATGGGTGGTAGGAGAAGCCAAATCCCGGGACCAGTTGCGGTGGCACCACTGGGCATGCATCGTAGGCGAGGTGAGCTGCCCTCCTTCCCCGCCAGCGATGCAGTGACCTAGTCGGTTGCTGCTGCAGTGAACTTGCAATGCCATGTCGGTTTGCAACCTTGACAATGACTCCATCTATATGTATTGTATTCCTGTGAAAATACTTGGTCGTTTGGAAAAAGATGGTAATTGATTTATCACTAGTTTTAGAATGCTTGGTCATGACAATCAACCGAAGCCACAACGAGAAGTCTCCATCGCGTAATACTTTATGGTCGGGCACCAACAGACGGTCGGTCGGACCCGCGTCTCACCGAACACTACTAGGAAAAGGGCTATAGATAGGATTGACACTAATGGCGCACCAGGGAAGTAGTGCGCCACTACTATATACTAATGGCGCACCGGTTGGTGATGCGCCATTAGTGTGGAAGACACTAATGGCGCACCACACAAAAGGTGCGCCACTAGTTATAATTTTTTTTTCATTTTTACATACATAATAATGGAGCATCAGACCGAAGTGCGCCATTACTAGTTCTAACTAGTAATGGCGCACTGCATGTGAGTGCGCCAAGATCAATTTTTTATTCTTTTTTTTGCAAAACTACTAATGGCGATCGCCACTGGGTGCGCCATTAGTAAGCTTCCCCCACTCCACCTATTTCCTCCCTCCTTCCTCCCCAACCGTCACGCCGCCTTGTCGCCCCATCCGTCCCCTCCGTCCCCTGCCGCCCGCCCGCCCGCCCCCGCGCCCCCACCACTGCAGCTCCCCCGCGCCGCCGCCCCCACGCCCCGGCGCCCCGAGCCGGAGGAGGAGGACCAGGAGGAGGACGAGGAGGAGGAGGAGACTGCTCCCAGTGCAGCCTCGCCGTCGCCAGGGAGAGCGGGGCAGCCTGCTCCACCACTACGGCCACTCCGGCCGGCGACCGCGCGGCGTCCTGCAGCGAGGTGCTTCCCTTCACCCCACACCCTCTGCATTCTTCTCCCACTCCCTCCCTGTTCGCCGCACCCACCCGCTCCCCTTTTCATTGCGGGACCCCCTCGGCCCGGCCAAGCGGTGATTCAAAGCGGCGGCGGCTGCCGAGGTTACTCCCGCACCACCTCGTCGCTCGTCTCATCCGCTTGCCAGATCCTAGGTTTTGGCCCCCAGTTTGCGTCGTACGAGCGAACCCTAGGTTTTGTTCGTAAGATGAAATAGGGTTGCTGTTGAGGGGGGATTTGGGAGAGGAGAGGCATAATGGGCCACATTATGTGTGGACTAATCGATTTCTGGTAGCATCGGTCAAGCCGTGTGCGTGCAAATTGCAAAGAGCGAAAGCTCTCCGCCTCCTATCTGTCTATGCTGTGTGCTGGAACAACGAAAAGAAGGGCCAAAGTTTCCTTTTCCTTGGCCGGGTAAAAAGGGTTAATTGATTTTTTTGGAGTCAAAGTGTTAATTGATTTTGTTATGTGAAGAACGAGGAATTCAGTGAAGTACTATACTCCGATGTGCGAGAAACTCATTGAATTACTCCAGTTTGCAAAATTCTATACTCCGATTTGTTAATTTTGAAGTACATCTGACTAGCTTAAATGCAGTAGCTTAAAATTAACTAAACCCATGTGTGCTTGGAGTAATTAAAATTAACTTGTGCTTGTGCAGCAATGTCCTCTCTTCCTCTCTTCTTTTTAGTAAAGTGTAGAAGTAATTAAAATTAACTGAGACCATTTATGTTAATTAAAATTAAATGGAATCTCTCTTTTCCTTTACTCTGAAGGCTTATGTTTATCTAAGCATCCCTTGATGAGGTGTTGCAATCTGCACTAGAGCTTGTGCAGTTCTGAGTTGACAGGAGACAGTGATTAGGCACAAGGAGATCAAGATCCGTAAGTTCGTAACACTAGCCAAGGCTTTTGAACACCAGTCTTTGTACACTTGCTGACTTACATAACCAAGCATTATATAAGGATCACAAACTTTGTCCCTGTTGAAACTGTTGATGCCCAAAATTTGAAAGAAATGCTTTTCCAGGAAATCAATTTATTGTTGTATATAAACTCTGTGAGATAATCAATTGTGGTTGGTCCCTTTGTATGTCAAAACTGTATGTCAAAACTCAAAACTGAAAAACTATCAAAACTACTCATGCTAAATTTTCCATCAGACTGTGTCTACATATTGTCGTCAAAATATCATAGTAATGATCATCTAGTCGATGTGTGCAGATTCTTTGTTACATGTTCATTTTGGTCATTTAGTGAGATAATGGTCATTTTGGAGATGCCATATGAAGATTTTAGGGTCATTTTGGAATAATGGTCATTTAGTAATGTCTGAAACATTGACTATTACTATGGCAAGTATTGTGTCAAGTACTCCATGTGTTTTTGTTGGCGTTTATCATGAAATTGTGTTTATGGTCATTTAGTAATTCAGTCAAATATTGTCTCAAATATGTAGATCTTTGGGCTGGGACTAGTAGTATTGTGTCATTCTCTTCTCTTCTCTGAAACTGTAGCATTTCAGTTTAACAGTGGATCTCTGTGGAACTGTGTAGCATTTCAGTTTACCATGGGCAAGAGATGGAGGTGGCTGAGGATGACCTAGCGATGGTCGTGCCTGAAGGTGGCCTCGCGATGGTGGTGGTGCCTGACAATGACCACGCACCGGTGGTGGCACCGGCGATCCCACAGCTGGGCGACATGACCACGCCAATTGTGGTAGAAGACTACATCCCACTGCCTCCACTGCCTCCACCGCCTCGCCTCTCTTGGCGCATCAGGCCGAGGAAGGAGAAGGAGAAGGAGAAGAACAATGCATGAGAACTGAACTTTGTCAGGTATGTCAGATCTCCAAAATGATATATATATATACTTAGTTACCTATGTTATCTCTAATATTCTTAGTTTCCTATAGGTTAGCTTCATTTTACCTAAGTTGGCTATAATATGCTAACTTAGAGCTTAATTATATGCTTAGTTTCCTATAGGTTAGCTCCAATACAACTTATGTTAGCACAAAATGATCAAGTTTACATAATAAGCTTATAGTCTTCTTCTTATTCTTCTTCTTTTCCAAAATGACATAGGTTAGCTTCATTTTACCTAAGTTGGCTGGCTCTAATATGCTAACTTAGAGCTTATATGCTTAGTTTCCTATAGGTTAGCTCCAAAATAACTTATGTTAGCACAAAATGATCAAGTTTACATAATAAGCTTATAGTCTTCATCTTATTCTTTTCCAAAATTCTTCTTCTTATTCTTCTAGTGTTCTTCTTCTTCTAGTATTCTTCTAGTCTTCTTCTTCTTCTTCTTCTTCTTCTTCTTCTAACTTGTTTATCATTTTGCAGATTTGATTTAATTCATGGAAGCTTGCATGGATGGAGTGCTTCTTTTCCATCTGTGTTTTTATTTTGTATCAATGTGAAACTTTTGTGAATTGATGGATAACGGTGTTGGATGAACAATGTGAAACTTTTGTAATATGTAACGATGGAACTATGTGTTGGCTATGTATGTATATATGATGGAACTTGTGTGTTGGCTATGATTGTTATATGGATGCTTGTTGTATATATATGTGTTGGATTTCTCATATGTGAAATAGTGACCTGACATTAAGAAAAAAATTTAAAAAATTGTTACTAATGGCGCACTACCATGTGGTGCGCCATTAGTATAGCAGACACTAGTGGCGCACTATGGGCAAAACTAATGGCGCACTGCGTGGTGCGCCATTAGTACACCAGATACTAATGGCGCACCAGTGGTGCGCCATTAGTAAAAAATACTAGTGGCGTGATACTAATGGCGCACCGGTAGTGCGCCATTAGTAAGAAAAACCGGTGCGCCATTAGTAGGCCTTTTCCTAGTAGTGGAAGGGACACGCATCGGCTTGGTCTGACATGTTCGACCAGTTACATCATTGACTTGTGCGACCGCCTTTGAGCAGTGTAGTACTCCCTCTATCTCGGTTTACAAGTCTTGCACGTGTACCTAGGTCGTTAATTTGACCAACTTAATAAGAGACATAGATTACGGAAAATATATAATTACAAACTTCAAATATTCTATTTTTTAATGATATATATTTTATGTTAAACAATTTATTTTATATAAGTTACATTGACGACCTAAATACACGTGCAAGCCTTGTAAACTGAGATGGAGGGAGTACTTGAAATTTATGCTGCACTAAACTCATCGAGAGCCGTTTCGGGCCTCGAAACCAAAACCATCAATTAATCTTTACCTCATTCCCATCACATTCGAAAGTACTAGTGCTACAATTAAGTGCAAGCCTGCTCACACCTACTAGTACGTACCAAACCTGAACGTGTTCCCACTATGTAGGTTTTAGTACTAGTGCTAGTACTTAGGTTATAAAAAGGGGAACTACCTAACCGAAAATTACTCTACCTTCCTCCTAATAAGTCCTTCTTCGTTCGTCCTTGCCATGGATGGTGTGTAGAGCTCTAGGTCGAGAACTACTCATATCAAGGGAGCGGCAACCAAGGCCGCGGAAAAAAGAGAGGGCTCGCCGCCACGCAGAGACCTCGAAAGATCTCTCACGGGTAGGCGATGGCTCCGAGGAGCGCCCTAGCCGCGGAGGAGAACATGCCGAGCTGGCGGCGCTGGAGTCGTTATCCCTCGACGACATGCCTGATCAGCTCAATAAGCACCTCAATAAGCAGAAGGAGTTCATCCACGGCTTGGTGGAGCTGCTGAAGGAGAGCCACGATGACATGCCCGCTGAGCTCAATGAGAAGGGGGAGTTGACCGCCGGCATGGTGATGCTGCTGAAGAAGAGCATTACCTCGGAGAAGAAGGCGACCGGCAAAATCCTAAAACTTCAGGAGGACAAGGCGAAGCTCTGCCACGAGCTCAACCTGCTGAAGGAGGAGAACGCTGCCTGGAAGAAGCTGCATGAGAATAGTAGTTCCTCGATGAAGATGATGCAGGCCCTCATCATGGAATGAAGGAGGAGTTGGCGAAGCTCCGCGCCGAGCACCCGGCTCTGTCAAGGTAATGCGTAATGCGGCCGTGGAATAGATGATGAAGGCTCGCGTCGAGAAATCCCACGTCATGGATAGAATGAAGAAGATGGCGGAGGAGACACGCAAGGAGATGGATGTCGTGGAGGTGATGAAGAAGCAGTTACGACTCTGCAGCCAACAACCCTTCATGTAGTGAGAGCAGCGCCCCAGACTTGTGTGTGCATCTTCCTTCTTTTTTTGGGGTGATAATCTTCCTTCTTCTTTTGCTCCTGTGTTTCTTCTTTTGCTTCAGGTGTTTCACCGCACGTGTCACGTTCTCTGCGAGGCATGAATAGAAAAAAGCTAACAATGAGATGACTAGCAAATTAGATCATTTTTTATCGCCATATGGCACTGGGCTGCCGTGTTTCGTGCTCCTCCGTCGTACTCCAGTGGAAAACTTGAGTATAACGCACGGTTCTTTGCTCCTCCTCAGGTCGTCGGCACATTTATACGAGCAGTCAAATCACAAGGCCCTGCCTTCCAGCAGTAATGAGCCATCAAATCACAAAGGCCCTCGCCTCTCATGAAACCGACCAAGCTAGACTGCCCCGCCCTCTAGCCTTTTAAAAACTGTATACTTTTGTACAGTAGTAGTATCGATGGATTGCGCCATGGAGCAAAACTAACAAGATGAAATTAAAGAAAAAAGGTGGTACATATAGAGAGCGCTCGTCGCCAAATTATGCATATAGTACTATTAAAAAAGCTAGTACGTGCTTAAATGGGGTGCTAAATTCTATTAAAGAAATTAGCATACCTATTTAATTGTTGGGTTCTTATTATTTGTGCCACTAGTTGTGTTCACTACTCAGTTTTGCCAATATCAGTTGCAACTACTCAAACCTGCCATCGATCCCTGAGATGCCTGCTCAAACATGCAATTAGATATCTAAAAAATGCCATCGTTAAGTTAGATGTTTGCTAAAAAATGCCATTAGACATTGTTATTTTCACGTCAAACCCGTTGACCATGTTACTTGACAAAAATAAGCTGATTCTCACAATGATAAGTGTGGCCCTGCTTGTCAGGAGTAACCAAGCGAATAATTTTACAGGAAAATAAGAACGCTATTGGGATCAAGTAGGCCCCACACTTTATTTTACTGTAGTGAGATAGAGGGAGAGCTGGCATGTTGGTCCATCGGTATTTATGTCATTATAACATGGCAAAAGCGATTTGAGTCACAATAGTGGTGTCCAGCACAACACACCCCTCCAATAAAACTAAGCACCCTGAAATTCTTTGACAAAACCAAGCATCCTGAAATTCTTTGACAACTAAATTGCTGGCTATATGATGTTGGCCATATATATTGTACGTATATAATGTGAAGAAACGAGTGGTAGTACTATACCAACTAAAAGATGAACTGTAAGAAATACTAGTATGTACGTACTGAAGATTTAAAGTAACAAGAAGAAACATAACATAGTTCTGCTGGGGGCTCAGCACAACACACCCCTCAAATAAAACTAAGCACACCTGAAATTAAACTAAGCAACTAATCCGGTAGACAATGCATTAGAATCACCATGAGCAACGACACTGTCACCTTACTCGGAGTCCTCGTCCACGTCCTCGACTTCGTCCTTGTCCCTCTTCCTCTTGGCCGATACTTCTTTGCTTGAACCGCATACTTGGCTCTTACTCTTCATCCAATCCTTGTAGATATTGAAACAAAGGTAGCCATCCATTGCAGCATAGTGGATGTGGTCTATATTTAGTACATTCCACTGCCATGCACGATGAAACGTGTGCGGAGGTTTCTTTAGTTTACCGTACGAAGGATGAACCATGGCTCCTGCCAGCGTTGTCATTGAAGGCTGATTACGGGAGGGCACCCGCCCATTCTTCTGGAGGTCGAAGGGGTTGCCTACAACCAGGCCTATCCGATCCAGGACTCTTACATGCGTTAAGTAAAGTCTACTGATGGTGAATTTGACTCGGCCGCCCTTGAGGACGTTCTTAAATTCCTCGCACTCAACGTCGGCATGGCATATGTGGTAGACCAAGCATAAGTCATGCACGCAAACCTGGATCACGGCGGGCTTCATCTTCTCTTCCTCCTTTAGATTCTTCTCTTTGTCCAGGGTTGTGGTGTACTCAACATCTAGCCCAGCGACCCACTCATCATTTGAGTTTTCGAACATGCGTCTAAAGCAAGCAAGGCATCATTTTACCGTGGCAGAAGAACGGGTGTAGATGACGTCGAACTCATCGCCGATGATGGTTCTAACCTTGTACTCACCGCTGATCATGGAGATTTGGGATGCCATGGATTTGGGAGGAGGTTTAGGATTAGTGGAATTGCCGTAATGTGAAAGAACGGGACGACTAGGAGCGAACTGCCGTAATGTTAAAGGACATCCGGGGACGAGTAGGAGCAAACTGCCAGCGGTTTTTCGATTGTAAAAATGCTGAGTGGGGCGTGCGAACGGCAGGGTAGTGGCTTGCCTGGTGGATAAAAGGATTCATGCACAGTACTATGGGGGCCCAATTAGATGTCATGTCTACTCGACGCCCAATTAAATGGCTTTCAATGTCATGTCAAGCGTTGGGAAAATTACAGGTGATACGAAGCTTTCCATTCTCCCATGATATGGGCTTCTGAGAGCCCTTGGATCTGAGATCGAACGGTTGCATGGCGTGGTTCTAGACCTATGGGTGAATATCCTATCCCTGCGAATTTTCAGCAACTTAGCATGCGACTGCTCGATCTCGGATCCAAGGGCTGCCAAGAGTCTCAGATCATGGTCGCGCCTACCACGACTGCCGCTTCAGCCATGGGTCGCGCCCTTGGAGATTTAACATGGTGCGTTAGGCTATCTGATGTTGGCATGTCATACATAGTCATCACTTAGTCACTCATACTACAACAAGGTTAGCTATAAGGTTGGCTATAAGGAGTATTTTTTTACTTCTCTCTATCTCTTTCTTCGTAGTATTTATTGCATTTGCCAAGGAGTAACCTCTTCCAATGAAATGGTTCTTAGATGAGGTGCTAAGGGCATTAAATGGCTTAGCAACTCAAGTTCCCAATGCATAGGTGCTTACTTTTTTGTTGCTAAGTTTGCTTCATTTAATTAGCTATAGACTCAAAATTGTCTTTTCACCTAGGTACACGTGATTAGCACCGTTTCTTCCTGGGGTCACCAAACTAGTCTCTCTCTTCTTAATTAACCTGCCACATCAGACTTTATGCCTATGTGGCAGTCTTAGCACCTGTAGGAGCAAGTACAAAAGTGGGCTATAATCCCGCTTTACATGGCATTTTTGCATATGTGGAGGAAAGAGTCAAGGAAAAAGTGGAGGAGTGGGCTCTCATGCAAGAGCCAACCTCTACATGGTGGAGCATTGGGAGAGGCACCTGTATGGAGGTGGTCAGGAATCTCGAGACTCACGCCGGTTGTAGCGCCGCAGTTAAAATGATAATGGCAAGTCAAATCACGGGGCCCCACCTGTCCAGCAGTAACTCGCTGTCAAATCACACAACCCTATGTTTGCAGCAGCCTACTCCCTCATCTTCTCGCGTCTCTGTCGAACCGACTAGGCGGAACTACCCCGCCTACCGCACGGGAAAAGCTCCGCCCTCAACTTTTAAATAGTACAATATACTAATTTTGTATCCATGGATTGCGCCATGGAGCAAAGCCTCAAGAAAACGGCGGTACACATGTACGGAGTATACAACACGCCCGTCACGTTCGCGTCGCACCCTAGACGGTCAGTCGGTCTGGCACGCCGCTCTCCAAATGGAACACGTGTCATATTGCGTTTGCACACACATGTGGGACCGCAATTGAGAACTAACCATAGGCACACTCCCGGGCCCCGCAAGTCGGGTGAGTTAATAGAAGAGAGAGGCGAGCGATAGTACTAGAGGAGTGTTGTACAGACGTCGGTGCCTAGACGATCCCTGCATTACACAGAAGATCAGTTCGTCCATGCATGTGACCAGACTCCAGCAGACTGCTGGATTGGCTATCGTCTACATATCGTGTAGGCTGTGTTTATGCAGGCTGTAGTTCTGGTGAGAAATCTAAAAAAAGGTTTCTTGTCATCTCGCAAAATTAGGTGTCATGTGCTTTGGATCACTGCGAGGGTTAAACAGCGATAACTGAGTTCCTCCAAGGGGCTAGTCATTGGGGGCACATGCACGAAGACTACTCGCCTGCCATCTGGGTCAAGCCGGCTATGTTAATTAGGACATCTACCGATGGACCCCTTTTCTACGAGTTTATCTTTGATTTGAGCTTTGATCCTCGTCTAGTTTGTCCGTCGGGATTCATGTTGTCTCCTTTGGGCAGTGAGGTTATGGTTTCTTGTCATGTGGCATTTTTCGTGTTATATGTTATAATCCGGTGCTTCAGATCAAAATGACGACAACTGCGCCTCCGGGGCACGTTCATGAATACTTCTCGACAGTCATTGACAAGGTCAAGCCGGCTCCGGTAGACAAAAGAAAACTAGTACTCCACTATATAGGCAGGAGCCTTCGCGCTTGCTTGCTAGTGTTGCTCTCTTCACACTGTCTCGTCCTCTCAAGATCTAAACACGACAATGGTGGCCACACTCTCTCTCTTCTCACCGCTGGTCACAGATCCAGCCGGATCCTCTCCACCGGGGAAGGTGAGAAGGTGCAACATTCACGCGGTCGTCCTCGGCGATGGCTCTTACCCACTGCCGGTGTGTTCCGATCAGCGTGCCTTGTCGTTCTCTCCCAAGCACCGCTAGCTAGGGAGGGCCTCCGACCCCTTCTTCCTCGCTGCCGTAGTGTGGGCAGATCCAGCCTCCCGCCGCCCACCTAGCGACATCCCGGCGACCCTCAGGTATAACTTCCTTAGAAACCAGCCTTGCTCTACTTCCCGAGCTCCTGACATCGCTGCATTTGTATCTTTTACTATTTCTCAGGCCCCCTCGTAGATAGGATCGATCGGCTGTTCGAAAGCCACCTAGATTTTTATTGTTAAGAGGTAAACCTAGTTCATGCACTCGAATCTAGTACTACTTGGTTCAAACAAGGAAGAAAGGGGGTGTGGGGTGGGGGAAGATTTGTTACTTGAATCTAGGACTTGGTCGAAAGTGGAAATAATGGGGGCGAAAAGTAGCAGAGACTGGCTATCCAACTGGTCTCTAGGTCTAATAGGGAAATAAAGGGAAGCAGCGGTACAAACTCAATATAAACCCGATCTATTGGTTGAAAAAGGAAAGAAAGTGGGGACTGGGGACAAGTCAATGAGTAAGTCTAGCACTAGATTTGCTAGCCTCACACAAGATAAGCTGGCTATACCGATCAAAATGGGACCAACCCAGATATCCTGCTCGATGTTTGTTGCCCGAGCCACTCTTATGTAATGCCACTTGTAAAATGTAGCAGTCCACCTTTGTTAAAAAGTAAGGACACGTTAAACCAATGTTGTTTTCAATGTAATGCCTCGATAATATGAATCAATGGCACTTTTTTCATGTCCTGCTAAATTTCCCATTAAGATAAGTTGCTTCTTTTTGTTAGAAATGCAAGCATCTGGTCTGCCTACTCTCCCGTGCCCAAATACCGACTCTGTAGCAGTTGTTAATGTAATGTTGCTGGTAAAATGAAGCAATGACACCATTAAAGTAATGTCGTATTTAACGGTTGTCATAGTTAACCCTAATGCCCACACTAATGTCTAGCAATGCTGCTGCTTTAGAAATTGCTACTGTCCTTGTAGGATTGCCATTAAGATAAGGAACATGCTTCTTTTCATTTGATGTATGTTTCATTACTTGTTAGTCACCCTCCTTTCCACCTTTTTTGTGCAAACAGAGATATTCATTTCACACTTGATCTTAGTTGAACTGCACAAATGATATCCAAATTATAGTTGAACATTCCAGGAGCTGCACTAACAACCTTGATGTTGCTCAAGTTTATTGCAACTAATGAAGAAGAAGCTCTGTGGGTTTCGTTTTCTGATGGAAATGGAACCAGGGCTGGAGCCCTTTTCTTAAAAAAAAAGAAGACGAAGCTGCTAGCTCATGGGACATTGCTTCATTTTAGGTGAACTGCACCAAAAGGTCCCATGAATTGAATCATCCATGTTGGTGACTGGTGTCATCCCTTCTACGATGGCGTTGACTGCAGATATGGTTCCCATCACGAGGTATGTTCCTTTTTGGTCTGACCGTTTGCCAAAGATCCTGCATATTGAGTCTGATCTTGTGCTCTTGTTTTGTAATCGCCATGATAAAGCAGTAATGTTATTATTTTGCACCTTAATCTAGTGGCACTATTAATTTGATGCAATGTTTTGGCACCGCTAGTGCCACTGATTTTTTATATATAAAAAGAGGGGGTTTCCTCCTATTTCATAAAAGAAACCCAACCATAGAGAACCATTATCCGACAACATCTTAGTGTAAACGGGCAGTTATGCAACCACTACTAGAACGTACTGAGTACTAGCAGGAGACAAGTTCGCCACATAAGCTAGGAAGGTAGGGGGACGCAACACCAGCTCGACCAAGTTTGGATGGATTACAACCCAAATGCTACCACAGAAACATCAGGGGGGAAGATTGGGACTGAAAGAGCCAGCTTCAGCATCCCAGTCTAAGCACCCCCGACCTCCATCCTTGTGACACATGGTACACCTCATTTGCCACCTGCTCGACCCTAGTGTCACTGATAAAATGAAGTAATAATATAGTTAAAATAGAGCGAGTGTCCTCTCTATCATTTCATTTCCAATGTAGATAAAGAAAGTGCTTCTCTCTGTTAGTATATGTTTCATCAACTAGTCCCATTGTTAATGTTTAAGCGTTTACAAAGCTGGGGTGCTTAATTTTAGTTGATCTGCACAAAAATAGAGATTGGAATGTCTCAAGGCCCCTCCTTGTACTACCGCTGTACACTGATGTTCATCACTGGCAGAAGGTGTATCGGGGAGACTTGGGGTCGATTTCCAGTATGAGGCGTACCGTATGAGGCGTCACATGGCCCATCTCGCCCTCGCAGCATGGCATACTATGATACTATCGCAATATTTTATTCTATTTATTAGTGTATGTTTCATCAACTAGTGCCACTATAATGTAATCACGCTTTTTCATTATCTGTGCAAACAGGGTTATTCAGCTGCATTTTGGTGGAACTGCACAAATGTACGGATGGAACCGACATATATGAAGAGTGCAAGGTGTGCCAAGTAAAAATTACCGACACCAACCATGATCCATGCACGCATTAGCATCCACCACCACCAGTGGGATGTGTGGCGCTCTCTGTGGACGGATCTTTCTTGGCAGCAAATCCCCTAACCAAATACTAGTAGCTTATATTGGCAGTTTTCTAGGGAGTACTCTTTTTTGAAAGAAGCACCAATCTATTTTTCTTTATTTGTACACAGTGTCACAACTTTGACCCAAAGGTCCAGAGCTATTTTAGGGTGATTGGCGTAGTACTCGAGACTGATTGTAAGCATGATTTTCATTAGTCATTTGTCACTGATTGTAAGCATGAGCAGATGGAAGATTAGGTTAGTGCGAAGCTTACCTTAAACCCTACCGCCGCTGTTGAAACGAGGCGAGCGTCAAGGGAGCCGTGGAGAACGGCGGGGAAGTGACGTCGTGCCATCCGGCCTCCTCTGGCGGTGGGAGAACGAATACTCCTGTGGCTCCGGCTGGCTCTTCACCCTCACGAACGGCACACCATACTCGATCGATTCATTATCCTCTGGGTGCTCGACCTTCGACCTGTACGCCCACCACCTCTGCCTGACTTTCGGCTCGGGCGAATCTGTCTGCTCCATCCCCTAGATGAGATACTCGATGAACTCGAAGGATTGCGACATGACTGCCACTGAGGAGTACATCGTCGCCCTCATCACCGCCGTCTCGCTCTTTCGCATACATTTCCACATGGCCCTCGTCGTCCTCGAAATCTCCCACTCATTGTGAAACCAAGTAAGGATCTCCTTCAATCTGGCTAACTTTGCACAGTGGCGGCGATCTGCTGATTCGCTCTTGCATCCTCTCCATAGATGTCCTTCCGAGTGGTCCAAGTGCTAGCTTTGGAAGATGGGAGGAGAGGCGGTGGTCTTGCAATAGAGAATAGGCAGAGGCGAAACGATGGTTTTGGAATGGAGATGATGGAGAGGAGAGGGGGTGGTTTTGCAATGGAGAAGAGGGAGAGGCGAGACGGTGGTTTTGGAATGGAGATGATGGAGAGGAGAGGAGGTCGTTTTGCAATAGAGAAGAGGAAGAGGAGCACGCGGCAGCGATTTAGGGTTGGACGAGAGGGCCGGCGCGCTACGACTGGATCAAAATTAAAATCAATTTACCCTTCAATTAAGAAAGTGACCCCACATTAACTAGTCTCCCTTTTATTTTGGGTCATAATTGACCATGATTTTCACAAATAAAATATATGTTATATGTTGCACAAATAATATAATTTGAAAGTACATTCAGATACGAACCAAACGATACAATTTTTGGGGACATGCATTAATATTTTTCTTGTCAAATACAGTACGTGGTCAAACATTGACCCAAAATACACAAAACAAAAAAAATACTTCCAAGACCAGCGCCGCTCCTCTCCTCTTAAACCACCGCCGCTCCTCTCGTGTTCCAATCTAAATCTAGTGCCGCTTCTCTCCTCTTCCATTTCAAAACCACCGTCCCTCCTCTCCTGTTCCAATCCGAAACCAGTGTCGCTCCTCTCCCGTTCCAATCCAAAACTAGCGCTGCTCCTCTCCTCTTCCATTCAAAAACCACCGCCGGCGAGTGAAGGTGCTGTGGAGAAGTAGATCGATGGAGGAGTACAAACGATACATGATGATCACAGACGGCGACCCTATGAAGCTAGCTAGGATGTTGGAGATACAGTCTTGGTTTGACAACAAGGACCAACTAGCGGCGACGGCGACATCCATGGTCAAATATCTGCAACAGAGCGAAAAGGCGGTGGTACTCCCGAAGGGAGTCGCGCGGGAGTACATAGAGCTACTCCTCTGGGCCATGGAGCAAATAGATTCACCGAATCCGATCGTGCGGGAGCGGTGGTGGGAGTATCGATCCCAGATGGAGCATCCACCAGAGATTGAAGGAGAGCATCTACAGGGTGCCGTTTGTGAGGGTGTTGTGCCAGAGTGAGCCGGTGGAGTCTTCGTCGACCGAATCCAACTGCAAGAGGAGAAAAGCAGTTGGCCCGATGATGATTCCCCGCCATCCTCTCCCTCGCCGTTCACATTGTCTCATGGGGCGGCTGTCTGCCACCGAGGAATAGGAGGGGACCGCCCCCCAGCCCAATAGTCGGGCAGGTTGTGAATTGTCAGGAGGAGCTTAGGGTTGTTAGTATTTGCAGGTTGTGAATTGTGTTTTGTGTTGTGTATTTTGAGAGTACTTTCAGATATGAATGTCTTCTGAATTTCAGATTTGCAGTATTGAGCATATGAAGTATTTTATAAATTCTAGAGATCTATTTTTAGCACTTAAAAAATGTAGTTCATAGGAGTATAAAAGTGCAGACAATGTGATTCTCAGAGAAGAAACTGCAAGTTTCGGTTTCAGATAAGAAGCTGCAAGTTCAGTTTCAGATAAGAAACCGCAACTTTCAGAGGCAGAGCATTTATATTAACACGACCCTTTCAAACAGGGTTAACATCATGTTGGATGTTTTATTCATGGTCGAAAATGGAACTACCAACCAGTTAACATCATGCTGATCAACATTCATGCATAGCACATCTTCATATGATGCACAATCAAAAATATATGCTATTTTAGAATGCCCACACAATGTCGAGTGTGCGAAAAATAGAGAAAATGAGCGAAGAAGTTTTGGTAAGTGTTGGACGTGGGGTGCGTAGATGAAAATGGGGACCCACATGTCAATAATGGCAGAGGCAAAAAATTGAAGATATTTTCCCTGCATCAGGTGGAATCAAACCTGGGCAGAACAACTGTCGGGTAGTGTCACTTGGCCACTGGGCTAGTTCAGTACTTTCGTTACAAATAAGGCACTGCCTCAGGTGGTCCGATCTCCTCCTGCGCCTTTGTCTTTCGCCCATGGCCTTCTTGTATGCCATTGTGAACATGCTGAACAAGCGAGAGGAATCTGGAGAGGGTATGCGTGGAGAGGTGGGACAATCGGGACCCACCAGGTCTATGGCCGTACGCAAGCAAGTGCCTCATCGAAAAAATACTTCCTCGTAATGCTATACTGACGTTGGGCCCCACAAGTTTGTCAACATAATTACATTTTTTAGGTACTTCAACATAGTTACTATAGGAGATAAATTCACAATGAAGCCGGGGAGCTGGCAGGTATCATTTATTATCACTAGGGCAGCAAGTATCAACTAGGTTTTGGGCTGCCCCGTCTAGGCTTTCTTTTTTAACATGCGCAGCCCACGACATGTCAGTTTGTATTTTCTTGAGGGCCGTCATGTATCGACCGGCCTATGGACCTCCCATCCGAGGTTTTATTTTTCTTGAAACATCAACAACCCAATTTATGTATATTTTGAAGAAAACGCAGAGGTCTGTTCTATTTTTCTATATAAGAATAGGAACGCCTGGTCCAACTTATGTTTCCCTTCTAACTATATTATATATATTTAAATTATTTTATATGTTATTATATATTATTTTTATTGTCATCATATATTTAACAGATACTTACATAAGAAAGAAAACAATATCCCACATCTTATTAACTTATAAAAATAATTTCTTAACAATAAAATCCTAGATTTTTTTGGCAATGAAAATCCTGGTGATTGTGTACAAAGGCTTGGTAAGATTTAAGGACCAATGTAATAATAAATCACTTATTATTTAAATATATTTCTAACAAAATGCTCAGCCCCTGTTTATTTTTTTGATATCATTGCTGCGCCCAACCCAACATTATAATTAGAATCAGCCCAACAAAATCATGTATTTCGAGAAAGTGTAAATGGTGTGTAATTTTTTAGGAAAAAATAAATGGGCCGCATGGACGCTACATTATTTGTTCACCCAGCCCAACTAATGGACTATAATTCTAAAAAAAAGATCAAATTGACTGTAAATTCTGAAAAAATGGGTTGAATACGTGCCACATTTTGGAGGCTGAAATGTGGGCCAATAGGTCGAAGCCAATGCAAGACGTTGTCAACTTAGTCAACAAATGATTCTAACATTGATAGCCGTTGGATTTACATCCAACGACAGACATCCATCTTCAATCTCTCGTCTTCTTCCCCCAGCGCCGCCGGTACCACCTGCTCCTGCCTCCTGCTGCTAGCAGCTCTGCTTAGCACGCTTCGCTGTGAAGCACTACCCCACCGTTGGCCAGACCATCCCTCCACCCCTCCACACCTCATGTTCTTCTCCACCATTCTTTGAACCACACCGCACTGCAACAGTTAACCCTCATACACCTCTTCGTCTGCGACTCTACTCCCGCGTCTTCCCATCTCCGGCTCGTTGCTGTCCGGGGCCTCGCCGTCGTCCACCACCTTGGATGCGCTCAGCGCGGAGTGGTCAACGTGGTCAATGAATGACATCCATTGGAAGTAGACTGTGCATGGAGAGGCCGACAACTGGGTCCATGGCCGCACGCAAGGAAATGCCTCCTTATTACGCGTAAAATAATGATTCCTCCACCTGACAGCTGGGACCCATCGGAAGGGCCTCTGTATTTCGCGAAAAAACATTCCTCCCGCTGACAGGTCGGATCCACCAGCTATATCTTCGCATGCAAGGAAGTGCCTCCTTATTACACAAAAAATGAATACCCCCTGCTAGCTGGGACCCACCATAGTGGGAGGCTGACTTGTGGGCCTACAAAGTTGATGGGGACGGAGGGCTTTGACAACTTAGTCAATATGAACGATTCTAGCTCCAGTGACCGTACGATGTCCATCCAACGGCCGTAGTGCTTCTTCAACCTCTGGTCTTCTTGCTCCAGCCGCCCAAAATAGCGCCGGTCGTGCCGCATGCTCCTGCCTCCCGTGGCCGTCTGTGATGCCTCGGAGGCCTCACCGCCCCCTACTACTCCCACCGCTGGCCATGCCATCCATATGCTCACCCACACCCCCTGTTAGTCTGCGGCGACGGCAGCCTCACACCGCAGCCGAACCAGTGAACCCTCGTACTCCTCTCCACGTGGGCATCCACTGCTGCGTCTTCCCCAGCTCCGCGTTGTCCCCTTCCTAGGCCTCGCCGTCGTCCACCGCCCTGGTGCTCTCGGCGAGGCGTGGTCAACGTGGTCAAGGAAGGACTTCCATCAGAAGAGTACTGTATGTGGAGAGGCTGACAACTGGGTCCACTGCCGCAGCAAGGAAGTGCCTCCTTATTACGCAAAAAATAATGATTCCTCCACGTGACAGCAGGGACCCACCAGACGAGCCACCGTATTTTGCAAAAAAAAGTTTCCCTCCTGACTGCTGGGACCCACCAGCTACATCTTCGCACGCAAGGAAGTGCGTCCATATTACAGGAAAAAAATTGATTCGCCCCCCTGACTGCTAGGACCCACCAGCTACATCTTTGCACGCAAGGAAGTGCCTGATAGTCGGGACCCACCTGGTCGAAGCGTACGAAGCTTTGTCATTCTGGTCGCGAACGTGTATGTACATACGATCAGTCTGTCTGCAGGCTGCAGCGATGAACCGTGGCCATGTAAGGAAGGGCACGTGTCGTAGTAGAGGCGCGCACATAGCATGTACTGCGTCGCATAACGGCGTGGTGCAAGAAAGTAAATACGGCCACGTACGTACATACGGGCGGGGTCTCGAACGCCTACTCGCGCATACGTACGACCATGGCTCGTGTGTCGTGTTCATGGGAGGCAATGGAATGCGTTGTGTTCATCGGGAGGCAACGGAACACGTGCTGTTCATCGGGAGCCAACCAACTTGGATGGAGTAGCCGATGGAAACGAGGCCTGGCGTTCCGCAGAACGGAGGAAACGGCCTTGTGTTCGACCGACCACGGTCGAAATGGGATCCTGTTCATCGGGAGAAGTGCAGGCGTGCCAAAAGCGGAGGAAACGGACCTCCTACGATCGAAACGGGGTCCTGTTGATCAGGAGGGGTGTGGCATACCGCAAAACGGAGGAAACAAACTTATGTTGGAGCGCTAGGGTCGAAACGGGGGTCTTGTTCATCGGGAGGGGTGTGGCGTACCGCAAAACGGGACTCCACGGGATACTGTTCATCTCCACCGTCGACCTTCTCCAACCTCCATGGGCTACTGTTCATCCACCATCGACCTCCTCTAGCCTCCACGTGCAACTGTTCATCCACGGGCTCCTATTCATCCAGCCTCCACCGCGCGCTCCTCCACCGGCTACTATTTAACCAGCCCTCTCCATGGGGTCCTGTTCAACCACCCCTCCACGGGCTACTGTTCATCTAGCCCTCCACCGGCTACTGTTCAACCAGCCCTCCACGGGGTCGTCCTGTTCATCCAGCCCTCCACGGGGTCCTGTTCATCCACCCCCAACCGGCTCGATCGGGGTCCTATTCATCCAGCGGCAACGGCCTCTACTACCACGGGGTCCGGTTCATCCAACCCCCCACCGGGAACTGTTCATCCACCCCCCCACAACAATGCTCACTGTTCATCCAGAGGCAGCATCGACCGGCTTCAGTTAGCAGCAGTAGCGAAGGAATCGCTCGACCGGGTTCAGTTAACAGCCATCGATCGATGCTCGGGTGCAGTAACGCGTAACTGCGGTCAATCGCCGGGTTCGATGGCGACGCCTCGCTCGGGTTCAGTTAGAGCTCAACGCCTCACACCCATGCGCGTACGTGTACGAGAGAAACGCGCATTGCTCGGCACCCGACCACCCACCGTAATTGGGAACTCCCAGATATTTCCCTCGCCCTCGCTTCTACCATGGTTTTTTCTGTCATGGACGGCCAAAAGAATGTCATGCAGGTGCGTCTCCGGCCCGCCCAGGATGAAAAGCCCATTTTCTGTCATGATTTTTTGTCATAGAAGTAGGATCCCACCACATCTATGATGATACTGGGTTTTGTCACAATTATCGTCATAGAAGTGTCATAAGTATGACAGAAAAAATTATCGTTCGGCCCAAATGTCATGGATGTGTGTTTTTTGTAGTGTTTGCAGTAGAAGCACTCAGTTTCAGGCTGAGGTCCAGACTTGGGTTTCTTCTCCTAAGCAGCAACTTTCTTGCCATTCTTCTTGAAGTTCCCCATCTTTCCTTTGCCCTTTTTCTTGAAACTAGTGGTTTTGTTGACCATCAACACTTGATGCTCCTTTTCGATTTCTACCTCCGCAGCCTTTAGCATTGCGAAGAGCTCGAGAATTGTCTTGTTCATCCCTTGCATATTATAGTTCATCACAAAGCCTTTATAGCTTGGTGCAGTGATTGAAGAACTCTGTCAATGACACTATCATCAGGAAGATTAACTCCCAGCTGAGTCAAGTGGTATGGTACCCAGACATTCTGAGTATGTGTTCACTGACAGAACTATTCTCCTCCATTTTGCAGCTATAGAACTTGTTGGAGACTTCATATCTCTCAACTCGGGCATTTTCTTGAAATATTAACTTCAACTCTTGGAACATCTCATATGCTCCATGATGTTTAAAACGTCTTTGAAGTCCCGATTCTAAGCCATAAAGCATGGCACATTGAACTATCGAGTAGTCATAAGCTTTGCTCTACGAGACGTTCTTAATGTCATCAGTAGCGTCTGCAGCAGGCCTAGCACCCAGTGGTGCTTCCAAGACGTAATTCTTCTGTGCAACAATGAGGATAATCCTCAAGTTACGGACCCAGTCCGTGTAGTTGCTGCCATCATCTTTCCACTTAGCTTTCTCTAGGAACACATTAAAATTCAGAGGAACGGTAGCACGGGCCATTGATCTACAATAACATAGACATGCAAAATAACTATCAATACTAAGTTCATGATAAATTAAACTTCAATTAATCATATTACTTAAGAACTCCCACTTAGATAGACATCCCTCAAGTCATCTAAATGATCACGTGATCCAAATCAACTAAACCATGTCCGATCATCACGTGAGATGGAGTAGCTTTCAATGGTGAACATCACTATGTTGATCATATCTACTATATGATTCACGTTCAACCTTTCGGTCTCAGTGTTTCGAGGCCATATCTGCATATGCTAGGATCGTCAATTTTAACCCGAGTATTTTGTGTGTGCAAAACTGGCTTGCACCCGTTGTATGTGAACATAGAGCTTATCACACCCGATCATCACGTGGTGTCTTGGTACAACGAACTGTAGCAACGATGCATACTCCGGGAGAACACTTATACCTTGAAATTTAGTAAGGCATCATCTTATAATGCTACCGCCGTACTAAGCAAAATAAGATGCATAAAAGATAAACATCACATGAAATCAAAATATGTGACATGATATGGCCATCATCATCTTGTGCTCATTATCTCCATCACCGAAGCACCGTCATGATATCCATCGTCACCGGCGCGGCACCTTGATCTCCATCGTAGCATCGTTGTCGTCTCACCAATTATTGCTTCTACGACTATCGCTACCGCTTAGTGATAATGTAAACAATTACATGGCGATTGCATTGCATACAATAAAGCGACAACCATATGGCTCATGCCAGTTGCTGATAACTCTGTTACAAAACATGATAATCTCATATAACAAATTATATCACATCATGTCTTGACCATATCACATCACAGCAAGCCCTACAAAAACAAGTTAGACGTCCTCTACTTTGTTGTTGCAAGTTTTACGTGGCTGCTACGGGCTTCTAGCAAGAACCGTTCTTACCTACACATCAAAAACCACAAGGATTTTTTGTCAAGTGTGTTGTTTTAACCTTCAACAAGGGCTGGGCGTAGTCAAACTCGATTCAACTAAAGTTGGAGAAACAGACACCCGCTAGCGACCTGTGTGCAAAGCACGTCGGTAGAAACAATCAAAGTAAGACGTTGTTGGTAAGCAGTATGACTATTATCACCCACAACTCTTTGTGTTCTACTCGTGCATATAACATCTACGCATAGACCTGGCTGAGATGCCACTGTTAGGGAACGCTGTAATTTAAAAAAAATCCTACAATCACGCAAGATCTATCTAGGAGATGCATAGAAACGAGAGGGGAGAGTGTGTCCACGTACCCTCGTAGACCGAAAGCGGAAGTGTTTAGTAACGTGGTTGATGTAGTCGAACTTCTTCGCGATCCAACCAATCCAAGTCGGATGTACGGCACCTCGGCGTTCAGCACACGTTCAGCTCGATGACGTCCGTCGTACGCTTGATCCAGTTGAGGCCGAGGGAGAGTTTCATCAGCACGACGACGTGGTGACAGTGATGATGATGTTAGCGGCGCAGGGCTTCACCTAAGCACTACGACGATATGATCGTGGTGTGTAACTGTGAGGGGGGGGGGCACTGCACACGGCTAAAAGATCAACTTGTGTGTTCTAGGGTGCCCCCTATCCCCATATATAAAGGAGGGATGGGGAGGCCGGCTGGCCCTAGCTAGGAGCACCGGGAGAAGGGGAATCCTACTAGGACTCCAAGTCCTAGTAGGTTTCCACCTAAAGGAGAAGGGGGAAGGAAGCGAGAGGGGGGCCGCGCCCCCAACCCCTTGTCCAATTCGGACTGGGCTTGGGGGGGGGGGGCGCCACCTCCTGGCCGCTGCCTCTCCTTCCCACTAAGGCCCATTAACTCCCTGGGGGGTTCCGGTAACCCCTCTGGCACTCCGTTTTTACCCGAAACTATCCCGAACACTTCCGGTGTCCAAATAACATGGTCCAATATATCAATCTTTATGTCTCGACCATTTCAAGACTCCTCGTCACGTCCGTGATCTCATCCGGGACTCCGAACAAACTTCGGTCATCAAAACACATAACTCATAATACAAATCATCATCGAGCGTTAAGCGTGCGGACCCCACGGGTTCGAGAATTATGTAGACATGACTGAGACACATCTCTGGTCAATAACCAATAGCGGAGCCTGGATGCTCATATTGGCTCCTACATATTCTACGAAGATCTTTATCGGTCAAACCGCATAACAACATACGTTGTCCCCTTTGTCATCGATATGTTACTTACTCGAGATTCGATTGTCGGTATCAGCATACCTAGTTCAATCTTGTTACTGGCAAGTCTCTTTACTCGTTACGTAATACTTCATCCCACAACTAACTCATTAGTCACATTGCTTGCAAGGCTTATAGTGATGAGCATTACCGAGAGGGCCCAGAGATACCTATCCGAAACACAGAGTGACAAATCCTAATCTTGATCTATGCCAACCCAACAAATACCTTCGGAGACACCTATAGAGAATCTTTATAATCACCCATTTACGTTGTGACATTTGATAGCACACAAAGTGTTCCTCCGGTATTCGGGAGTTGCATAATCTCATAGTCTGAGGAACATGTATAAGTCATGAAGTAAGCAGTAGTAATGAAACTGTAACGATCATAATGCTAATCTAACGAATGGGTCTTGTCCATCACATCATTGTTCTAATGACACTACTAGGGAAAATCTTATACACAGAACTTTAGCAGTAGTGCTTGTTAAAAAAGCGCGATACTGCTACACAGCAGTAGCGCGTGCGAGATAACCGTGCTGCAGATACATATATAGCAGTAGCGCGTCCCGTTGTAAAGGCGCTACTACTAAAATTCCCACCACTAAGCCGATAGGCTACACATAGTAGTAGCGCTCTTTTAGAAACAGCGCTGCCGCTAAGATTTTTGTAGCAGTGCGTTTATGTGTAAGGCGCTACTGCTAACGAAAATAAAATAAAATGAAAAACAAGTAGAGAAGTAAATGCAAATGAAATAAATAGAAAAAGGAGAAAGGAAAAATATAAAATGTAAAGAAAATTAATGAAAATAGGGAAAAAAGGAGAAAGGCATAGCAGTAGCGCGTTTCTGAAAACACGCTATAGCTAACTTAGCTATAGCACGTTTCCAGAAACGCGCTACCGTTATGTTTCACTTAACCAGCGGTTTCCCTCCCCCCAACACTTCTCCCCCAAATCCCTCGCCCCCACTTCGCCGTCGTCTCCCCAATTCACCGTCGCCGCACTTCGCCGCCGTCTCCTACTGGCGTGGACGCCTGCAACCTCACCATCTCCCCCCGAGGCTGCCCTCATCCTCACCGCCGCCGCCCGAGGCCGCCCTGAGCCTCACCACCGCCGCCCGAGGCCGCCCTCGACCTCACTGTCGCCGCCCTCGACCTCACCGCGGCGGCCCTCGACCTCACCGCCGCCCAGGACCGCCGCTGCCCGTGCCCAAGCCCACCCTCCCCGCCCCTGCCTCCGTCGCCGAGCACCTCCCGGCCACTATCTCTCCCCTCTCTGTAAGCCCCCACCCCTCCCCCCACCACTCCTCTCTCTCTACATTTTAGAGCAAAAATTAGTAGAGCAGAAGTTAGTTTATAGCAAAAAATTAGTTTAGAGCAAAAGATGTTAAGTAGTAGATGTTAGAGCAAAAATTAATTTAGAGCAAATAATTTGGTTTACAACAAATGTTAGTTAGGGCAGTAGGGTTTAATTAGGGGTTTTGTTTTCATAGATGTTTTTCTAAAAGAAAAAATGAAGAAAATGTTGTAGCAGTGCTACTTGTAGTATGTAGTGATACTAGTAGATGTTAATTAGGTTAGGGCAGTAGTGGTACTAGTAGAATTTAATTAGATATTTTTTAGTTAGGGCAGTAGGGTTCTCCTAGGTTAATTAGGTTAGTAGTGCTGCTAGTCGTAGTGGTACAGTAGGTTAATTAGGTGAAGTTAAATGAATAACCTAAATGAATGAAATTAGTAGTTAACTACTTTTTTTTCCTTTCATCATTATAGAGCACTAAATTTAACTGAATTTTGTTCTATTAGTAGTTAAATGAATTTTCTTCTACACTTAGTTTTTGAATTAGCTTGTGAAATTTGGACATGTATATTTGGACATGTGGTTGCTCGTGTATATTTGGACATGTGTTGCGGTGTCGAAGATGGATATTTGAACACTGTTTCCAGGGAATGAAGCCGAGTGGCCTATGTTTTGCCAGAATGTTGATTCATTTCCGTTCCGGCAAATTTCAGGTGCTCGATTTGTCCACCTTTTAGCAAAGATCATGCCGAAATTTTTCGTGAATTTCGTCATGACTTGTGCTACAAACTAGGACATATCGAGTGCCCGCGATTTGCTGCACCGGGAAGGAGTCAACGTTCCTGCAAAGCATAGGCCTTTTTTATGTCATTATTCATTTTATTAGGTCTAGAATTAATTGACTAGATTTAATCGGAGGAAACATGGCTAGCAACGATGAAGCACAGGGTTCTGGTGACTGCGACAACGTCCACCTGGCGGCAGACGAATTTTTGAGGGAAGCCGACGATCAAGAGTTGATGTTGCTGGGTCCACCTGTCACATCGGAGATTGAGACCGACATCGAGACCAACGCTGAGACTGAGACCGACATCGAGACCGGCGCTCAGACTGAGACCGGCGCCGAAACTAGCGGAGCCGATATAGAACCGAAAGCAAAGAGGCAACGGCTTCCTAACAAGCTCAAGACTACTAGACTGGTGGTCACGGAGGTGGACGACGGCAATTTTGAGCCAAACGCACCCGAGGAAGCGCGCGCGTGCTACGACAATCAAATAGGCCGCATCATACGGACAACCGCCACCATCAACGATGAGAAACTACAGAAGATAGATAATATGAGGACCTCACTCCTAAAGAAGCTGCACCAGATATTCTTGTTCCCAGACTGGAATGAAAAGGATTATAAAGATCCAGATAAGGACCCGAAAATGAAGAAGATAAACAAACACGCCATGACCAAGTTTAGCGACGCGTTGACCGCCTGGAAGGCAAGGGTGAAATATCGGATCGTCAAAAAAAGGAACCCTGTTCCAAGATTGTAAAGGATAATTCGACAATCACGATAGAGCACTTTGAAATATTCAAGGCGGCTTGTGAGGCCGAAGCTGCCAAAGAAAAGTTGAAGTACATGAAGGGGCTTCAACAGAGGAACATTGGGTGCCACCACCTCAGAAGCCGTGGTTACGGCGAGAAAAGGTCCATATGGGCCAAGGAGGACGCATACGCCGTGAGTCTGGGCATCCCAGTCCCCTTGGCGGAGTTCACCGTCCCGCATGAGCGTGACGTCCTCAGGGCCCGGCACCGTTGGGACCCAGCGAAGAAGATTTTCGAGACGAACGCAGTCACAACGGAGTTCATGAGACTGCTGGTAATTTTAGTTTCTAGTCAATTCGACTGCACATTAGTCATATTTGTAAACGATCCTTGTGCCTTTTGCAGAGAGAGCATCACATGATTGCGGCAGAAAGCAACTCGCCGTCTGAGGCGTTGGCGAGGCCCAAGTGGGACACTCCATTCAACCGGGCGTTGAACATATTGAAACGACTCCCGGTGGAGACTCGACCATCGTACGGACGCGTGCACGGTGTCGGAGACGGCGCCATGTGGAAGAAGTACTACCGTGAGACCACGGAGGAGAGAAAGGAAAGACGGAGGTTAGCTGAAGAAAACCTCGATAAGAAGGTTGAAATTGCAGTTGAGAAGAAATCATCTGAGACAGTCGCAACAGCGGTAGCTGCCGCAAAACAGGTGCTTGTAGATATGTCTACTTCCTTGGTTTCGGCCATTTTCAATTGGAGCAGGCAAAATCCAGAAAAAATGCATCGGACTTTCCCCTTGCCGACTTCTTGGGGAGCAGCTCGACTAGCGTTGCACCAGCACCTGCAGCTGCACCTGCTCCCGCACCGGCTCCCACACCGGCTCCTGCACCTACTCCTGCACCGGCTCCCGCACCTGCTCCGGCACCGGTTCCGGCACCGGACGTGCTCGGCGGTGCTTCGTCTTTGGCTGAGCTCGACACCCCACTACAAAAAAAATACACTTCCGTGATGATACATGTTTGTCACAGTAGGTCGCGTTTTTTGTCATGCATGTACATCCATGACGATTTTATGACAGAATCAAGATAGTCATACATGTGCTGTCGTAGAAGTGTTCCATGACATTACCAAAATTATCATCACGGAAGTGTCCACTTCCATGACAATAAATCGCGCATCACAGAAGTGCTTTCGTCAAGGGTGACCGACACGTGGCATCCACCATAACGAAATGCCGTTAAGCTATCGGGTCCGGTTTTGGATCCGATAACCCGTAACAGCCCGAACCAATGGGGATTGTCCACGTGTAAAATCATCATTGGCCGCAGGAAACACGTGTTGCCTCACTATCGTGGAATTGTCACGCCAGATGTCCTCTTGCAAGGACTTAGTCGTGGAGCCATCACAACTAGGAAGCTTAAGGGGTTAATCGGGACAAAGGACACGAGAGGTTTTATACTAGTTCGGCCCCTTGCGGTGAAGGAAAGCCTACGTCTAGTTGGGTTGATATTGCTTGATGTTTCGAGACCAGGGAGCGAGATACGCTATGCCCGGCTCTCGATGAGTTGTTTCTTGCCCTACGCCGCTAGCGGGTCGTCTCCTTATATACATGGGTTGATGCCCTGCGGTCTACAGAGTCGCGGCCGGCTTATAGACAGTGTCCGGCTCGGTGACTAGTTAATTCTACCTTATAATACAAGTCACACCATCATGGCGGTTTATCACTATGGGCTTTAAGTCACCTATGGTCCTTAGACCCTTTATTGAACCACCATCTTCATGCTTGGTCTTGGGCTCTCTTCTGATGAGTCTCTCTTTGCATAACCCGGCCCCTCCCGGATGGCTTACACAAATAGTCATATCCCCAACATTAGGCTCCAGATTGATTTGAACCGGTTCATGTCAATCTTAAAATACCTTGACAACCAGTCCTTCATCTTGATCCCTCTGAAAAGGTCATAACCCGTCATGAGGTCATCTTCTGGATCCGTGTTAACCCGCCGTGACATCATCTTCAATTAAATTCATATTTTACTCCGTCATATCCTCCAACGGATCTTTGCCTTTACTGACCCTTCCAAAAACCGAGGCGTCGGGGCCGCTGGATAATGATGTTTGGTCTCCTCGTTTCTCGCGCCGTCTTAGTCGGCCTTCCCTTATAAATAGGCACGACCTAGGTCTTCCATTCTCCCCTCTTTCAGTCATCTTCTTCCTCTTGCTGCCTCTCGAGCTGTGCCGCCGCCGCCGTCGAACTCCCCGTCTTCACCGACTCAGGCCGCTTCATGAACCTGACTCTGACTAGAAACCGATGGTGAATCTCCGCAGCTTGTCCACATCCGTGAGTTCCTCTCCTTCCCTTTCTTAGATCTGCATCAGAACTTTTTGAGTTCGTCGGTGTTCATCGCCGCCTGCTGCAAACCCTTGATGGTTTTTATCTCTAATGCCCCGTTAGATCGTAAAAATAACGTAGAGCTGCTGTGGTGATTGTTTGTGCTTAACTTGCATAGAAACCGATCTCATTTCCCTTGTTTGGAAGCCCTCTTTGAGTGTATGAGCTTCTCCGCACTGTTTTAGGTCTAGAAATTTTTCTTTTCAAAGCAACCGTTTGATCCAAAATAATTTCGAAAAATTGTGAAACCTGTTTTTTCCACACTTAGCCAAAAACTGCATCTGTTGAATCTGTTTAGCCATGGTAGCCCATGCGGCCGGTTTAAGACAACACCAGTTGTCACTACTTTATTCCGTGACTTAAGAAATTTTAAGTGCCTTTGATACCTGTAACAGTTTAAATATTACTGCATAGTTACCCATATGTCATTAGGCCCCTTCTTAAGCAGCCACTTGAATAAACTTTAAAATGCTTTCCTCCGGGTTGAATTTGAACCGGAACTTCTTATTTTGTCATAGGCTTCAATTTACACAATGGCACCCAAGGCCCCCAAAGCTCCTGTGACCTGCAACTGGGTCTAATCCACTGTCACAGAAAGCACCTTGTCTGATTTTGCAAAATCCGGCCACCTGCCTAAGAGAGAAATCATGTCTTATCGCGCTCCTAACCCGTCAGAGGAGAGGCCTCAACCCAAAGAGGGAGAGGTGATCGTTTTTACTGATCACATGAACGGGGGCTTCGCTCCACCCGGTTCAAAATTCTTCAGGGATGTTTTGCATTTCTTTGATCTCAGACCTCGTGACATCGGGCCCAATTCCGTGTCAAATATTTGCAACTTCCAAGTTTTCTGCGAGGTGTACCTTGGAGAAGAACCTAGCATACTTTTATTCGGGAATTGTTTTACTTAAACCGCGTAACGAACGCAGCAACGGGCCAAGTCTCGGAACTTGGTGGCATCTCGATTCAACGCGGAGGGATTGCCTTTTTCCTTATGTTGAATCGCCGAGTCATCCAAAGGATTGGAATCGAGACATGGTTCTATCATGAGGATACTTCTCCGGTGATGAAAATCCTCGCCGGCTTTCGCGCCTTGCGCCTTGAATCCAACCACCCGCTGCCGGATAAACTTACCGCTGTTGAGCGTCTGCCACTTGCTCCCACCATTAGCAAAATCAAAGCCCTGTTGGGAAATGGCTTAGATGGTGCCGACTTGGTCCGGGTTTGGGTCGCTTGGCGGGTGATTCCGTTAAGCCGCCGCCCCGGCTTAATGTGCACCTATTCAGGCGAGAAGAATGATCCACTGCGTCATAGTCCCGACGACTTACCAGATGATGTGGTGGAGGCCACAACCCAGACATTGCTGAAAGAAGGCACAATAACTAGTAACGCCTTTGGCTTACTTCCCTTCTGCAAGAAGAACCTAGCCCCTGCAGTGAGTCATCAACTTCAATGAATACTCTTTATTATTTGATACCTTGACTTTACTCATAATTCTTCATCATTTTCTACAGGCCGATGACGACTTCTGGAAGGTCAAATACGACCATGAGGCGACAAAACAAGCCAGAGCGGCAAAAAGAACTGAGAGGAAAGCCGCCAAGATGGGATGTTCAAGGAAAAGGAAGCCAAGTGTTTCTGATTTACTTAAATTGGATGATACTTCTGACGACGAAGAAGATGTAAATTTTAACCCCCTTGATTCTTTATCATCACCTTGCTGACCCTTAATCTTTCCAGGAGGATACGGGGAATAGTCAAGCCGTCGAGGAAGAGGTAACTATAATCTCCTCTGACTCCGAGCCTACTCGTCGAGAAAATTCAAGGGTGACCCGGAAAGTAAGATTTTCACATCCTTTGGCTTACCAAGATCCTCAATTTCTTTTGAAGCAACAGCAATTTGAAAGCCGGAGGCAGACCCGGACCAGCAAGGATATAGAGCTCTCCTCCGGCTTACCTGACGTAACCAAGAAGCGTCGGGCTGAGGTTATCTCCGATTTACGTTCTGTTTACCCTTTGGCGGGTTTAATTCGTCAACCTCTCAATTCACCCGACTCCAATTATCAGGATACCTCTCCTTCCTCCGGCGAGCCTATGCAATCTAACATGCCGGCTTTCAAAACTGCCCCCGGGTAATATAAACTTATTTAACTTGTACTTTACCTTACTCATGTTTTTGTACTCACCCTTCTGCTTTATCCACAGCGTGCAAGTGAAGCCCAGTAAGAGGGAAAAGAAGAATAAGCCATCCCAAGACCCGGTCGTGACTGAACCAGAACTTGGAACAGCTGCTCCTGACAGTTCCACCCATCAGCCGCCGCCTGAGCCGGCTTATGATATTCCAGCACCATCTTCTGATCCACCCACACAAGACACCCTCAACAGCTCTGATAACCCAGAAGCTCCTAGCCCGGCTAAGACAGTTGATCCGGAGATTGAGATTTTGAAGACTTGTGTCTTGAGCCGGTGCAACCTACTATCCTGGCCAAGTGCTCTGCCAAGGAGGAGCTTCCGGAACACCGAAAGGCCAAGCTGGATATTGCTGACTATACTCATTTAAGTATTGGAGATATAGTCTCTGGCTATATCAACCAAGTACATAGCAGCCGTGACCTGGAAATTAATATGGTGAAGCAAATACAACAAAAAATCTGAGGTACATCTTATGCTACTTTCCTTAATCATACTTACTGTATCAGCCCCCAAGTCTATTGCTTATGAATGAATATGCTGTAGACTTAGAAACCTGCTTAGCACTGCCTTGTCCGGTTTATATGAAAATATTTAATCCGGTTGTAACATGATATGTGAATTTGCAATACACATTAGCCCCCAAGTGTCAAGTATCTTTGCTTGCAAAGTGCTTGGGACTTAATTTCTCATGAACCGACATTGTACCTTAAATTTCTTCAGCATACATTAGCCCCCAAGTGTCAAGTATCTTTGCTTGCAAAGTGCTTGGGACTTAATGATATCTTACCATAATTTTAGCTATAACCCGACATCAATGCAGGCCACCACAAGTCAATTTGAGTCGGAGATTGCTGACCTGAAGAACCGCCTGGCAGCTCAAGAAATTGAAATTCAAAAGGCCAACTCCAAATTTGCATTTAGCGTCTCTGAACAAGAGAAGTTGAAGAAGAATTTTAACGTGGAGAAGAAAATCTGGGCTGATGAGAAGGCCTCACTGGTGACCCGGGCCGAGACAGCAGAAACATCACTTGCGTATAACAATGAGCCGTTCGCTTAAAGCGCCAGATATCTCAAATGGTCTCAGCAATCTTGGTAAGTCACTATATATATCCTTGAATATCGCAATCCTTCCTTTGATGACTATTTTAATGGTCATCTCCGGCTCCTATATGTTTATAAACGCAGGCCCCAGGAGCACAAACCTCAAGCAGAACATGCTGATCAAGCTGAAGGCGGTTTACACTCTGGTGGAGCAACTGTACACCGGGTCACAACATGCTTTGCCGTTGTGGCTTTATCAAATGACATTCCCCATCTCCTGCAAGATGTGCTAAAACAGCTTGCCGTGCTACCCCAGCGGATCCAAGAGCTAAGACGGGCATCTGCCAGAACCGTGGCCATAGCTGCCTTAAGCCGGGCCAAGGCATTGCTTCCAGAGTTAGACCTAGCAGACGTTGCTCTTGGATACCCCAGCTTGAAGGAAGACGGCTCTGTATTCGACGAAACAGACTTTACCGCCTGTGTGAGAGTCGTACATCCTGTGGCTACCATCATTGGGAATGATATTGATCTTACAAAGTATCAGCCGGGTTATGATAGCGAGAACCGGAGTATTCCAATACCTCACTATGATGACGTCAGCCAGATCCCTCCAACTCGTAAGCACACCTTTTCCCCTGAAGTTGACCCAGCCGGTTTAATAGATGATGAAGCTGAGTTTGAAGCCTTAAGCGGCATTGACTTGACCTCATCAACCTTCCAGGACAGGGCAGCAGATGGAGAGGCGGAGAAGGATAACCCAGAATCTTCAAGCCCACTAAAGGAGTGAACCGCCAGGCGTTATGACTTTTGCAAAAACAATGCTTCATTATTCAGACTCGGGGAGTCTTGTAATAGGGTAGAAAAAAACCTCTCAATTTTGTCATGCCTTCGCGCATGCTTGTGGCGCTTAATACTTTCGTAAGCCGCCATCACTTTATATTTCCAGCGTATGTTGATCTTTCCTTGATGTTAAAAACTTTATTGCTTTATCCTGCATATAAAACAAAACATAATTTCCTTGCCGACTTACCGCACCTGGGGTCACATAAAGTATTGATAACCCGGAGGACGAATCAAAACATCACAGAAAGGCCGGCTTGTGATTAGAATCACACTAGCATACCTCCGATCTTCTTGATATTCTCGCTGGCTTATGTGACCCAAATCATGAGAGGGAGTTTAACTCCTGAAAATTGGCACATATGATGTTCACCTGGCCCTTCAATAACACTGACACTTTACAAAGTATAATGAATAATAAACTGAATTTAAAAAGGCCTCTGATTCGAATACAATCAGTGAACCATTCCAAAGGGGTTAAGCTAATATTCGGATACGATCATATAGCCCCCAGTGGCTTTGGCGATGCCGATCAAGTGGGTATCGATGACTATGTTCTCTTTGGTTCAAATACGACCTATGTTTGAACAGAAGCCCCAAGTGACCATGAGAGTTGTTTAATGATGCTGATTCGAATGCGATCCACGTCAGGCCCAAAGGGGTTAAGCTATGATTCAAATATGATCAAGAAGCCCCCAAGTGGGTTTGGCAGTATGCCGATCAATTGGGTATCAACAGCTATGTTCTCTTTGGTTCGAATACGACCTATGTTTGAACAGGAAGCCCCCAAGTGACCATGGCTAGACTCAGATATGATCATAAGCCGGACCAAAGGGAAAGCCGGATTCAGATATGATCCGCTCCCTGTTGGTTGTTTCCACCACCTGGTAAACAAGATGTATAAACCTTTGAGGGTGAAAGGAAAAGAGGTCCTGCTTTATTGCTTTATATAATATATACAATGTCAAAAAAGGAAAATATATATATATATCTTGAGAGCCGGTGGCTCAAGTATAGTAAGGCCGAAGATGAGCTATGTTCCACGGCCGGCGGGTCTCTTCCTCCGACTTACATGAGTCTTTGTGCTCTCGAACATCGATAAGGTAGTATGACCCGTTGTTCAGATTCTTACTGACCACAAAGGGTACTTCCCAAGGAGGGGATAGCTTGTGCATATCAGACTAATCCTGGATGAGCCGGAGCACTAAGTCGCCTTCCCGAAAGGCTCTGCTTCTAAGCCGACAGCTATGATAGCGGCGCAGGTCTTGCTGGTAAATCGCCGAGCGGGCTATTTCCAAGTCTCGCTCCTCATCCAACAAGTCAAGTGCATCCTGACGAGCTTTTTCGTTATCAGCCTCAATGTAAGCCGCCACGCGGGGTGAGTCGTGTCGCATGTCACTTGGCAGGACTGCCTGCCTCCGTACACCATGAAGAAAGGTGTATAACCTATAGATATTAGGCGTTGTGTCGATGCTCCATAGTACAGAGGGTAGCTCCTCCACCCAACAACCCGGAGTTCGCTGTAAGGGGACCAAGAGCCAGGGTTTGATGCCCTTCAAGATCTCTTGATTAGCTCTCTCTGCTTGTCCATTAGATTGAGGGTGAGCAACAGCTGAAACATCAAGCCAGATATGTTCTCATTGATATAACTCTTCCATGGCACCCTTGGAGAGATTAATACCATTATCGATTATGATGCTATGTGGAAAACCAAAACGAAGATCACCTTTTTCATGAACTGAACCGCCGTGGCTGCATCACACTTACTGACCGGCTCTGCCTCCACCCACTTTGTGAATTTATCCACCGCCACCAAGAGGTGTGTCTTTTTATCTTTAGACCTCTTGAAAGGTCGAACCATGTGAAGCCCCCAGACTGCAAACGACCAAGTAATTGGAATCATCCTCAACTCTTGAGCCGACACATGAGCTCGTCGTGAGAATTTTTGACATCCGTCACACTTGCTGACCAGATCCTCCGCATCAGCATGATCCGTCAGCCAATAGAAACCATGACAGAAAGCCTTAGCCACCAGAGATTTTGAGCTGGCATGATGACCACAATCTCCTTCATGAATCTCACGAAGTATCTCTTGTCCCTCCGTAGGCGACACACAACGCTGAAACACCCCAGTGACACTGCGATGATGTAGCTCGTCACGAACAATTGTCATAGATTTGGACCGCCTTATGATCTGTCTCGCCAAGGTCTCATCCTCAGGCAACTCTCCTCGGGTCATATAGGCCAAATACGGGACTGTCCAATCCGGGATAGCATGGAGAGCCGCCACCAGCTGTGCCTCCGGGTCTGGCACTGCTAGTTCTTCCTCTGTAGGCACTTTGACAGAAGGGTTATGCAAAACATCAAGAAAGGTGTTAGGCGGCACCGGCTTACGCTGAGATCCCAGCCGGCTTAAGGCATCAGCCGCCTCATTCTTCCTCCATCAATGTGCTCCACTTGATAACCTTTGAAGTGCCCAGCCACAACATTTACTTCACGACAATAAGCCGCCATAAGGGGATCCTTGGAGTCCCACGTGCCTGACACTTGTTGAGCTACGAGGTCTGAATCACCCAAACACCTTACCCGGCTTAAATTCATCTCTTTGGCCATCCGGAGACCATGGAGTAAGGCTTCGTACTCAGCTGCATTGTTAGTACAGGGAAACATAAGCCGGAGCACATAACAAAATTTTTCACCTCGAGTGGAAGTCAAAACAACTCCAGCCCCCGAGCCTTCCAACTGCCTGGACCCATCAAAGTGAATAGTCCAATATGTGTTATCTGGCTTCTCCTCAGGTGCCTTCAACTCTGTCCAATCATTGATAAAATCCACCAGGGCTTGAGACTTGATAGCAGTCCGAGGCATGTATTTCAAACCATGGGGTCCAAGCTCAATGACCCACTTGGCAACTCGTCCTGTGGCCTCTCTATTCTGTATGATATCTCCTAAGGGGGCAGAGCTTACCACAATGATAGGATGACCTTGGAAGTACTGCTTTAGCTTCCGGTTTGCCATAAACACTCCGTAAACAAGTTTCTGCCAATGTGGATATCTTTGCTTGGACTCAATGAGCACCTCACTGATGTAGTAAACCGGCTGTTGAACCGGATGCTCCTTGCCAGCCTCCTTGCGCTCCGCCACGATGGCCACGCTGACGGCTCGGGCATTAGCAGCCACATATAAAAACAATGGCTCTCTATCAATGGGAGCAGCAAGGACTGGTGGCTCAGATAGCTACCTCTTTAAATCTTCAAAGGCAGTGTCAGCATCATCACTCCATACAAAAGTGTCCGTCTTCTTCATCATCTGATACAGTGGTAGGGCCTTCTCACCTAACAGGCTTATGAACAGGCTTAAAGCGGTAACGCGACCCGCCAGTCGCTGAACATCATTGATGCACGCCGGTTTAGCCAAGGAGGTGATTGCCTTGATCTTCTCCGGGTTAGCTTCAATGCCTCTGTTTGAGACCAGAAAGCACAGAAGCTTGTCTGCAGGTACACCAAACACACACTTGTCCGGGTTAAGCATCATCTTATAAACCTGGAGATTGTCAAAGGTCTCTTTTAAATCAGAAACCAAGGTTTCCTTCTCCCTGGATTTCACCACGATGTCATCCACATAAGCGTGAACATTGCGCCCAATTTGACTATGGAGACAGTTTTGTACACATCTCTGATAAGTCGCCTGCGCACTCTTGAGCCCAAATGGCATAGATACGCAGCAGAAGGCTCCAAACGGAGTGATGAAAGATGTCTTCTCCTGGTCCTTAACTGCCATTTTTATTTGATGATAGCCAGAGTAAGCATCCAAAAAGCTCAAACGCTCGCAACCCGCCGTAGCATCGATGATTTGATCAATACGGTGGAGGGCAAAGGGATCAGCCGGACAAGCCTTATTTAGGTCCGTGTAATCCTCACACATCCGCCAAGTGCCGTTCTTCTTGAGTACCAGCACTGGGTTAGCCAAGCACTCCGGGTGAAAAACTTCAATGATGAAACTAGCCGCTAAGAGCCGGGCGACCTCTTCCCCAATGGCTTTCCGTCTTTCCTCGTTGAACCGTCGAAGAAATTGCCTGACCGGCTTATACTTTGGATCAATATTAAGAGTGTGCTCAACGAGTTCTCTCGGGACACCCAGCATGTCAGAAGGTTTCCATGCAAAGATGTCCCGGTTCTCACGGATGAACTCGATGAGCGTGCTTTCCTATTTAGGATCCAAGTTGGCACTGATGCTGAACTGCTTGGAAGAGTCACCTGGAGTAAAGTCAACAAGCTTTGTTTCAGCGGCCGATTTAAACCTCAACGCTGGGTCATGCTCTGTAGTCGGCTTCTTCAAAGAGGTCATATCCACCGGGTCAACATTATTCTGATAAAACTTTAGCTGTTCTGCTGCACAAACAGACTCAGCATAAGCCGCGTCGCCTTCCTCACATTCCAAGGCTACCTTTCGACTCCCATGCACAATAATGGTGCCTTTGTGACCCGTCATCTTAAGCTGCAGAAAAACATAACACGGCCGTGCCATGAATTTGGCATAAGCCGGCCGCCCAAATAGAGCATGATACGGGCTCTTGATTTTGACTACCTCAAACGTCAATTTTTCAGCCCTGGAATCATATTCATCTCCAAAAGCCACCTCCAATTCAATCTTACCGACTGGGTATGCCGACTTACCAGGCACCACGCCATGGAAAACGGCATTGGACGTCCTTAAATCCTTGTCACCAAACCCATGCGTCGAAGGTCTCGTAATAGAGGATGTTGATACTGCTACCTCCGTCCATGAGTACCTTGGTAAACTTATATCCACCGACCTGAGGCGCCACCACCAAGGCTAACTGAATCGGGTTATCAACCCGAGGCGGGTGATCTTCTATGCTCCATACAATAGGCTGCTCTAACCACCTCAAGTAATGGGGAACTGCCGGCTCAACAGAGTTCACGGCCCTTTTCCGAACCTTCTGGTCTCGCTTGCATAGACTAGTGGTGAACACATGATACTGCCCACTATTCAGCTGCTTCGGATGGCTTTGATAACCCGACTGCTGCTGTTGTCCCCCTTGACAAGGCTGCTGTTGATTATAGCCACCTTGATTTCCTTGAAAACTGGAACTTGAACCGTCGCCCGGGCCATGAAAGCCGCCGGCCCCTGAACCGCCGCCTGATCCATGATTGCCATCAAACATGTTGGAATTCTTGAAATCCTTCATGATCGCGCAATCCTTCCATAAGTGGGTGGCAGGTCGTTCCCGGGTGCCGTGTCTTAGGCAAGGCTCATTGAGAAGTTGCTCAAGAGATGGGCTTGACCTGCCAGATCGAGGGGGCGGTTTTCCCTTACGTTTCTGATTGTTACCCTGTGCATTGGCATTGGCCACAAACTCCGGGTTACCCTCCGCCTTACGCTTGTTACCTCCTTGATTTGCCGGGTTATGTCAATTGACCCTTTCCATTGCCGTTCTTCTTTCCCTTCCTGTCTTTTCCTCATCGACGCGGGATCCTTGGTACTATCGTAATCGGCGATTTGACTAAAGCCGCCATCAAGCGTAACCATATCATTGCAATCACGCTTAAAGCGCCCTAGTTTCTGCCTCGGCCGCTCAAAGCGGCAATTCTTCTCCAACATGAGAACTGCAGAGCCGGCATCCATCTTATCGGACGAATGTATTATTTCCTTGACCCGGCGCACCCAATGAGTTGTGGATTCACCCTCCTCCTGCTTACAATTGGTCAAGTCCGCAATTGACATAGATTGCTTGCATGTGTCCTTGAAGTTCTGGATAAACCAGGCTTTCAGCTCTGCCCATGAGCGAATGGAATTGGGCGGCGAACCCTTTAACCAAGACCGGGCCGTTCCGTCTAACATCATGGTGAAGTACTTAGCCATTGCTGCGTCGCTGACCTCCAATAGCTCCATTGCCATCTCATAACTTTTGATCCATGATCCGGGCTGTAATTCGGACGCGTAATTCGGCACCTTTCGAGGTCCCTTGAAGTCCTTGGGTAGACGTACATCCCGTAGAGCCGGCACCAAACAAGGAACACCGCCGGTTCTAGTAGCCACTCCTGCTCCAATGTAAGTCGCGGATACTGAGATCTTGATGAGCCGCCTGCTGAGCCGCTAGCTGAGCCGCCCATTCGTCCTCCTGACGTATTCGGTCTTGCATCGAGTTATAGCCACCGGGCTGGTTACGATGCTGGGCATTGCTTTACAAAGCTTCTGACTCCATGTTCCTGCTATAACTCGGACTCCGATTTTGACAAGGCGGTGCTAGCCAAGGCGGAGGAGTTGAATGAATCTTGTCCCGGCTGTAAGAATAGGTCTCTTGCTGAGCCAGGGCCATCTGAATAAGTTCTCTGATCCTCCGGTTCTCCACCGCTGTCGGATCATCACCGTCCACTGGGAGAGCCGCCAAACGCGCCGATGCTGTGATTAAGTTCTCCATGGGGTTGGAAAAGTGACCCGGTGGTACTGGTACATAGCGGGGCGGGGCCATACTCCCATGAGGAGGTGCCATCTCTCGAAGCTGAGCCGGTCCTCCCGCTCCGGCTGTTGTGAACTGATTTGCCTCATGCGGGTTGCTAGGGCCAGCACCGGGTGTAGTGAAAAGGTTCCGAGGGTCGTAAACCGGAGGCAAACGGGATTGAGTTTTCTGGTGCCTCCTTCTCATTACCTCATTAGATGAGTTCAGGCTCATATTAAGCTGGAAAGCCTCGACTGAGCCAGCTGCCTGCGTCGCCTAAAGCCGCTGCTCAGAAGCTAACTCGGTGTCCTCAGCTTCCAAGGCCTCCTTGGCTCAAGCTATCTCTTCACGCACCTATGCCACCTCTGCGTTATGCTCATCTTGATTTGCAGGAATAACCGTGGCGGTTAACAGGGCCGTAAGCTTATCCATGAGATCCATCAGTATTTGAGCCGGGCGACAGGGCCTCGCCTCTACCGCCTCGACCCGGACGTTATTGCCGTAGCAGCCGTAGAGTTTTGTCCGGTTGAGTCCCGACCATGAAGACTCCTGCCCAGCTTGGCGGCTCATAGGGGTCCGGAATACTGGAGCCATCGGAACAGCCCCAAGCACGCCATCTTGTACTTGATATAACGAATCTGTTGAGCCGGCGGACGATTCATCATCCGAGGGGACGGCCGTCTCACCACCATCTTTAGATCCTTCAGAAAGTTCTTCTCCGTGGACGCAGCCCATGAAGGCACGCTTCATGACAGGTTGAGCTCGGGCGGGTCTCGCACGCTGAGCCGTCTCGACGAGGTCGGTGCAGTTGTCCAGCTCAGAGCCCGGCTCACCAATCCGGCTGATGGAGACGTGGATTCCGCCGAAGGGGACCCGGTACCCGTACTCAATTGAGTCAGCGTCGGGGCCCCAGCCTTCATTGTCGATGTAGATCTTGCCGCGACGACTCTTAGTCATCCGCCCATCACGTATCCCTTGAGCCCTTCAAGCTGCCCTTCAAGAACTCAAATCCACCGTCTACCGCCCCATGGTGGGCGCCAACTGTCGTGGAATTGTCACGGCAGATGTCCTCTTGCAAGGACTTAGTCGTGGAGCCATCGCAACTAGGAAGCTTAAGGGGTTAATCAGGACAAAGGACACGAGAGGTTTTATACTAGTTCGGCCCCTTGCGGTGAAGGAAAGCCTATGTCTAGTTGGGTTGGTATTGCTTGATGTTTCGATGACCAGGGAGCGAGATACGCTATGCCCGGCTCTCGATGAGTTGTTTCTTGCCCTAAGCCGCCAGCGGGTCGTCCCCTTATATACACGGGTTGACGCCCTGCGGTCTACAGAGTCCCGGCCGGCTTATAGACAGTGTACGGCTCGGTGACTAGTTAATTCTACCTTATAATACAAGTCACGCCATCATCGCGGTTTATCACTATGGGCTTTAAGTCACCTATGGTCCTTAGACCCTTTATTGAACCGCCATCTTCATGCTTGGTCTTGGGCTCTCTTCTGATGAGTTCTCTTTGCGTAACCCAGCCCCTCCCGGGCGGCTTACACAAATAGTCATATCCCGAACACTCACCGTTGGGACAGATGTCATCCACTCATTGGACAGGAGGCGCCTATGATAGGTCGACACGTGGCACGGCCCAACAAAGGGCCCATTCCATGAAAAAAGGCCGGCCCAAGAAAATTAGCAGGCCGGCCCATATAGGCCTACTTATGTCAGGTCCATTTAAGCCCACGACCCATACGAGATGTGCCAATTCGGCCCGTCAACGGCCCGTTAAAGATTTGACACCATTGCAGCCCATCGTCAGTTCGAGCCCGTTAACAACCCGCTATATATTTGGGCTCAATATTGGCCCGATGAGATTTCGGCCTGTTAACGGCCCATTTAATGGATGGGCCAATTTTCAGGATGTACATCTTTCGGCCTTTTAGCGATCCATTTAAATGTTGGGCTAATTTCGGCCCGGTGTGTCTTTCAGCCTGTTGACGGCCCATAAATCTGATGGGCCATTTGTAGTCGGACCTGAGTTTCGGCCTTTTAGCGGCTCATTTAAGTGTTGGGCCAATTTCTGGCCTGGTGTCACTTTCAGCCTGTTGACGGACCATAAATGAGTTGGGCCATTTGTAGCCGGGCTTTAGTTTTGGCCTTTTAACGGCCCATGCCCTTCATGGTCCAATACCAACCAGGTTTCTCTTTCGGCCTGCTAAAGGCCCACAACACAGTTGGGCCGTTTACAATGCGACCTGACTTTCGACCTCTTAGCGGCCCATGCTCTTCATGGTCCAGTACAAGTTCTTTGTCTCTTTCGCCCGCTAAAGGCCTCATGAGATAGTTGGGCCATATGTAGCCCAAACTTAGTAACGGCCTATTAACGGCCCGTGAAATAAATTGGGGCCACCTATGGCCCGCTTCGATGTCGGCCTGTTAACGACCCGGGAGGTAAGAGGGCCGACCATTAACTTTCGGCCTAGAAACGACCCATTAACTTAATGGGCCCACTAAAGTTCGTACATGTCTTTAGGCCAAATTAGATAATTTGAGCTCATTACGACGAGCAATTATGCACAGGACCAAAACCGATCAAGCAAAGTTACGGCATACAGGGAATAACGTTGCACATCCAGCATATATTACAGGAAATTACATCCACTGGGCAATCAAAGATTGATGCCAGTGCAAATAAATGAATAGAACCTAACGATCTATAACGTCACAATCTGCAACCTCAAAGACGGATGACGCCCATAAGCATGTGGGCAAGTTCTTGCTGCTTTGCTACACTGTCTCTGAAAACATTGATCAGTTGTTGTGTCGCACGACTTTGCACCTCTGATTCCTCCACCATTTCCATCATTCCTTTAGCCATTAATTGGTTCACAAACATACATTTATTACGTTGCATTCGAGACAGAGGATACTGAACAGATTCAGATGGCGATTTTGGCAGGCTTGTATTATTGATAGTGGAGAGCGCCTCGACCACTGCATCATAACATAAATTAGGAAGGGAACCAAACAGATTAATCATGAGTTATTGCCATATTACCTGGCCTAGATTTACTAGAAAGAAACAATGGGGTTGCCTTGCTGTTTTCAGAGTTTGTCTTCTTATCTTCAAAGACTGCATAAAATTAACACAATACCGTTGCTATCATTGGCCAAGTCAGATAATAGGAAAGCAACATTGACACAACGAACATTTGGGCAACTAGCCTACACCAAATTAACACAATATGGCACAGCTATCATCAGCCAGGTAAGGTAATACGAAAGCAACATTGACACAATGAATGAATGGGCAACCAGAGAGGCACTACAATTCAGTAATGTGCGTGATATGAGATAGTACATTCATGCAACTCAGTATGCAAAACTACCAGCCAATTTTCCTTACAAAAATCAACATTGGCGCCTATAACATTTTGCTACAACTAATTTTAGATCAGATAAAGGTTAGATTCACGCCGATTAACAAAATACATGCTGATGTAAAAATATAGTGATATACAACAGGTACTTACATCAAAGATTGGAGCACAAAGAATTCCATAAGATATTTTCCTCGAATACGATCCCAATGGAGGAAGTCTTGTATCGTTTAACCTTATTTTTTAAAAGAGAGATGGGTAAGAAACATGTAGAAAATATGATCAGAATGCTATAAAATTTCGTGATGCGAGGATACACACACGCTTCTTAGAATGGAGTTGACATTCTTTTGCCGGATGGAGCGGACTAGTTCTTTGGCCACCGGAATCTGCTTATTATCGCTGGGAGTTGGGTTTCTCTGTCTTTGGAGCAGTATCTATGAAGAATGGAGTTGGTTTATTGTTCTCCTGGCGTTTGGATCTTTTGCAAAGACCTGGTTTGTAACCCTTCAGATTCTAACATAGCCGTCTTCCCCTTGCACGCCTTATATAGAAGAATGGTGATTCAGTTATAAAACATGCTACAGCAGAGATGGAATAGGTACTGAAGAATAGAAAGGCATGACATATTGACATGTATTCCCTCCATCCGAAATAAATGGATGGGTCTAGGCGTATTTCAGTTCTAGATACAGCCGGTTTATCCATTTCTGCGACATTTAATCCGGACGGAGGGAGTATGATGTAAGAGCTAGGGATACGACAGACAACACAAAAAAAAACACCGAAAAACCCAATCAGCAGAACCAAAGTATTCAAACCCACCGATATGAGATAGTACACTCATGCAACTCGGGATGCAAAACTACCGTGCGCTTTTCCTTGCAAAAATCAACATTGTGGCCTTTAATCATACATTTTTCTACAACTAAATTTAGATCAGATAAAGGTTGGATTCACGCCGATTAACAAAATACATGCTGATGTAAAAATATTTAGAAACATTATAACCGAGCACTTTTCCAGCCGTCCCACGCACTCAACACTTCTAGCCATCGGATCGAGCGTGCTACACGTTTCTGGCCGTTGGATGCGAGTGGGCCAACTGTCCTTGAGGGTAGCTGCTCCGGTAGAAAAATCGGGTTAATGTGGTTGGGCCATATGCCTAGCAGACGGCCCGTCTAGCGTACGTCCATGATAAAAAGACACACGCACAAGCGCAGTGAAGAGTTAAGCTGTTCCTCTCCCTGACCTATCGTTCTCTCCCTCTGGACCAAGAAGATGTCACTCCCCCTCCCCCGCCCCGATTTTAGTAGCCGCCGCCACGACACCGGCCGCCTGCGGATAGTGCATGGTGATGTGGGGGTCGGCCTCGGTCACGGTCCCATCGTTCAGCCCCTCGCTCTCTACCTCATGCACGGCTATGGCAACGGATAGAGATGCTGGGTGCGAGGGGATCCCCAGAAAACCAAGGAGGTGTGCCCCGCCCCCTTCCCGTGGTAAATTGGGCGATGCACTCCTGATGACGTGGTGAGGGAGTATAAACCGGCAGGAGTCCAATGATGGCGAGGGACGCAGTGCGTGAGGACTGGGGAGGGAGAGATGGGGGTGATGGGTTCGCTCAAAATTCACGAGAACACCTTCGGCGGTAGCTGTAGAGACGGCCGGCGGCAGTGCGGCCATCAAGAAAGTCCGGCTGCTCTTTGGTGTTATGAGGACACCCCTTCTACCCGTTCCGTCCCCACATCTCAGCGTTAAGGGCAGGCACTCCAATGTCCAATTGTAAGTGCATCTCGATTTTATCAGTGTGCGTTAGGGGAAATGCTAAGTCAAATATCGTCTTGGATGTTTATCTTAGTACTCTTGATTTTTTAAACTCATGGTCTGCAACTCCGCGTACTGTATAGACTTATTACTCTGATTACAGTGCTGCAAAAATTGTTCCTCCTTGCAGGAACAAAGAAGGAGCTCCTAGCAGAATGTTGTTGGTTTAGGATTATGTGTTATTGAACAAGAATGATCACCCCATTGAGTATAAATGTTATTTTAATAATCATTTGTGAGGATTAAAAATATTTTTTGTCTTCTGGAGAGGGCCGACCTTCACCGCTGCGTCGGCGATGCCATGATAGTCATCCTCTGCCACCTGCCAGGATACGCAAGAAGGCAAGTGCCTCCTCTTGGTGCTGGGGAAAGTAAACTTGCTTGTGAGGTGAGGTTCCAGTCCGTCCGCCTTGAGGATATCGGGACTCGCTTATCTACCATAATTTTTTATGGATATGTTTTTGAGGTTCAATCTCCCCTTTATTTTGTGGTTCTTCTTTGAGCAATTGAACAGCTTGTTGATTATGATTTGATTTTGGTTCGCAGGAACAAGGTTCAACGCATAACTCTTTACATGGAAATCTTTCATTGGTGTGCCATGCAGACGAGCCAAAGACAAGTGACAAAAGGACTTTCCTAATGGCAAGCGTGGCATTGTCGGCCTATCTTCCTGGTTAAGTGTGCACTTTTCTTGTTTCCTTTACACTATTCAGGCTTCGATTTCCTTAGCCACGTGCATTTCGTGTATTTGATGCAGCACATAGAACAGTCAAGCACTTGATGGTTTTTATTTTCTGTGTATGAGGACAACATGTACTCACTATAACAGATGACATCAATCTTCATGCTATAAAGAGCTTCATGTCAATCTTACCATTTATCGCTCACTTCTTAATAGTTGGATCATTCAGTTTAAGAATATACGAGGCATTGGACTTGAGAGATGGACCAATGGAGGATCTGATTACCTTGGCAGATGTGATCTCAATGTTATTTCACTTACCATTCTTTTTATTGAGAGTGAAGATATTCTACAGGTATTCACATCTATTGCACTGTCTCTACCCAAAGTTCATCCCTGGCTATTGGACTGGTTTGTGTCCTTCCTGCCAAGATTCACTATTGACATTATTTATTTGATTTATGTAATCCACTATACAAACAAAATTTCTTTTTCCCTTTCAAAATAAACTGTGTAGTGCACATCCAGCATAGGTAAGTATTCTATATTGTTTTGTTTGAATGGAATTCACACAAACAAAAAAAATGACAGTCTATGTGAGAAGAATGGTAGTCTGATGACTTCAAATATTTCCATTTCGAGATTGTGCCAATCTTAGCTCACATCGGCAACTATATTCGTCGTATTCTATATGGATACCCTTTACTGGTTCTATATATCATAAATAACAAATTCAGTTTATTCATTATAAATAAATTATAATCCTCAAAATTTCTTTATATATTTGCTTTCAGGTATGGGGACAATGGTCTTCTACTTAGATAGTAACCTAGAGTGACCACATAGTATTTCTCCTCTGGCATCTGGGTCTACTTTTGTTCCGACATCTCATACTTTGCCAATCTTGTTGTTTTTTCATTCCTTTTCATTTGCTCTAATTTTGCAGTTTTTTCTTTACATGCCAATTATGGTTATATGAATAGCAGTAATTTGTTTTAATCTAGAATCGTGGCTTTCTTTGTGATTTTCTATAAAACCCAAAAACCTTTCATAGCAGCCAAACCATTCTTACTTAGCACAAGATATCGATATTCATAAATTGCAAGGAAGACTTGCATCATTCATTTTAAGTAGTCTTCCCAAATAATTAGATAGTGATTTAACCATCTATTAAAAGAACAAGTTGCTAGGGCACACTCCCGTTTTGATTATGTATCTTTGATGCAGCTACTAATTCATGATTTGTCAGATTTCATTTTCCCATACCTTTGATTATGTAACTTACATCATTCATGCTAGGGCAAACTTCATTCTCGGTTTTATAAGATTTTTTATGGAAGTGTTTCATTTGTTTCTCCCCGGTGGAAGTTTCATTTTCCCATACCTTTTGAAATCGCATTTTTTATGACAACCAAAGGTTTGAGATGTTCTTTGCTTTTTTATGATGTGTTTCTGTAAAATGCACCAATTTAGAAGGATCAAAAGTTGACAATGCGAAAAATGCTTTCAAACTTCATTCTCGATTCTGTAAGATTTTTTATGGAAGTGTTTCATTTGCTTCTCCCCAGTGGAAGTTTCATTTTCCCATACCTTTCGAAATCGCATATTTTTTACGACAACCAAAGGTTTGAGATGTTCTATGCTTTTTTATTATGTGCTTCTGCAAAATGCACCATTCAGAAGGATCAAAAGTTGACAATGTGAAAATTTATTTCACGATGTTAGTCTTTAAAGTTGTATTTAACCTATGACTCCTTTATAATAGATCTAGGGACCTATTCGCAAAAACATGTATTAACATTATTAATGTCCTGTATTGTAACTACTTATTTGTATGGTGTAACTGTACTATTTACCTTTTTTTATCTCCGCTCTTTTGAGAATGTTCAAATTTGTAAAACAAATTCATCCAGTCATTTATACCTAGATATTATAATTTGAGGTGTTGATTTTTCACTTATTGTTGACCTGCTATTTTTTGTATCATTCATAAGTTGTCAGATAGCATATGTTAATAACCGGAGCAAGAGGAGAAATGCAACTACAAGTGATGTGCAGTATAAGCTAGGAACAAGAAAAAGAAGTAAAGATCTCATCTTCTGCAACAAAAAAGAGAGTGAAGAACCGTACCAATCCTGTTCTCCCAACATTACCTTCCAATTTAGTTATCAACTATCTTTATGTTATGAAACCTCCTTTCATCATATTGCCAAAAGAGACGGGCGCAGCAACGCGCGCCATCCATGATCTAGTAGTGATATACAACAGGTACTTACATCTACATTGGAGCACAGAGAATTCATGCAAGAATCTTTCCTCATAAACGATACCATTCCAGAAATTCTTCTATCTGTTAAGCTTATTTTCTAAAAGAGAGATGGGTAAGAAACATGTAGATAATATGATCAGCATGCTATAAAATTTCATGATGCAAGGATACACACACGCTTCTTAGAATTGAGTTGACATATTTTTGCTGGATCGAGCGGACTAGTTCTTTGGCCACTGGAATCTGCTTATTATCGAGAGGAGTTGGGTTTCTGTCTTTGGAGCAATATCTTTAAAAGCTGGAGTTGGTTTATTATCTCCCGGCATTTGGATCTTTTGCAAAGGCCTTGTTTGTAACCCTTCAGTATTCCAACATAGTCGTCTTCCCTTGCATGCCTTGTATAGAAGAATGGTGCTTTAATTATAAAACATGCGACAACAGAGAGATGGAATAGGTAATCAAGAATAGAAAGGCATGACATATTGACATGTATTCCTCCATACGGAAAAAATGGATGGGTCTAGGCGTATTTCAGTTCTAGATACATCCTTTTATCCATTTCGCAACATGTAATCCGGACGGAGGGAGTATGGTGTAAGAGCTAGGGATACGACAGGACAACACAGCAAAAAAAAACACTAGTTGAATGTAAAACTGTATGCTAGCGGAATATGTACAAAAATAACTAGGGCAACATACACGTGTATGATTGGGAAAATAAGATGGCATTGCAACAAAGCACTAGAACAACACTTCAATGTAAAAAAACATGGTATGGTAGACAGATGAAGTACATATTGATGAATAACAATGCATAAGATATTCAGAAGCATGATGTCCAAATTAAGCAGATGGCATTGCGATAGAGTAGAATGACAGTACTTGAATTTGAAAACATGTTATCATGAATGGAATAGGTACTGAAAAACAGGAAGGCTTGGCATATTTACATGCATGATCAGCATGCTAAGCACATGGCATTGCAACAGACTAGATACACTCCAGGACATTATAATCAATTTGTTTATTATTACCGTGCAGAGTTGATGATGGTCAGTGGAACGATGGTGGACAGGTGGTTGCGGTCGGCGGTGCAGGACATGAAAGAAAATAACCGGACAGAGGTTTTATGTCCGTGTCGAAAATGCAAAGGAATAATTTGGCTCGACCCCCATGACGATGGTCGTGTCGGCCGCACCTGCTCATGACTGGTTTCATGGATGGCTATCTGTGGTGGATAATTGAAGATGAGGATGACGATGTTGAGGATGCCGGCCAGGGCATGCAATGATGACACGCAGGGCAAGACGAAGAGATGATCGATAATGGCGGCGGGAAGAGGCCGGACATGGCGGCGGAGAAAGGGCCGGACATGGCGGAGGAGAAGGGGCGGACATGGCGGCGGAGAGAACGACATGGACTCCACGCAGCAGAGTTCGTCGGTACTAAGTTCAATCGTCGGGACCCTCATGTTCAAGCATTGCTTCGCAACGAGACGCAATCTTGAGAGAGCTGCTTCTAGAGAGGAGGCTAAGCTGGAGCAACCGGTGGTAGACTCGAACACTCCATTGTATGATGGTTGCAATCCTGAGGTGACCCGCTTGAGTTTCACGCTCCAACTCCTGAAGACGAAGGCTAAAAATAAATGGACCGACACTAGCCTCGATGAGCATCTCAAGTACCTAAAGGATGTTCTTCCCGCGGGTAATCTATGTCCTACTAGTGTTGATGAGGCCAAGGAGATCGTGTGCCCTCTTGATCTGCCACACGTTAGATACCATGCATGCATCAACGATTGCATAATTTATCAGAAGGAGCACGCGGAAAAAATAAGCTGTCCAGTGTGCAATGCTTCTCGATACAAGAAGGCCGGGAAGAAATGTCCACAGAAAATTGTATGGTACTTACCGATCACTCCCCGTCTCCAGAGGTATTTTGTAGATCCTAAGGAAGCAAAGCTAATGCACTGGCACGCGGAGAGGAAGAAGCCCGACGATGGAGATGATCTGAAGCTGAGACACGTGAAGGATGGAAGCCAGTGGAGAGCGCTGAACAACTTCTATCGGTATTTTGAATGTGATGCAAGGAACATCGTGCTCGACGCGTGTACCGATGGCATGAATCCGTTTGGCAACCAGAACACCAACCATAGCACATGGCCCGTGTTGGTATTGATGTACAACCTCCACCAGTGGTTGTGCATGAATTCGAAGTAGTTTCACATGTGCATTCTTATTCTAGGGCCGAAACTACCAGGAAATAATATTAATTTGTATCCGGGCTACTTCAAGAGGAGTTAGACACGTTATGGAAAACGCCGCCAAGACATGGGACGCCAAAGAAGGTGAGTATTTCAACATGAGAGCAGCGCTGATCACGATAAAGACATGACTATCTCGATTACGGATATGTGGCGGGCCAGGTGTGCCATGGATATTGCGGATGCACGCGGTGCATGGATGATCTGACGTCTCGGCAGCCTAACGTCAAGGAAAGATGGCGGGTCTGGGAAAATCGTGTACATGGGGCATCGAAGATGGCTTGAACAGGACGACTCGTGGAGAAACCGTGGAGATCTATTCGATGGTCACGCTGAGCATCGAGGACCTCCACGTAAGCGGAGCGGTGCCGAAATTGATGAGCTGTTGAAAAACTGGAAGGAGTGCCCGCCGAAAGACGATGAGAAAGGCGCCGAGCCGCCATCAAGGTATGGAAGACGAGGTCTGTGTTCTAGGACTTGGAGTCTTGGCACAAACTCGATACACCTCATTGCCTTGATCAAATGCATATCTGTAAGAATGTCCTTGAGAGCTTGCTCGCAACACTGATGAACATGCCGGATAAGACCAAGGATGGGCCGAAGGCAAGAAAAGACTTGCAAGAATTGAAAATTAGGGAAGATCTGCACATGCCGCCCCGTAAAATGTCAGAAGAGATAGAGACGGAGACAGAGGCACGGGAGAAGAAGGGCAAGAAAATAAAGAAAGAGGATTATTGCCCCCCTTCTTGCTTCACCTTAAGTCAGGCTGAGATCAATGCCTTCTTTAAGTGCCTTACCGAAGTCAAAGTTAGTTCCGGTTACTGTGGCAAGATAAGCAGATATCTAGACACGGACAAGAAAAGGTTCAGCGGGATGAAGTCTCATGACTGTCATGTGATGATGACGCAGATACTACTTGTTGCCCTTAGAGGGATAATGGACAAGCACGTCCGTGACACGCTTATTGGTCTCTGCAACTTTTTCGACGTCATTTCTCGAAAGTCGATCAGTGTAAAGCAGCTCCAAAGGCTACAGGAAGAGATCGTTGTGATACTGAATGAGCTTGAGAAGTACTTCCCGCCCGCGTTCTTTGACGTGATGGTGCATCTGTGTGTCCATATTGTGGAAGACATAATAGACACAGGGCCGTCATTCCTGCACAACATGATGCCATTTGAGAGGATGAATGGGATCATCAAAGGATTCATTCGTAACATGTCCCGTCCGGATGGAAGCATCGTCCGAGGCTATTTGGCACAATAGTGCATCTCTTTCGTGAGAATTTTCTATATGGCGCAGACCAGCTTTGGTGTTAGTGTTGGTTTGCCCGTTAACAAGCACGATGGGAGGCTCAAAGGAGATGGTCACTGCAACGGTCGCAGGGAACTGCACGTGGCATACTCAGATCGACGCAGCGACTTTGACAGAGAAAACTTGGTAGCGCTACAACACCTAGACGAGGTAGATCCTTTTGTGGCACTGCACAAAGAAATTATCGCAAAGAAGTATCGTGACCGGGGGGTATGCAGGAGGGACGCCGAAGTTACTAGAGAGCACAACTCCACTTTCCTGCATTGGTTCAAAGAGCATATTATTGCTAATCCTCCGAAGGAGGGCTCTAAGGACGGATTGCTCATATACGCCTTAGCACATGGCCCCTCGCCCAACCTTGTAACCTATCAGGCATATGATATCAACGGATACACGTTCTACACGGAGGCCAAAGATATGGACAATGATGATCAGAACTCAGGGGTGACGATGGAATGCATGACCGTAGCGACAACGGCGCAAGAATCGAACGATTTTATGGAAGGGTCGAGGAGATCCGGGAGCTTGACTACTCGGAATGCACAACACGGCGATGTTCCGTGTCGATGGGCTAAGAATGTCGAAGAGAAAGCCGGATTTTCACTACCATGACTATACCCGATGCCAAGAGCGCTACCGTGAACGCTATCGCAAAAAACAAGCCATGGGTACACGCTAAGCACGTGACACAATGCTTCTTCATAACTGACCCGCGCAATCCCAGCCGTGTTGTCCTAAGGAGAGGCAAAAGGAACATCATTGGAATGGATGGAGTCGCCAACGAGGAAGACTATGATCAGTAAGACAACCCAATGAGGGAAGATGACGATGGTGATGAAGTATACGTCAAAAGAAGAATCAATACTACATTACCTAAGAAAAACCATACTCCATGGAAAAGGCAAAGTCACAATGAGGGGCTCAATTATTCTTCGACGAACAAGAAGGGAAAGAAGCTGACTCAAAAAAGAAAACGTCAGCAGAGAGGAAACTTATTTTATCACTCAAATGATTTAATATATATATATATATATATATATATATATATATGTTCCTATTTTGTATACACACTTAGCCATTATTATGCATGGGTCCAATGATGTGTAATATATATGTTCCTATTTTGCGTACATATTTAACCGTCAAATGATGCAATATATATCGCCCTCCCTTCGTTCACTGCCCTCGGGAAATAAAAGTGGGATAAAATAAAGGAAAAGGAAAACTGGCAGTAGCGAAGGTAGTAGCAGCGTGTTTTTCCTAAACGGCTATAGATACTGAAGGTAGTAGCAGCGCGTTTTGTCCAAATGCGCTACTTCTACGTCCACTTAACCCAAAATTCTCACCCGCCCTACTTCATCCCGCCTTCCCCCCCCCCCAAATCCCCACTCTCCCCCGTTGCACCGCGCCGACCAGCCCGGCGCTCGCCCCGACTCGGCGCGGCGCTAGCCCGACCAGCGCTTGCCCCGACCTGCCCTCGCCCCGACCCGACCCGACGCTCGCCCCGACTCGGCCCTCGCCCCGACCCGGCCAAGGCCTGCACCGACCAGCCGCGCTTCCCGACCCGTCGGCCCTCGCCTCCCTCCTCTCCCCTCCCGGCCGTCGTTGGGCCTGCCTCCTCGCCCTGCACCCTCTGTAAACCCCCTCTCTCTGCTACGGTTCTTTGGTTAATTTAGTTAGGTTTTAGTTAGGGCAGTATGTTAATTAGGTTATCTATTTAGTTATGAATTTAGCTAGGTTTCAAAATTTGAACTGGACATGTGATATGTGCAAATTTGAACTGGACATGTGATATGTGCATATGTCATGTTTTGGACATGTCATGTTTGGAAAATGATCCGAGTGGCCTATGTTACGCGGAATGTTGATTCATTTCCGTTCCGGTGAATTTCAGCGCCGATATGTCCATTTTTAGCAAAGGTCATGCGAAATTTCCCGTGAATAAAGGCATGATTTTGTGCTACATAGTTGGCATATCGAGTCTTTACATAGATTTCTTTTTATGTCATTTATCATTTATTCATACTTTTAGAAATAAATGAGGACACTTAATCATAGGAAACATGTCGAACAACGAAGAAAGCTGGGCCTTGACCAAGATGAAGACGAGATGGATTATGAGGGTGAACAAGAGTACCTCGACTATTTAACTGCTAAGCAAGGTTTGCAGGTCGGCCTCGATGATGGTACTGACGCCAACATCGACACCGACAGCGCCGGCACCGATGGCGGCACCAAGACCGGTGGGGAAGGTACCGGTGGGGAAGGTACCTGCGGGGAAGGTACCGGCCCCGATGCCGCTACCGAAAAGAGGAAGCATAAGAAGCAGAGGATACGAAAACCTAACAAACTAGGGATTGGATTACTTGTGATCACAAAGATGGCACTTGGCAAGTTTGAGCCGTTAGAGCCGGAAGAACCTCGCAAGTGCTATGGGAACCAAGTAGGATGCATCCTACGGGAATGCGCGAGCATCAACGACGATGACTTAAGGGGTAAAGAACATTTGACGCAGTTTCTCCTAACAAAGTTGCACAAGAGATTCAAGTTCCCCGACCAGGATGTTAACATAGAACAACTGTGGGATGATCCGAAGATGAAAAAGATTAACAATCACGCCATGGGCATGTTCAGCAATGATTTGGCCTCCTGGAAGACGAGGGTGAAAGGAGCTATTGAGGCTGATGAACCCCTGTCCAAGATTCTGGAGGAAAATCCGACACTTACGGAAGAGGAGTTCAAAAACTTCAAGGACACTTGCGCTACCGAGGCAGCCAAGGCTAAGGCTGCGAAATTCAAGAGCCTTCAGCAAAGGAACACGGGGAAGCATCGCCTCGAAAGCCGTGGCTACCTCGGTAAAAGGCCCATATGGGATAAGGAGGACGCGGAACGTGAAGCCGCGGGTCTCCTGCACCCCTTCGAAAGTTCACCAACCCCTTGGAGCATGACTTCATCGGGGCCGCTACAAGTGGGATAGGGAGAAAAAGGTTTTTACGGACAAGATCACGAGGAAATTGATTAGACTCTTTGGAGAAGCAACACCAGCTTGCAGCCGAAAGCCCTACTTCTTGATGAGGCCCAAGTGGGACACCCCTCTCAACCGGCCTTGAACGAACTTAAGGGACTCCCTTTGGATCAGCGGCCGTAATATGGTCGTGTGCACGACGCCGAGACGGGCGCCACGTGGAAGGTGTTTTACAACGAGGGCCCGGAGGCCAAGAAGCTGAAACGAAGTTTAGTCAGCGGACATCAACGCGAAGGTGAAGCTTGCGGTCAAGAAAAAGCAGTGAGGGCGCGAAAAAGCAGCCAAGGACAAATATGAGTTGCTACAAGAAAATAATGCAATGCAGAATCGTACGCAGTAAATGATTTTGCTACTAACTTGGTTCCAGTTATCATCAATCGGGCGAAGGAAAATCCAGACAAGACAGACATGATTTCCGATGCCCGGTTTAAATGGAGCAACTCCATGAACAACAACACCATCGCACCATCACTTGCTCACGCAACCGGGCCTCCTCTCGTAGCCGCTCCGCTCATAGCAGCCCGTCCTCGGTCTCAAGCGCTAGGTGGGCCTTCGTCTTGGGCTAAGCTCGACGCCGTCACGGTAATTACATGTCGCACCAACATATATATATATATAATATTCCATTTTTGTTGCATTTCGGTTGTTTTACGCCACAAACATATGTGTTTGCAGGCGAAAGAAACCCCGTGCACTATACTCTACTTGATCAAAGGCCAGAAGGTGGACGTGGGAAAGGGGATGATAATGGACCCCTCTCAACGCCGTTCCACAACCAGCCGATCCCACTGGGCACTTCAGGTTAGCTTGACCGGTGTGAAATCAGGGCACGGATTTGCCTCCTCCGATCAGCATGTGGGAGCGGACAAAGAGACCCCGCCATGGATTGGAAGCTGCAAGAATTGGGTGCCGCTATGGCGAAGAATCTTATTAAATGCAGAGCCGGCCGAGAGCACACCAATAACTACCACACATCAACAAGCATGTGCGAAGACCACCACCCCGCCTACGCAATTACCAGCTCACAGTAGTGCCGGGTGAGAGCGGCGGACGACATGATGAAGGGGTGCAATTGTCTTGGCTGATGTAATTTCTCCTCAGAGAACGAGAGAATGGATGATGAGACGGAGGTTGACCCTATGGATTACCTCAATACAAACGCAGCATGATCGTGACATAGATATGATGAGTCAACCATATGACGAATCGGGCTATCGACTTGCTAATGAGGATATGGATGATATGCCCGGGCAGGGTCGTACCATGGATTGCAAAAAATCTCTCTTCATGAAATCCTCACAGGACACGCCTGAAGATGCCGCCTCAACACATGCTCAACTAGCTGGGCGCGAGGGTCGTACAGTACTTAGCCCGGGAACACTGGGGCAGGGGTTAAGGAAGGGTCTGGAAGGTGTGCCCAAGATAAAGGAGAGGAAGAGATCGGGGAAGGTAACTGCCTCCAAACAAGCGAGCACATAGCAGCCAGACGATGCATTACGAAGAGCGTGTACCCGTGAAAAGTGCGGTCATGTTCCATCTCACGGGCGAGCCGATGCTACCGCCAAAACTGCCGGAGGCACTATCGAGGATCTCGAGGAGACTGCACGACCATGTCTTTGTCGGAGAAAAACTACTAGCCTCAAAGGATCCAGGATACCCGACATACGCGGCTCGTGTGCCTAAGGGGAAGTGCTACGTCGACACACAGCCCGCGGAGGTGTTCTTCCTGCGGTTTGACCATATCTTTGGAATGTTTCTAACAAGGCGGCTTGATTTTACTATCGTCCGCCTTTTTGCGCTACATATGAGCTCCGTCATGAAGAGTGAAGAAGTCTCGCAAATCTGTGTGGCAGATCCGTACTACATGCACGAGTCTTTCTTGAGTCTCGGTGACTTTGAGCGTGAAACTGCTAGGGAGTACCTCCAAAACTTCATGGTACATAATAAGGACCGGGAAATTGTCCTCGTGCCTTATCATCCAAAGTAAGTGAGTTCCGGACAACCCTTTCGTATATTTCAATCATTCCTTCTCTTTCGTATGGGGAATAATTTGAGGTGTATTTTCCCTTGACAGCGGTAGCGCCGTCCTTATCGTTCTTTACTGCAAGTCTCCCACGCCGTGTATTTTGACCCTTCCGGAGACTACGAGAAAAAGTCTACACCCACATAATGAATATTCTAGATGATGCTCTCCAAGGCTTCAGCTTTAGAGGTGTACGTGCAGATCAAGAAACAAAGGAACAAGAAGGCGGGTTTCGCGCATAAAACTAACTTCTCCTGCATCCATGTGCCAAAACCAAGCAAGAAGGATGGATTCTACATCGTCCATCTCATGATTCAGTTCAACACGGATCACCAAAAGCTTCCCATTAACAGCAGAAATGATGATCGTATCCACAAGTGGCTAGAATCTCATGGAGAAGCGGATTATAAACTTAGAGATGACTTCTTTCGCATCCAAAGCGACATTGCGACGATCATCATGAAAGAAGTCGTCGATGAGAAAGGGATGTTCCACCACGGCCCTATATCGCGAGCTGACGTCCGAACTCGCATAGGCATGCAACGTCTAGACCTCACGCTGTTCAAGAAGCTAGGGTTCGTCCTCAATGATATGGAAGGATGGAACTTCTAGTGATTTATGATGCCGATGATGATATGTGTCGGTTGAACTTGTATACTTCTTGTAGCGATGAAACTTTGTGATGTCCACGGTCCATGTGCCGAACTTGCGTAACGCTACTTTGTTAGTTTGCGTATGATGACCTGCGTACCTCTAGTTAATTAATTTGCATACTGTATGTTGCATCTAGTTGCTAACCCTTTCTTTTTCGGTGTTGCTCTAGTATATTTTGTTGCATATATATGATTGTACATCCTCTTCATGAACATGCATCTCTAACAGGTACCTAGTTTCTTGATGGCGATGTGGAATTGCTATGTCGTGTACAAAGGGAAGGTTCCGGGGGTGTAGAACGAGTGGCATGAGTGTCAGGCGCAAGTGAATGGGTTCACGGGCGCCAGCCATAAAGGCTTCAAAAGCAGACAAGAAGGTCAAGCTAGTTACTTGAGGTTCACGCTAGCGCGAGAGAGGACTCGTAACCGCCACCTCATGTACTGCATAGTTCCGCTCTCACTCATAGTAATAGCACTTCTTGCGTATACCTTTGTTTAGATGGATGACGTTGTTGTAGTTGCAAGTATTCGAGACTTGCATGTATCGCTATTTTCGAGATGATGACAAGATATCACTTTGTGTTGGATGATGATTATGATGAGACTATCTGTATGTACATGCTATGATTACATTTGTGGTCTCGCAGACATTTGTATGTGTATCATGATGACATTTCTATGTGCTAAAGATTCTTCTATAAAGCCTGTTCAAATACAAAACAAATATGCCAAAAAATAACAAAAAACCTACTTAAATTAGCGATGGCGAGTGTACAAAAGTTAGCAGCGCATGATAGCGATGGCAGCGTCAAGGTAAAGCGCTAGAGATACTAGCGATGTGAGCTTCCATAAACAGCTGCTGCTACACTTGTGTAGCAAGATGGCGCCCGGTGAGCACGCGCTAGTGCTATATGTTAGCTGTAGCGCCTTATTAGTAGCGCCTATCCCCGCGCTACTGATACATCTAAAACCCGCGCTGCTGCTAGCCTTTTCCCTAGTAGTGTATGTATGATAGTCTAGCTACTCCAAGCTATATATCTTGGGTGCACTCATTGTACGCACACAAATTCCTTGGCTCTTTTCCCGTAACTCTCTCACGCACCACTATGTCATCTCGGAGCTCTTCCCCCCCCCCTCTCTCAAACTCTCCATCCACAGGTCACACATACACATGCATATCTCACTGCACTTTTCGATAGGGCCCATCTAAAACTCTATCTCTCCCCTCATTCTCTCTCCATCTCACACGCCACACACACAATCTCATGCCCAGCTAGCCAAGTATGATGGTCTCTCACTCAATTGTAGGCACACGCAGTACCCCCTATATGTATATGACTAGCTAATCTTAGTCTCCATCACAAACATGTGCATGGTCTACCTCGATTCTCTCGGGGCATCTTTCTATCGCGCACGCACTCCCTCAATCTCCCACCCATATAGTCCCCTCACGAGCTCGACGGGATCTCTCTATCACAAACACACCCTCTCTCCCTCCCCATGTGTCCATGCCATCCATGTGTCCCTCTCGACCTTTGTTCCTTGTTGGCCAGACCTCTATTGGACATGTGCTACAGGGGTGTCTCTCTCCGTTGCAAACAATCACACACTAGCTATCTTCGTGTATCTCCTCGTCTCGCTTTTCCATCTCGGAGATGCATGCATGATATGTTCGCATAATAAACAAAAAAACACACACTCTCTCTAATTTATTATTTGTTGTCACTTTCTCTTTCACACACATACTCTTTTTCCACACTTACTCATTCTCCTTCACACGCACTTGATCTGTCTCGACTGAGGCACTCTCCTGGGTCTATAGCATATAGATTTATTAAAAAGTCAAACATCACAAAGTTTGACCATGTACGTGGAGAAAAATAATTACATCTAGTATGGCAAACATATACCATTAGATTCACCATGAGATGTAGTTTTGTATGATGTATATTTGGTATTGTAGATATAAATAACATTTGCGTAAACCCGATCAAAGTTTCCAAAGTTTGACTTCTAAAAAGTTTACATGCACTGCATTATCGAGCGGATGGAATATCTCTTTCCTCCTCTCAGCTATCTGACGCACCACTCAGCCTTATCGGGGCTCCTCAATCTCTCTCAAACTTTATTGGTCAGTTTGGTTCGTGACTGACCCTCATGCCTTGATGGCGGTCTTGCTGGTGTGGACGTGCGATGTAAAATATTTCGCCTGGCCAGCTTGTGTGGTCTTTGAAGCGTTTGGTTCATGCCAGGCGAAGCAAAGCATCAACGTCCCATCAATCAATCCATGCATCAATTATTTAATGCTAATATCCATCCATGTTGCTTTGTTAGCCTCGTGGCCCACCACGATCGAGCACGCGGCAGTGTTGAAATCGATGCGCTGGGCGGGCTACTTCAGCCGACCGGTGAATCCGTGTCGGATACCGTATCCGATACCGATACTCCTCCGTCGCCCCGATACGTATCGCTGGAGTATCCGAGAATAAATGATTTAAAACAATTACGATACTCTAAGGATACTTCGCCCGATGCGTTTTGGATACTTTTCGGCCTAGGTAACAGCCCGCTCAGCCCGGTTAAGAAGCAACCAACAACCTAGTGCCCCGATGCCCCCATCCTTTCCCTCAAAAGCGTCTTTCCTCCCTCCCATGCTCACACGGGCGGCGGTACATGTCGCCACCACTGCTCACCCAGGTCCTAGGGCCAGCAGCAGTGGCGGCTAGCCGACGATGAGCTCCTCCTCCTACTTGCCAACGTCCCCTCTAACACAACAACCATGTATGGACACTTCTCTTCTCCATTTCTCCTGCCCAGCCAAGCTCATCTCCTCTTCTTTCTTCTCTGATCTCTGAAATCTATCATTCTCATCTCCTCCGGATGGCTTTGAGTACCTACAATGTATTCCTATTGGCACTTTTTGAAAATGACAAATTTACGTATCCGTATTGGCCCGATACTGATACCCGTATCCGTATCGGTGCATTCGAGCTCTCTGCTATCTCTCGCGGGCCTCCCCTCTTAGTCGAACTCCCTATACCGACAGATTATACACTCACTGTGTTAGCGTATAGCTCCGTATATTGTTTAGTTGACTGGTCAACCAATCCACATGTTGCCTTGTCAGCTTGTGTTCTGTATCTTCGTGTCTTTGGCCCATGTGGCAAGGTGAAAATAAGTAAACTAGAGGCCCATCGACGCAGCGGTGAAGTAAACAAAGTTGAAACCACTCGGTAGCACCCGCATGCTAGTAAATTGAGGCGCGTGAGGACAATCTTCTTTGCCTTGAAGGGCCTTTTCGCGCACAATTCACCACTGGCGGCGGCATGCATGTATGACGACTACGCACACCCAGCACACAACACACACCAGCACACGTGTACACCGGCGTTGCCGCCGGTTGAGATGGACGACGAGGCAGCCAACAAGCGGAGGCGGATCGTGCCAAAACCGCATCCGGCGAGCCTGGACTTCATCAGCAGCCTCCCCGACGACATGCTACTCGTCATCATCGGCCTCCTCCCCACCAAATCTGCCGTGCGGACCGCCCTGCTCTCCCGGCGGTGGTGCCCCCTCCAGCGCTGCGTCCCCCTCAACCTCACCGTCGACAGCTGCCTCTGCGATGAGGATTGCAAACGCATGTTCGCAGTCTCCAAGATCCTTTCATCGCACCTTGGGCGAGCCAGACGCCTTGACATCCGCATGTTCAGTACCAACTGCAAGGTCCAACCCAAGTTCGACGAGTGGTTCTTATCCCCCGCCCTAGATCAGCTCGAGGAGCTCAGCTTTGAAGTTGGACGATGTCGCTCTCTGCCGCCGCCCGCGCTCCACCTCACGCCAACGCTGCACCGCGCCAGCTTCAGCTCCTGCTATCTTCCACAGATTCCTGCCGCGCCCGCCGTTCTGCTCCCTCAACTCAAGCAGCTCGACCTCTTCGACGTTGTCTTCTCGAAGAAGGCTATGGAGCACTGCTCCATGACGATCTTTTCGAGTACCTTCGTCTTGAGCAGATCCACGGGTTCATTAGCTTCCACATCGCCTTGACGAATCTCCGATGGATTTATGTGTCTTGCTGGCCCCGCAACAAGACATCAATTGGGAAGAGATCACTCCAGCTGTTCGACGTTATCGTCATTGAGAATGCGCCTTTCCTTGAGAGATTGCTTGTATCGGATCTAGAAGGTCCAACAAAAATCAGGGTCATTGACGCGCCAAATTCTCCGAACTCTTTATTGGATCTGTAATTGTTCAGGTACAACACTCATCTTCTTCTACTTCTTCTTCAAATTCACATTTTTAAATTTCTTCTTGATGTATTTACGACCGTCTTCCAGAAAATGATTCCCACAAGCTTGACCGGTCCATGCATACGGTGAAGATCTTAGCACTAAAATCTATCGGCCCCAATCTGGATCAAGTTGTTGGATTCCTTACATGCTTTCCGTGCATGGAGAAGCTACTCATTGAGGTGAAACTTCTTTCCTATAAGTAAATGGTAATCACAACGTAGCTCAATTTTTTCATAAATTTCCCAAATTACGATGACAAGTGTAGTGTTCAAAACTGCATCTACGCCTTTGCCGAAAGAAATGTTTTTAGTATTTTTTCTCACGTGATCACCGTGCATCGCTTTTTATGTCAGTACTACAATAGTAGCCTAGGCTAGTCATAGTGGAAAGTAACTTAGACTACTCCAGTAACTCTATGGTTACCCTAAGAGCAAGTACTACCTCCGTCCTGGTTTACTCTTCCAATTTTGTAGTATAAAATTTTTACCATAGATTTATCTGACAAAATGTTAATGCATGTCACTAAGAACTATATCGTTGGATTCGTATTTGAACATAATTTCAAATGGTGTAATTTTTAGTGACATGCATTGGCATTTTCTTAGGTAAATCTATGGTCAAAATTTTATACTAAATCTGAGTAGTATTCCTCCGTCCCAAAATTCTTGTCTTACATTTGTTTAGATACGGATGTATCTAACACTAAAATGTAACTAGATACATCCGTATTTAGACAAATTTAAGACAAGAATTTTGGGACGGAGGGAGTACAAAAGTGGGCTACGTAGGCCAAAACATGTGCCAAATTCACTTGTGATGCATGCATTTGGCATCGATGCCCCTCCATTGCTCACCTGGTGCCCCAATCTAGATCACCTACTTTGCTCCGGTGCCAAATTAACTCACGCAATGAAAAAACACTGTGTGGGAGAGAGAGAGGACTGAGGCAATAAAAAAACACTTGTTTGGGAGAGTGAGAGGCTGGTGTAGTTGGTTTGATTGATTTGTTTATACATGTGGGTCTGTGTGCAGTGGTGCCAACTCTCTCACATCGCGAGAGCGGTGCCAAAATCTTTGATTTGACATCGATCGTATTATGTGGCATATTTTTGCGAAATATGGCATCGGCCACATAGTGGAAGGCAACAAATGCCCAAGCTCTTCACGTGCTCCTAGTTAAATGAGAGGAAACAGAAAGAGAGAGAGACAGAGACAGAGAGAGAGAGAGAGAGAGAGAGAGAATATCACTAGCCAGCCAGCCCTATCGTATGAGGGAATGATATTGGTACCTCTTGATGACATGGCAATCTTATGCAGCCAGCTGCTCTAATATGTTCTCTTCGTTTGCAGATAAAAAAAGACCCGAAAGTGAAAAATGTGCTGCACTATAACAATCTCATCGAATGCCTTGATCTCCATCTTACGTAAATTGATTTGATCGACTACCGAGGCGGCACATCCGAGATTAAATTGGCTGTGTTCTTTGTTACTGGATGCAAGTGTGCTCAAGGTAATGAGGTTTGGCGTTCTCTGGCGCAACAATGAATGGCGTCTTTGATCACCGCATAGCGTCTAAGCCTAAATGACAAAGTCTCCATGAAGCTGAATTTGTTTTTGAAACATCAAGTGGCCAGAGACTCGAAAACTTATTTGCCCATTAGTGACTTTTCAGGGCGGTGGATTTTAGTTTGTATGATAATGCCGCATCCACCTAATGTAACAAAAGTTCTTACGTAAACTTCCTAGTAATTCCCTCTTCGTAGGTGCAGCGTTACTCCTAACATTTGTAATATCAGTTTGAAACTTGTAATATTGCCGTGTCCTATTCCTGCGTTTTCAAAATCCTACGAATCAAACAGGTCCTGAGTTGGTGATGATGTTGTGCCTCTCATCTTTCACCAATAGCCGTCGGATCTAGATATGACGCATGCAAACCAAGCTTCTCCATTTTTGCAAAAAGATGCCCGCACTTGTTCCCTATTTACAAACAACTCCTTATCTCTCACAATCAGCCGTATCTCCTCCCCACCACATCTAGAAGGCCGTGGAAAAATCTGGTAGCGATGGCCATTGCCGGGCAAATCCACCCGCAATCTTGGTGTTCCGTGCAATGCACGGGCATCTACGCACGAGAAATTATGTTGAACTGGGCTAGTTGTAAGAAGGCTAGCTCTACAGCCATGATGATAGTGACTGCAGACGGTGAGGCTGACTATGGTATGCCGAACACGGCGCCTATACTTAGGTGTCATCTCTGGCACAGGGTCTTGTCACTTCACTGTGAGGAGCAGCATGTAATAATTTGACCAACGGGTAGTGCAGTGCTAGTACTCCTACTACTACATTGGTAGTACTACTACTAGTACTAGTAGCACCACCGCCTGGATTTAGGAGTACTACCACGTCCATCTGGATTTTAGTATTTGACTAGCAATATCTAGTAATGCATGTCACAAAAATGTACTACTCCCTCAGTAAATAAATACATCGTGTTTTATTCCTATCGTGAGAGAACTTAATGTTTTTTGCTAACTAGAGTACTAATAGGATTACATGCAATGAACTAAACACTGCATGTCATGTTTGGTAGTCTCAAGTCATTGAAAGCATGCACGGCCCACATCTCTCATTGGTTGATATGTCACGAAATAAGAAACAAGGAGGGAGTTAATGCACCGTGCCTAAGTATTTTGTGATTATTTGGTTTTCGTAAGGTGACTTACACAACATTTTTGTTTACATGCATTAACATTTTATTAGTTAAATCAAAGGTCAAAACTTGGCGCAAAATGCAAAGGGACCAATAAACCAAGAACATCAAACTTCTCTCGTTTGGCCCCAACTAGAGGTCCGGTGAGATGACTATACTGCACCGACACAGAGGGGGGCGCAGCTTCATTGACTTACGACAACTGCCTTTGGGTGAATGACACGTGGGCCCAGGGGGTGGCTGGCCCACCTATCATACAGCCAAAGGCAGGTGCAGTAGAGGGTCGAGGAGTAGTACGAAATCCTACGCACCTACGCACGCTAACCAAGGGCAAGAGTGATCACTTGAATCGCAAGATCAGTTGACTAGAAGCTAAGTAGACCCATGGAGGCGATGAGCGCGAGCATCAGCCGGCTGTGCTAGATGGTCCATGACGCCGGCCTGCGGCCCGACACCGAGGAACGTCTCCAGGTAGTATTGCTTGAGGCCGCCAGGGTGAGGGGCTGCTTGGACGACAACTTCGTCTCCTTGTTCGATGAGGTCCTCGTCGGTTTCCTCGACAAGTTCACCGTCGTCAAGAAGCTTGCGGACGACTTTGACGTAAGCCTCCAGCCGACGCGCCCAGGCTCTGTGATGCCCGCCACCCTCAACGGCCACTATGGTGACAACCTCTTCGACGCACTAGTGGCCCTGCGGCTGCCCGCCGTTGCGCCGGAGAATGTCCACCTCGAGGTCACGCTCGCCGCGCAGCGCCTGGCACAGCAAGACACCATCGACATAATCACCCACGTCTACGCGCAAATCGTCCACAAGTACTACTACATGCAAGAGGAGGACGATAGGACGCTGGCCTTCTTGGACCGTAGGGCAACCTTGGATGGCACTATTCAGAAGCACGTTGAGCTCTCCGCCAACACCGCTGCTCCTCACACGTTGGTTGGTGACCCGGCGCACTAGGGCGCGAGGATGTCATTGATGGATCCGTATCTATTTTTATCTTTCTGTCAAATCCATGTAGTAGTATATGATACTACAGTAATTATCTTACCTTTCGCATCAACTTCACAATTTTCGTACGTACTCCATGCATGAATGGCGCCAGAACCAAACTTCTCATTACTCTAGGCAATATCGTTATTTTCTATCTATCGGTCGCGCCATGGAGCAGAACCAAATTTTACAAGTTACGAGTTCAAAGGAAAACCTGCCGTGTTCGCGTCGCACCCCCACACGGTTGGTCTGGCACGCCGGTCAAGCAGGAAAGCGTGCGGTGTTGCATTTTCACTTACAAGTGGGACCGCAGTTGAGCAAACCGACTATCGGCAAACCCCCACCCCGCCCACCGTGCGATGGCTGAGAACACAGGATGGAGAAGAGATGGCTGTAGCACGGACTCCAAGAAAATTGGTGTCGGATGGGACTCGTGTGGGTGGCGTGTGCCGTACTGCCAGACGTGAATGCTAGTTATGGCCCATGCCACCCGACTATATCGAGCCTATATCGAGGTACGTAGAACTAATTTCCTGCAGTCTGTTTGCTCACATGCCGCCCCACATGTCAGTGAAAACGCAAGAGGGCCCACTGAACCTGCACATCTTTCACCTCGATGTGCTGGTGATGAAAAACAAATCCAATAAAGATCTTCGGTGGCCGCTTTTGGAGTTACTCAAGAGTAGTAATATTCTATTTACAGTTTAACCCAAGATGCACAACTACCACTCTATTTTCTTTCATGACACGACCTGGATGCTGGATGTCCCACGTGTCGGCAAAAGGAGGAAGAACCCGACCAAATCTTCAGTTGTGCTCTCGGATTAGACTAGTTGTGCTAACTTAAATTTTTTATTGTGTACTCCCTCCGTTCCAAAATACTTGACTTCCATTTGGCCAAAAATGGATGTACCGATATACTAAAACATGTCTAGATACATATATATTTTGAAAAATAGAAGGCATGTATTGTGCAACGAAGGGAGTAGAATGGATGCAAGTTTTTGTATTGGGAAGAAGAGTACATCCATATATTGACAGAGCGCAATTTAGTAGATGTTCTATCACTTTTAGCTAGCACAGAGGCTAGAGATGAGATTAGTGCACTTGTTGATACTCCTACTAGAATAGAGGCCATACATGAGACTAGATGCGAGGAAGCAACGTCTACTTCTTTACACTCGAAGAAGAAAGAAGCACGCAAGATCGAGCCTCCGCAAATCAACAATGAATGCATCGAGAAGGCACTAATCCAACTTACAGGAGTAGTAAAATGTATTCTTGTGGTTCTTGTTTTCTTTGGCCTTGCTTTTCTAGTCAAAATTATCGTTGGAGTTCATGCAAAATGGAGGTCCGTTTGGGGTCGTGCGTTGGAGTTGGCCTTACAAGTGGGGCCGCAGTTAAGGAAACCGACTATCGGCAAACCCCCACCTCGCCCGCCGCGCGATGGCTGAAGTTAGAGAAATGACGAGGTTGAAGAGATTGCTCTAGCACGGACTCCAAGAAATAATATGGTGTCAGATGGATTTCATGGTGGTGGCGTGTGGCGTACTCCTGGACGTGAATGCTTGTTCTGGCCCATGCCGCCCTACTACTTACTCCTACTATATAGTACTAGTATTGAGGATTCGAGGTGCTGGTTACATACAGCGAACACATTAACATATGGCTACAGTAAAAACACCCGCCCGACGCGCGAAGCATGTGAAGCTAGTACAAATAGTGTACTACTATTGTTGATTGGCCTCATCCGATAACCTGTTGTAATGCACGTACAATTATGTATTCGGAAAATATTTTTTTGCCTCGTCGCACAACTCACTCAGAGAAGCGACTGGAAAGCCATTCATAAATTTAATAAGTTTATCACAGGCATATCATTTTATTACATACAACAGGTCATCAACCCACATCGACAACGAGGATACATTATAAATACTAAAGTTTTCACTACACAACAAATAACAAGCAATGAAATGAACTTCAACTCAACCATTCCTCGGCGTTGGAAACGCTTGCTCTGAACCACAAGTGATTCTCTGGGACGGGCCATCCATTGTCGATCTGGAGACCAACGCAGATCGATCATCCAGTCAAGCGGCCTACTATATCGATGCAGGTAGGAACCACCCAAATGTCCGAGGTATAGACACAGTTGCTTCTCATAAATGGTACTAGTAACGTTGTGTCAACAACAGTTGGATCGCCTTTCACCATCATCGGATAGTTTTGTCCAAGGAAGAGCGAAGTTTTCTCCAAGACTATCAATTACATGCAGGGAGAAGGAGTTGGCGCTAGCACACTAGTATCCATCCCGAATACCATGCAACGGGTGTTGGAATAGGTCCGGAGAGTGCGACCATGGGAGACTACACCTGCTTCCTTAGCAGTAACATCATCAGTGGGCTGTATACACACAAGAAGAGGTGATCCATCGCAATTAGTTGCCAGGCGCCACAGAGTATATGGGCGCTGCTCGTCCTCGTGCTCGTGATCATCACCATCGTCATCTCCCCCTTGGTTATAAAAATTTTCAAGTATAGGTGGTGGGATGTTCACAGGACCTTGGAAACACAAGAAGAAGGTTAATTAGTAAAGGGAAACTTGCTAACCCACATGCATGTGGATGAAACAATTATAATTACGGTGGAAGACAAACATACTGAAACTACGAGGATCCCATGCAAAAAGCGATTGCCACAGTGGTGGCAGCAAACACAAGGCCCTCGTGTTGAATTGCATCACACAGTACTCATCCGTGTACAGAAACTGATTTTTGAGCAATATCCATCGAGTCAAACCACCAAAGACGGCAACTAGATTGTCGAAGATAGCAACAACTTCATAGTTGTTGTAATTCCAAGAGCGGTTGGGAACTCGACAAATTGCTATCTTCCGTAGAAGACAGTCACCATGATCATATTTGAACGTGCATACAATACCGGTGTGCTCAACCTCTGGGCAGTCTGCTGAGATTTTTGGAAGTGGAACCCGGTCACAAGTGTACACATTCACAAGTTCCCACTTGTAGTTGGACCCAATGTAGACAGCCCAATCTCCATTTGCGCTCGCCCAAGCCTTTCCCTCAAGCGAGTTTGCCACGGTTCACGAAGAGGCGCCCCGGCCTACACGTCCGTTCGGAAATACTCCTACTACTCGCCTTCGTCTCACTGATATGTTGGAACGGGACCACATGTCAAAGAAACATGGTGTGTAATTTCTCGTGCAAAATGCGATCTGGCCGCGTTGGCCCGAGGTGCCGCATTAGTTATCAACCTTTATTTTTTTAATTGCGTGCCGATCAGTTTTGAAGCACGACTAACTGCATGTCTTGTCAGAGAAAATATAAACTACTCTACCACTACTCCACCTCCGGTACTAGTAGTATAAAAAGATATATAGGCTGGAGCTTGGTAGCTTTCTTGCTAAGGGCTGCCCACTTGCTTCTCACACTACCACCCTCTCCCCAGATCTAAAAAAGACGGGCCCTCTCTCCCTCCTCACCGGTGGTCACAGATCTGCCGGGGAAGAAAAGGACGTGCAGCGTTGGCCTTTTCGTCGGCGAAACAAGGTCACGACCGACGACAAGGCTGTCCTCTCGGACCCTAGCGCCCAGCAGGATGGCCTCCGTCCCCAAGCTCGCTGCCGTAGTGTGTGCGGAGGACGACGACCACGAGCGAAGCCACTTCCCGCTGACCCTCAGGTATGCTACCTCTTTTTGAACCATAACCTTGTTCTATTGCCCCATCTGCCACGTCGTTGCATGTGGATCTTTTTCCACTCCACCTTCTTCCCAATTTGCTATCCTCTGCTCTGCTGGCCACGTAGACGAAAACCATAATTTTCACTATTAAAGGAAACCCTACTTCATGTAGACTAATCCATGTCTGGGTTGAATAAGGAAAGGAAGGGAGACTGTACTATCCAAGAGAGTAGGCATCAAACCCGCATCTAGGTTGAAAAGGGGAAAATCAGTAGCTAAGGAACGAGTCTCGTGTCTCTTGGTTGAAGAAGGGTAGAAAGACATGACAACGCGATAGAGAATGACCAGGTCGATCGGTTTGTTGTCCTCACATAGGAAAAAGGTGGCTAAAGAGAACAAAAATGGGACGTAATCCACATATGCTGCCTGGATATTTGTTGCTCTGGGCAACCATACCTCCTTCACCACTCTGCGTCCATGGAGGTACATCGTACTGGTGCGCCCACTGTCCGAATGGGCCTCCCATGCTCTTATTGCCACTTTTTTCTTTGTTAGTATAACGTCGGTGATCAAGTCAAGCAATGCTACTGCTAAAGTGATGCCACATTTAACTAATGCCGCTCTTAGTCTAATGCCACCGATAAATTTAAGCAATGACATTTAATGTCACTGGATTATTTCAGGGTTAGCTATTGATTGTGGATGTACTAAAGATTTTTCAGCTAAGGCATTCTAATGCTGTTGCATAGCCAGTATACCAACGATGAAACTTGTTACTACCTTCAGATTTTTTCACTGTTAATGCTTATAGATTACATACCTCACTTTCATGAGATAAGTTAAATTTTTTGTACAGTGTCACCAAAATGCCAAGGAGCTGATGTCATTTTATTTTGGTTAAACTGCACAGACAATTATGAAGACAAGAGGAAAGGTCAAGAGTGGGCACCTCCTCCTCCGGCTTCTCTTGATTCTTCGATCAAGTTTTTATGTTTGATCGATTATCAAGATTGGGATAGCAATTTTTAAGGTCCCCCGAGTTCGAAATGATATTTACCTTGGAGGTACATGGTTTGCAATTTTTTTATACTGTTCTTAGTTAATAATGCTAGTTACCTTCAGACTTCTGTATTTGGTTTAATGCTCATGCACAACTAGTATACCAATGCTGAAACTTGTTACCTTTACATTTTGTATTGTTAATTCTTATAGAAACCTTCCAATTGCTAGAGTTTATTGAAATCTGTTCAAGAAGACCATTGTACTATACCACCTGTAATAAACTAACTACTCTCTTGTTGCACTAGCCACTTTGGATTAGTGTATATTTGTAGTATTCGAATGGTGTTGCATTAGCGTATGGACATAAATAAAGTGTGGCAAGCTTTCCCAGATATGTGTTCAAGAAAACTACTACCTGTTTTCTAAATACTAGACGTTTGGGTACTTTAAATTGAACCGCGAAAACGTCTTATATTAAGGAACAAAGGGTGTAGAGTTCACTCAAATTATCCCGGTAAAGCTAGTCACACCTTTGTTAAAATTAATGTTCATTATGTTATCGGAGGAGGTCTGTATGTTTGTCTCTAATGCCTGTCGACTACATACTTGACATCATGATGTAATGTTAAGTCATTTCCTTTTGTATAGTGTCACTGAATTGTCAAGGCGGTGATGGCATTTTATTTTAGTAGAACTGCACAAAATTTGATTAAAACAAGAGGAAAGGTCAGGAATGGCTCAGTTTTTCAGAAAAAACTATGTATGCCTTCCCGACATCAGCCGATGTTGCTTTATTTATTCCTTCAAACAGGTGGTTAGAAACAGTCTTGCTACCTTTTCCTATTAAGAAATTGGAATGCTTATATTTGTGAGTCTATGCTTCAACTAGTGCCACTTTTAGAGTAATCACACTTTCAATATCTATGCAAACAGGGATGCTCGATTTTAGTGAACTGCACAAAAAGTCCAACTGGTTCAACATTAGGAGCATGTTTTTTCCAAACCTTTATATCCAATTGGTGGCATTATGAGCTGTTCATTACGAAGGTACATGGTTTGCTACTATCTTGCTACTCTTTTGTCTTGTCATTAGATAGTAATACTAGTGGTTTGCATGTGAATTTATTGGCAGGGTGGACCTACATTGGAGGTGCAGGACATGATTGAATCATTGGATGCTCAATTTCGGTTGTATCGATTTCACCTCTTCCATCACTGCGGACATGGATATCCTTGGTCTGATGAAGAATAGGCGCTATATTTCTGCTCCGAACCAACAAATCAATTCAGTATGAAATTGTCCAGGCAAAACATAAGCATGTCAGTTGTCCGGTCACGAGAACATATGACAGCTGCTAAGCGGAAGAGACAGGTTCAAACCGAAAATACAAGGTTTGGTATATGTTTACTAGCTGCTTGATTTGTTTGCTATTTGGCAAACAAACAAAGTGTCCGCAATTTTGGTTGAACTGCACAAGAGAATAGTATAGTCACTGCATGCAGTGCCATTTGAAAATAGACACAGAAAGATTTGATAGTCACTTCATGGACTACAGAAAATTAGTATTGTACTATTTATTGGCCAACACTGGGTGCTTCATTGGTTTGGTCTGATTATACAATGGGCATCATTTTGCCTAAGTTAAAGTTTGTGTTCCGAAAATAGTCTCGCGGTGTGATCGAGAGAAGACCAAATCATATTGCAGTGGATGTTCCTCCATCATGTGTGGTTCATTCTCATGGTTCTAGCTGTTGGTGAAACCACTTACGTTTGCAACAGGAATTTAGACTTCACAAACAAATTTGTCTTTCAGTCTGTACTAAATGTTGGCCAAGAGAAGCATCCATGTTAGTAGGAAGAACAGATGTTTTTTCTAGATCTTTGCTTTTGGAGCTACATATTTGTATATGATCTGTGAATCATTGAGATGCATTAACATGTTGATCTTATGTATGGGAATCATACTAGTTAGTTTTAGTTATGACGCAAGATCCGAAGTGGCTGATCTTTGCTTTGAGCTACATATTTGTATATGATCTATGAATCATTGAGATGCATTAACAGTTACTTATTTCTGTTCGCTCAGTGTTTACAAGTTACTGATCGATCACTAGCTAGCCTACAAATGCGCTCCTGGCAGTTTTATTTGCAATGCAAGATGCGAAGTGGCAGTTTTTTGAATAAAAATGCCTACCTCTGAAAAAACTGACAAGCTACACTATCGATCCTACACGGATAAAAATGCCTACCTCTGAAGAAACTGACAAGCTACACTATCGATCCTACACGGATAAATAGCGGATCACGCACGTACTACCTCCTTTCCGGTTTGCAGGGCTCAATACAAGAAACGACCTACTCGATCCTACACGAATAAATAGCTGACCACGCACGTACTAGTACTCCTTTCCGGTTTGCAGGGCTTAATTCAAATCTCTCACCAACCAAGGCACTCCCTCCGTCCGGGTTTATTAGTCTCGTGAGCAAAGCAGCAAGACGAAGGCATGGCAATAATTAACGACATACAGAAGTTTAAGCCTAATTAATTCCAGCGATTTAAGTGGCTGCATGCATGCCCTCATTGCGACTCATTGCATCTTTGCCGGCGTCTTGCTGCGGCGATTATGAGTGCCTGCATGCAGCCGGCCGTAATTAAGGCAGCTAACTGATGCGAAAAAAGACACTCTTTAATTATTGTGGGCTTTTTAAATCCGTGGAATCATTATTGACAAGGAGGGAGATGATTCGAGTGCACTCGTTTGACCGCCATGCCGGGCGTCACGACCCGAGCAGGGACGGGGACTACGATCATAATTTCAGTTTCTCTATTTTTCCACGGCAAGCTGGCGTGCTAAGCCATTATGCATTGAATTCCGATGACCGTCGCGCTACCTTCCGCCTATAAGTACTGTTTCCCACCCTTCTCCGGTGCCACCGTGACCCAACTCGCCATATCCTCATAAGCCCCCACCGGCCCGACGTTGCTCGCCACGTCCGCCATGCCCTCGCCCGTCCGTGGTAGGCGACACCGGAGGCGGTCACCGCCGGAACTAGTGTTCGGGTTTTCACCGGAAGGCAGACGGAGGGAGGAGGCATTCTATCTGTCTTTAGATGGCAATGCGGAGATCGAGGAGTTGTTGGAGCGCGACCGCATGGCGGAGGAGCAGGAGTTGTTGAGCGCCACCGCTGGCGGAGGAGCGATGTATCGCCGATTTGCGCCAGCGGGACATGGAGCAGCAGCGCCGACGCTCTGAAGTCGCGAGCGTAGCGCCTTAATCGGGCCGACTACGTGGAGGCCGGCGCCGCAAGAATAGCCTCGAGGATGTCGGCACGCGACGCGTTCGCCGCCAATTTTACTACCAGCTCGTCAAGTGGGTTTCCGGCTTGGAAGCCGCTTCGGTGGACCACGCCAGCATGGAAAGGGCCAACGCGCGCGAGCAACGCGCCCTATCGCACCTCTTGCAAGTCCGAGGCGAGGCGCACGACGCCGGTGCCGGCATTTAGCGTGTACCACAGATGGCGGCCGGCATCGTCTAGTTAGCTAAGAGTAAGTTAGTACTTGTATGCTACTAGAGTATTAGTGGGAATAGATAGTTAACTTGGCTATGATGGTTGTCAACGTGGAAGTTCAAGATTACTCTATATGTGGATCAGACCTGTTACTTTGCTCTGAATGTTGAACTTTCCGTTTGAACGTATGGAATGGGTTGTTATTTTTTTAAATGGGTTGTATTTGTCCTCCACAGGTTTAGAGGCTAACTTGTGGGCCTATCAAGTTGATGCATACACAATCGGGAGATGATTGTACGTGGAGAGGATGACAACAGGGACCCGCCAAGGTCATGGCAGTACGCAAGCAAGTGCCTCCTTATTTCAAGCCAATAAAAAAATGGCCCCTCCTAGTGGATTTCTGACATCTGGGTCCCATGCCATTGTCAACGTAGTCAATAAACGAGAGAATTGCACAACGAGTGACACGAGGACCCAAAGAAATTTCGCCCAATTACTTTTGTTTTGGGTTAATTTGATAAATGCCACTCCAAATCTGGTGTATCCGAGAAATGCCACTGCAATTTCCAAACTTTGAAAAATGCCATTTCATTCTATTTCTAGTGGCATTTTTCGAAGACTGGAGTGGCGTTTCTCAAAGTTTGCAAACTGCAGTGGCATTTTTCAAAGTTTGCAAACATTGCAGTGGCATTTTTCAAAGTTTGGAAATTGTAGTGGCATTTTTATGAATCGCCATAATTGGAGTGGCATTTATCTAATTTGTTTTTGAGACGGAAGCAGGGTGTCAACTGGGCTGTGCGGGACACTCTGGCCTGTCTAGACAGCCTTTTCTTTTATGTTTACCACATACCATCCGAGTAGTTTTTTTCTTTCTGAAAATGGCTAGCCCAGTTTTTTTGTGATTTGTCAAGTAAGTCGCTTTATCAGGCCTGTTGGGCTGCAAATCTTTCAAGTCGAGGAGATATTCATTCGTGTGGCAGAGAAAATTGCCTATCAGTAATGAGAAATGGGCTGTACATTTTTAAAACACATCAAACCGTCAATTAGTTTCAAATATCTTTTTTTCATTTCGAGATTTTAAATTGCATTGATTTTTATGCGTGGACAATTTATTGGATTTTATATTGATATACATTTATTTTTAAAATCAGTCTGAATGTGACTCGAAATTTCGGGATTAAAAACAGCTTAGACCGCACCGACATATGCAAAATTTCGTATAATTTTTTAACCGTGGCCACAATATGGGCTGTAATGCTAACAAAAAGAATATGGGCTCCAAAAAAACCCGTAAGAATTAGCAAATGGGCTGTAAATTATTTGAAATAATGGCAGATGGGTTGTATGCTGTTTTCCACAGATTTGAGGCTTTCCACAGATGGCCTGTATACGGTTGGATGTCCATCCAACGGCTGTCGTGCTTCTTCAATTTCTGCTCTTCCTGCTCCAGCCGCTCAAGCAAGCGCCGGCGGGACTGCCTGCTCCCTCCTCCCATGATCGGCTGTCTTTGTCATGCTGGCCTCACCGCCCCACCGTACTCCCATCGCTGGCCTAGCCATCCCTCTACTCACCCACACCTGTTGTTATTCTCCGCCGACGGTAGACGAACTAGTAAACCCTCGTATAGTCGTACTCCCCTCCTCGTAGGAAACAAAAACAACTGCCGAGTCTTCCCTGCCTCCGTGTCGTTCCCTTCCTAGGCCTCGCCGTCATCCACCACCCTGGTGCTCTCGGAGTGGCGTGGTCAACATGGTCAACGACCGGCATGCATCTGAAGTGGACTGTACATGGAGAGGCTGACAGCTGGGTCCATGGCCGCACGCAAGGAAATGCCTCCTTATTATGCGCAAAATAATGATTCGTCCACCTGACATCTGGGACCCACCGAAAGGGCCTCTGTATTTCGCGAAAAAAATGTTACCGCCACCGATGACTTGGACCCACCTGACTATATCTTCGCACTCAAGGAAGTGCCTCCTTATTACGCACAAAAAAATGAATACTCCCCCTGCTAGCTGGGACCCAGTATAGTGGGCCTACTAAGTTGACGGGGACGAAGGGCTTTGTCAACTTAGTCAATATGCACGATTCTACGTCGACTGACCGTACGATGTCCATCCAACGGCCGTAGTGCTTCTTCAACGTCTAGTCTTCTTGCTCCAGCCGCCCAAAGCAGCGCTGGTTGTGCCGCCTGCTCCTGCCTCCCGTGGCCGGCTGTGCTGCCGCGGAGGCATCACCGCCCCCATACTACTCCCACCGCTGGCTAGACCATCCCTCCACTCCACTCACCCACACCCCCTGTTATTCTGCGGCGACGACAACGCAACTAAACCAGTGAACCCTCGTACTCCTCTCTGCGTGGGCATCCACTGCCGCGTCTTCCCCGGCTCCGCGTCGTCCCCTTCCTAGGCCTCGCCGTCGTCCACCGCCGTGGTGCTCTCGGCGCGGTGTGGTCAATGTGGTCAACGACCGAATTCCATCGGAAGAATACTGTACGTGGAGAAGCTGACAGTTGGGTCCACGGCAGCCGCAAGGAAGTGCCTCCTTATTACGCGGAAAATAATTATTCCTCCACCTGACAGCAGGGACCCACAGGATGCCCACCAGTATTTCACAAAAAAAACGTTTGCCCCTGACTGCTGGGACCCACCCGACGGGCCATCGTATTTCACGAAAAAAACGTTCCCCCTGCTGTTAGCTTGGACCCATCGGAAGTGCCTCCTTATTACGCACAAAAAAAATGAATACCCCGTGCTAGCTGGGACCCACCTTGGTGGGAGGCTGACTTGTGGGCCTACTAAGTTGACGGGGACGGAGGGCTTTGTAAACTTAGTCAATATAAACGATTCTAGATCCAGTGACCGTACGTGTCCATCCAACGGCCGTAGTGCTTCTTCAACCTCTGGTCTTCTTGCTCCAGCCGCCCAAAGCAGCGCCGGTCGTGTCGCATGCTCCTGCCTCTTGTGGCCGGATGTCTTTGCCACGGAGGCCTCACCGCCCCTACTATTCCCACGCTGGCCGGGCCTGCGGCTACGACAGCCTCACACCGCAGCCGAACCAGTGAACCCTCGTACTCCTCTCCGCGCGGGCTTCCACTGCCGCGTCTTCCCCGGCTCCGCGTCGTCCCCTTCCTAGTCCCCGCCTTCGTCCACCGCCCTGGTGCTCTCGGCGTGGCATGCTCAACATGGTCAAGGAACGACTTCCATCGGACATGGACTGTATGTGGAGAGGCTGACATCTGGGTCCAAGGCCGCAGCAAGGAAGTGCCTCCTTATTATGCGGAAAATAATGGTTCCTCCACCTGACAGCTGGGACCCACCGGACGGGCCACTGTATGTCGCGAAAAAACGTTCCCCCCTGACTGCTTGGACCCACCAGCTACATCTTCGCACGCAAGGAAGTGTGTCCGGGCAAAAAAAAAATGATTCGCCCCCCTGACTGCTGGGACCCACCAGCTACATCTTTGCACGCAAGGAAGTGCGTCCAGAAAAAAAACGATTCCCCCCTTGACCGCTGGGACCCACCAGCTACATCTTCGCACGCAAGGAAGTGCCTAACAGTCGGGACCCACCTGGTCGAATCGTACGTAGCGTTGTCATTCTGGTCGCGAACGTATGCATTACATCTTGGTCGATGTAGAGGCGCCGCGTGTAAGTAGAGGCGCGCACGTAGCATGTACACGTATGTACAGCAGCCAGGGTGCAAGAAAGAAAATACGGCCACATATGTGTACATACGGGCGGGGTCTCTAACGCCTACTCGCGCATACGTACGGCGACGGCTCGTTGACATGGCTGGGTCGGAACGGAGAAACAGCATCGTCGTCGTGTTCATGGGGAAGCAACGGAATGCGTCGTGTTCATGGGGAGGCAACGGAATGTGTCGTGTTCATCGGGAGGCAACGGAACGTGTGGGAGCCAACCTGCTGGGTCGGAACGGAATGCATGGTCGTGTTCATCGGGAGGGCTTGGACGGACAGGCAATGGAAACAAGGCCTGGCTTACCGCACAACGAAGGAAACGAACCTCCTACATTCGGAACTGGGTCCTGTTGATTGGGAGGGATGTGGCGTACCGCAAAACGGACGAAACGGACCTCCTACGGTCGAAACGGGGGTCCTGTTGATCGGGAGGGGTGTGGCGTGCCATAAAGCAGACGAAACGGACCTCCTACGGTCAGCAGGGGTCCTGTTGATCGGGAGGAGGTGTGGCGTGCCGCCAAAAGCAGGCAAACGGACTTGTGTTAGAGCGCTACGGTCGAAGCAGGGGTTCTGTTCGCCGGGAGGGTGTGGCGTGCAAAAGCAGGACTCCACGGGATACTATTCATCTCCACCGTCGACCTCCTCCAGCCTCCACGGGCTCCTGTTCATCCAGCCTCAACCGCGCGGTACTCCACCGGCTACTGTTCAACCACCCCTCCACCGTCTACTGTTCATCTAGCCCTCCACGCCACGGGGTCTTGTTCAACCACCCCTCCACGGGCACCCCTCCACCGTCTACTAATCATCCAGCCCTCCACCACACCACGGGGTCTTGTTCATCCAGAGGCAACGCCACCGCTCACTATTCATCCAACCCCCCCCCCCCCCCCCCCCCCGCAACGCTCACTGTTCATCCTAGAGGCAGCATCGATCGGCTTCAGTTAGCAGCAGTAGCGAAGGAATCGCTCGATCGGGTTCAGTTAACAGCCATCGATCGATCGCTCGGGTTCAGTAACGCGTAGCTGAAAGTGCAACTATCCCTAGGTGGTTTTGGTAAGTCATAACAACATATAGCTCATTGAGCTAATGCTATTCCAAGATGAACATTTCAGGAAAGCTCAATGAATGGCATGGCATGGATGATGAAAGTGGATCCCTCATAATGCTAATGACAAAGGATTGGCTCAAGCTCAAAAGCTCAAGACTCTTCATTTTATATTTTAGTGATTCAAGATCACATTGAGTCTATAGGAAAAGCCAATACTATCAAGGAGGGATGAGGTGTTGCTTAATGAGCCTCTTGCTTCATGTGCTTAGTGATATGCTCCAAAACCCTCATTACTTTCTCACATCCACATATGACCTAAACCTAAAGCCAAAATCGGTCTCACCGATTCTTCCTATCCGCGCCACCGATTCCAAATGTCATAGCCACCGCCACAAACCCTACGCAAATCGGTTCTACCGAGAGGGATCTCGGTCTCACCGAGATGGGATTGTAATCTCTCTGTTTCCTTTTCGTAACTTTTCGGTCTCACCGAAAGAGCGGATCGGTCCCACCGAGATTGCAATGTAAACTCTCTGTTTCATTTTTGTCACATTTTGGTTTCACCGAAAAGAGCAAATCGGTCCCACCGAGTTTACCTGACCAACTCTCTGGTTAGCTAATTACAAAAATCGGTCTCACCGAGTTTGTGTAATCGGTCTCACCGAGATTACGTTATGCTCAAACCCTAACCATATCGGTCCCACCGAGATGCAAGTCAGTCCCACCGAAAACCCTAACGGTCACTAGGTTTACTAAAATCGGTCTAACCGAGTTTGTTGATTCGGTCCCACCGAGATTGGTAAATTGTGTGTAATGGTTAGATTTTGTGTGGAGGCTATATATACCCCTCCACCTCCTCTTCATTCATGGAGAGAGCCATCAGAATAAACCGACACTTCCAACTTACCATTTCTGAGAGAGAACCACCTACTCATGTGTTGAGGCCAAGATATTCCATTCCTACCATATGAATCTTGATCTCTAGCCTTCCCCAAGTTGCTTTCCACTCAAATCTTCTTTCCACCAGATTCAAATCCTATGAGAGAGAGTTGAGTGTTGGGGAGACTATCATTTGAAGCACAAGAGCAAGGAGTTCATCATCAACACACCATTTGTTACTTCTTGGAGTGTGGTGTCTCCTAGATTGGCTAGGTGTCACTTGGGAGCCTCTGACAAGATTGTGGAGTTGAACCAAGGAGTTTGTAAGGGCAAGGAGATCGCCTACTTCGTGAAGATCTACCGCTAGTGAGGCAAGTCCTTCGTGGGCGGCGGCCATGGTGGGATAGACAAGGTTGCTACTTAGTGGACCCTTCGTGGGTGGAGCCCTCCGTGGACTCATGGCAACTGCTACCCTTCGTGGGTTGAAGTCTCCATCAACGTGGAGGTGCGATAGCACCACCTATCGGAACCACGCCAAAAACATCTGTGTCTCCAATTGCGTTTGAATCCTCCAAACCCTTCCCTTACTTTCTTGCAAGTTGCATGCTTTAATTTCCGCTGCCTATATACTCTTTGCATGCTTGCTTGAATTGTGTGATGATTGCTTGACTTGTCCTACGATAGCTAAAATCTGCCAAACTCTAAAACTGGGAAAAGGCTAAGTTTTTAATTGGTCAAGTAGTCTAATCACCCCCCCCTCTAGACATACTTCAAGGTCCTACAAGTGGTATCAGAGCATTGGTCTCCATTTGCTTTGATTTCCATAGCTTTTGGTGGTCATAGCCTTGGTTTCACAACCTAGTAGAGTATGGCGTCTAGCGAGGGAAATTATCACCGTAGAGGTCCTTACTTTGATGGGACTAATTTTGCTAGTTGGAAGCATAAGATGAAAATGCATATTCTCGGACATAACCCCGCCGTTTGGGCAATTATTTGTATTGGCTTGCAAGGTGAATTCTTTGATGGGAGAGAGCTGAATCGTGAAGCTAATGCGGAAGAATTGAAGATGTTGCAATACAATGCTCAAGCTTGTGATATCATCTTCAACGGATTGTGCCCCGAAGAATTCAACAAAATCAGCCGTCTTGAGAATGCAAAGGAAATTTGAGATACTTTGATTGATATGCATGAAGGTACCGAATCCGTCGAGGAATCCAAGTTGGATGTGCTCCAAAGTCAGCTTGACAAGTTCAAAATGAAGGATGGTGAAGGTGTCGCTGAAATGTACTCTAGGCTTGCACTTATCACAAATGAAATTGCCGGCTTAAGGAGTGAAGAGATGACTGACAGATTTATCATCAAGAAGATCCTAAGAGCATTGGATGGAAAGTATGATACCGTGTGCACATTGATTCAAATGATGCCAAACTACAAAGACCTCAAGCCAACGGAAGTCATTGGAAGAATTGTTGCTCATGTGATGTCACTTAAGGATAAGGAGGAACTTCACAACAAGTCAAGTGGTGCTTACAAAGCCTCAAGTGAAGCCCCCACATCATCAAGTGAGAAACACACCTTCAATGAAGAATTGAGCTTGTGGTGAAGAACTTCAACAAATTCTACAAGAGTAGAAGCAAAGAAAGAAGCTCCAAGTCAAGGTCTTACAATGACAAAAGATCTTCTAGTCGAGAGCGAAATTGCTACAATTGTGGGAGAACCGGACACTATTCCAATGAGTGTACGGCACCCTACAAAAGAAGCGAAGACTCTCCAAAAAGAATAAGTAGAAGAGAAGAATCACCACCAAGAGAGAGGAGGAGTAGAGATGATCGTTATGAACGAAGACCCTCACGGAGAAGCAAGGATTCAGAAAGGAAGGACAAGTCATCAAAGAGCTACACAAAACAAAGACATCAAGCTCATGTTGGTGAATGGGTGTCCGGCTCCGACTCCGACCATCACTCCAAGAGAAGCTATCACTCTGACTCCGAATATACTCAATATGAAGGTGTTGCCGGTCTAGCACTTGTGTCAACCAACTCCTACGACATATTTGAATCACCAAATGAAGGAATTGGTAGATGCTTCATGGCCAAAGGTCCTAAGGTAACACACCCCGAGTATATTGATTTTGATGTTGATGAAGATGACTTGCTAGGTGATGATGATTTACTTGTTGACAACTCTAGTGATGAATACTATGATGAAACGTCAATAAATCACGCTAATCAAGTTGAAACGAACGACAATGATGAGGAGAAAATTGAGCGTCTAACTAAAGAACTAAACACTCTTAAGTTAGCTCATGAAACTATCTTGAAGATCATCGAGAACTTTTAAGGGCTCATGAGAAGTTACGCTTTGAAAAGCTCAATCTTGAGCAAGAGCATGAGTTCCTAAAAGCGATCAATGATGATCTTCGTAAGAAAAGTTCTTCTTACATTGCCAAGCATTTACTCTTATCTACTTACATGCCTCAAGTCAAGTCTAGTAACAAGAACAAGAAAGATTCCTCTTCCAGTAGTAACAATAACAATGCTAAATCCAATATTGTTGCTTCTAGTAGTTCTCTTGATTCCACTAATGATTCTCTTAGCCAAGTTACACTTGAGCAAGAAAATAGCTTATTGAAGGGAATTATTGAGAAAGGTGTATACAAAAGCCTTGCCGGGAGTAAGCAATTCGAGGAAATTATGCATAAGCAAGGAAGGCACGGAAGAATCAAGGTGTTGGTTTTGAGCGAAAGTTCAATGCCAATGGAGTTGAGTGGGAAGAAGATCAATACCCCAAGGCGAAGTTTGTTCCTCAACAAGAGAAGTATGATCCTACTTCCTTCAAGGGAACACAGGCACAAGATGATCTTCCACCACAAGACCACAAGAACAAAGGCAAGGACAAGCTTCAAGAAGAGATTGATGCATTTGAAGAGGCACCTAAGGTCTCGGTCAAGTGGATTCCCAAGACTACGTCAAGTTCTACCTCATCAAGTACAACTACAACTCCAAGGATTCCCATCAAGATGATGTGGATCCAGAAGAATAAGAACTAGAGAGTTCTTGAGGGTGACTCACCAACATATTTCACTCATATCATTATGGCAAGGACAAGTGCAATCAACTTCCATATCTTGCACTAGTTCAAGGAGTCACAAACCCTCATGTTGGTAAGGCAAGGGACAAGGTAACCTAATGATTTCATGGACATCATTTTGTGTGTGCATCACTCTATGTCTATGGATATACTTGTTTGTTCCTTGTGGGACTAACCCATGTAGGTATTAAAAGTGCAACTCACTCCAAAGGATTGCTCCAAAAAGATCTACATCAACATTGAGCATCCACATCTTCAACACCTACATGAAGTCATCATCGACAAAGCCCAAGGTTAGTTCATCCCTCTTAGGGGGGATCTCACATCTAGGGGAGCTTAACTCTAAGAATTGAGTCAAAGCAACTCTAATGATGTGAACACATAAATGCTTTATGTAAAAGTGGTAACCCCACTTGAGCTTAAACGATGAGTATGACCTATGATCAAATGTTCTCATTTGACTCCTATGTAAATATACTCATATATAGATGACCTAGTCATCGCCAATTGTTTGATAGATGCTAGAATTGGTTGTGCATGCTTTGCCACATATTTCATTTGCCATCTTATTGTGTGAGCATGTTGGTTGCATACTTTACTCATTCGAGGACACCCACTTGTTGTTTTGATTGATTGGCCTCTATTTCTTTGGCCAAGTGGATGGACAAGAATGCCTAAGAACCTTCTATAGCTATCTATGCTTTTCTCGTCTCAAACTCTGTTCATGCTACATCACAAAATTTGATCAAGTCAGATTTGAACCACTCTGTGTGAGGAGCACTCGGACTCCCCGATTCGTCGTAGACTTAAACTTCCAAAACTTCTTTGTGATTCTCGGTCTGACCAATTCCTCCATTTCGGTCTTACCGAGATCACTTAGTCGATCTAGGTTTTCAATCTCGGTGCAACCGATTTGAACTCTTCGGTCTGTGAGTTACAATAATTGTACACAGTTTTGCATCTCGGTGCCACCGAGTTGTTCCACTTTCGGTCACACCGGCGGTCGGGCTATATATAGTCACGGGCAAAATTTGGAAATTTCTTGAACCTCTTCGCCCATGCAATAGCTCGCTCTGCCTCCGTGGTCTCCGGATCGTCTCCTCGTCGCCAGCCGCCTCACATCATTTGGTATCCGCCACCGTCAGAAATCAACCCGCCGTTGCCGCCAGAAGCGAGTCTCCGCTGAACTAGGGTATGGACTCGATCATAGTGCTTTCCTCGTCCGATTCTCGACATTGTGTTCTTATTGATTCTTGCCATGATTGAAACACTCCTATCCAGTCAATGCAATCCTTAGAATAGTTTTGGTTGAAAATTTAGGGTTAGGTTTCACTTGAAACCATCTCGGACCCACCGAGTTGAAAAACTCGGTCCCACCGATTTGGCTTATGCCATTGCACTAGTGAGACTCAGTCTGACCGCGAATTGCTAATCGGTGAGACCGATTTTAGGAATTTGTGAAACCCTAGCAGTCTCGGTGCCACCAAACTATGACTCGGTCCAACCGAGTTCATCAGTTTAGGTTCCAAAACTGCTTCGGTATCACCGAGTTTGAAAATCGGTTGATCCGAAATGCTTTCTGTGGAAAACTAAAACTGAATTTTTGAGTCATTCTTTTGCAAAAATCTCTGCATTTTGTGATGCTCATCCACTCTACCTCATCTATAACTCTTCACAGGTTCAGCAACAACATGTCGCACCAGAGTGGCAAATGTAACAGTCGGAGGAACAGTGAACATGAGTGAGGGCACTAGTCCCTCCAGCTCTTCAGATGAAGGCAGCAGGAGCACCCCAAGCAATTTGCCTAAAGCTGCCACCAGGCAAAGGAAGAAGAAAACCTCAGATTCTGAAGATGAGGATTATAGGGCAGAAGAGGAGGAAGCAACCTCCAAGAAGGTTGTGCTCAAAAAGGAGTATGGCTCGGCACATAGCACAAAGCCTGGACTCAATAAGGAGGTTCCTGCCAAGAGGACACCTATGCCAAAGGTCAGAGCATCAACTCAAATTCCTGAAAAGCCTGATCCCAAAGGGCCATTTCTTTGAAGGGAAGAAAAGGAAAGAGAGGGTCAAGAAGACCCTTTGTCATAGTTATTGGGAAGCCTTCCATGATGGAAGAGGAAGAAGAGATTGCCGCACCGACACCAAAGGCACCAAAGCTTATGGGTGATGCTATAAGATCGAGGCTGCCACATCTAAGCCCAAGGAAGCACCCAAAGCTGCCCCCAAGGCCAAGTCTACACCAAAGAGGAATACCGGGAGTATTCCGACTCTTGAGAAGAACAAGGACCCGGTGCACGAGGTTCTTTGAAGAAGAAGATGAAGAAGGACAAGTTCTGAGGAAGCTCAAGCCAAAGATACCAGACCACAATGATGCCCATCCTGTGGCTGAGGATATGAAGATCAAAAGAGACAATGGGTTGAGGCTATGGAGGATGACAGATCCATATGCCACAAGGAGAAGAACTGATGTGGACTACAGGTTCCACACCAAGGAACAGCAGGACTTTTATGAGACCTGCTCACTGGATAAGAAGCCCATAGTGTGTGACATGAGGTGGGTCGACTGGACCTACATGAAAGAAAATGTAGAGCACTATCCTGGTGTGCATGACAGTTTTGTTGCTGTTAGAGTTGCAGACTTTGTTGGGCAAAAGCTCACCAACTGGAACGTTGAACTTATCATGCAGTTCTACTCCACAGCACACTTTTATCCAGATGGCAGGATAGTGTGGATGTCTGAAGGTACAAGGTACCAGTCAACTGTTGAGGAGTGGGCAAAACTGATAAATGCCCCAAAGGAGAGTGAAGATGACCTTGATGTATATGCCAAGAAGAAAATGGACCACAATACCATGGCACACATGTACAAGGAGATCCCAGACACGACCATTGAGACCCATCACTTTTGATCAGTCCACTTCCTTCTGTCAGGGCTGCCAACCATCAACTGCATCTTAAGGCATACTCTACTACCAAAGTCTGGTGACCACAACATGATTAGAGGGCATGTAATCAACATGATGCATTTGTTTGATGTGCCACAGAAATTCAAAGTCATGAGCCGTATGGTTGAAACCATTAAGAGGACAGCAGCAGACCAGAAAACAAGTTGTGGATATGCCCCTCAGATCCAGGAGTTGATTAACTCAAAGATGGGCACATGCAAATATCTATTGGATAAGGAACATTTTCCAATTTATCCAGACTTTGAGGACAATGAGGTTGTCATGAATGAGAATGATCCATCGTCAGTTCAAGCACAAGTGAAGAAGGAGAAGGCAAGGAAGGAGAAGGCTGCCAGGATGCCAACTCAAGAGGAGGCATCTGAGTATTTCTTGAAGAACAAGCGAGAGCAGCTCGGATACTTAATAGCATCAACACCGAGGATTGAGAAAGGATTGGCCACCCTCACTCAAAATCAGGAGAGCTTGGAAAGAATCATAGAACAAAAGTTCTATGACTTAGATGTGAAAGTAATGGCGAGATTCACCTGCGGTGGAGCAACTACAAGATGACATGCGTGAGAGGAAGGGAAAACAACAAGCGATGCATTTGCCAGAGTGCCTAGAGCCCAGAGGTCAATCACAGTTGTGCAGTTCGACACGAGCCACTTCATCTGCACCAGCTACAGCCTCGGTGCCACCAGCTCAAGCACCTACACCAGCTCCAGCTCCATCTACTTCAATCAAGCTTTCCGTCCTCGGCGCCATCCGGACTCCATCACCGAAGATCAAGCCTGAGAGTCGATCTAGCACTATGCATTTTCTATGAACTTTTTGGTAACTTGTTGCCAAAGGGGGAGAAAATGTATAGATCATAGGCTTCGAGAGAGAGAGTGTTGCTTTTGTTCTCTCTTGATTTGGTGGTTTTTAAACTTGTTTGCTTTTGATTGCTTGAGTTACTATGTTTGTGAGACATTGATGATCATGTGTTTGATCATAAGCTACACTTATGCATGTTTGATGATATTATCTTATCTATCCTATGTGATCATTCACTTTGCTTGGTGATGAGTGCATGTATTCAATCTTTATCATTTTGAGCGCTCCACCAAGATGTATGTGACATGGAAGAGTAACCCATGAGCCTAATTCCTTGTGCATTTGCAGTCCAAAGCAAATCGTAAACTATGCACAAATTTAGGGGGAGCTCTTGCTTATCACATACTTCTCAAAGCGCCGATGTTTTTCAATCTTATTATCATTTGTCGAAGCTTTGATCTATATGTTGTCATCAATTACCAAAAGGGGGAGATTGAAAGTGCAACTATCCCTAGGTGGTTTTGGTAATTCATAACAACATATAGCTCATTGGGCTAATGCTATTCCAAGATGAACATTTCAGGAAAGCTCAATGAATGGCATGGCATGGATGATGAAAGTGGATCCCTCATAATGCTAATGACAAAGGATTGGCTCAAGCTCAAAAGCTCAAGACTCTTCATTTTATATTTTAGTGATTCAAGATCACATTGAGTCTATAGGAAAAGCCAATACTATCAAGGAGGGATGAGGTGTTGCTTAATGAGCCTCTTGCTTCATGTGCTTAGTGATATGCTCCAAAACCCTCAGCCTACTTTCTCACATCCACATATGACCTAAACCTAAAGCCAAAATCGGTCTCACCGATTCTTCCTATCCGGCGCCACCGATTCCAAATGTCATAGCCACTGCCACAAACCCTAGGCAAATCGGTTCTACTGATAGGGATCTCGGTCTCACCGAGATGGGATCGTAATCTCTGTTTCCTTTTCGTAACTTTTTCGGTCTCACCGAAAGAGCGGATCAGTCCCACCGAGATTGCAATGTAAACTCTCTGTTTCCTTTTGTCACATTTTGGTTTCACCGAAAAGAGCAAATCGGTCCCACCGAGTTTACTCGACCAACTCTCCGTTAGCTAATTACCAAAATCGGTCTCACCGAGTTTGTGTAATCGGTCTCACCGAGATTACGTTATGCCCTAACCCTAACCATATCGGTCCCACCGAGATGCAAGTCGATCCCACCGAAAACCCTAACGGTCACTAGGTTTACTAAAATCGGTCTCGACCGAGTTTGTTGATTCGGTCCCACCGAGATTGGTAAATTGTGTGTAACGGTTAGATTTTGTGTGGAGGCTATATATACCCCTCCACCTCCTCTTCACTCGTGGAGAGAGCCATCAGAATAAGCCTACACTTCTAACTTACCATTTCTGAGAGAGAACCACCTACTCATGTGTTGAGGCCAAGATATTCCATTACTACCATATGAATCTTGATCTCTAGCCTTCCCCAAGTTGCTTTCCACTCAAATCTTCTTTCCACCAGATTCAAATCCTATGAGAGAGAGTTGAGTGTTGGGGAGACTATCATTTGAAGCACAAGAGCAAGGAGTTCATCATCAACACACCATTTGTTACTTCTTGTAGAGTGGTGTCTCCTAGATTGGCTAGGTGTCACTTGGGATCCTCCGACAAGATTGTGGAGTTGAACCAAGGAGTTTGTAAGGGCAAGGAGATCGCCTACTTCGTGAAGATCTACCGCTAGTGAGGCAAGTCCTTCGTGGGCGACGGCCATGGTGGGATAGACAAGGTTGCTACTTCGTGGACCCTTCGTGGGTGGAGCCCTCCGTGGACTCACGCAACTGTTACCCTTCGTGGGTTGAAGTCTCCATCAACGTGGAGGTACGATAGCACCACCTATCGGAACCACGCCAAAAACATCCGTGTCTCCAATTGCGTTTGAATCCTCCAAACCCTTCCCCTTACTTTCTTGCAAGTTGCATGCTTTAATTTCCGCTGCCTATATACTCTTTGCATGCTTTCTTGAATTGTGTGATGATTGCTTGACTTGTCCTAAGATAGCTAAAATCTGCCAAACTCTAAAACTGGGAAAAGGCTAAGTTTTTAATTGGTCAAGTAGTCTAATCACCCCCCCTCTAGACATACTTCAAGGTCCTACAGTAGCCTGCAGTGCAATCGCTCGGGTTCAGTTAGAGCCCAACGCCTCACTCGGGTTCAGTTAGAGCCAACGCCTCGCACACACGCGCGTACGTGTACGAGAGAAACGCGCATCGCTCGGCCCCCGACCTCCCACCATAATCGGGAACTCCCCGAAATTTTCCTCCCCCTCGCTTCTACCACGGTTTTTTCCGTCATGGACGGCCCAAAGAATGTCATGCAGCTGCGTCTCCGGCCCGCCCAGGACGAAAAGCCCATTTTACATCATGATTTTTGTCATAGAAGTAATAGCCCACCACATCTATGATGATACCGGGTTTTGTCACAATTATCATCATAGAAGTGTCATATGTATGACAGAAAAAAATTTCGTTCGGCCCAAAATGTCACGGATGTGTCTTTTTTTTGTAGTGCTCTCACGGTACCTGTCACACCGGCCCCCTTCAATAAATGTATAATCTCATGTTGTCGTTGCCTTTCGGATGTCTCATGTCGCAGACTTTTCTTTGCAGGCCGACGAAACCCCGTGCACCATACTGTACACCATCAGCGACCAGAAGGTGGACGTGGGGAAGGCGACGATAATGGAGCCGAAGGAACCATTGTTCCACAGCCGGCCGATCCCCCCGGACGTCTTCAAGGTTTCTGCGGCCAGTGTCAAACCGGGCCACGAGAATTTGGCTCCTATGGTACTAGTGTGGGATGACGACATGACCCCACGGTGGCTTGGTGACTCTTGCAATGGGTGGGTCCTGTTGTGGCCAAAGAGTCTGCTTCATCTGGAGACGGCCGGGAGCACACCCACGAGCACGCAGTTAGGTATGAACATCAACACCTCACCTACCCAATTAGCGTCGGCTGTCGTGCTGGGTGATAGAGGAGGGGGGTGAGGAAAAGGCTCCATTAGTCGCTGGTGACGTTGCCATAGATGAGGATGAGGATGACGATGGGACTCAAAAGTATGTCAATACTGGCGCCTACTTTGGGTTTGAGCGCCATGAGTCGGTGCCTGAATTGCCGTCTCCGGAGGCTGAACATATTATGGACGACCTTCCGGTCGTAAAGAAGTCTAGGAAGAGACCGAGGAAAGGCAAAAAAGCTGATTCTATGATCGAGCCGCCTCAGTAGCCTCGGATTCAAGACCGTATAGATATCCCCCGTGCGGATAAATGGCATATCCCTGGTCAACCAATCCTACCTGCAGCAGCGCTAGGGGCCAGATTCGGCGATCTTAGGAGACTTCATGATGATGTGCTGCGGATAGAGAAAGGCCTCATCGCCTCGAAAGATCCAGGATACCCACTCTACGTGGTTAACGTTCTGTGGCAATTGTCGTACGTCGACACATTCCCCGCGGAGAAGTTCTTCCTTCGATTCGATTACATATTCGACATGTTTCACGTGAAGAAGCTTGATTTTATGTTTGTCCTCCTTTATGCCTTGCACATGAACTACATCACCGGGGTTGAGCAGATACCTCATATCTGTGTCGCTGACTCGTACTTCATGCACGAGGGCTTCTTGGGAGTCTGCACAAAGCACCGTGAATACACGAGGGGATACATCATCAATTTTATGCTCGCCAATAAGGACAAGGAGGCGATTCTCGTGCCTTATCATCCCCTGTAAGTCATCCGCGCGGATATCCTTCCTTTGATTTCAATCATTCATTTACATGGTGGAGGCTAATTTTTTTGAGGTGTACTTATTTTGCACAGTGGCGGGCACACCGTCCTCATCATCCTCTACCCTCAATACTCCCACGCTCTTTCCTTGGACTCATCGAAGAACATTAACAAAAAGGACTACACCCACATCAAGGATGTTCTCGACAGTTCTATGTTTTCCTACGACGCACGGGGTGGAGAGGTCAAGGACAAGAAGAGAAGGGACGGAAGGCCCGCCTTCGGCCATAAGACCGACTTCTGCTGCATCCAGCAACCGAGTGATTCTCTTAATGATGGATTCTATGTCCTACACCACATCTTTGGAGTACAGACGGGATCACCAGAACCTTCGCATGTCACGTACATCCGGCGATGCCCATATTGTGCAATGGGAAAAGAACGTAGGAGATATCGAGGATCATCGACTTCGAGCTGAGTTCTATCACATCCAGCGCGAACTTGCCCAAATCATCATGAAGGAGGTCGTCGGAAATATAGGGATGTTCTACGAAGGACAAATGTCGTGGGAAGACGCCGAAATACGGGTAGCCGCTCAGCGTCTCGACCTGAAGCCTTTCACTAGGCTCGGGGACTATCTCCCTGACTTGGATGGATGGCACTACATGTTGGAGTGATTGTCGATATATGACAATGTGTCTGTTTAGTCCATACTTTCTGTATGACGAAACTTTGAGTTATGCACCAACGAAACTTTATTTGTGATGTAATTAAACCGTCCTCCTCGACTAGCGATGATCACTCTAGTTAGGGCATTTTGGGTACGATCAACTTTGTTATTTATGCTTATGATATGTTGCTTCTATTTTTGCCAAGTCCGTCTCTTTTTGTTGCTCAACTATATATGTTGCATATCATCGACTCATGTGACGATGTAGGTGCATAGATCATCGATGGCGAAGAAGTGCTACGCCAGGAGTATATATACAACGAGTGGCCGGAGTGTCAGGCCTAGGTGTACCGGTTTCCGGTTTCCGAGCGACAGGCAGTAGTTAGTTTAGGTTCACGCTAATGAGAGAGAGGGATACAAACTCATGTACTGCATAGTTCCGCTCTCACTCAAAGTGATATCTCTTCTCGCGTATATCATTGTTTAGATGGATGACGATGTAGTTGCAAGTAATCGAGACTTGTATCGCTATTTTCGAGATGATGACGACAGACCACTTTGTGTTGGATGATGATGACATGATTTGATGAGACTATTTGTATGTATATGCTATGCTTACATTTGTATGTGTATGATATGCTAAATATTATTGTATAAAGCCTATTCAAATACAAAACAAATATGCAGAAAAAAACTAATAAAACTAGCAATAGCGAGGGGAACAAAGTTAGCAGTAGCGCTGCCTTACCAGTAGCGCTTCCTGCTAAAAAGTGATGCAGATATTAGCAGCAGCGCTCTTCACTAGAGCGCGCTACTGCAAGCCATGTATAGTAGTAGCATGGGAGGACAGGCGCTGCTGCTACACGTTAGCGGTAGCGCCTTATCAGTAGCACGTCTTCCCGTGCTACTGATAGGCAAAATACCTGCACTACTGCTAGGGGTTTCCCTAGTAGTGTGATGTGATCACGTTCATCAAATGGCAACACATGTCTATGGTTAGGAAACATAACCATCTTTTATAAACGATCTAGTCAAGTAGAGGCATACTAGGGACACTTTGTTTTGTCTATGTATTCACACATGTACTAAGTTTCCGGTTAATACAATTATAGTATGAATAATAAACATTTATCATGAAATAAGGAAATAAATAATAACTTTATTATTGCCTCTAGTGCATATTTCCTTCATGCAGGTAGTGCTGTTGCGGTCGAGACCCTCAGGGGTGAACTTGCCCAGGCCAAGAAGCAGGCAAGGGTGAACAAGGCGGCCGCTGATAAAACAGGCGAGGACTTGAAGTCCGAACAGGTCGCCCGTCGCTAATACGAGGAGCGGGTGACCGAAGTGGAGCAAGCGCTCAAGGACGCCGCCAGCAAGTGCGAGTCCCTAGAGGAGAAGAATAAATCCCAGGCAACCGACCTTGCCAAGGCCCTTCAAGAGGCCAAGGAGGCGCGGGCCGAATCCCGAGTAGCGCGCGAGGAGATCAAGCAGGCCGAACAGATAGCGGCTGCTAAGCCCTTTCTCTTACAATGTAAATTCGGCAATCAGAAGTATGCCTTGCTCACTCGACTGTGGAGTGCTCCACACGCCTTTGCGGATCTACCGAAGAGTGCCACCGACGCCGCGCTGTTCTTCCGGGCCCAGGAGGGGCACACGACGGAGAAGCTATTCTGGTCACGGTTCGTGGCGCAGCAGTGGGCCGAGCTGTAAGGATGTCCAGATTGGCCATGAGGGACGTCATAGTCCGGCTGTGGCCAACCCAACCCATTCCAAGCATCTATTTCGGCCTGGTGCAGCGACTCGTCGACGCGCTGCCCCAAATTGACGCGGTCAAGCGGTCGTCGTGTATAGAAGGTGTGCGGATGGCCTTTGCCCATGTCAAGATGCACTGGGCGAAAATGAAGGCCGCCGTCGTGGCAGTCGAGGGCCCGCTAGGAGGCAAGGACTACCGCAAGCCGGAGCGCTATTTTGAAGACGTCCTAGAGGGTGCCCGTTTGATAGAGGGTCAATGCTCAAAGGATATCATGTTTGAATGAATGTATCCGAACTACCAGGATGTTGTATTATAAACCAAGGCTTTTGTAATATATTTTTGCCTTTTATCTTAAAGTATTTTCCTCCCTGCGACCTTTTTTTATTTTTGAGAGTTTACCAGTCGTTGGCTTCAGCCCCCACGTAGATACTACGAGGGTGTACAGAATAGCACATGACCACACTTGACCAAATGTCTTGGTCCTTAAAGGAGGTGGCAGTGTGGCGAACAAGCAATCGAACTATGCGGTTTTATGACTCTCACTTAACCATAGGAGTTTAACAATGGGACTATAAAATAGCCCCTGGTGCGTACACGGCTATTCGAACTTTGGATGCCTTAAGCGCGTCACTGGAAAGAGCCAGTCCTTCATGTAATACGGAAGAAATCACTAGAGATTTAATAAGTCGCCAAATTGCTGACTAGCTCTCGCCGCATCATGACAGTCAGTTTTCGGCTTTCTCTACTGAGGTGCTTGACCGGGTGAACCAGAAACACAATCACAGTATTTCTCCCTTTACTACCTTAGCCAAACAAGTGGAACATAAGGTAGCAAACATAGGAGCCGGGCGACCCAACTATTGACCAAAGACATGATTCGGAGCCGATGCATATAATGCAGTATTCTGGACGCTGAAGTCTACTCTGAGAGTGTTCGGACTTTCTGTTTTCGAAAATATATATGGCTGAATAGATCCCCTGGCGATTTAAATCGTGTCGAGGTGTATATACCAATCGGACGTAAAGGGGGGAAGACAAATTAAGAAATAAGCCAATACCGAACAAGGTTGGGCGAAACTGTTTCCATTATAGTCTGATTGGTATGTCAAAACGTATTTTTACAGAAGATGCCATAAGCATCAAGGCTATTTTACATGCCGAGAACAAGGGAAAGTTGTATACATGTCCTAAAAATGAAAAGATGATCTTGAAGATCCATTGGACACTCTGCCACATGTCTGCGCCGCTTTTCGCCTTGGTGTATGGTCCTTTGAGAGGATCAACGATCGAGTATACATAAGGGGCCTGGAAAGGGGCCCTTGGTATGTGGGTTGTAAAGAACCTGAAAGATAAAAATAATAAGAAAAAGGGAAAAAAATATGAAGTCCCCGATACGGTCGAGCTGTATTGTGGGCCTTGTTTTTAGTGTGCCTCCGTCTTTGCCCATGGTATCTTTAGTGCGTAGTTATGTACGCGCGGTACGTATGCCGCAATCAACTTGGGGTTTTGACGGAGGCCGAATTGCTAATCTAGCTCTGGACGAGCTGGATTGTCATTCTGTAGGGTAGACCAGACTCGTTGGACGGTGTCCGGGGGCTTGACTGTCGGTGTAATATTCAGCTTGATAAGGCCACCCTGTACTTCAGCTACGAGGGCTGCAGTATGCTCCTCAGTGCGGAGGGAGCACTCCATGTTTCCATTGACTGTTATAACGCCACATGGTCCGGGCATCTTGAGCTTTAGATAAGCATAGTGCGGGACCGCATTGAAACGGGCGAACGCGGTCCGTCCGAGCAGTGCGTGATAGCCACTTCGGAAAGGGACGATGTCGAAGATCAAGTCTTCACTTCGGAAATTATCCGGCGAACCGAAGACCACTTACAGTGTTATTGAGCCCGTGCAGTGGGCCTCTACACCAGGTATTACTCCTTTAAAGGTGGTTTTAGTGGGCTTGATTCTTAACAGATCAATACCCATTTTGCGGATAGTGTCCTGATAAAGCAGGTTAAGACTGCTGCCGCCATCCATAAGGACTCGTGTGAGATGGATCCGTTGATAATTGGATCGAGGACCAATGCCGCCGAACCTCCATGATGGATACTGGTCGGATGGTCTCTGCGATCGAAAGAGATCGGACAGTCTGACCAGGGGTTGAATTTTGGGGCGACTGGCTCTATGGCATAGACGTCCCTTAATGGGCGCTTGCGCTCCGCTTAGGGATATGAGTAACATAGATCATATTCACTGTTTTGACCTCGGGGGGAAATTTCTTCTGTCCCCCTGTGTTCGGTGGGCGAGGCTCTTCATCGTCGTCCTCGCTGGGCGGTCCTTTCCCCTTATGTTTGGTGTTTAGCTTACCGGCTGAAGGAGTCCTGGAATTGGGGGTCCCCGGGCGTCCGGGCTATGTGCCATGGGCCGGACTAATGGGCCGTGAAGATGCATGATACAAGATTTTCCCTGTGTCCGGAGGGGACTCTCCTTTGCGTGGATGGCAAGCTTGGCGTTCGTATATGAAGATTCCTTTCTCTGTACAACCCTAGGCCCCTCCGGTGTCTATATAAACCGGAGGGTTTAGTCCGTAGAGGCAATAATAATCATACAAGCTAGACATCTAGGGTTTAGCCATTACGATCTCGAGGTAGATCAACTCTTGTAACTCCTATATTCATCAAGGTGAATCAAGCAGGAAGTAGGGTATTACCTCCATTAAGAGGGCCCAAACCTGGGTAAAACATCGTGTCCCTGTCTCCTGTTACCTTTGATCCTTAGACGCACAGTTCGGGACCCCCTACCCGAGATCTGTCGGTTTTGACACCGACATTGGTGCTTTCATTGAGAGTTCCTCTGTGGCATCGATAGAAGGACTGATGGCTCGTCTTGTTATCAAGGACAATATCACTTCCGGAGGAGCCCTGGTCTCAGGCCAAATTCTCCGGCTTGGCAGCTTCACCATGGCCGCCCGTTCGGCCATTAAGCCGAAGACGACTTCCCAAGTCATCAAAAATCATCTTCGTGTTGGACTCGAATACTCCGAACATATGGATCCGACGGATTTATCGTGTTTGAGCGAACTCCTGGATCACATCGCCGCCCTGGGGGTCTCTTCAGACTATGATCGGATTGGGCTTAAACCCGATCAAAGAGAAATCAAATCTCCACCGATCACCCATCACGTAGCAGTTGTGGAGGAGCAAGCCGACAGTAACTCTTCTCCTATGTTGAGAACAAACTATGTACGGATTTCCGAGCTCGGAGAGTCGGATACCCATCTTTGGGGGAACACTCCCTGTCCTCCGAACATAGAACCGAGCGTTGTGCCTGAAAATTCACTGGACATTCCGGAGCCCGGGCTAGTAAGCTCGGAAATTCTTCAAAGTCCGGACTCCACATCGGGTCGGGGTCCGGATTTAACGCCGCCCACCCACCACAACCAATATTCCCCAAGCAATTCCGGTTCCCCGGATATATGCGACCTAATGTATGTGTGGCAGCAGCCTTAGGAAACACTCCATCACTCTAGGCCAGATTCCTCCTTGTTAAAAACAAGATCAAAGACTTCCGCGATGACGATGCAATTTCAGTTTTTTGCAACAACTGTACACATGAGGGAATCCTTAACGACCTCAACCGCTGTCGCGTACTACACTTCGTAGACTTGGCAAACATAGTACGTATATCACAAGAAAGGGAAGCGCTGGAAAACCTGCATCGCCTACCGGAACCGCAAACCTTTATGCCATCTCCCGGTCGGGCAAAAAGGACACACCCTCGCGGGGCACCTGATTATCATCCTGTGGACAAGAAAATCAAGCCTATTATGGGGCATAGAACTGTCCTTGAAGGATGGCTTGATAGGCCATGTCAAATACACATGACACCGAATACCGAACCAACCCACAGTCTTCGAGCATGTTGGATACTCTGGCAAGTTGCCAAGAGCGGCGAGAGTATCATAACCAACACTACCCCAGAGAAGTACTCTTCGGAGGACGACGATCTTGAAGTATTCACGTTCTTCGAGACCTTTTCCTCAAACAACCGGTGCAAACGGGCGCTTCGCGACCTCGCCGAAGTCTGCCAACTAGCAGCAGTAAACCCTTGGAACGATGCGGCGATAACTTTTAATGCCGATGACGAACCAAGATCCCGATCAGTCCAGGCACCAGCCGCCTTGGTCCTCAATCCAATCGTGGATGGTTGCTACCTCTTGAGCACTGCGTTGGATTTCCTTGAAGAGGAAAGGGTGATGCAGCAGAGTAGAGTAAGTATTTCCCTCAGTTTTTGAGAACCAAGGTATCAATCCAGTAGGAGGCTACGCGCGAGTCCCTCGTACCTACACAAAACAAATAGCTCAACGCAACCAACGTGATTAGGGGTTGTCAATCCCTTCACGGTCACTTACGAGAGTGAGATCTGATAGAGATGATAGATAATATTTTTGGTATTTTTGGTATAAAGATGCAAAGTAAAATAAAAGGTAAATTAAAAAAGCAAAGCAATAATAAAGTGATGGAAGATAGATATGATGAGAATAGACCCGGGGGCTATAGATTTCACTAGTGGCTTCTCTCAAGAGCATAAGTATTCTACGGTGGGTGAACAAATTACTGTTGAGCAATTGACAGAATTGAGCATAGTTATGAGAATATCTAGGTATGATCATGTATATAGGCATCACATCCGAGACAAGTCGACCGACTCTTTCCTGCATCTACTACTATTACACCACTCATCGAACGCTATCCAGCATGCATCTAGAGTATTAAGTTCAAGAAAACAGAGTAATGCCTCAAGCAAGATGACACGATGTAGAGGGATAAATTCATGCAATATGATAAAAACCCCATCTTGTTATCCTCTATGGCAACAATACAATGCGTGCCTTGCTGTCCCTACTGTCACTGGGAAAGGACACCGTAAGATTGAACCCAAAGCTAAGCACTTCTCCCATTGCAAGAAAAACCAATCTAGTAGGCCAAACCAAACTGATAATTCGAAGAGACTTGCAAAGATAACCAATCATACATAAAAGAATTCAGAGAAGATTCAAATATTGTTCATAGATAATCTTGATCATAAACCCACAATTCATCGGTCTCAACAAACACACCGCAAAAAGAAGATTACATCGAATAGATCTCCACGAGAGAGGGGGAGAACATTGTATCGAGGTCATAAAAGAGAGAAGAAGCCATCTAGCTACTAACTATGGACCCGAAGGTCTGAGGTAAACTACTCACACTTCATCGAAGAGGCTATGGTGTTGATGTAGAAGCCCTCCGTGGTGGATTCCCCTTCCGGCGGAGCTCCAAAATAGGCCCCAGGATGGGATCTCGTGGATACAGAAGGTTGCGGCGGTGGAATTAGGTTTTTGGCTCTGTATATGATCGTTTGGGGGTACGTAGGTATATATAGGAGGAAGGAGTACGTCGGTGGAGCAAAGGGGGGCCCACGAGGCAGGGGGGCGCGCCCTCCACCCTCGTGGCCGCCTCCTTTCTTTATTGACGGAGGGTCCAAGTCTCCTGGATCATATTCGGTGAGAAAATCACATTCCATAAGGTTTCATTCCGTTTGGACTCCGTTTGATATTCCGTTTCTTCGAAACACTGAAATAGGAAAAAAAAGCAATTCTGGGCTGGGCCTCCGGTTAATAGGTTAGTCCAAAAAGTAATATAAAAGTGGAAAATAAAGCCCAATATGGTCCAAAATAGTAGATAATATAGCATGGAGCAATCAAAAATTATAGATACGTTGGAGACGTATCAGGCATCCCCAAGCTTAATTCCTGCTCGTCCTCGAGTAGGTAAATGATAAAAAAAATAATTTTTGATGCGGAGTGCTACTTGGCATAATTTCAATGTAATTCTTCTTAATTGTGGTATGAGTATTCAGATCCAAAAGATTCAAGACAAAAGTTCATATTGACATAAAAATAATAATACTTCAAGCATACTAACAAAGCAATTATGTCTTCTCAAAATAACATGGCCAAAGAAAGTTATCCCTACAAAATCAAATAGTCTGTCTATGCTCTATTTTCACCACACAAAGTATTTAAATCATGCACAACCCCGATGACAAGCCAAGCAATTGTTTCATACTTTTGACATTCTGAAAACTTTTTCAATCTTCACGCAATACATGAGTGTGAGCCATGGATATATCATTATATGTGGAATAGAATGGTGGTTGTGGAGAAGACAAAAAGAGGGAAGATTGTCTCACATCAACTAGGCGTATCAACGGGCTATGGAGATGCCCATCAATAGATATCAATGTGAGTGAGTAGGGATTGCCATGCAACGGATGCACTAGAGCTATAATTATATGAAAGCTCAATAAAAGAAACTAACTGGGTGTGCATCCAACTCGCTTGCTCACGAAGACCTAGGGCATTTTGAGGAAGCCCATCATTGGAATATACAAGCCAAGTTATATAATGATAAATTCCCACTAGTATATGAAAGTGACAAAATGAGAGACTCTCTATCATGAAGATCATGGTGCTACTTTGAAGCACAAGTGTGGTAAAAGGATAGTAACATTGTCCCTTCTCTCTTATTCTCTTATTTTTTTATTTGGGCCTTCTCTCTTTTTTATGGCCTCTTTTTTTTATTTTTCGTCCGGAGTCTCAACCCAACTTGTGGGGGAATCATGGTCTCCATCATCCTTTTCCTCACTTGGGACAATGCTCTAAAAATGATGATCATCACACTTTTATTTTCTTACAACTCAACAATTACAACTCGATACTTAGAAAAAAATATGACTCTATATGAATGCCTCCGGCGGTGTACCGGGATATGCAATGAATCAAGAGTGACATGTATGAAAGAATTATGTACGGTGGCTTTGCCACAAATACGTTGTCAACTACATGATCATGCTAGCAATATGACAATGATGGAGCGTGTCATAATAAAGGAACGGTGGAAAGTTGCATGGCAATATATCTCGGAATGTCTATGGAGATGCCATGATAGGTAGGTATGGTGGCTGTTTTGAGGAAGGTATATGGTGGGTGTATGATACCGGTGAAAAGTGCACGGTATTAGAGAGGCTAGCAATGGTGGAAGGATGGGAAAAGTGCGTATAATCCATGGACTCAACATTAGTCATAAAGAACGCATATACTTATTGCAAAAATCAAGAAGTTATCAAAGAAAAGTATTACGCGCATGCTCCTAGGGGGATAGATTGGTAGGAAAAGACCATCGCTCTTCCCCGACCACCACTCATAAGGAAGACAATCAATAAATAAATCATGGTCCGACTTCATCACATAACGGTTCACCATACGTGCATGCTACAGGAATCACAAACTTTAATGCAAGTATTTCTCAAATTCACAACTACTCAACTAGCATGATCTAATATCACCATCTTCATATCTCAAAACAATTATCAAGCATCAAACTTTTCTTAGCATTCAACGCACTCAAAAGAAAGTTTTACAAATCTTGAATACCAAGCATATTATTATTATTAAGCAATTACCATGCTATTTAAGACTCTCAAAATAATCTAAGTGAAGCATGAGAGATCAATAGTTTCTATAAAAAAATCCACCACCGTGCTCTAAAATATATAAGTGAAGCACTAGAGCAAAACTATATAGCTCAAAGGATATAAGTGAAGCACATAGAGTATTCTAACAAATTTCAATTCATGTATGGCTCTCTCAAAAATTGTGTACAGCAAGGATGATTGTTGTAAACTAAAAAGCAAAGACTCAAATCATACAAGACGCTCCAAGCAAAACACATATCATGTGGTGAATAAAAATATAGCTCCAAGTAAAGTTATCGATGGAAGTAGACGAAAGAGGGGATGCCTTCCGGTGCATCCCCAAGCTTTGACCTTTTGGTGTCCTTGGATTATCTTGGGGGTGCAATGGGCATCCCCAAGCTTAGGCTCTTTCCACTCCTTGTTCCATAATCCATCAAAAAAATTCACCCAAAACTTGAAAACTTCACAACACAAAACTCAACAGAAATCTCGTGAGCTCCGTTAGCGAAAGAAAACAAAAGATCACTTTAAGGTACTGTAATGAACTCATTCTTTAATTATATTGGTGTTAACCTACTGTATTCCAACTTCTCTATGGTTTATAAACTATTTTACTAGCCATAGATTCATCAAAATAAGCAAACAACACACAAAAAACAGAATCTGTCAAAAACAGAACAGTCTGTAGTAATATGTAACTAACGCAAACTTATGGAACTCCAACAATTCAGCAAAACTAGGACGATCTAGGAAATTTTTTTATTGATCAGAATCAATTGGGATCAGTATTTTATCATGTTCTGGTAATTTTTAATAATTGTTTTAGTGAACAGAAAATGTCTGGAAATTACAGCAAGATCAAATAACTATCATCCAAGAAGATCCTATAGGTTTAACTTGGCACAAACACTAATTAAAACATAAAACCACATCTAAAAAGAAGGTAGAACAAATATTTATTCCTAAACATAAACAAAAAGAAAAAAACTAAAAATAAAATTGGGTTGCCTCCCCAAGCGCTTTTCTTTAAAGCCTTTTTAGCTAGGCATTGATAATTTTAATGATGCTCACATGAAAGACAAGAATAGAAGCACAAAGAGAGCATCATAAAACACGTGACAAACACATCTAAGTCTAACATACTTCCTATGCATAGTCATCTTATAGAAAAACAAATTATCACAGCAAGCAAAAACTGGCATATGCAAGGAAGCGGAAAGGAACAATAACAATCTCAACATAACGAGAGGTAATTTAGTAACATGAAAATTTCTATAGCCGTATTTTCCTCTCTCATAATAATTACATGTAGGATCATAAGAAAATTCTACAATATAGCTATAACATAACATATTCTCAACATGATCCACATGAATGCGAAGTTGACACTCTTCCAAAATAGTGGGATTATCATTAACTAAAGTCATGATTTCTCCAAGCCCACTTTTATCAAAAATTTCATAAGATTGAATGTTATCCAAATATGTGGGATCTAAAGTTGACACTCTTCCAAACCCACTTTCAATATTATTGCAAACACTATTATCAATCTTATATTCATCATGGGGCTTAAATAAATTTTCAAGATCATAAGAAGAATCTCCCCAATCATGACTATTGGACATAGCAAAACTAGCATCCCCAAGCTTAGGGTTTTGCATATTATTAGCACAATTTACATCAGTAGAATTTATAATAAAATCATTGCAATCATGCTTTTTATTCAAAGATCTATCGTGAAGCACTTCATCACAATTTTTAGATTTACGGATCTCAGGCAAAAGCTTATAAAGATAATCTAGTGCATCCAAATCACTAGGAATTGGTTCATCATAATTGGATCTCTTAAAAAAATTGGCAAGCGGATGAGGATCCATAGATATTAGCTTCTCTGTTTAGGAATAAATACTCAACTGTTTCAACCAAGTGAGAAAACGAGCCAAGAAAGACATAAAGGTGAACGGAAAAAAGAGGGCAAATAAAACGACAAGGGTGAAGTGGGGGAGAGGAAAACGAGAGGCAAATGGCAAATATTGTAATGCGAGAGATAAGGGATTGTGATGGGTACTTGGTACGGTGCCAGAAATGACTCGTTGTTGGAGTCCAAATCTTGACTTTGACTTTTGTGTAAGCCTCCCCGGCAACGGCGCCAGAAATCTTCCTGCTACCTCTTGAGATCTGCGGTTGATTTCCTTGAAGAGGAAAGGGTGATGCAGCAGAGTAGAGTAAGTATTTCCCTCGGTTTTGAGAACCAAGGTATCAATCCAAAGAGGAGGCTACACGCGAGTCCCTCATACCTACACAAAACAAATAGCTCAACGCAACCAACGCGATTAGGGGTTGTCAATCCCTTCACGGTCACTTACGAGAGTGAGATCTGATAGAGATGATAGATAATATTTTTGGTATTTTTGGTATAAAGATGCAAAGTAAAATAAAATGTAAAGTAAAAAGCAAAGAAATAATAAAGTGATGGAAGATTGATATGATGAGAATATACCCGGGGGCCATAGATTTCACTAGTGGCTTCTCTCAATAGCATAAGTATTCTACGGTGGGTGACGAAATTACTGTTGAGCAATTGACAGAATTGAGCATAGTTATGAGAATATCTAGGTATGATCATCTATATAGGCATCACGTCCGAGACAAGTAGACCGACTCCTGCCTGCATCTACTACTATTACTCCACTCATCGACCGCTATCCAAAGATGCATCTAGAGTATTAAGTTCAAGAAAACAGAGTAACGCCTTAAGCAAGATGACATGATGTAGAGGGATAAATTCATGCAATATGATAAAAACCCGTCTTGTTATCCTCGATGGCAACAATACAATACGTGCCTTGCTGCCCCTACTGTCACTGGGAAAGGACACTGCAAGATTGAACCCAAAGCTAAGCACTTCTCCCATTGCAAGAAAAACCAATCTAGTAGGGCAAAACAAACTGATAATTCGAAGAGACTTGCAAAGATAACCAATCATACATAAAAGAATTCAGAGAAGATTCCAATATTGTTCATAGATAATCTTGATCATAAACCCACAATTCATCGGTCTCAACAAACACACCACAAAAAGAAGATTACATCGAATAGATCTCCATGAGAGAGGGGGGGGGGGACATTGTATTGAGATCCAAAAAGAGAGAAGAAGCCATCTAGCTACTAACTATGGACCCGAAGCAAGGTCAAAAAAAACTATGGACCCGAAGGGCTGAGGTAAACTACTCACACTTCATCGGAGAGGCTATGGTGTTGATGTAGAAGCCCTCCGTGGTGGATTCCCCTTCCGTGAGCTCTAACAGGCCCAAAGATGGGATCTCGTGGATACAGAAGGTTGCGGCGGTGGAATTAGGTTTGGCTCCGTATCTGATCGTTTGGGGGTACGTAGGTATATATAGGAGGAAGGAGTACGTCGGTGGAGCAAAGGGGGGACCACGAGGCAGGGGCGCGCCTTTGGGGGGCACCCTCCACCCTCGTGGCCACCTCCTTTCTTTCTTGACAGAGGGTCCAAGTCTCCTGGATCATATTCAGTGAGAAAATCACGTTCCCGAAGGTTTCATTCCGTTTGGACTCCGTTTGATATTCCGTTTCTTCGAAACACTGAAATAGTCAAAAAACAGCAATTCTGGGCTGGGCCTCCGGTTAATAGGTTAGTCCCAAAAGTAATATAAAAGTGGAAAATAAAGCCCAATATGGTCCAAAACAGTAGATAATATAGCATGGAGCAATCAAAAATTATAGATACGTTGGAGACGTATCAATGGTTTTCGGCTCACTAATGTGTTCATGGACGGCAGAAGTGGACTGAACCTCATTTACGAGGACACGCTAAATAAAATGCAAATAGACAGGATCCGCATCGAGCAAAGTAGTACAACTTTTCGAGGAATTGTCCCGAGTCGGGAAGCAAGATGCTCGGGTAAAATTAAACTCGACGTGGTATTCGGTACGCCAGAGAACTATAGGTCCGAAGTGATAATCTTCCAGGTGGCCCCTTTTAATTGCGGATATCATGCCCTGTTAGGGCGATACGCATTCACACACTTTCAAGCCATACCTCATTACGGGTACATGAAGCTCAAAATGCCCGGGCCCAACGGTGTTATCACTATCGCCAGTGATCTGGACATAGCACTCCGCGCCGAAAATAAAACCGCATCCCTGGCCCTTGAGGCACTATCCGAGGCCCTCACGGCCGAGGAATTGACTGCACTACGTTCCACAGTGGATAGGGATGACGTAATCCTCGATAAGGAACCCAACTCCACCTCCTTCAAGCCAGCAGACGAAATAGTCAAATTTCAAGTCCACCCGACAGACCCCAAGAAGACCACTTCCATCGGGGAACAGCTGGATCCAACGGTCAACGCTGCATTACGCACATTCCTGCGCGAGAATTGGGACGTCTTCGCTGGCATCCTTCAGATATGCCAGGAATCCCACGCAGGTTGGCCGAACACAGTATCAACATTCTGAAGGGGTACAAACCGGTCAAGCATACGGTGCGGCGCTTTTCCGAACCCAAACGACTAGCTATGGGGGAGGAGCTAGCCAAGTTACTCAAAGCCAGGTTTATTAGAGAAATTAAACATCCGGACTAGCTAGCAAACCTCGTGATGGTACCGAAGAAGGACAAATCCTGGTGCCTGTGTGTAGATTTCAAGGACCTCAATAAGGTCTGCCCTAAGGACCCCTTCCCCCTCCCTTGCATTGACCAGATCATTGATGCAACCGCAGAACACGATTCACTATGTTTCCTCGACGCATACTCCGGATACCATCAAATCAAGATGGAGGAATCCGACCAAGCCACAACGGCATTCATCACCCCATATGTGCCGTTCTACTTCAACACTATGCCTTTCGAGCTCAAAAACGCCGGCGTCACTTACCAACGCATGATTCAAACATGCCTGGAAAAGCATATCGGCAAGACGGTTGAAGCATATGTAGATGACGTAGTCATCAAAACCAAGCATGTCGAGTCATTGGTGGATGACCTGCGCCTTACATTTGACAAACTCCGCACATATGACATACGGCTCAATCCGGAAAAGTGTGTTTTCGGTTTTCCCGCCGGAAAACTGCTAGGGTTCATCGCTTCGAATAGAGGAATTGAAGCAAACCCAGCCAAAATCTGAGCCCTGTCACAATTGTCTATACCAACAGACCTCAAGCAGGTCCAAAAACTAGCCGGGTGCGTGGCAGCTTTAAGCCGTTTTATCTCCAGATTAGGAGAAAAGGCATTGCCACTGTACGCCTGCTCCGATGCACCGACCACTTTGCGTGGACGGATGCTGCAATAGCCGGATTGGAAGAAATAAAAACTTTGTTAGCAAGTAACCCAATCCTTGCCGCGCCAAACGTCGGCGAACCTATGTTGCTCTACATATCCATAACTCACCAGGTGGTGAGTGCGATGCTCGTCCTCGAACGAGAAGAAGAGGGACATAAACTCCCACTTCAAAACTAGTATACCACATATCGACGGTCCATACACCATGCAAATCCCGATACCCCACTATCAAAAGATAGCGTACGCGATCTCGAAAGCTGCGTCACTACTTTCGAGAGTGCTCAATTATGGTGGCTTCCGAGGTACCACTCAATGACATCATAAACGATCGAGACGCCACCGGGCGCCAAATGGGCCATTGAGCTCTTGCCATTTGAAACAACATATAAGCCACGCCGAGCTATTAAATCTCAGGTGTTGGCTGACTCCGTCACAGAATGGACAGAGACCGAATTCCCTAAAGAGTACGGCACATACTCCAACTAGGTGATGCACTTCGACGGCTCTAAAATGCTAGCCGGACTGGAGGCTGGTGTCGTCCTGACATCCCCCACGGGGGACACCATCCATTACGTGCTCCAAATATTATACACAGACTCTAACAATGCAGCCGAATATGAGGCCCTATTGCACGTTCTCCGGATGGCCGTCTCTATGGGCATTCAACGCCTCGATGTGTGTGGGGATACAAACCTTGCAATATTCCAAATTAATGGGGAATTTGATGCCATAGATCCGAAGATGGCGGTTACTGCAACGCCGTACTCAAAATATCAGCTCGGTTCGAGGGGCTCGAGTTTCATCATGCGGCTCGAGAGAATAATCAATCGGCGGACATCCTTGCTCGCATGGGCTCTAAACGCGACCCCGTCCCACCTAACACCTTTGTGGAAAGGCTCTTCAAGTCATCCATGGTGTGGTAGGACGAGAACGGCAACACCAGTCCGGATCCGACAATACCGCCAGATTCCGAACACAGTTCCAATATCATCGGAGGCTCAGATACCGAAATAACACCACCGGCACATGAAATATTGGCTGTAATTTCCTCGTGGACCGAACCTCTCCTCGCCTATCTCACCAGGAAGGAGCTCCCGGATGATTAGATTGAGGCTCGTCGTATTGTTCGACGTACTAAAGCCTACAAAGTTCATGAGGGAGAACTATACAAGAAAAGTACTACCGGAATCCTTCAAAATGCATCTCCGAGGATGAAGGACGGCAGCTCTTGGCGGAAATACACGCTGGTCTTGGTGGCCATCACGCTCCAGCTCGGGCCCTTGTAAGCAAGGCCTTCCGTACATGTTTCTTTTGGCCCACGGCCCAAGTGGACGCACAAGACCTTGTATAGCACTGTGTTGGATGCCAGCTTTTCGCCAATCAAAGCCATATGCCGCCTACTACCCTACGAACCATCCCCATCACTTGGCCTTTTGCAGTCTGGGGGCTAGACATGGTCGGACCCCTCAAAGGGGGAAGCCATAAGAAAAATTACCTGCTGGTCACGGTAGAAAAATTCACTAAGTGGATAGAAGCCAAACCAGTTAAAACGGCTGAAGCCGGACCAGTGATAGATTTCATATCCAGTGTCGTATGATGTCTACTACACAAGTGCAGAGGTTTGTAGGACAGTAGCAAATTTCCCTCAAGTGGATGACCTAAGGTTTATCAATCCGTGGGAGGTGTAGGATGAAGATGGTCTCTCTCAAACAACCCTGCAACCAAATAACAAAGAGTCTCTTGTGTCCCCAACACACCCAATACAATGGTAGATTGTATAGGTGCACTATTCTGCGGAAGAGATGGTGATAGAAGTGCAATATGGATGGTAGATATAGGTTTTTGTAATCTGAAAATATAAAAACAGCAAGGTAACTAATGATAAAAGTGCGCGTAAACGGTATTGCAATGCTAGGAAACAAGGCCTAGGGTGCATACTTTCGCTAGTGCAAGTTCTCTCAACAATAATAACATAATTGGATCACATAACTATCCCTCGATCAACATGCAACAAAGAGTCACTCCAAAGCCACTAATAGCGGAGAACAAATGAAGAGATTATGGTAGGGTACGAAACCACCTCAAAGTTATTCTTTCGGATTGATCTATTCAAGAGTTCGTACTAGAATAACACCTTAAGATACAAATCAACCAAAACCCTAATGTCACCTAGATACACGAATGTCACCTCAAGTATCCGTGGGTATGATTATACGATATGCATCACACAATCTCATATTCATCTATTCAACAAACACAAAGTACTTCAAAGAGTGCCCCAAAGTTTCTACCGGAGAGTCAAGACGAAAACGCAGACAACCCCTATGCATAGGTTCATGAGCGGAACCCGCAAGTTGATCACCAAAACATACATCAAGTGGATCACGTGATATCCCATTGTCACCACAGATAAGCACAGCAAGACATACATCAAGTGGTCTCAAATCCTTAAAGACTCAATCCATTAATATAACTTCAAAGGTAATACTCAATCCATTACAAGAGAGTAGAGGGGAGACACATCATAAGATCCAACTATAATAGCAAAGCTCGCGATATATCAAGATCGTGCCAAATCAAGAACACAAGAGAGAGAGAGAGATCAAACACATAGCTCTTTGGTACATACCCTCAGCCCCGAGGGTGAACTACTCCCTCCTTGTCATGGAGAGCGCCGGACGATGAAGATGGCCACGGTGAGGGTTCCCCCTCGACAGTGGTGCCTAACAGTGGTCCCGATTGGTTTTTGGTGGCTATAGAGGCTTGCGGCGGCGGAACTCCCGATCTATTATGTTCCCCGATGGTTTTAGGGTATATGGATATATATAGGCGAAAGAAGTCGGTCCAGGGAGCCACGAGGGGCCCACGAGGGTGGGGCGCGTGCCCAGGGGGGCAGGCGCGCCTCCCTGCCTCGTGGCCACCTTGTTTCTTCCCTGACGTGCACTCCAAGTCTCTTGGATTGCTTCCGTTCCAAAAATAACTCTCCCGAAGGTTTCATTCCGTTTGGACTCCGTTTGATATTCCTTTTCTTCAAACATCAAACAAGGTAAAAACAAACCGCACTTTGGGCTCAGGTTAATATGTTAGTCCCACAAATAATATAAAAGTGTAAAATAAAGCCCAAAAACAACCAAAACAGGTAATGTAATAGCATGGAACAATCAAAAATTATAGATACGTTGGAGACGTATCAGCATCCCCAAGCTTAATTCCTGCTCGTCCTCGAGTAGGTAAATGATAAAAACGGAACTTTTGATGTGGAACGCTACCTAACATATTTATCCATGTAATTCTCTTTATCGTGGCAAGAATAATCAGATCCATAAGATTCAAGACAAAAGTTTAATATTGACATAAAAATAATAATACTTCAAGCATACTAGCAAAGTAATCATGTCTTCTCAAAATAACATGGCCAAAAAAAGCTATCCCTGCAAAATCATATAGTCTGGCTATGCTCTATCTTCATCACACAAAATATTTAAATCATGCACAACCCAGATGACAAGCCAAGCAATTGTTTCATATTTTTGGTGTTCTCAAACTTTTTCAACTTTCACGCAATACATGAGCGTGAGCCATGGACATAGCACTATAGGTGGAATAGAATGGTGGTTGTGGAGAAGACAAAAAGGAGAAGATAGTCTCACATCAACTAGGCGTATCAACAGGCTATGGAGATGGCCATCAATAGATATCAATGTGAGTGAGTAGGTATTGCCATGCAACGGATGCACTAGTGCTATAAGTATATGAAATCTCAACAAAAGAAACTAAGTGGGTGTGCATCCAACTTGCTTGCTCACGAAGACCTAGGGCATTTTGAGGAAGCCCATCATTGGAATATACAAGCCAAGTTCTATAATGAAAATTCCTACTAGTATATGAAAGTGACAACATAGGAGATCATGAAGATTATGGTGCTTCGAAGCACAAGTGTGGTAAAAGGATAGTAACATTGTCCCTTCTCTCTTTTTCTCTCATTTTTTTGTTTTTTGGGCCTTCTCCTTTTTTTGGCCTTTCTCTTTTTTTATTTAGTCCGGAGTCTCATCCCGACTTATGGGGGAATCATAGTCTCCATGATCCTTTCCTCACTTGGGACAATGCTCTAATAATGATGATCATCACACTTTTATTTACTTACAACTCAGGAATTACAACTCGTAACTTAGAACAAAATATGACTCTATATGAATGCCTCCCGTGATGTGCAGGATGTGCAATGACTCATGAGTGACATGTATGAAAGAATTATGAATGGTGGCTTTGCCACAAATATGATGTCAACTACATGATCATGCAAAGCAATATGACAACGATGGAGCGTGTCATATTAAACGGAACGGTGGTAAGTTGCATGGCAATATATATCGGAATGGCTATGGAGATGCCATGATAGGTAGGTATGGTTGCTGTTTTGAGGAAGGTATATGGTGGGTGTATGATACCGGCGAAAAGTGCGCGGTATTAGAGAGGCTAGCAATGGTGGAAGGATGGGAAAAGTGCGTATAATCCATGGACTCAACATTAGTCATAAAGAACGCATATACTTGTCGCAAAAATCTATTAGTTATCGAAACAAAGTACTACACGCATGCTCCTAGGGGGATAGATTGGTAGGAAAAGACCATTGCTCGTCCTCGACCCCCACTCATAAGGAAGACAATCAATAAATAAATCATGCTCTGACTTCATCACATAATGGTTCACCATATGTGCATGCTACGGGAATCACAAACTTTAACACAAGTATTTCTCAAATTCACAACTAATCTACTAGCATGACTCTAATATCACCATCTTCATATCTCAAAACAATCATCAAGTATCAAACTTCTCATAGTATTCAATGCACTCTATGAAAGTTTTTATTATATCCCTCTTGGATGCCCATCATATTAGGACTAGTTTTATAACCCAAGCAAATAACCATCCTGTTCTAAATACTCTCAAAATAAGATAAATGAAGCATGAGAGTTCATCTATCTCTTCAAACTAAAACCACCGTCGTGCTCTAAAAAGATATAAGTGAAGCACTAGAGCAAACAACAAACTACTCCGAAAGATATAAGTGAAGATCAATGAGTATTTAAATTTTTATTTAACTATGTGAAGACTCTCTAACATTTAAGAATTTTAGATCTTGGTATTTTATTCAAACAGCAAGAAAATCCAAAGAAAATAAAATGACGCTCCAAGCAAAACACATATCATGTGGTGAATAAAAATATAGCCTCAAGTAAAGTTACCGATGAATGAAGACGAAAGAGGGGATGCCATCCAGGGCATCCCCAAGCTTAGGCTTTTGGTTTTCCTTGAATATTACCTTGGGGTGCCTTGGGCATCCCCAATCTTAGGCTCTTTCCTCTCCTTATTCCATAGTCCATCGAATCTTTACCCAAAACTTGAAAACTTCACAACACAAAACTTAACAGAAGATCTCGTGAGCTCCGTTAGCGAAAAAAAAACAAAACACCACTTCAAGGTACTGTAATGAACTCATTCTTTAGTTGTTTTGGTGTTAAATCTACTGTATTCCAACTTGTCTATGGTTCTTACCCTCCGATACTACTCATAGATTCATCAAAATAAGCAAACAACACATAGAAAACAGAATCTGTCAAAAACAGAACAGTCTGTAGTAATCTGTAACTAATGCAAACTTCTGGAACTCAAAAAATTCTACCAAAATAGGAAGACCTAGATAATTTGATTATTGATCTGCTGCAATTGGAATAAGTATTTTATCACGTTTTTGTGATTTTAAGCAATTGTTTTCGTGAACAGAAACTTTCTGGAATTTTCAGCAAGATCAAATAACTATCATCCAAGAAGATCCTATAGGTCTTACTTGGCACAAACACTAATTAAAACATAAAACCACATCTAACCAGAGGCTAGATGATTTATTTATTATTAAACAGAACCAAAAAGCAAGAAACTAAAATAAAATTGGGTTGCCTCCCAACGAGCGCTAACGTTTAACGCTGCCAGATTTCGGGTTCCGGCAGACCCTTGAGGTTCGAACACTGGGGTGCGCGCGGAGATCCAACCCTCCACCGTCTCGTACCTCGCCGAACCGCAGGGACCTAAACTACTAAACAGAACAGCACAAGAGACACAAGATTTATACTAGTTCGGGCCACCGTTGTGGTGTAATACCCTACTCTAGTTTGTGGCGTGGTGGATTGCCTCTTGGGCTGATGAGGAATAAGATAGGAAGAACAGCCTCGCGAGGGTCTGTTCTTGGTGGGTGTGATGAACTGCTAAGTGGTGTCCCGTCGCTCTAGCTTGAGGATCGGGTCTGTGTCCTTCTCTGGATGCCGATCGTCTCCCTTCCTATATCTCGATCCTCTTCTCACTCTGAGTGTGGCTACTCCTATTTATAGGCGAAGGCCCTGGGCCTCTTCCCAAATATTGAGCGGGAAGGGCGCCAACAATTGGCCATTTTGAAGGGGAACATCGGGTACACTTATCCTGACTAAAGTTGGTCCTCGCCTGCCAAAGGCTCGGGTGATGACGCCTGCTTGGGCTCCACGATGACTCCCTTCCAGCCGTTAGGGCTGGTCTTGGTCTTGTTGCACCAAAACGGATGCCTTTGCTTGATGCTCTCGCCTGCGCTTGCTCCCTTTGCACCAAAGAGGAAAGGAGGACGCTGCGCGGGCTGGCGCCCGACTAGCGCCCTTGGTCGTCATGGCTTGCGTCATGGGCACCTCGCGAGGTACCCTGCCTTGAACTCTCCGCCTCCTCATGAGCCACCGACGAGGCCGTGCTCGAGGAAGCTCCTTGTCGTCCGCCCCGCGAGGCTTGGCCCCTCGCGAGGGTCTTGAGCTTGTGTTGAAGAAGACGGGCTGTCCTGGGCCTCCTTTGAGCCACGCCGCAGGCCGCAGGTAGGCAAGTCTGGGGACCCCCGTTCCCAGAACAACGACAGTAGCCCCCGGGCTCACGGCGCGCCCGAACTTGGCCGAGCAGAGAGGCAAAAGGGCAAGTGCGAAGCATCGTGGGCCCTAACAGCCTGCGGCCTTGGGCGCCGCGTGGCGGTTGATTGACGCAGCGTCGCCTTTGCTTCCCCACGACGCCTCGGTAACCGCCCGGATTCGAGAAGTCCCTGCATGCAGAGTTGGTCATGATCATCGGTGATCGTGGAGGCCAACGGTTGGCCTTCGCCGGCAATAAGTACGGAACGGCGTGCGCCCTTCCAGTCTATCCTTTCTTGTCTCTCCTTCTTCTCCATGGCTCCACCAAGGAAGTTCTCGGCCGCGGAGAAGGGGAAGGGCCATCAGGTCGAGTCTTCCTCTCCCCCGCCTAAGCGTGGCCGAGGTCGCCCTCGCAAGCACCCCGTGGCCTCCTCGGCGGTCCCCCGCGGTTGTGGGGGAGGATCTCAGCGTGGCGACGAGCGGCTGGCCATGGTCGGGCGTGCCCGACTGCAGGCCCTCCGAGGCCGCGCCTCCATGCCCAAGCGCTGCCGGAGTTCATGGTGAGGCGGAGGAGCCGTCCGGCGTCCGGCTTAAGCTCCCGTGCTTCCTCCTGGGTGAGCTCCCGGATGGCGCCTGAGTGGCCTCTGGCTCCGAGCAGATGGCTGCTGCAGTGGGGCTTCGTGGGCTTCTCTGGAGGTCTCGGCTGCAGGAACCTGTTCTGGCCCTTGGCCGGGCAGACGCTCGCTGCGTGGTCTCCGCCGCCGGTGCTCCCTGCACTTCTAGTACGATGGCGATGCCACCCTCTACGTGAGGGTTTTCGGGGAAGACGGCCGCCGCATGGGGTGCTGCCACGAAGACGACGATCATGCCGAGGACTCCGGCCCAGGCGGAGAGGGCAGCGCGTGGCGGCCGGCGATGCCCGCGACTCCTCACGCTTCACCAGCTCTTCTTCGGGTGGTGATTCTTCCAGCAGCGGCCGCGGCCAGCCCCCACGCCGCCGCGCCTTCTTTGGGGATGGCAGCGGGTCCGCTTGCCGCCACGCCCCGGTGAAGCGCGAGAGGGAGTCCCCCTGAGCTCCGGAGGCTCGGGCCTTCCAAGAGAGCGACGCAGGCGTGCTTCACCTACTTCTGTCCTTTTCCTTTCTTTTCTCATGCGTAAAAAGGGAACAATGTATGGCCCCGTGGGGGTGCGTTTAGGTCAACGCCGTTAATTATTGTACTGCTTTTGTTATCCTGATATTGTTCCCTTCTGCCGTGCGCCCATTCATAAGTGAATCCCAGCCGTGGCCCCGTGTTCGCGCGGCGCTGCCCGTGAGGCATGGTCAGGAGGGGTGCTCCAGCTGTGGACCAGGGTCGTGAAAACTTGAGCGATAGGGGAAGAAAGCAGCTTCATGGGCTCCCAAGGCTTCCACTCATGAGTCCCAGCAAGAGAAATCGAGGCAGGAGAGTGAAAAAGATCGAAGAACCACGGACCAAAAAAGGGCAATAGTTTCGACAAAAACTCCAAATGGGGATAACTTGTCAACTGCAGAAAGCAAATGAAAAAGCCGCGTCCGGCACCTAGTCTAGTCTTCGACGTCTTCTCACACCAAGCTGAGCTAAGTGCTCACATCGGCGTGGGAGGGAGCCCCAGGGCCTGAGGCCGGCACTCCTGAGACTCCGGGGCGTGTACAGCCCCAACTCATTATTACGTGAGAGTGTCATGGGCGGCGAGCTTCACAGGCGTTCGCCTTCTTCACAGGCTCCGGGCCTTTCTTTTGGGAAGCAAGCTTCATGGGCGTTTGCCCTCTTCACAGGCTCCGGGCCTTTCCAGAAATATGAACTTCACAGGCATTTGCCTTCTTCACAGGCTCTGGGCCTTTTCCAAAAAGATGAACTTCACAGGCATTTGCCTTCTTCACAGGCTCTGGGACTTTTCCAAAAGATGAGCTTCACAGGCATTTGCCTTCTTCACAGGCTCTGGGCCTTTTCCAAAAAGATGAGCTTCACAGGCATTTGCCTTCTTCACAGGCTCTGGGCCTTTTCCAAAAAGATGAGCTTCACAGGCATTTGCCTTCTTCACAGGCTCTGGGCCTTTTAGGGGTAAAACCTCCGGAGGTGCTGGATGTTCCACGCGTTCTGTATAGGTACTCCCTCTTGAGTCTCCAAGCGCATGGAGCCAGGCCTGGAAACATGAACAACCTTGAATGGACCCTCCCACATGGGAGAGAGCTTATGCAGTCCCTCCCTGGAGAGGACCCGTCGGAGCACGAGGTCCCCTACCTCGAGAGTTCTGGGGCGGATGTCGCGGCGGTGGTATTGCCGGAGTGCCTGCTGGTACCTTGCCGCCGCAAAGACTTCTCGACGGTGCTCGTCCCCCCAAAGACAAGGGCCGTCCTCGCATGGCGCCCTGTAGCGTTTCATCGAGCGCCAGACCCGCGGATTGACGCTTGACCTCGTGAGGGAGGACCGCTTCGGCTCCGTAGACCGGGAAGAAGGGGGTCTCTCCAGTTGGCTTGGTTGTGGTTGTGCGGATGGACCACAACACGGACGGAAGCTCGTCGTACCAGCCTCTGCCGCAGGCTTGCAGTTTCTTCTTGAACGTCCTGGTCTTGAGGCCTCGCAGGACCTCTGCATTGGCCCGCTCGGCCTGTCCATTGCTGCGGGGGTGCGCCACCGAAGCATGGCATATCTGCGTCCCAAGGTTAGCGCAGTACGTTTTAAAAAGGTTACTGGTGAACTACGAACCGTTGTCGGTGATGATGCGGTTCGGCACTCGAACCGCTCACGATGCCCTTGATGAACTTGACCGCAGAACCAACGGGATGGCGCGGACGGCCTCGACTTCGCCCACTTGGTGAATTTGTCCACGGCGACGTAGAGGTAGCGATAGCCCCTGGCGCCCGAGGAAAGGGCCCGAGAATGTCCAGCCCCGGACCGCGAATGGCCAAGTGAGGGGATGGTTTGCGCACCTCGCTGGCGGTGGTGGATCTGCTTGGCATGGAATTGGCAAGCCTCGCAAGCCTTCACGAGTTCGATAGCGTCATCGAGCGCGGTGGGCCAATAGAAACCGCTGCGGAACGCCTTGCCGACAAGGGTCCGTGACGATGAATGGTGCCCACAATCTCCGCCATGTATATCTGCCAGCAATTCCTTCCCCTGTTCCCTGGTGATGCAGCGCAGGGATACATCGTTCAGTCGTTTCCGGTAGAGCTCTCCATCCATGATGCTGTATGCCGTGGCTTGCTGCGCCACTCGTTCTGCCTCCTCCTCCTTCTCCGGCAAAGTCCCACGCGTTAAGTAACTCTTAAGCTCCGTGATCCAGCACTCCTCTTGAGGTTCCATCGTTAGAAGCAGGCGTGCTCCTGAGGCCGGGCCACAGGCTGGGGCTCCCGAGGCAGGTGGTGAGGAGCTCCTCCCGAGGCTGTGCTTGTGCTTGATAACGGCAGCGGCTGAGGGCTTGAAGAGCCGTTCCTCAAAGACGCCTCGGCTCTGGGGTAGCCTCCTGGAGGCTCGTTTGGCGATGTCGTCGGCCTCTTGATTGGTGCCAGGGGCACGTGCTGCAGCTCCAATCCCCAGAACTGTTTCTCCATGCTGCGGACCTCCGCAAGGTAGGCCTCCATGTGTTCATCTCTTGGCTCATACACCTTGTTGGAGAAATTGACGAGGAGCTACGAATCGCCCTTGATGGTAAGGCGCTTCACCCCCAGGGCAGCGGCAGCCTTCAGACCACCGCTTATCAGCCCCTCGTGATTCTGCTATATTGTTGGAGACCTTCTCGCCATCTTTGATAACAGCTGCACGGCATAGTAGAGCTTGTCCTGAGCGGGGATATGAGCACTTGCCCAGCCCCGGCGCCTGTCTCGAGAATGCTCCGTCAAGTACATGACCCAACCTTCTCGCTTGGCTCCTGGGAGAGGGACCGACCCTCGCCCGGCCACGAGGGCGCTTCGTCCATTCGCCACGAAATCTGCCAGCATGGCCCCTTGATGACTCTGGTTGTCTTTGAACTCGAGCTGGAATGCTTGCAGCTCAATGTTCCACTTGGCGACCCTTCCGGCCGAGTTGGGGCTCCTGAGCACCCTCTCCAGGGGGTATGCCGAGACAACCTTGATTGGATGACCCTGGAAGTAGTGCCGCAGCTTGCGTGAAGCCACCAACAGCGCGAGGAGGAGCTTCTGCATGGGGTACCGTGCCCTCGCATCCCGTAACACGGTCTTGTGAAAGTACACCGGGTGCTCGACGAGGTTAGGGGCGTCGGTGCTGGCGGCGTCTTCCGGAAGCTGTGGTGCCTCCCGAGGCGACGGCGCCTCCGGAAGCTGGGTGTTTGGATGGGAGGTGTCGGGGAGGCTGATCGTACCCGCGATCACCTATGGGGCCGGCGGAGCAGGCCCCTTTGTGGTTCGGAGGGGGGCGGAGATCGCACGAAGAGCGGATCGAGGCGAGGCACACGAGCAGTTTACCCAGCCGAGCTCTCCGGAGAGATAAAACTCCCTCTGCTGCTTGTTTGATCTATTGTGTTCTTGCTAGGGAGCAATGCCAGCTACAAAACCTAGCGTGAGTGTGTCTAATCTATGGCCAGTCGAATGAACCGAACCAGCCGAACCGAATGAGCCGAACGTGGCGAACCGAATGAGCCGAACGTGGCGAACCCCCTCTACGTTGCACTCGGGCCTCCTTTTATATGCTCAAGGGGTCTCCGACAGGTGGCAACATAAGCGGGGGTACAAATGTAAAAACAGGAGTTGGTACACCTACTTGAACAGTGTACAGTGCAAAATACCTAACTCTGACGGCAAGGGACAAAAGCAATAAATGCCCGTCATTATCGCCCCAAGCAGATTACCTGTGAGAGGCCGTCAGTGCGCCTCCGCCGCCACGATGGCGAGCTGACAGCGCCGCTTATCGCTGCTCTCCGCTGGCTGCACTGACCTCTCGACCAGCGCCCAAGGAACGGTCCCATGGCGACACGTCATTGGGTGAGCTGGAGCGGAGACGGAGAGAAGTTGCATGCCGCGGCAAGCGCCTTGCCGCGGCCGAATCCTTGTCGCGCCCGGAGACTTGTCGCGCTCCGAGCCTTCCAGGCAAGCTCCTCTTGCCGGGGCCTTGTCTTCTACGTGCCTAGAGTGGCCTTCCCGACAAGCTCCTCTTGTCGGGGCCTTGTCTTCTCAATCAAATACTTTGTTCTTGAATGGCTTCAAGAAAGCCGCGGAGGATCTTGGCGGTGACGAGGCAAGCCTTGCCGCTGAGCTGCAATCGTCCGTGCACGAGTACGGGATACTAGGGTACCCTACTCTAGTACACCGGCAGAGCCCCGGGCCTGGGCCGTACACGGTGCCGAGCGCTTGTCGCCAGGCCCGTAATCGCGTGCACGCGCGGCCTCGACCACGCCGCAACTCGCCCCGGACCCACCACGATTCCCACTAACGGCACGCACCGGACGTGGTGTCGTGTGAGAGATCGTGGGCGCGGTCGTGGGGGGGGGGGTTCTTTATTGATATAAGCGGAACGTCCGCCCCCTCCTCCCCTTTATAAGCGGAGGAAACAGAGGCAGGCCGACTACCCCTGCCATTGCTGTCTTGTCAAGAAACCACCGCCGCTCCCTCGTCTTCTCCGGTGCGAAGAGAGCAGCCCGCCCCCTTTCGCCACAAGCACACTCACGCCGTCGGCCTCCTCCGCCCCCTCGCCATGGCTCAAGGCCGATAAGGAGAAGGGCGTCAAGTCGGCCGAGGCGCAGCGGCTCATGGCGCCTGCAAAGAGCGAAGCCATCTTCCCCGCAGCTCGGCGCATCGGAGCTGCGGGACGTCTTCTACCTTTTCTGTCGACGGAGACTCGTGCGCATCCGCGCGCACGAGGGTGCTCCCGCCTCCGCCACTGATTTGGCCCCAACAGGTACCCTTTCTTCGCCCTTTTCTTCTATTGCGGTCTTTGCCCGCCGTTTTCCGAAGTTCTTTTGCGACATAATGAACACCTTTAGCCTCCACCTCCTTGATTTCACCCCTAACGCCATCTTGACCATGGCCGTGTTGGCCCCTTTGTGCGAAAATTTTGTCGGAGTCCACCCGAACGTGGCACTCTTCCGCCATTTCTTTGTCCCCCGCGTCGAGAGAGGAGAGCCACTTGCCGGAGGAATAGCTTGGGTCTCTAGGATCGGCAAGAAAGAGGCCTACCTAGAGGGGGAGTTCCGGAACAAGTGGGAGGAGTGGAGAGCCAACTGGTCTTTGGGTCGTGAGGAGAACCCACAGCCTTTCACCGTCGTCGCCAAACCCCAATAGTCTTGCGGCAAGGATTGGAGTAACTTGGCCGGAGGATGCGGTCAAGATAGCTGTGACCCAGATTCTGCGCCTCGGGCTTGCCGGGTTGACTGTTGGCGCGATTGGCGCGAACTTCATTCGCCGCTGCATCGCTCCCTTGCAGGAAAGGAGGAGGCCTGCTTGGGAGTTCCGTAATGCTGGCGGACATCATGAGGCTGCGCCGGGCCTGAATTGGAACTTCACCGTCATGGAGCTGGATTCGTCTGCTCGAGCTGTTCAAGAACGACCACGAACATCCGTAGTGGTTCAGGTTGCCGCTGGGTCGTCCCTTTGTGCAACAACTCGGCGCTCGACCGCATCCGCGCCATGATGCCACTGTGCGACTCCCACGGAATCGTCCCAACATGGTAGGAGCCTCCCGACGAGATCGTGCAGCAATTCTTCGATGATTTGCAAGAAGTGCCGATCCGCACCGACGAGCAGAAGAGGCTCACCCGCGACACCACCGACCAGGAGATGGCGCGGATCGCCACCAGGGTGGAGGAGGTGGCAGCAGCCGCTGCCGCTGGAGCCTTCGGGTTCACCGTGGAGGAGGCGGACGCGGCGAGGGAGGCAAGCTCTCGCTGAGCGAGGAGGTCGCCGGCGAGGAGGACGAGCTTGTCGAGCCCGAGACCGGGTCGGGTGGACCCGCCGAGGGCGCTTCTTCTCCTCCGCCAAGCGACTTGCCGCCAGCGGAGCCCCCGGCTCCGCAGAGGAGGCGTCTCCACAGGGTTGGAGACGAGTCGGGGCGGCAGACCGGCCCACAGCAGCAGCCCGCCGACGCGCTCCACCGCTGCAAGCGAGGTTGTGCTGGGAGCGCCACACCGCAGCGACAAGCTGGGCGGAATCTTCTCGGGCCACCGCCGACGCCTCCGCCAAGCGGCCAAGAGAGCCCACTCCCCCGCCTCATCGCACCGTGAGGCGGGCCGGAGTTTGACTTCTCCGCGCTCAGCTCCGAGGAGGAGGGCGAAGAGTAAGCCCTTGAGACGTGTGCTGGTATTTCTTCTCTTTGTATTGCTTCATCTTGAATCTGATTTGCTTCGTTCTGGACTCTTTCCTTTTCAGGACGCTGGCCCAGAGAGCGGCGAAGAGGGCCAAGATCCCGACGGTCGCCATTGAGGACGATTCTCCCGTGGCGACGGGGGACGCGTCCGAGACCGCCTTGCCGGACCCGGCAACCCTCCTTCAGAGCAGCCCCAAAGACCCCTGCAGTAAGTGTGCAGTTTTCTTCTTACTATTAGGTGTGCAGGGGTGCTCCTTCATTGTTGATATCTCGATCAGTGTGCTTGTGTAGGAGCAGAGCAGCCTCATCAGGAGGGCTCGGAAGCCGCCTCCGAGATCCTCCCTGCTGCCACTACGCCGCCAAGGGAGAACTCCCCGGCAAGGGAGCTCCCTCCGACAAGGGAGGCCACCCCGACAAGGGAGGCCACTCCGGCAAGGGAGGCTACCCCGGCAAGGGACGGCGCCGATGACCCTCCAGTGGTCGAGGCCACGGCTGCGGACCCCGTTGCAGGTAACTCCCTTACGCGAAAATCTCCCTTAGGCTTGTTTTCCTTTGTTGCTCTTTTTGAACACTTGCTTGACTGCCCCTTCTTCGTCTGATGCAGACCCGATGGAGGTCGAGGCCGCCGGTGAGGAGGAAACGCGCGGCAACACCGACGAGGCCGCCGTCGAAGAAGAAGAGGTCGTCGTCGTGGAGGAAGAGGCCGTCGCCGACGAGCCTATTGGCGAGGAGGCCACCGAGGCTGCCGACGCAGAGGCCGGCGAGGGGTCGGGCGATCGTACTGACGGCCCTGAGGCCGCAGGAGCGGCAAGCGCTACACCGACAGCCGACTCCCCCGCCGCTGCCGCGGCGTCAGGCTCCGAGGAGCCCCAGCCCGGTGCCTACCTGAAGGCCGGCGAAGGCGTCTTCATCAAGCTCCCCTGGGAACCGAGCTCCAGGGCGCCGGTCGAAGGGGAGACCTTCGACGGCGAGCTACTCGCCTCCGCTGGCCTGACGCTGGTGGACGTGCCAAGCAGCAGCAGCGGCGAGTCCGAGGAGGAGCAGCTGCTGAAGAAGCTGTTGTCGCTCTACCGCGCCCCGCAGGCCAAGTTAGAGACCTGGGAAGCCCTTGTCACGAGGGCGGGAGCGGATATGGAGAAGCGCGCCGAGGAGCTCCGGAGCGCCAACAAAGAAGCCCTCCGCGACGTGGCGGACGCGCGGGCGCAGCTCGCAGAAGAGCGCACGACCTTCATCCTTGAGAAGGCCGCAGCTGATGAGGAGCAGCGGCTGGCTGCCGAGAAGCTCGCGCCAGCAGAAAGCGAGGCGCAGCGGAAGGTCAACCTGGACAGCCATGAGGAAGACCTTGCCGCGCGCGAGGAGTCGCTTGGCGGGGCGTTTCAGGAAGCGAAGGACGCTGCCGCAGCCGCTGAGGCCGCCAAGGAGGAGCTGAAGGCGAGGGTGGCACAGCTGGAGGCCACCCTCAAGAAGAGCGGCGAAGAGCTCGCCGTGCTCAGGCGCGAGCGCGAGAAGGACGCTTACACCCTGGGCGAGCTGCAGAGCCGTCTCGCTGACAGGGCCAAGGATCTCGACGCTGCCAAGGATTCCAAGGCGGATCTGGAGCTGAAACTGACCACTCTGACGCAAACGTTGGATGGCGCCCGAGAGCGGGAGGTGGGCTTGTTGGAGGCGATCAAGGCCAAGGAGGAGCTGCTGGCGAATGCTGTCTCCGCTCGTAACACCTTGAGGAGAGGCGTGGAACCTTTGGACCCGAAGGTCTTGTGGACACCGCCACGACATCCACTAGCGAGTGATGGAGCTGGGGCTGGCGGACCTTGCGTGCTCCTCCGACGAGCATCTCCAACCCGGCGCCAAGCTCACTTATTCTTCAAAGGCGTGGCGACGGGCCTCCAGCGTCTCGAGAAGAGGTCCCGGCGGTGGCCGAGGAATCAAGCCAGTCTGCGGCAGGGCCCTCGAGAAGGTGTTGATGAAGGTGGCCTTCCGCAACCCGGCCTCAACCTTAACGGGCGTCCTCGTGATCCTTGCCGTCCGACGCCAACGTGGAGGAGCTCAAAGCCCTTGTCGCACCCATTGTGGACAAGGTGAACAAGATCAAGCGGATCGAGGGCGACCGCGTAGACTAGGCCGCCAACCTTATCTTTCTCTTGTCGCTGCTGATTATGTTTAGAAAACTTTGTTAGATCAGCGACAAGTTATTCTGTAATATACTCTATCTTAGGTGAATCGATCAATGCAACGTTATTTCCTCTACTTGATTTCTTCCTTTATGCGTTTCGCCTTACGCATTCGGGGACTTGTCGGTGCGGGCACTTTTGCCGCCGAAAGGCCGAGTGAACGTCAAGAGCCAAGCAAGGCCGCCTCATTAAGCAACCTTGTCGCGACTAGCCGCAGCTCACTTAAGTTGTTGAGCGGACTTGAAACAAAGTAAGGGCGCGACTAGTCGTGAGTTGGTTCCTCTGCGCATGTGTTTTCCATACAAAGTACTATCGTTCGAGGAAGATAACGAAAATTTAAAAATTGATTGCTCAAACTTTGGCAACTTAGCTTTTCGGTCTCTTGCTTCCCGATGAGGTGAATCTTCCTCGAGCGGTGTCTGGTCCATAGTATTATCTCCTCCTCCCCCCTGGTTAACTTGTGCGTGAGGGAGCCTTCCTTTCTTTGAGAAAAGAAAAAGAAGAGGAAGTAACGTTATGGAGCCTAGCGGCTCGATTCTGCTTACCGGGTATGGTTGCTGCACAAAGTGTTAGCCAAAACATGCAATAAAATGATGAAAGCATGAACTTGACAAGTTGCGCGCAACACATGAGCTTTTACTGATGCACGGGGTCTGCGCCCGGCTTTGTACAAAGGATTACATGCAACTACGGCAAGACTTGTACAAAAGGTGGTTGCCGGAACGGGTTCCGACAACCGCGCCCTATGGGTAAAACTTACGAAGATGCTCAATGTTCCAGGAGTTGCTCACCGGAATGCCATCTTCGGTCTCAAGGCGGACAATGCTGGGCCTAGTGACTCGTTTCACCCGATAAGGGCCTTCCCACTTCAAGGCCAACTTGTTTGAATTCTTGGCGGACTGAACGGCCAAGAACAAGGTCGCCTTCCTCGAGACTTCCGCATTAACCCCGGGCTATGGTAGAGACGCAGAGCTTGTCAGTAGCGAAGCGGCTCGCACAGCACGAAGACGATCTTCCTCGAGGAGCAGCACGTCATCTTGTCGCAGCTGCTCTTGCTCAAGCTCATCATAAGCGAGTACTCGAGGCGATCCGTATACGAATTCCGTGGGGATAACTGCCTCTGCTCCATAGACTAGAGCAAAGGGTGTCTGGCGAGTGGCTCGATTTGGTGTCGTTCTGATCGACCAAAGAACCACCGGCAGCTCTTCGATCCAGTTTCTTCCGCACTTGTGCAGCCTGTCGAAAGTTCTGGTCTTGAGCCCACGCAGCACTTCAAAGATTTGCCCTCTCGCTGACCGTTGCTTCTCGGGTGAGCAACAAGCAGCGGAACCTTGGCGCCAAGGTCTTGGACATACTGCATGAAGGTGCGACTTCAGAATTGTGTGCCGTTGTCGGTGATGATCCGGTTAGGGATTCGAAACGACAAACAATTGACCAAGAACTTGACTGTTGATCGCTGTCACCTTCCTCATCGCTTCCACTTCCGCCACTTTGTGAACTTGTCGATGGCGACGCATAAGTACTCAAAGCCCCGACAGCTTCGGGGAAGGGGCCGAGATGTCGAGTCCCGCACCGAAAATGGCCAGGATAAAGGGATCGCCTAGAGAGCTTGAGCTGGCTGGTGTATCTGCTTGGAATGGGCCAGCACGCTTCACACTTGGTTACTTGTGCGATTGCATCCTCGAGGGCTGTCGGCCGGAAGAAACCTTGTCGGAAAGCTTTGCCGGCAAGTGCTCTTGCGCCAATGTGGTGACCACATATGCCTCCATGTATCTCTGCCAACAGCTTCTGTCCATCTTCCCTGGGAATACACTTCAATTTCACACCGTTGAGTCTTCTTCTGTACAGTATGCCGTCGACAAACTGGTACATACTTGACTGCCGGGCTACTCTTTCCGCTTCTTCTTGCTCTTCGGGAAGTTCTCCTGTCTGAAGGAAATGGACAATCTGCTGCGCCCATGCTGGAGCTTGCAGCTTGACAACAAGGACTAAAGGCACATCTGCTGCTGAGGGAACATCAGCTTCCACGGCAAGAGCATGCGGCCCTGCCGGAGCTAGATGCTCCCCGACAAGCTTGCCGGAGCAAGACTTGTCGGGAGCGCCTCGCTTCAACGAAACAAACCACGGGTCCGCTTGAGCAGATCGCTCCTCAAGATCACTGCTGGTGTTGATCTTAGGGACCTTTGCAGCGACGGCTTCGAAGCTCTCAGCGGAAAGTAGTCACTAGATGCCAACTTCCTCTTCTTGCTTTGTCTAGTTGATGGTGTTACGGTTGGTGAGTCGACTTGAGCACGAAAATCCCTGGTTCCACAGGCAACTTAAGCGCAGCGCACTTTGACAGGCCGTCAGCAATATCATTCTGAGCTCTTGGAACATGTTCCATTTGTAGGCCGTCAAAGTGCTCTTCTAGCTTCCTCACTTCATCCACGTAGGCTTCCACCAACGGACTCTGGTAATCTTTGTTGACTTGGCGGACGACGAGTTGCGAGTCACCCCTAACAATAAGCTTCTTGATCCCAAGGTCCACGGCGATCCTGAGACCGGCAAGCAAACCTTCATACTCTGCAGTATTGTTTGTCGCCTGCTCCTTGGGAAAGTGCATCAGACGACGTACTTGAGGTGCTCTCCGTGGAGTGCGATAAGCGACGCCGGCACCGGCGCCTTTGCAGCGAGAAGGCACCATCAAAGTACATCAGCCACTCTTTGCTTGCTTCTTTGACGGGAATGCTCGTCTCGGAATCTCTTCATCTGGCGTTGGCGTCCATTCTGCTATGAATTCTGCCAAGGCCACCGCTTTGGATAGTTGATGTGCTTTCAAACTTGAGACCAAAGCTCGACAGCTCCAAAGGCCCACCGACAATCCTGCCTCGCCGCTTCGGATTCTCGCAGTATCCTCTTCAGCCGAAAGCGAGTGACAACTGTGATCTCATGTGCTTGGAAGTAATGGCGCAGCTTTCTCGAGGCCATGAGGAGGCTGAAAAGCAATTTTGCACACCGTAGTACCTTGACCTAGCCCCTTGCGTAAGGGAACCGACAAAGTAGATTGGGCGCTGCACCATCCTTTTCTCAGATGTCTGGTCATGTGCTGCTGAGGATTCATCCTTGTCGGGACCAGAGCTTGTCGGTGAAGCCCCAGCTTGTCGTTGGATGTGCTTGCCGTGGTTCTTTGGCTCGTCATCCGCCTCCCTCTCCGCTACTAACACAACACTAACCACTTGATTGGTTGCCGCTATGTATAGCAGCAACTTCTCTTGTGGCTTAGGTGCGACAAGTGTTGGAGTGGAGGGCAGTATCTCTTCAAGTCTGCAGCGCAGCCTCCGCTTCGGGAGTCCATTTCACTAGACCTGCCTTTTTCAAGATCTTGAAAATGGCGTATGCCGCCAACAGAACCTAGAAATAAACCTCTTTGAGAGCAGCCACGCAACCGCAAGTCTTCGTACATCCTTGACGCTTTGGTGCTTCAATCTGCTCAATGGCCTTGATCTTGTCGGGATTAGCTTCAATCCCTCGCCGAGACACGAAGAACCGAGAAGCTTGCGGAAGGACTCCAAACACGCACTTCTCGGGGTTGAGCTTGAGGTTGATCTTGCGCAGATTCGCAAAGGTCTCGTCCAAATCTTGAACCAGAGTTGCTTTGTCCTTGCTCTTGACCACTATGTCATCCATGTAGGCTTCTACATTTCTGTGCATCTGCGGCTCAAAAGTGTCATGGACTACCCTTGCAAATGTTGAACCAGCATTCTTCAAACCGAAAGGCATCCGTATGAAAGCGAGATGTGCCACATGGTGTGATGAATGCGGTCTTCTCTTCATCTTCTTCAGCCATGAAGATCTGATGGTTTCTCGAGTATGCATCAAGAAACGAAAGCAAATCACATCCAGCCGTGGAGTCAACAATCTGGTCAATGCGCGGCAAGGGAAATGGATCTTTGGGACAAGCTTTATTAACATCCGTGAAGTCAATACAAAGTCTCCATTTCCCATTTGCTTTACGCACGACTACAGGATTGGCCAACCACGTTGGATGGAGCACTCCTCTGACAAGGCCCTGCTGCCTCCAGCTTCTTGATCTCTTCGCTATGAATTCTTGGCGCTCCTTTGCTTGCTTCGACTTTTTCTTGACGGCGCGCATGAGGACAAACAGCCGACGGTGCTCAATCACTTTCACAGGAACACTGGGATATCGACGGTTGCCATGCAAACACGTCGACATTCGCCCGCAGGAAAGCAACGAGCGCGCCTTCCTATTTAGGGTCGAGAGAGGCACTGATGGTGAAGGTACCACCAGTGCCGTCCTCCTTGGCGGGCACCTTCTTGGTCTTCGGCGGAGGCACCATCTTCTTGCACTTGCCGGTGGAGCTCGGTGGTGCGACCTCGTGATGGCGCAGCACTCCAAGAGGTGCGCTTGCCGGAGTGAGCATCGAGCCCTTGCCGGACTTGGACTTGGTCTTCTTCCCCGGGAGCTTCAGTGACAAGTGTTGGGCAGTCTGTCGCGGCTGCTGCATCCCGGTAGATCTTGTCGGCATAAATAAGGGCATCCTTCTTGTCGCCATGGACATAGATGACGCTTATCGGGCCTGGCATCTTGAGTAGGTTGTAGGCGTAGTGAGAGGCCGTCATGAACTTGGCGAGTCTTTGGGCGACCAAGTATCCCATTATAAGGCAATGGGAAATCGGCAACGCCAAACGTGACCCTCTCGATCCTGAAGTTCAGCTCACGCCAAATGTGACCGGTAACGTAATCTTCCCCTTGACTTGCTCCTTCCGGATTGATTCCTTGGAAAGTACCGGTCTCTTCAAGCTCGCCGTCAGGGATTTGAAGCTTCTGGAGCACCGCGGAGGAGATCAGATTCAAGCCGGCCCCGCCGTCAACTAACATTTTTGTGACCTTGAGGTTGCGGATGGTTGGTGAGACCAACATCGGCAAGCACCGACCGCAGCTATGCGATCGTGGTGGTCCTCAATATCAAAAATGATAGGCGTCTTGGACCACTTCAAAGGCTTGCGTGACTCTACGGATGGTTCCGCTGCATTGACCTCCCGCATCCATTGCTTGAGTTGGCGGTGGGAGGTATGCAGGGAAGCACCTCCGTCAACGCAAAGGACCTCTGTGGCTTTCTGAAACTCCTGCTCATCGGCGTCGACGGCTTCCATATCTTCGTCGTCGTCATCATCTTCATCCTTGTCGCGCCGCTGGGAGGTCGATCTCCTTGCCGCTTGGCCTTGCCGCTGGCGTCCTCCCCGGCCGGACGCTTCTTGCTTGCTCCCCCAAAGACCTTCCTGGGCCTTTCTCCTTGTCGCGCCGTTCGTACTCAGCTCTCTGTTGTTCGACGAGCTGCTCGACCTTCTTGCAGCTCGAGATCGTGGACCTTGGTGCGGTGGATCTTGCAAGATCTTGCTTGCCGGAGCTGTCCTGCTTGTCGGCGGCCGCCATCGACCGGTGGTTGGCGCTGGCCGCAACCTCCTTGCCGGAGCCACCAGCCTTGGCGTTCTTGTCGCCACCTCCATTGCCGGGACTGCTCAACCGCTAGCACTTCTCGGCTTTCTTCTTCCTGTTGCCTCGCCGCCGCCCTTCTTTGCCGGGCGGTGTCATCACCGCCAGATCCTGCTTCTGCATTCTCTCCGTGGAGTCTCCTCCTTCCTCGTAGCAAGGCACACTTGTCGGCCAAGGCGCATAGCTCATCGACGTCCTTGACTTTGCACATCGCCATCTCCTCCCTCATCCTGCGGTTCCGCACATTCGATGAAATGCGCTGATCACCGCGGGGTGGACGTCACGGGATGTTGTAGTGCACACGGCTGAATCTCTGAATGAACTTCTTGCGCAGGACTCTCCTTCCTTCGGGCGAGCAAGTGAAGGTCACTCTCTTAGCCATGAGGTTTGTGGCCACCGTGAAGGCGCCAACAAACTGATGGCACAGATTCTGCCCAAGAGGATATGGAGCTGTCCGGCAAGTGCATGAGCCAAGATCGGCGTTGGGCTTGAGGACGAGCGGGAAGTAGTTGGCGAGGATCTTGTCGCCCCGTCCCCGCAGCCTGCACCGCGATGGTGTAGATGCCGAGGAACTCCGGACGGATGCGTCCGCCATCATACTTCTCCGCACGCCGGGTTTGAAGTTTTTTGGCTGGGCCATCGGACTTGCCGCAGCTCACGAGTGAACGCAGGGCAACCTACCGCGTACGGCAAGTCGCATGGCCCCTCCGGCGCGTGCATGTCAAGAGAAGGCCCAACGCGCTTGTCGGACTGACGTCGCGCTTCTCTTCGGTGCTCGATGCGAGTTCGAGCGTCCTCTTGTTGTCGCTCATGAAGAACTTGGCGCTGATCGCGGGCGAAGCTCGCGGATCCGGACGACCGCTGGAGTCGCTCTCGAGGTGGATCCGGTGAGTCGGCGATCTTGGCCTTCTTGGCGGAGAGTGCACGGTGGTTGCACCTCCGACAGTCTCGTCGCCACCGGCTCATGCCTTGTCGTCTCGCCGCGGCAATGATGGTGTTGGTTGCCGCGGAGCGTCGCCGTTAACAAAGCCGATGAGGCTCGATAGTGGCCTCCACTCGTCGACCTTGTCGGCCGTTGGAGGGTAGTCGAGAGCAGCCGAGCTCGCGCCAGAGCTTCTGCTGGAGTAGTAGGCGGCATTGGAGAACGGTGCGAGGAGCGGGACATGCTCGGACTTCTAACTACGTTAGAAGGAGCAGCACCCCGTCCGGGCGACCGTATCTCACTCGTGCCAGCATGTTGGCGCGCATGCTGGTCTTGAGGGTCTCGATCCAACGAACGTATGGCGTTGTGGACGCCATGACGTTGTTGGTCCCGCGTCTCCTGAGATGGGCGCGGGGGATGCGTGGACGCCGAGGTTTGTGGTGCCTTGTCCTTGGACTTGGCAACATCGCGAGCACCTTCGTCGGCCTTTGTTCCTCCGGGCCAGTTCGCCCCACCACCCGCTTGCTGCCGTGAGGGTGGAGTACGACGCTGACGGCTCTGCTGCCGCCAAGCCTTCTTCTTCGGTGGCATGTTGAGGAAGATGTTGATGACGCTGCTCGTGTGAACGCCGGATCAGATTCACACGGCCTCGACGCCCCTACTGGCGTGCCAAAGATGTCGGGAGGCTGATCGTGCCGCGATCACCTATGGGGCCGGTGGAGCAGGCCTTTGTGGTTCGGAGGGCGGAGATCGCCTGAAGAGCGGATCGAGGCGAGGCACACGAGTAGTTTACCCAGCTTCGAGCTCTCCGGAGAGATAAAACTCCTACTGCTGCTTGTTTGATCTATTGTGTTCTTGCTAGAGCAATGCGAGCTACAAAACCTAAGCGTGAGTGTGTCTAATCTATGGCCAGTCGAATGAACCGAACCAGCCGAACCGAATGAGCCAACGTGGCGAACCGAATGAGCCGAACGTGGCGAACCCCCTCTACCTTGCACTCGGGCCTCCTTTTATATGCTCAAGGGGTCTCCGACAGGTGGCAACATAAGCGGGGGTACAAATGTAAAAACAGGAGTTGGTACACCTACTTGAACAAAGGTACGATGCAAAATACCTAACTCGACGGCAAGGGACAAAAGCAATAAATGCCCGTCATTGTCGCCCAAAGCAGTTACCTTGAGAGGCCGTCAGTGCGCCTCCGCTCGCCACGATGGCGAGCCCGACAAATACGCTTATCGCTGCTCTCCGCTGGCTGCACAGCCTCTCGACACGCGCCCAAGGAACGGTCCCATGGCGACACGTCACTGGGTGAGCTGGAGTGGAGACGGAGAGAAGTTGCATGCCGCGGCCGAATCCTTGTCGCGCCCGGAGACTTGTCGCGCTCCGAGCCTTCCCGGCAAGCTCCTCTTGCCGGGGCCTTGTCTTCTGCGTGCCTGGAGTGGCCTTCCCGACAAGCTCCTCTTGTCGGGGCCTTGTCTTCTCAATCAAATACTTTGTTCTTGAATGGCTTCAAGGAAGCCGCAGAGGATCTTAAGCGGTGACGAGGCAAGCCTTGCATTGGGTGCTGCAATCGTCTGCAGTGCAATCACGGGATACTAGGGTACCCCTACTCTAGTACACCGACAGGAGGCCTCCCCCGCCCTTGGTGCGCTCTGCTGTGACGGCTGATCTTCTTCCATTGCGGTGCTGGCTTCTGCTAGTTCCTTCTGATTCGGTCTTGCCTTAGCTTGGGTGGCTGCCGTGGTCTTGGCCTGACGCTCCTCCCTAACTGCCACCAGAGCAGCGCTAGCGGAGTAGGGAGTGGCGACAAGGTAGAGTACCAAGGGCTCCTGAGGGCGCGGGGCCACCATCACTGGAGGGCTGGTCAGGTACCTCTTGAGGTCTTGAAACGCTTTGTCGGCCTCTTCAGTCCACTCAAAGGGCCCCTTTTTCTTCATCAGCTGGAAGAAAGGCAGCGCCCGCTCCCCCAATCGGGAGATGAAACGGCCCAGCACGTTCTGGCGCCCGTGAGCTTCTGCATTTCCACGAGGGTCTTTGGTGGGCTCATGTATTCCACTGCCTTGACCTTTTACGGGTTGGCCTCGATGCCTCGGTGGGACACGAGGAAACCCGTGAGCTTGCACGAGGGAACTCCTAACACACACTTCTCCGGGTTGAGTCGCAGGCTCAATGCGTTGAGGCTCATGAAGGTTTCTTCCAGGTCTTGTATCGTGGTCCTGGCCTCGCGAGACTTCACCACGATGTCGCCGACGTATGCCTCCACATTCTTCCCAGCTGTGGGCCCAAGGTGATGTGCATGAGCACTGGAAGGTTGCCCCCGCGTTGCGCAACCCGAATGGCATGCATGTATAGCAGTACACTCCACACGGGGTTAGGAAGGCCGTTTTTTCGACGTCTTCCACCGCCATCTTGATTTGGTGATACACGGAAAAGGCGTCCAAGAAGCATAACAGGTCACACTCGGCGGTGGAATCAACGATCTGGTCGATGCGAGGGAGCGGAAACGGATCCTGCGGGCATGCTTTGTTGAGGTTGGTGAAGTCGACACACATGCGCTCCTTTCCTCCCTTCTTTGGCACCACCACGGGGTTGGCCAGCCAATCTGGGTATCGGACCTCGCGAATAACCCCCGCAGCTTCTAGCTTGCGTGTCTCTTGGACGATGAAGGCCTTCTTTTCAGTGGACTGCCTTCTCGCTTTCTGCTTCACTGGACGCACGTTGGGGCACACGTTGAGGTGGTGCTCAATTACGCCCCGTGGAATCCCCGCCAGCTGATCGGGCTCCCAGGCGAACACCTTCTTGTTCGCACGCAGGAACTTGACAAGGGCTTCCTCCTGTTCGGGCTCAAGGTTGGCGCCTATGGTGAAGGTGGCGTTTGTGGACCCGTCCTCATCGACAGGTATCTGCTTGGTCTCCGCCTTGTCTTGAGTGAACAACTGCTTCTTCTTGGTCGGGCGCAGCCCCTTGGGCTTAGGGGCTTCGCATCGCCGGGCTGCACAATGTCCGCCGCCTTGAGGGTGAGCTGGCGCCGCAGCGCACCTTCAAAGTGTCCCCGGCACGGTAAGGACGCCCGCTGCTCCCGAGCATCTTCATGAGGTTGTACCCGGGTGGGTTGCGGCCATGAATTTGGGCAATGCTAGGGTATGCCAAGGATGGCATTGTAGGGGAGGCCGATGGGGCGACGTCAAGTCGACCAGTTCCGTCACGGAAGTTGTCGTAGGTGCCGAAGGTCACCGGAAGCCGGATTTGCCCCAAGGAGCTGGATGACCCTCCTCCTACGCCCGAAAAAGGCCGGCTGGGCTGCAGCCGCTCCCTGGGTATGTAGAGGAGGTTGAAGGCCTCGACTGAGAGTACGTTGAGGCCGGCACCACCGTCGATGAGGGTCCTGGTGACGGCAACCTGGCAGATGGTGGGTGTGTAGAGCATGGGGAGCGCACCTGAGCCGGCCGAGTTGGTGGGGTGGTCTTGAGAGTCGAAGGTTAGCCCGGCCGACGACTCCGTCCGGCCTGAGGGACCCCCCTGCCGCGTGGAGGCGGCGCCGACCCGGCGGACGAATGCCTTGACATGGTGGCTGGAAGGCGGCGCCTGCGAGCCGCTCAGGAGGGCCGCGACGAGCAGAGGAACCGGCGCGACGGGGCGGATGACGAGGAAGCCGCGCGACCCCTCCCCTGAGGTTGCCGAGGAGCGCAGGGATGATGCTTGCTGCTCGTTCCCCGCCGGGCCAGTGGCGGCGTTGTCGGCAGGTGACGGGGAACGACGAGGGCGCCCGCCGACGGGAGCTGTCTGGGCGACATGGGAGGCGAGGGCGGCTCGGCATTCGGGCGCAGGCCCGACGGGTGTCAGACATGGTTGCGGTGGTCGGGGAAGAGCGAGGCGACGAAGGCAGATTCCGGCGCACCCCTACCTGGCGCGCCAAATGTCGATTTTGGGTTCCGCAGACCCTTGAGGTTCGAACACTGGGGTGCGCGGCGGAGATCCAACCCTCCACCGTCTCGTACCTCGCCGAACCGCGAGGGACCTAAACTACTAAACATAACGGCACAAGAGACACAAGATTTATACTAGTTCGGGCCACTGCTAGGTGTAATACCCTACTCTAGTTTGTGGCGTGGTGGATTGCCTCTTGGGCTGATGAGGAATAAGATAGGAAGAACAGCCTCGCGAGGGTCTGTTCTTGGTGGGTGTGATGAACTGCTAAGTGGTGTCCCGTCGCTCTAGCTTGAGGATCGGGTCTCTGTCCTTCTCTGGATGCCGATCGTCTCCCTTCCTATATCTCGATCCTCTTCTCACTCTGAGTGTGGCTACTCCTATTTATAGGCGAAGGCCCTGGGCCTCTTCCCAAATATTGAGCGGGAAGGGCGCCAACAATTGGCCATTTTGAAGGGGAACAACGGGTACACTTATCCTGACTAAAGTTGCTCCTCGCCTGCCAAAGGCTCGGGTGATGACGCCTGCTTGGGCTCCACGATGACTCCTTTCCAGCCGTTGGGGCTGGTCTTGGTCTTGTTGCACCGAAACGGATGCCTTTGCTTGATGCTCTCTCCTGCGCTTGCTCCCTTTGCACCAAAGAGGAAAGGAGGACGCTGCCGCGGGCTGGCGCCCGACTGGCGCCCTTGGTCGTCATGGCTTGCGTCATGGGCACCTCGCGAGGTACCCTGCCTTGAACTCTCCGCCTCCTCATGAGCCATCCTGACGAGGCCGTGCCTGAGGAAGCTCCTTGTCGTCCGCCCCGCGAGGCTTGGCCCCTCGCGAGGGTCTTGTGCTTGTGTTGAAGAAGACGGGCTGTCCTGGGCCTCCTTTGAGCCACGACGCAGGCCGCAGGCAGGCAAGTCTGGGGACCCCTGTTCCCAGAACGCCGAAAAACGCCCCTAGCTAGGCATGATGAATTCAATGATGCTCACATAAATGATAAGAATTGAAACATAAAGAGAGCATCATGAAGAATATGACTAGAACATTTAAGTCTAACCCACTTCCTATGCATAGGAATTTTGTGAGCAAACGACTTATGGGAACAATAATCAACTAGCATAGGAAGGCAAAACAAGCATAACTTTAAAACTTTAAGCACATAGAGAGGAAACTTGGTATTGTTGCAATTCCTACAAGCATATGTTCCTCCCTCATAATAATTTTCAGTAGCATCATGAATGAATTCAACCATATAACCAGCAGATAAAGCATTATTTTCATGATCCCCAAGCATATAAATTTTATTACTCTCCACATAAGCAAAATTCCTCTCATCAATAGTAGTGGGAGCAAACTCAACAAAATAACTATCATGTGAAGCATAATCCAATTGAAAGCTAAAATCATGATGACAAGTTTCATGGTTATCTTTATTCTTTATAGCATACGAGTCATCACAATAATCATCATAAATAGGAGATATGCTTTCATCATAATATATTTGCTTATCAAAACTTGGGGGACTAAACATATCATCTTCATCAAACATAGCATCCCCAAGCTTGTGGCTTTGCATATCATTAGCATCATAGGTATTCAAAGAATTCATACTAACAACATTGCAATCATGCTCGTCATTCAAATATTTAGTGCCAAACATTCTAATGCATTCTTCCTCTAGCAATTGAGCACAATTATCGGAATCCTTATTTTCACGGAAGATATTAAAAAGATGAAGCATATGAGGCACCCTCAATTCCATTTTTTTGTAGTTTTCTTTTATAGACGAAACTAGTGATAAAACAAGAAATAAAAAGATTCGATTGCAAGATCTAAATATATACCTTCAAGCACTCACCTCCCCTGCAACGGCGCCAGAAAAGAGCTTAGTTGACGGGATGTGAGTGCCGCTTACCTAGCCTCCCCGGCAACGGCGCCAGAAAAGAGCTTGATGTCTACTACACAACCTTCTTCTTGTAGACATTGTTGGGCCTCCAAGTGCAGAGGTTTGTAGGGCAGTAGCAAATTTCCCTCAAGTGGAAGACCTAAGGTTTATCAATCCGTGGGAGGTGTAGGATGAAGATGGTCTCTCTCAAACAACCCTGCAACCAAATAACAAAGAGTCTCTTGTGTCCCCAACACACCCAATACAATGGTAAATTGTATAGGTGCACTAGTTCGGCGAAGAGATGGTGATACAAGTGCAATATGGATGGTAGATATAGGTTTTTGTAATCTGCAAATATAAAAACAGCAAGGTAACTAATGATAAAGTGAGTGTAAACGGTATTGCAATGCTAGGAAACAAGGCCTAGGGTCCATACTATCGCTAGTGCAAGTTCTCTCAACAATAATAACATAATTGGATCACATAACTATCCCTTGATCAACATGCAACAAAGAGTCACTCCAAAGCCACTAATAGCGGAGAACAAACGAAGAGATTATGGTAGGGTACGAAACCACCTCAAAGTTATTCTTTCGGATCGATCTATTCAAGAGTTCGTACTAGAATAACACCTGAAGACACAAATCAACCAAAACCCGAATGTCACCTCAAGTATCCGTGGGGTATGATTATACGATATGCATCACACAATCTCATATTCATCTATTCAACCAACACAGAGTACTTGAAAGAGTGCCCCAAAGTTTCTACCGGAGAGCCAAGATGAAAACGTGTGCCAACCCCTATGCATAGGTTCATGGGCGGAACCCGCAAGTTGATCACCAAAACATACATCAAGTGGTTCACGTGATATCCCATTGTCACCACAGATAAGCACAACAAGACATACATCAAGTGTTCTCAAATACTAAAAGACTCAATCCGATAAGATAACTTCAAAGGGAAAACTCAATCCATTACAACAGAGTAGAGGGGGAGAAACATCATAAGATCCAACTATAATAGCAAAGCTCGCGATACATCAAGATCGTGCCAAATTAATAACACGAGAGAGAGAGAGAGAGAGAGAGAGAGAGAGAGAGAGAGAAAGAGAGAGAGAGATCAAACACATAGCTACTGGTACATACCCTCAGCCCCGACGGTGAACTACTCCCTCCTCGTCATGGAGAGCGCTGGGATGATGAAGATGGCCACCGGTGAGGGTTCCCCCTCCGGTAGGGTGCCAGAACAGGGTCCTGATTGGTTTTTGGTGGCTACAGAGGCTTGCGGCGGGGAACTCCTGATCTATTCTGCTCCCCGATGGTTTTAGGGTATATGGATATATATATATATATATATATATATATATAGGCCAAAGAAGTCGGTCAGGGGAGCCACGAGGGGCCCACGAGGGTGGGGGCGCGCCCAGGGGGCAGGCGTGCCTCCCTGCCTCGTGGCCACCTCGTTGCTTCCCTGACGTACACTCCAAGTCTCCTAGATTGCTTCCATTCCAAAAATAACTCTCCCGAAGGTTTCATTCCGTTTGGACTCCATTTGATATTCCTTTTCTTCGAAACACTGAAACAAGAAAAAAAACAGAAACTGGCACTGGGCCCTGGGTTAATAGGTTAGTCCCAAAAATAATATAAAAGTGTAAAATAAAGCCCATAAACATACAAAACAGATAATATAATAGCATGGAACAATAAAAAATTATAGATACGTTGGAGACGTATCATCGTACACCGTTATGGTGTCCCACACAGCATCATCACCAATAACGGCTCTAATTTTACAGCCGACGAGGTAAAAACTTGGTGTGCTAATCTGGGCATTAAACTCGATTACGCCTCCATGTATCACATGCAAACAAACGGTCAAGTCGAACGGGCTAATGGACTGATAATGAGCGGCATTAAACCCAGACTAGTGCGATCCTTAAAGGAGTCAGATAAGCACTGGGTGGAGGAGCTCGACTCTGTACTCTGGGGACTGCGGACCACACCCAATCGCACGACCGGATACACACCGTTCTTCATGGTGTACGGCGCAGAGGCCGTCTTGCCGTGCGATATCATTCATGACTCACCTCGAGTGCGCATGTACGAAGAGAGAGAGGCCGAGCTCGATCGGCAAGATGATTTAGATGGCCTGGAGGAGTAGCGCGATATCACAAAAGCTCGCTTAGCATTCTATCAACAACAAGCTCGAAGATACCAGAGCAGAGAAGTGCGGGCCAAGACTGATAATGTTGGTGAACTCGTTCTACGCTTACCAGAGAAGAAGGAGGACAAACTCAAGCCCAAATGGGAGGGTCCCTTCATTATAGATGAAGTTCTCATTGGAGGAGCCTACCGCCTTTGTGATGCATCGGATAATCGCTTAGAGTCGAACCTGTGGAATGCCGCCACACTCCGAAGATTCTACGCCTAAATCCGGACTCATTGTTCATTTTCTTTTTCTCTTTTTTCCTCTTTATTCTCTTCCAATTTTTTACGGCTTTTAGCTCTTGTTGGGATAAACCGCACACATATGGGGTACACATCCTTAAATGTACACCCCCACAATACCTGGGGGCTTCTTTTTCAAAAGCTTATTATTATTATTATTATCTTTCGAGCATCAAGCTCACCATATATATGTGTCGCCTTCTCATATATGCCTTTTTTGCCCTTATATGCACCTTTATGACTTAAGTTTTTGCCAAGCTGGGTTGCCTGGTGTTTGTGTCAAAACCGGCGGATCTCGGGTAGGGGGTCCCGAACTGTGCGTCTAAGGCGGATGGTAACAGGAGGCGGGGGACACGATGTTTGGCCATGTTCGGGCCCCCTCGATGGAGGTAATACCCTACTTCCTGCTTGATTGATCTTGATGATATGAGTATTACAAGAGTTGATCTACCACGAGATCGTAGAGGCTAAACCCTAGAAGCTAGCCTATGGTATGATTGTTGTTCTTGTCCTGCGGACTAAACCCTCTGGTTTATATAGACACCGAAGGGGGCTAGGGTTACACAGAGTAGGTTACAAGGGAGGAGATCTACATATCCGTATTGCCAAGCTTGCCTTCCACGCCAAGGAGAGTCCCATCCGGACACGGGATGAAGTCTTCAATCTTGTATCTTCATAGTCCAACAGTCCGGCTAAGGGATACAGTCCAGCTGTCCGAGGACCCCCTAATCCAGGGCTCCCTCAGTAGCCCATGAACTAGGCTTCAATGACGATGAGTCCGGCGCGCAGATTGTCTTCGACATTGCAAGGCGGGTTCCTCCTCTGAATATTCCATAGAAGATTTTGAATACAAGGATACTGTCCGGCTCTGCAAAAAAAATTCCACATACCACCGTAGAGAGAATAATATTTCCACAAATCTAATATGCTGACAGCTTTTCGTGACGTTCTGCCGTGGTCTGGTCATGACGAACCGTTTTTTCGAGCCTGCCACTTCAAGTGTTGCAAGGCGGTTTTATTGGCACGTCCTGTCGAAGCAGAGATCGTGTCCCTCTTTTCACGGGATTCTCATCAATACGGGTGTGGGTAGCCCAATCGTGCCTGCTGGTATGACTCCTCGATTTTAGGCAAGTTCCAGACGGCCGCGCGGAGGATGCTTTATATTCACCCTATTTATAAAGGGGCCAAGTCATGTCCTTTTCTTCTCGCGCCCAATCGAATCCTTCCCCCCCCCCCCGAGCTCCAACACTCAAGGCTCAGGCTAGGCGTTCCGGACCTTCAATCATGTCCGGATCCAAACTTCAAGGTCGGTGGATGCCCTCCTCCGTCACATAGGAGGACATCAAGAAACTAAGAGAAGACAAGTATCTGACCGCCGAAATTTTGCACAGGCTGCCTGCTCGAGGGCAGGTCGTCTCCACTCCCGAGCCCAACGAGAGTGTCGTATTCGTCTCCCACTTCCTCCGAGGGCTAGGCTTTAGTCTAGATCCCTTCGTTAGAGGGCTCATGTTCTATTACGGGCTCGATTTCCATGATCTGGCCCCGGATTCCATCCTTCACATCTCGTCGTTCATTGTTGTGTGTGAGGCCTTCCTCCATGTCACCCCACACTTCGGCTTATGGCTCAAGACCTTTAATGTGAAGCCGAAGATGATTAACGGGCGACACGCAGAATGCGGAGGTGCCATAATAATCAAAGGCGCCGATGCTCCACGGCCAAAGGGTTCCTTCCCGGAGGTGTCCAGCTTATGGCAACGGGAGTGGTTTTACATCACAGCTCCCCGTGGTACTTAGTGGGTAGCCGCCCCTGCCCTCCGCTCGCCCCCCCCCCCCGCCACAACTGGCGCCATGGGTCAACAAGGGGCTGGACTGGGGGCCAGTAAACGATGTGTCGACATTGCAGAGTCATATCCGAGATCTCTTCGAGAGAGATGTCAGCCTTGTCAAGGTAATGCAAGTCATGCTAGTTCGTCGAGCCCTGCCTTGCAAACGTCGACCTCCCCGTATGTGGGAGTTCAACCCGGAAGGACCGTGAACTATTCAGCACTTCTTCGGCATGCCGCACGAAGAGATGTATGGATTGTTCTTCGGATCACAAAAAAGGTGTCCGGACACCATCGAGGATGAGGGTCTGAGCTGCAATCGTCCAGATACCCAAGTAAATAATTCCTCGGCCGAACATGTTGTCTCTTTATTTATCACAAGATCATTCTGAAAATTCGCTCTTTGACCAGGGTTGGGTAAAAAAGGCGAAGATATCAGGTGTCCGGCCCCCCTTCCCGAAGGCTCACCGGATCCTGTACTAGCCAGGATGCTTGAGCTTCCGCCTTATCAAGCGCCATCAGGGGAAGATAAAGGGAGGAACAAAGAAGCCGAAAGTGAGCCTCACTCATTATTCATCCAAACTGGGGGAATTAGTGCCTCCGCGAAGGAGTACAACCGAGGAGAAGAATCTGAAATTCCCTCTCCCCAAGGAAGGAAGAGGGCCGGCTCAGAAGACTTGGAAACAGGAAAGAAACCTTTGTCAGGGGGCCCTACCCCGGAGGGCATCCTTACTGCACAGTACCCGCAAGGGGACCAGCCCTCCACCGAACTGTAAGTAAACAAAAGTACTTTATAGTAAATATACCCTGCTTCATTCCTGAAATCAATAACCGAGACGTATGTCTTGTAGTTCGGATCGTAGCCCTTCTCGACAGAGTTCGTCTTCGGGGGATCTTCTTCCGGAGATGATGGAGAGCGAAATGCCTCCCCGTGCCTCCCCGCCTCGTGAAGCGGACAACCCTGAGGTGTCATCACAGAGGATTTCTCCTGATCCGCCAAGGCCAGGGGGTAACCCTTCGGCCACCCGAAGCCCGGGGTATTCGACTCCTAAGGAGAGCAACCAAAAGAGTCCAGGACTGTCCGGTGCGCGACCAGACGCAATGATGAATCTTCTCGAGCAAGCGGCTATCTCAGAAGTGCATCGTACGCTAATGAGTATGGTGGTTGAGAAGATTTCATCCGCCGAAAGCGGGTTGCATGAAGCTTTTATGAGCCTGCTGAGAGGCTTTGAGGTACGCAAAGTAATATATAGTTTTTGATGGTGCCGCACATGCTAGGTGTGCCATATGGAGATAGTAGCCCCTGAGACTCTGGTTGCTGTCAAAAAAGGCAGCAAATAGAGGATCATAGTCCTGTGTAATAACCGTCTTTGCTTTCGCGTCTGCGGTGGGTCGAGGGTCCGGTGGCTAGCCGGACTGGTGAGTATGCCGAACTGAAGCGACAACTTGATGCGGCAGATGCTGACATCGTGCTTGTGAACAAACGGCTTGACGAGGCACAGGGTATGTATTTCTACGGTGATCAACACATATTAAGAGGAGCATGATGCTAGTATCTGTAATATGTTGTGACTGTAGATGGAGCTGCCGCCGTGGAGACCTTTCGGGCGGAACTTGCCCGAGCCAAGGAACAAGCCAGGAGGAGTGATGCGGCCGCCCTAAAGGCAGTCGAAGAGCTAAGAGCCGAATAGGCTGCACATTGCTAGAGCAAAGAAAAAATAGCCAAGATGGCTATTGAGTTAAAAGATGCCGCCGACCGGTATGAGCTTCTTGAGAAGGAAAGTCGAACGAAGACGGTAGACCTGGAGAAAGCCATGGTAGCGGCCAAGGAAGCCCGCTCTAAAATAAGAGCGGCGAAGGAGGAGCTACGTCAAGCCGGAGATATCGTGGCTGGGAAGCCCTTTTTTTTGCGGACGAAGTTCGGAGATCCTAAGTATGCCCTTCTGGATCAATTATGGAGTTCTGCGGATGCGTACCTGGATTTGGCAGCAAGTGTTGCTGGCGACTAAGTTTTTCGAAGATCAGAAAGATCACGAAGTGGAAAAGTTGTTCTGGTCGCAGTTCAATGCTCCGGCACGTCCGCTGCTGTTAAATGAGCAAATGGCCGAGTGGGCCGAGCTCCATAGGTTGTCCGGGCTTGCCATGAGGTCTGTTGTGGATCATCTTTGGCCGGAAGGACCAAGGCCGAATAGTTATTTTGGCTTAGTGCAACGATTCCTTGGTGTTGTGCCGCATATCAACGCCGTGAAGAGGTCGGCATGCATAGAGGGTGCGCGGATGGCTCTTGCCCATGCTAAGACATACTGGACAGAGATGGAGGCCACCGTTATTGCAACCGAGAGTTCGGCCGTAGGCCGGGTATCGGCCGAGCACTATTTTGAAGAAGTCTTAGAAGGCGCTCGTTTGATAGAGGTTCAGTGCTCGAAGAGTATCATGTTCTAGTGACATGTATCCCAATTGTAAGAACAATTTTATTTGAATTATAAAGGCTGTGATTATACTTTTGCCTGAAAGTATTATTATGCCTTCTGTGCGGTCGTTTATGTGTGTGTGTGTGTCTATATATATACATATACATATATATATATATATATATATATATATATATATATATATATATATATATCCTGAAATTTTGCGTTAAATGGCTTTTACGCATATAATGCGGGGGTGTTTGCAAAAGCGCGTCTTCACACTTGATCCAACGTCTTGGTCCATTAAGGAGGTGGTAGCGCGGCAAATGAGGCCATCGGACTATATTGCTTTAACACTTTCACTTAACCATAGGATTTTGACAGTGGGGCTACTATATAGCCCCTGATATTTCCGCGGCTATCCGAATACGGTGCGCGTACGTACATGACCGGGAAAACTGGCCCTTTGTTAATGCGGAGGAATCCCAAAGATTCCGATGAGTCGTTGAGTGGCTGACCAGTCTCACGCTTTATCATGACAGTCAGTTTTCGGTTTTCTCTACTGAGGTGCTCGTCCGGATGAACCAGGGCACAATCGCAGTAGTTCTCCCGGTGCCACCTTAGCCGATAGAGCGGAACGTAAGGTAGCAAAAACGGGAGCCGGGCAAACCCAACATTTGACCAAAGACATGATTCGGAGCTGATGCATATAAGGCCAAACTCGCGACTCCGAACACTCCCTAAGGTATTCGATCTTTACAACATATACCGGGCTGAGTTACGCCCTTGATAATGAACCCTGAGTGTCCAGGTACGTGCACTTATTCTGACGTGGCGAAATGCCAATAACGTCAGCATCCCTCACAGTTACACTGAGTATCCGGAGGATGTGAAGCAACAAGAGACAGTAAAAAAGGTTTACGCAGGGTCTTAATCTAAAAAGAAACCTTTGAGCGGGGCCTGCCACGCCTGCGCTGTGTCTCCGTTGTGCCGTATCCTGGACGGGTGTAGCACGATTATCATCTGTAAAAGAGAAAAAATTAGGTAAAAGTTGTCGTGCGAAAAATTGGTTATTCTCAATAAACCATTAAAATTCAAGATAAGTAAGGTCGAGCCGAACTGTAGTCCTTTTTACATGCGGGGAGCCCCTGGTACCGCCTATGGGGGTATATCCATCAATCTCAGGTTTATCTAAGCTGTTACAGCTAGTGATGCACCGAACTCGTCTAGCCGTGTCCGCGGTCTTGATGACCGATCATTTATTTTGGTTGGAGAGGCCGTTTAGTGTTCGGCTGCTAAAGACGCCACACGTTCTTCTGCGCGTAAGGAACACTCAACATTTCCGCTAACTGTGATGATGCCACGTGGACCGGGCATCTTAAGCTTAAGAGAAGCGCAGTGCAGTACTGCATTAAAACGAGTGAAAGTTGTTCTTCCGAGTAGTGGTTGATAGCCGCTTCGGAATGGAGCAATGTCGAAGGTTAACTATTCACTTCGGAAGTTGTCGGGAGAACCGAATACAACCTCTAGCACTAGAGAGCCCGTGTAGCGGGCCTCTGGGCCTGGTATTACTCCTTTAAAGGTAGTATTGCTTTGGCTGATTCTTGTTGGGTCTATCCCCATTTTGCAGACTGTGTCATGATATATCAGATTAAGACTACTGCCACCGTCCATGAGGACTTGGGTGAGATGGTATCCATCGATAATTAGGTCTAGCACCAAGGCCGCCAATCCTCCGTGCCGGATACTTGTCAGGTGATCCCTGCGATCAAAAGTGATCAGGCAGGCCAACCAAGGCTTGAACATAGGGGTAACGGGCTCTACGACGCGCATGTCTCAGAGTGCATGTTTGCTTCTTCTTTGTGTTACGTGAATCATGTTCACTGTTTTGACCTCTGGTGGGAACTTTTTCTGCCCCCCAGTGTTTTGCTGACGAGGCTCCTCCTCGTCTTCACTTGGTGTCTCCCTCCCCTGTGTTCGGCGTTTAACTTACCGGCCTGCTTGAAGACCCAGCATTCTCTGTGGGTGTGATTTGCAGGTTTATGGGAGGTGCCGTGAATCTGACATAATTTGTCTAGAATCTTGTTGAGGCTGGACGGTCCATCCCTATTGCCTTTAAAGGGCTTTTTCCATTGACCGGGTCGAGAGCCCCTAAATTCGGCATTTACCGCCGTGTTGTCTGGGCTGTCTTCATTATTTCGACAGTTGCTTTTACTGCGTCGTGGTTTTCCATTACCATCCCTGAGTTCAGATGTGCCTGGGTTGCTGGTGCTAGTACGGGCCAGCCAGCTGTCTTCGCCCGCGCAAAAGCGAGTCATAAGGTTTTTCTTGGCCGAGGTGTCTGGCCAGCCGTTCGTCTCGGACACTGTGTTTGAAACCTGCTAAGGCTTCGACGTCCGGACAGTCGATGATTTGGTTCTTCTTAGTGAGAAATCTGTTCCAAAGCTTTCGGGCTGACTCTCCGGGCTGTTGAATTATATGACTTAAATCGTCTGCATCCGGAGGTCGGACATAGGTCCCTTGAAAGTTGGCCCTAAAAGCATCCTTGAGCTCCTCCCGACTTCCGATTGAATTTTCGGGGAGGCTCTTCAGCCAGTGCTGAGCTGTTCCTTTCAGCTTGAGGGGCAAGTACTTGATGGCGTGGAGATCATTTCCGCGAGCCATATGGATATGGAGGATGAAGTCCTCAATCCAGACCCCAGGGTTTGTCGTTCCATCGTACGCCTCTATGTTCACGGATTTGAATCCCTCTGGGAATTCATGATCCAGCACCTCATTGGTGAAACATAGGGGGTGCGCGACACCCCTATATTTGGATGTGTCATGGCGTTCTGACGGTTGTAGTGTTTTGTTTTGATTATGCGCTGGAGCGTGCTTCCTAGATCCGTAGATGGATCTGGTAACGCCGGCCTTTTGATGCAAGTCCTTGCGTGGATCATGTGTTGACTTATGTGCGGCCTTGTTAGCCTCCCTATCGCGGCCACGAGGTGGTCGATCCGACGGGTCGGCCGTTTTATTTTTTAGCTGTGGGCGCTCTAAGGCCTCATCATCGAATTCAGGCAACAACTTGCGCTTTGGATAGCTCTTTGTGTGGCAACTACCACCATACTTTTCTTCAGTGTCGAGCACTTTGTTCCATCTACTGTTGAGCGTATTCTACGCGGCCTGAAGCCTTTGCTTCCGCTTCTTCAGACTCCTCGCGGTGGCAATAAGCCTTCTATGGAGGTTCTCTTGTTCCGAGTGCCTTTCTGGAATGATGTGTGCATCGTCGTCCGGACTGTTTTCCTCTCCGGAGAGAGGTTGATGAGCTTTATCCTCGGCGTCGACGTGATCGGATAGCGGCTCCGTACTATGTTCGCCGTCCGCTGGTTCACCCAGCTCTGTCGCTGGGTCAATGTGGTCGTCATTTCCTCTGGAGTCAACCAGAGTGTTATTTTTTCTTGCGCTGTTATCGCTGTTTTTGCCGAGGCGGGATTTGGAGCGGCGCCTACGCTGTCGCTTTGGTTGCTTCTCGAGGGAGCTATCCTTCACTGCATCCTTCTGTTCCTCGTCATCGTTTTCTTTGGGTGTATCCACCATATATATATATATATATATATATATATATATATATATATATATATATATATATATATCGTGTGATGAAGTGGCTGTCCAGCGCCCTGTGGGTGGTGGTTCCTATTCGTCTCCTACATCGTTGTCCATACCGTCGATGTCTTCGGAGCCGAAATCGAACATGTCGGTTAAGTCATCAACAGTGTCTACTAAGTGGGTGGTGGGTGGGGAGCGACTTTCTTCGTCGTCCGCATCCCATTCTAGCCGGACATAGTTCGGCCAAGGTTCTCCTGACAAGGAGAGAGACCTTAATGAATTTAGCACATCGCCAAAAGGCGAGTGCTGAAAGATATCCGCGGAGGTAAACTCCATGATCGGCGCCCAATCAGATTCGATAGGCATGGACGCTGGTGGTTCGGGGCCTGTGGCCGGGGATGAATTCGAGGATCCGGCGACACAGGTCTCATAGGAGGTGAAATCAGTATTCGGCTCTATCGCTGATACGTCCATTCTGCATCATGCTTTTATATCAATATTTATTGCATTATGGGCTATTATTACACATTATGTCACAGTACTTATGCCTATTCTATCTTATTTTACAAGGTTTACCTAAGGAGGGAGAATGCCGCACTGGAATTCGGTGGAAAAGGAGCAAATATTAGAGACCTATTCTGCACAACTCCAAAAGTCCTGAAACTCCACGAAAGTTATTTTTGGAAATAATAAAAAATATTGAGCGAAAGAAATACATAAGGGGGGCCTCCACCTGTCCACGAGGGTGGGGGCGCGCCCCCTGCCTCGTGGGCCCCCTGTTGGCCCTTCGGTGCCATCTTCTGGTATATGAAGTCTTTCGTCCGAAGAAAAATCATAAGCAAGCTTTCGGGACGAGACTCCGCCGCCACGAGGCGGAACCTTGGCGGAACCAATCTAGGGCTCTGGTAGAGCTGTTCTGCCGGGGACAATTCCCTCCGTGAGGGGGAAATCATCGCCATCTTCATCACCAACGCTCCTCTCATCGGGAGAGGGCAATCTCCATCAACATCTTCACCAGCACCATCTCATCTCAAACCCTAGTTCATCGCTTTTATCCAATTCTTGTCTCATAGTCTGGGATTGGTACCTGTAGGTTGCTAGCAGTGTTGATTACTCCTTATAGTTGATGCTAGTTGGTTTATTTGGTGGAAGACCATATGTTCAGATCCATTATGCCTATTAATACCCCTGTGATTATGAACATGAATATGCTTTGTGAGTAGTTATGTTTGTTCCCAAGGACATGGGAGAAGTCTTGCTATTAGTAGTCATGTAAATTTGGTATTCGTTCAATATTTTGATGAGATGTATGTTCTCTATCCTCTAGTGGTGTTATGTGAACGTCGACTACATAACACTTCACCATTATTTGGGCCTAGAGGAAGGCATTGGGAAGTAATAAGTAGATGATGGGTTGCTAGAGTGATAGAAGCTTAAACCCTAGTTTATGCGTTGCTTCGTAAGGGGCTGATTTGGATCCATATGTTTCATGTTATGGTTAGGTTTACCTTAATACTTTTGTTGTAGTTGCGGATGCCTGCAATAGAGGTTAATCATAAGTGGGATGTTTGTTCAAGTAAGAACAACACCCAAGCACCGGTCCACCCACATATCAAATTATCAAAGTACCGAACGCGAATCATATGAACGTGATGAAAACTAGCTTGACGATAATTCCCATGTGTCCTCGGGAGCGCTTTTCTCCATATAAGAGTTTGTCCAGGCTTGTACTTTGCTACAAAAGGGATTGGGCCACCTTGCTGCACTTTATTTACTTTTGTTACTTGTTGCTCGTTACCAATTATCTTATCACAAAACTATCTGTTACCTATAATTTCAGTGCTTGCAGAGAATACCTTGCTGAAAACCGCTTATCATTTCCTTCTGCTCCTCGTTAGGTTCGACACTCTTACTTATTGAAAGGGCTACGATAGATCCCCTATACTTGTGGATCATCAATCGCCACTGAGTTTGTGGCCCCCGAGGCGGGGTCCATCCACCCGTCCTCGGACAGCGTAATTGACTCCAGATCTAGGGCCGGAGTAGGCACAAGTGTGATTTTCCAAACATCGTCTGGCGGCAGAGCTAAGTCATGCTCGTCGTGACTGTGCGGCGCACCTGACATGTGCTTGAATCCGTCAAAGATCAAGTCTCCGCGGATATCGGCAGTATAGTTCAAGTTTCCAAACCTGACCTGATGGCCAGGGGCGTAGCTCTCGATCTGCTCCAGATGGCCAAGCGAGTTGGCCCGCAGTGCGAAGCCGCCGAACACGAAGATCTGTCCGGGGAGGAAAACCTCACCCTGGATCGCATCGTTGCCGATGATCGAAGGGGCCATCAAACCTTGTGGTGACGGCACAGTGGAACTCTCAATGAAAGCACCAATGTCGGTGTCAAAACCAGTGGATCTCGGGTAGGGGGTCCCGAACTATGCGTCTAAGGCGGATGGTAACAGAGGCGGGGACACGATGTTTACCTGTGTTCGGGCCCTCTCGATGGAGGTAATACCCTACTTCCTGCTTGATTGATCTTGATGATATGAGTATTACAAGAGTTGATCTACCACGAGATCGTAGAGGCTAAACCCTAGAAGCTAGCCTATGGTATGATTGTTGTTCTTGTCCTACGGACTAAACCCTCCGGTTTATATAGACACCGGAGGGGGCTAGGGTTACAGTAGTCGGTTACAAGGGAGGAAATCTACATATCTGTATTGCCAAGCTTGCCTTCCACGCCAAGGAGAGTCCCATCCGGACACGGGACGAAGTCTTCAATCTTGTATCTTCATAGTCCAACAATACGGCTAAGGGATACAGTCCAGCTGTCCGAGGACCCCCTAATCCAGGACTCCCTCACCTGGCTCCTGTGCTTATGCCCTACGTTCCCGATTGTTCGGCTAGGGCATAAAGGGAGCACCTCTGCGATTGTTACAGCTGGGTCATCCGGACGTGTACCTCAGACGGGTGAAGCCGAAAGCTAGCGTTCTTAAGGGAATAATTGGTCGGCGGACAGAAGACGAAATACCCTCATTGTAATATAAGCCCCTAAAATATAAACTAAACTATGATTTTTAGCATCACAGCCCAGGCATGCACAACAGCGCATGCCAAGCCCAGGGAAAGGAACCGTTAATGGAACTATTCTCTCTAGAAGATGTTTCTTACAATTAAATGTAATATAACATAAATCGCCGAATACAACTTGTTGGGGATATTACTACCGGGCGTAAACCGGCCAGGAGAGGCCGGGTTAACTTCATCAGTAGTGAAGTATGCTTGAAGCCTGTGAGGATATTCTATAAGGGCCCAAGGCCTAGAACCGGTTTAAGGCTTGTAGCCGTGAACCGGCATTAGTATGTAACTTGTGTTGTAAGTTAGAAATACTAGAGACCTAACCAGACACGTCAATGAGCCGGTCTCGGGACTCTGCAAACCGACGGGCGTCACCCATGTATATAAGGGGACGACCCTGCGGCGGTTCGAGGACAATAGACAACAACTCGAGACTTAGGTGAAGCTTGTTTGCTCCCTAGTCATCGAAACCCCCATCAATTCCATCACAACTAGACGTAGGCTTTTACCTTCATCGAAGGGGCCGAACTAGTATAAACTCTCTTGCGTCCTTGTGTCCGCTTTAACCCCTTCAAGTTAACCCGTAGCGATGGCTCCATGACTAAGTCCTTTCATGAGGACATCTGTCGTGACAAAACCGCGACAGTTGCGCCCACCGTGCGGCTATCGCACGATAGTTTCAAGTTCTTGGAGGGCAACTTCGAAGGACTCAAGGGTTACGCTGTGGGCCGGATGACCAAGAGTTGTCGTGGCAAGCTCTACATCGACGATTCAGGCTGGGGCCCCGAGGAGGCTCTGTGCGCCCGCCGACTCAAGTTTTATCTGATCTGTTTGATGCGTTGGTTGTGCTTATGGCAGAGGCTAACCCGGCGGATCAGGATGCCCACAACGTGGAGATCGAAAAAGTGAGGGAACAGATCACTCAGGCCAAGGCCGACTTAGCGGCTGAGAACAACAGGATGGCCGCAGAGCGGGCCGCTTTGGATGCGCCGGCCTATAGGCTTATGCTGGACCAGAACGCGTCGCATGAAGTCTTGAAAAGGAAGCATCGGTCTCGCCTGCCGACGGTTTTCGATGCCAGAAACCTCTTTAATACCCCAGGAGCAGGGACTAGTAACCCGCCGTGGCTAAACCGGGCGGAGGCACCTGGGCCGGGTGCGCCGGTTCAGCCTCGCCTGATGGAGCCGCCTCGACAGAATAATATCGTACTTCAGCCTGTCCAGACAACTCCAGGTCATTATTCCAATCCAATGGACAATCTAATCGCCGCCGCTTCACGACTGGAGGCCATCCCAATTGAAGGTGATTCTCTGCAAGCGGTGGAGACGCGCCGGGTTAAGGAACTTCTTCGAACAGCCTTGGTTCAGCAGGAAGCATATTCATATAGCCGTGACCGAATTCATTCCACCCCGTCCAAGCTGGAGTTACAAAGCGGATGGATGAACCGGCCAGATTCAAGTAATGCACGGAACCGTGAAGCACCTCGTGGCCATAACCCGGCGGGTGATGCTCAGGAATTGGTGGACCGGGCCCGAGCACGAAGGGATGCCGAGTTAGCAGCGCAACATGAGGCTCGTCAGCTTATGTCGGTTTGTCCAACCACCTCGATCGAGCCAGGAGTTACTTCTAGTTCTTTGGGAGTGCCTTGTCTTGTCCCCGCTTTACACAATGTGCGCCTGCCCAAGGATTTCAAGGGCCCGCGCAAGGTGCCGAATTACACGGCCGATTTATCTCCGGAAACATGGGTAGAGAGCTATGAGATGGTCATGGAGATGCTTCCCGTATATGAAGCGGCATGTGCAAAGTATTTCACCATGATGCTTGAAGGGACAGCCCATATTTGGTTAAAGAGCTTACCAGCCAATTCTATCAGTTCATGGGCCCAGTTGCGAGCCAGGTTTATCCAGCAATTCAAGGACACATGTAAGCAGCCCATGTCGATAGGTGGACTTAGCGGCATGTGTCTAGGAGGAAGGAGAGTCAACAACTCGCTGGGTGCGCCGAGTTTCGGAAATTTTGCACTCATCAGACCGTATCAACGCCGACTCCGTGGTTATCACTTTGGAAAGCAACTGCCGATTTAAACCTCTGAAGTCGAAATTGGGACGGATGAAGCGCCATTGTAACGATATGGGGACCCTCATGACTGCGTTAGTGAAGTATGCTGATTCTGATAGTACCAAGGATCCCGAGTCTGATGATGACAAGACAGGGAAGGGAAAGAAGAGCAGCAACTCCAAGGGGCAGCAATACAACACAGCAGGTCATGGTAACGGAGGCAAGCGTAAGGCGGATGGCAGCATGGACTTTGTGGCTAATACTAGCGCGCAGGACAGGGGCCAGCGACAGAAGGTTAAACCGCCAAATCGCGGTGGAGCTCCAAACCCCAACCCGGATCGCCTGACTTATCTATTAAACCAGCCATGTCCAAAGCATGGGACGAAGGAGACGCCAGCCACCCACCTTTGGAAGGATTGCTATATTATGCAGGAGTTCAAAAATTCTAATGCTTTTCGGTATGATCATGGATCAGGTGGTGGCTCAGGATCCGGATTTCATGGGCCGGGTCACGGTGGAGGAAATGTCGGTTCAGGCTTCAATGGAGATCAGGGTGGACATAACAATCAAAACAGTCAGAATAGCCAGGGTGGTTACAACCAGCAGCAGCAGTCGGGTTATCAGAGCAATCCAAAGCAGTTGAATAGCGGGCAATATCATGTATTCACCACTAGCTTAGACAAGCGAGACCAGAAGCTTCACAAGCGAGCAGTGAATTCTGTTGAACCGGCCGTGCCTCGTTATTTACGCTGGTCCGAACAACCAATCATATGGAGCAGAGAGTATCACCCTCCCCGGGTTGACAAGACGGGTCAGTTAGCGTTGGTGGTGGCACCTCAGGTGGGAGGTTATAAGTTCACCAAGGTGCTCATGGATGGAGGAAGCAGCACTAATATCTTATACTATGAGACCTTCCGCCGTATGGGGCTAACAGACAAGAATCTTAAACCGTCCAATACGGTATTCCATGGTGTGGTACCTGGTAAGTCAGCATATCCCGTTGGCAAGATAGCTCTGGAGGTGGCCTTTGGAGATGATCATGATTCCAGGTCAGAAACATTGGTCTTTGAGGTGGTTAAGATCCGGAGCCCGTACCACGCTTTATTTGGGCGGCTGGCTTATGCCAAGTTTATGGCACGACCCTGTTATATTTATCTGCAGCTCAAAATTTCGGGTCACAAGGGGACCATAACCGTTCATGGAAGTCACAAGATTGCCTTGGAGTGTGAAGAAGGTGATGCGGCCTATGCAAAGTCGGTTTGTGCCACGGAAGAGTTGAAGTACTACAAGGGTAATGTTGATCCGGCGGACATGACTCCGTTGAAGAAGCCAACCACGGAGCATGATCCGGCTTTAAAGTTCAAATCGGCAGCTGAGACTAAGCTTGTTGACTTTGTACCTGGCGATTCGTCCAAGCAGTTTAGTATCAGCACCAACTTGGGTCCGAAATAGGAAAGCGCGCTCATCGAGTTCATCCGTGAGAACCGGGACATTTTTGCATGGAAGCCTTCTGACATGCCAGGTGTACCGAGGGAACTCGTTGAGCACACTCTTAATGTTGATCCTAAGTACAAACCGGTGAAGCAGTTTCTCCATCGGTTCAATGAAGAAAGGCGCAAAGCTATTGGAGAGGAGGTGGCCAGACTCTTAGCGGCTGGTTTTATTGTTGAAGTGTTCCATCCTGAATGGCTGGCTAATCCGGTGCTGGTCCTTAAGAAAAATGGCACCTGGCGCATGTGTGTGGATTACACAGATCTTAACAAGGCTTGTCCAGCAGATCCTTTTGCCCTCCCCTGCATAGATCAGATTATTGATGCTACGATGGGTTATGAGCGTTTGAGTTTTCTGGATGCATATTCTGGTTATTATCAGATCAAGATGGCAGTTAAGGACCAGGAGAAGACATCGTTCATAACTCCCTTTGGAGCCTTCTGCTATGTATCTATGCCCTTTGGGCTCAAGAGTGCCCAGGCAACTTATCAACGGTGTGTACAAAATTGCCTTCATAAGTAGATCAGCCGTAATGTACATGCCTATGTGGACGATATTGTGGTTAAATCAAGGGAGAAGGAGACTCTGGTTGATGATTTGAAGGAAACCTGTGATAACCTACGGACATACAAAATGATGCTCAACCCGACCAAGTGTGTTTTTGGTGTACCGGCAGGCAAGTTATTGGGTTTTCTGGTGTCCAACAGGGGAATTGAGGCTAATCCGGAGAAGATCACAACTATCACCTCCCTGGCTAAACCGAAATGTATCAATGATGTCCAGCGCCTGGCAGGACGGATTGCCGCGTTGAGCCGGTTTATCAGCCGCCTCGGTGAGAAGGCGATCCCTTTATATCAGATGCTGAAGAAAGCAGATCCCTTTATGTGGAGTCCGGTCGCTGATAAAGCATTGGAGGACTTAAAGCGGCAGCTGGCCAATCCGCCTATTCTTGCTGCTCCAATTGACAAAGAACTATTGCTACTATATGTGGCAGCTAATGCTCGTGCAGTCAGGGTAGCTATTGTGGTAGAGCGCAAGGAGGCGGGCAAGGAATATCTGGTTCAGCGTCCGGTTTACTATATCAGCGAGGTGCTTATTGAGTCCAAGCAGAGATACCCGCATTGGTAGAAGCTGGTGTATGGAGTTTTCATGGCAAGCCGGAAGCTTAAGCAATACTTCCAGGGACATCCCATCACGTTGGTCAGCTCTGCTCCTTTGGGAGATATAATTCAAAACAGGGAGGCAACTGGCCGGATTGCCAAGTGGGCTATAGAGCTTGGGCCGCACGGTTTGAAGTACGTGCCTCAGACGGCGATCAAGTCTCAAGCACTTGTGGATTTCATCAATGATTGGACGAAACTACAAGCACCCGAAGAAAAGCCGGATCACACCTATTGAACTATTCATTTTGATGGGTCCAGGCAATTGGAAGGCTCAGGGGCTGGAGTCGTATTAACTTCGCCACGAGGTGATAAGTTCTGTTACGTTCTCCGCTTAATGTTTCCTTGTACTAACAATGCAGCTAAGTACGAAGCTTTACTCCATGGTCTCCGGATGGCTAAGGAGATGAATCTCAGCCGAGTTAAGTGCTTCAGTGACTCGGACCTGGTGGCCCAACAAGTGTCTGGTACTTGGGATTCTAAGGACCCGCTCATGGCAGCATACCATCGTGAGGTGGATATTATTGCAGGCCACTTCAAGGGATATCGTGGATCACGTGATGACGGAAGAACGAAGCGGCGAACGCTTTAAGCCGGCTTGGCTCTCAGCGTAAACCGGTCCCGCCTAATGTCTTCTTGGATGTCCTGCATAACCCATCGGTCAAGCTCCCTGGCGAAAAGGATTTGGCTATTCCTGATCCGGAGGGTCAGTTGGTGGCGGCTCTGCATGTCATTCCGGATTGGACGGTTCCTTATCTTGCGTACATGAACCGGGGCGAGTTACCAGAGGATGAGACATCGGCCAGCAGATAATCCGGCGATCCAAGTCCATGACTATTGTCAATGGCGAGTTGCATCATTCCAAAGTGTGTCGAGCGCGTTTCAACGTTGTGTGTCGCCGGAGGAAGGTTGTGAGATCTTGCGCGAAATCCACGAAGGAGATTGTGGTCACCAGCCGGTTCGAAATCTCTCGTGGCTAAGGCGTTTAAATCCACGGTTTCTATTGGTTGACTGCTCATGCTGATGCGGAGGACCTGGTTAGGCGATGTGACGGCTATCAGAAGTTCTCAAGACGCGCCCATGTGCTGGCTCAAGAATTGAGGATGATTCCAATTACTTGGCCGTTTGTGACTTGGGGGCTGGATATGGTTGGGCCTTTCAGACGGTCCAAGGACAAGAAGACCCACCTCTTGGTGGCGGTTGACAAGTTTACAAAGTGGGTGGAAGCGGAGCCCGTCAGCAAGTGTGATGCAGCCACGGCGGTTCAATTCATTAAAAAGGTGATTTTCCGGTTTGGCTTTCCACACAGTATCATTCTCGATAATGGTACCAATCTGTCTAAGGGTGCTATGAAGGAGTTCTGTGAACGTGAGCACATCCGGCTTGACGTTTCATCAGTGGCTCACCCATAGTCCAATGGCCAAGCAGAGAGAGCTAACCAAGAAATATTACGAGGCATCAAACCCCGGCTTATGGTTCCTTTGTAGTGGATGCCGGGTTGTTGGGTTGAGGAGTTACCATCTGTGTTTTGGAGCATCAATACTACGCCCAACAGATCGACAGGATACACACCGTTCTTCATGGTCTACGGAGCAGAGGCGGTTCTCCCCAGTGATATCCGTCATGATTCACCTCGTGTAGCAGCTTATGTTGAAGCGGACAATGAGGTAGCTCGACAAGACGCTTTGGACCTGTTGGATGAGGAGCGTGAAGCAGCTGCCCATTCGGCGATTTACCAGTAGGATCTTCGTCGCTATCACAGTCGCCGAGTTTGAACCAGAACCTTTCAAGAAGGAGATTTGGTGCTCCGACTCATCCAAGATCAGACTGATATGCACAAGTTATCCCCACCTTGGGAGGGACCTTTCGTGGTCAGCAAGAATCTGCACAATGGGTCGTACTATCTGATTGATATTCGAGAGCATAAAGACTCACGTACATCAGAGGAGGAGACCAATGTGCCATGGAACATAGCTCATCTTTGGCCCTACTATACTTGAGCCATAGGCTCTACTTATGTACATATTATGACAATGTATATATTATGATCAATACAATAAACCGGAGCCTTAGCTAAAGCAGGGTCTCTGTTATTTTTACATCATGAGTGGTTACACAGAGTTTTATCTTAAAGCGGTCTCCAGTTTACCCCTTGAGTTAGCTTTTTAACAAAGCTTTATATCATGTCACTTGGGGGCTTGGTCGTGTCCGAACCAATGCAACACCTTTTGATAGGCGAAAGCCACGAGATCACTTGGGGACTTGGTCATGTCTGAACCAACACGCCTCTTGATCGGCCTAAGGCCACGTAATCACTTGGGGCTTTGGTCGAACCCGAACCATCGCTACACCTCTTGATCGGCGTAATGCCACTGCATCATTTGGGGACCTGGCTGACATGAACCATAGCTACGCCTATTGGGGGCTTGGTCGTGTCCGACCATTGTAATGCCACTTGATCGGCTCAAACAGTCTCTTTTCACAAAAGATATTTTCCTTGCCTTTGCTTGAAATTTGTTTGTCTTTCTGCATATTTCTCTTGTTGTGTTCTTAAACCGACAATTATTAAACCGATTCGACTGTCAGTTGACGGGACACGGTTTGTTTTTCATCCGGAGACACTTTTGCCCGGTTTGATTTTTGATAAACATCCTATTATGGAGTAACACCGGTGTTCATCATAACCCGGAACGGTTTACCTGATAAACCGACCCTATATACACAGGAGCTGTTCTCTCCTCCAGCAGAGCGAGTTTCTTACAACTCCGCTTCAAGATTGGCACAGCCAACTTCATGCCCAATGATGGCAGGTATCATACATTCCCATATTTTATCATGTGTTTAATCTAAGGTATTATCTCTGATTTCACATACATAGATATGATAACCCTTTGGTTATACAACCACAATGGCGTTTTAAGTTTTTTGCTCTGAGACAACGGTTTAAGCATTGGTGATTCAACGGAGGCATAAGTTGCAATAAATATGCATGAAGGCATATCAACACAAAGTGTGGCAGCTAATCTATTACAAGGCAACACGGTGCCCAAATAAGATAATTGTTTTTCTGCATAACATAAGAAAGCAGTAATGTAAACCGGCCTCCGGTTCATGCTTGGTCGCCAGCTTGGCCTGATGGTTGCGGGTCATCCTGCGCCGCTTGAACTTCTGATTCCCTACCCAGCGGCTGGAAGTCAATAGTTGTCCAGTCGATTCCCATTAATGCTTGGAATACGGCTTCATCATTGATCAGCAATGACGGTTCAATATCAGGAGCGTAAGTATGCTTATGGATTGGCGGTATAAGGTTCTCCGCTTCAGGAATCGGTGCAGGCACTCGTTTATTTTCTCCATCATATTGGGCTTGGTAGTGAGACAAATTTGCCTCTTCAACCAATTGGCAAGCCAAAGGGCGCACTTCCCGTTTTATAGCTCGGAGATCCTCTTCGCTGAATTCTGTCCCGTCTTCCTTCAAGCTTGCGAAGCCCTGGACCGCTTCAACATGATCAAAATCTGGCACCCACGCTTTGGCCAGGATTAAGGCATTTATGGCACCGGTTCTAGCAGCAGATTTCTTTAGCTCTTCAATCCGGGAAAGAAGCATTGACAACCTTTTGATGGTGTCCTGGATCAAGGTCGGTGCCGGGTTGTTATGAGAAGCGGTGCTGATGATCCACTGCGCACCAGTATAGAGTTACTCTATCAATGTATAAGAGGCTTTCAGTCTCTTCCGCACATCTGATCCCAAGTGGCCAATACGTGTCCCTATATCATTCAAAGGGTTAATAAACTGGCAATTACATGAGAAAGTTTCATTATGTTAGAAATCAAAAAAGGCTTACCAAAGACAGCGGTGGTCATGGCATGCACTTGCCGCTTTACACTAGTCAGTTCATCCACCATCGGTTTGAGGGCAGCTTCAGCATTTTCTGCCTGTTGAGTTAAAGCGGCCTTTTCAGTGGCCCAATCCGCTCGCTCCTTGTTGAAATCCTCTTTAAGCTTTTCCATGACGCTTAAAGCGCTGGTTAATTCATTCTTTGCTTTGGAGGTTTCAGCTTGCTGGGATTTCAGGTTTTCTTGAAGATAAGTGATTTGGTTTTCTTTCTTGCTCAGATCAGCCTACATAGAGATAAGCATTTGATAAAGATTAGGGTGCAGAGTTGAAGTACCAAACCCATAACAAGTTATGCTCTCGGTACTTGGGGGCTAATGCATATTTGCGTTTTCATCCTACAATTTCTACATAAAGTCCCAAGCCCAATACAAGTATTCAGTTTGGCACTTGGGGGCTAATGCCTATTTGCTTTGTCCTTGAGGGATACTGGATTTCTTATGGTATAAAAGTCCCGGTTTAACTACATTAAGTTAAACCGGCCCTTGGGAGCTACTTTCCCAAAAGTACAGCTTTGCTCAGGATTACATTGGGAAGTCCCGGTTTAAGTTCACATTTTAAAACCGTCACTTGGGGGCTATTAGAGTTGACAGATTGAAGTATACAAGCAGAGAGTCATATGGAATTTACCTCATATTTGTCTTTCATCATATTCACCAGACCGGCTTCATAATCACGGCTGGTATATAAACGGTTCAGATAACCGGAATGAAGATCTTGGGGATTCAAAATGACGTAAGTAGCCAAATCGGCATTCCACTTGCCTTTACCAAACGCAGTAAATTCATCCTTTGCACTGTGCATAGACAAGGCGATAGGATTACCTGGCTCGGAATGGCCAAAGCCAGTAATAACAACATCGTCATCCTTGGCTTCGCCGGTTCGCACTGGGGTCGCCGGTTTCTCCATATGCTTTGGTGGACTTGCTGTCTTGTCGGTTTGAGCAGGACTTGTGGGTTGATTTGAAGGGCCTGTGGCATCAACATGTGCCTCTTCAACGATAACATCATGATCTTGCAGTGGTGTGTCGTTCAGCATATCATCCTGGATGTGTTCTTCAGGATTGGGTATTTTGGTCGGTTCAGGAGTATCGTCATTTTCTGCCGCTTTGTCCAGGCGAGCTTTCTTGCTTGGCCTAGGCTTGGCCCTGAAAGGAAAAAGACGGATCAGTCCAAGAACATTGAAAGTGATATATCAAAACAGTATCATCGATAATATGGCTCACCCAAGCACTGTCTTAAGTGGTGGGAGTTGGGTGGCTGACGACTCGCCGGACGAAGAATGAGAAGTCACCTGATAATCGGAGTCAGATGGATTAAGAGGTTGACGAACGCAACCCGCTTTAGGATAAGCATTGACGAAACAATTAGAGACCTCTGAACGGCATTTCCGAACTGCATCGTTTCGGTAAACCGTGGAGGTAACTACCGTCATTGTGCCAGGTTGTGCGACGAGCTTCAAGCTGTTGTGTCTTCATAAGAAAGTTTCGGTCCAAATAAGCAAGAGGATGAGAAAATTTAACGTTCCGGTTTGCCTGACGGATTTTTACTGAAGGTAAAGGGTTTGAATCGGAAGAAAGAACGATTACCTCTACAACATCAGCATGACTGACTTCAGCATCATCCTAGCAACAATCATTATCAATAAGGCGTGTGAAAAATAAACCAAGTGAGTCAAGTTCTACCTCAAAATCCGGATTACCCACATCATCGTCAGCTGGTGGATCGGAGGAGGCAGTGTTTTTCTTTCTATTGGCTGGTTTCTTCACAACTCTGGCCTTGGGCAGGGTTATTTTCTTCGGTTTTTCTTGTGGAGTTTTCCTGCTCCAAAATGCATCATCGCCCTGTTTGAAAGATGTTAATATCAACAAAGAGTACTTAAACATAGTCAAATTTTATAAAGGCATAAGATATGAGACTTAGGGCTGGCGGTTTGTTAATGGCAGAAAAGGGAGCCAGGCCGGTTTGGGCGCAAGCAGCTTCCGGTTCGTTTAGCATCCTCTTAACAGCCTCAGTAACTTCATCGTCTGTCAGCTAGATCTCAATGTGCCGTAGAGGGTCTTTCACATCTTCTGTGTATTTACACATCAAACCGGAGCGCAGGCTTAAGGGCAGTATACTCCAAGATATCCAGCAGCGAGCAAGATCAACTCCTGTCAACCCGTTGGCCATTAAGGCCCGGAGCTTGGATAGTTGAGGGGCATATTTGCTTCTTTCCTTAGTAGTCAGTCTGTGAGGGAGGGGATGTGTGTTGCTTAGCCGCTCCGGACGGTAACCCGGTAAAGGATTTTCTTCATCAGGAGAGGTATCTTTGTAGTAAAACCATGTTGAATTCCACTCTTTGGGATGGCTGTGCAGTTTGGCGTGAGGGTAAGTGACCTCTTTCCACTTTTGAATCGCCACACCACCCAACTCGGTGTTGGGACCGTCAGAAAAATTCAGTGCGGCGGTTTAGATGGAAGCAATCTCTGAACAATTCAACTGTGGGCTCCTCTTGAAAGAACACCTCACAGAGCACTTGAAAGTGACATATATTGGTTATGGAGTTGGGGCCAATATCTTGTGGGCCTTGATTGGAAGTTGGCCAAGACATCCCGATAAAACTTTGAACCGGGCGGACTGAAGCCACGGGCTAAATGGTCAGCAAAACAACAACCTCTCCATCCTTGGGTTCGGAGGACTCTCCGGGCCAGGGACCTCCAGTGAATGACGTCATTTTTGCCTAAAGCGCCGGTGCGGACTAAGTTATCCAGTTGAGTTTCAGTCACTCGAGAAGGGACCCAATTACACTCATACACTTGCTTGGCCATGATGCAATCTGCAAAGCAGTAATACCGGTTCAAGAATATGTTGGAAGGCTATATATTGATGCATTCATTGTTAAACCGGAAGAAGTTGCTTATAAACCGGAGTTCTGCAAGGTGGCAATGCATAACTGGGAAATCCTGGCGGTTCAACAAGGGGACTAATGGTATATGCCGAGTTGTTAATTTTTCTACAAAGTTAAACCGCCTGGTCTGAAACATTGAAGAATCAAGAGTGGATGTGCGAAAACAGGTTTCACAAAAGTAGTTCACAGTTTTGGATCTGGAGCATGTTCAGAAAAGAAATAAATATTCAAGGTCCAAAACGGAGCGGTACTAAATCAATGAGCAAGGATGTAAATAAGATTTATGATCTTGAGATGCGCTGCTGAAAACGGAGGCTAAAAGCTACCATTACACGTAATGTAGATTCAGGAGTTCTTTTGAGAACCATTATATGAACGAAGAACAAAGGATGAACACTGAAAAACCTAGAAACCCTAGAATAGATCTGGGGCGGAAAGAGCAGAAGATTTACCGGAGCTGAGGAAGAAGCGGAAGGTCGCCGTGATGCTCTGGTACGTTCAGGGTAATGCAGCGGCCAAGGTTGATGCAGAGACAATGGTTGACGGAGGCGGCGGAGCTTCACGAGTGTCACAGCCCCAGATCAGCCCTTGCTTGATTTTTCTTACATCCATGCATCATGTCTAAATTTCTTTTAAATTTGAATTGGGGAATTGGAGAGCCTCAGAAATCATTTCAAAAAAAATGATCAACATTAAAATTTGCTTCAAATGTTTCCAAAGAAATGTTCCTTCTCAGCTTTGAAAAATATTGGCAAGAATAAAATTCAAACCAATATTTTTGGAGTGACTGAAACATTTTTATTTTGGGCCTTTGAATTAATTCAATAACTATTTGCATTGGAAATATATTTTATATATAATTAATATATGTCCAATAATTCTGGGACATTTTATGTGGTTTGGTATACTTTAGTTCTAGCCACATAATTATCTTCATGATTTTATAAAATGGTTTAGTATTTTTACTAACCAAAACAAAATAGAACAAAATAGAAAAAACCTGAAACAGAAGAAACAGGAGAGAGAGAGAGAAACCCACCTGGGCCTTCTTACCTAGCGCCCCACCTGGCCCAGCTCCTCCAGCCGGCCCGACCCATCTGGCCGTTGCCAGTCATCTTCCACCTCTGCCAAGAGGGCGTAGGAGGGACACCAGACGCGCTCGAAGCTCGCCACGCCTCCTCCACCGCTTTGCCTCACCGAAGGGCCTCAAGCCCCTCCTTGGCGCCCGCTCTGGACCCCCTGGACCCCTCTGCTTCTCCCTTGCTCTCTGGTTCCCTCTCCCCTTCCCTGGCTCTCTCCCAAACACACGCCGTCGCCGCCGCTCGCCACCACCGCGGCCACAAGCCCTCCCTCGCCCATCCAACATGCCCTAGAGACCCGCCAGGTTTCCTCGTCCTCCCCGACGGCTCACGCGACCGGAGAAGCCCCGAGGCGCCGCCCGCCGCTTTCCCTTCTCGGACCCGCCGTCGCCGCCGGTCGTCAAACTCAGGCGCCCCGAGCCCGCTGACCACCTCTTCCTCTCCACTGTGAGCTCCTACGCCTCCCCACTCTCTCCCCATGATCGATTTCACCGCGTAGCCGTCGCCTTTGGCGATCCCGAGAACCCGTCGCCGCCGGCTGTGTCGCCGCCGTGGCTAGAGCTCACGCCCGTCGCGTCTGAGCATACCACCGTGCTCAGCGTGATGCCAAAAGCCCAAAACCCCCAACCACCGCTCCTGCCGTTCGCTGTAGCGCCGTTTCTGCCGACGCCCGAATTCCGGCCGCCGCCACGAGCTCGACTCCGGCGAGCTCGCTCCACCCCAGCTCCTACCTCTTGGCCTAACAGACGTGCGCGCGCCCCAGCTACGCATAGGATGAAACCGCGGTCGATTTGGCCGACCGTGGGCGAATCCCGAAGGCCTCCGCCGCCTCGGCCTCGACGGCGACTCAACGCCGGCGGGATTGACCCGTTTGACCTCGGGTTTGCCCCCCCCCCCCCAGGGTCACTGACGTGCGGGCCCGTCTCTGTTAGCTGTTAATTAGATTTAGGTTAGTGCTAGTTGACCCTGACAGTTAGTTTAGTCACTAACCAGTGGGCCCAGGCCCTAATTAACACAAATTAGTGCTAACGTAACACTAACTAACCCTGTTAGTTAGCTGTTACACTGACATGTGGGCCCCAGCCGTCAGGTTTGACCTGGGCTGGCGCCTTTGACCTGGTGATGTCACCCCGATGCCATGCTGACGCAATATTCCTTTTTCTGGAATTTAGTTTATTTTCTAAACACTCAGGAGATTTCAGAAAATATTCTAAACTTCTAAAATTCATAGTAATTCAACTGTAGCTCAGATTGAAATAATTTATATATGAAAAATGATCAGAAAAATATGAAGAATCTGTTTATGCCATGGCCATGCATGTTTGAACAAGTTAACCTCACTGAATAGGACAAATGATGATTAGGGCAATTTATGAAATAACATTTGGAGTTGGAATTTGTTCTTGTTTGAGTTCCACTTCAATTAACTTGGCTAGATATTGCATTAGGTGAATTCAGTACCTTAACATGACATGTCATTCATGTGAATGTGCATTGCATTGATTGTGTTCTCTCTTGTTCGCCGGTCATTGTCCCTCTCAAGAGACGACGTCGATTTATGAATTCGATGACACCGATGAAGAACTATATTATCTTCAGAAGTGCAAGGCAAGCAAAACCCCCTTGTTCATTCCGATACAATCCCACTCTCTGGCTCCTGCTCTCTTTTACTGCATTAGGACAACAACGATTCATCTGTTACCTGCTGCGGTAGCTGAACCCCTTTATCCTCTGCATGACCTATCATTCCACAGTAATTAGATGAAACCCACTAGCATGAGTAGGAGTTGCTTGAGCCATGTTGTGCCTACTCATTCATGCTTGTTTGTCATGCCTGCGCTACTGCTTAGAGTTGAGTCAGGTCTGATTCATCGGGGATGAATCGGAGGTGTGTGAACATGTCCCATCGTGTGTGAGCTAAGTGTGTGCACACGATTTGGTAAAGGTAGTGGTGAGAGGCCATGTAGGAGTACATGGTGGGTTGTCTCATTGAAGCCGTCCTCGTGAACTGAAGTTCTGTGTTTGTGATCCATGAAACAGCTTACTACCACACATTGGGATCCTTAATTGACTCTCTCGGCTTCTTAACCACCCTTGTCCTCATCCGAGTTGCAAGTAGTTTACGGTGTTTGTAGCATGTCTTTGGGGCCGCACGCAACGCTGACCTTAGGGGTGGGTTGTGTTGTGGTAGGCACGTGGCCGGTGTACCGATTCGCCTGCTTGGTATCTCGGGAACCCTGCACACATCGTTCGGGGCTGTATGGGAAACCTCGGCCGGACTCCCTGCGGATGGAACCCGTATAGGCGATAAACCTGGACTAGGGACTTGAGTGTTTAGGTAGGCCGTGGCCGACACCCACGTTGGGCTTCCGCTTGAAGGTTGCCGAGTACATGTCGTGTAAACGGCGGTAAGTGGTGAGAGCGTGTGTGAAGAAGTACACCCTGCAGGGTTAATATGATCTATTCGAATAGCCGTGTCCACGGAGAAGGACTTCTGGGTTGCCTATATCGGTTCATAGACAAGTGAAAGTGGATACTCTAAAATGCGCAAGATAAGCGTGAGTGCTATGGATGGCGTTCGTGAGGGAGACGGGAGCGGATCCATAGTGGTGTATTGATATGGTGAATATGTGGACTCGTGTGCGCCACCTCAAAAGAGTTACTCGCAGTCGTAGTTCAGGATAGCCACCGAGTCAAAGCTGGCTTGCTGCAGTCAAACCCCACCACCCCCTTTGATAATGATGCATATGTAGATAGTTCTGATGTAAGTCTTGCTGAGTACGTTTGTACTCACGTTTGCTTATTTTATGTTTTGCAGAGACGCTGGCCTCGCTAGTAGTTCCGCTTGGACTTCGACGTTTAGCTTGTTACCTCAGCTACGATCTTGTGCCCTCGGCAGGATCTGGTAGATAGTCAGGCTTCTCGGCCTTTTTCATTTATAGTTGTCTGTACTTAGACATGTTTAGCTTCCGCTTGTGCTTTGACTTGTATGCTCTGAGTGTTGGGTCATGAGACCCATGTTTGTAATATCTCGCTCCTCGGAGCCTAATGAATAAATATTTGAGTCAGAGAGTTATGTTGTGATGCCATATTGTATTTACACATATTGAGCATATTGTGTGTATGTTTGAAATGCTTGGTATGTGTGGGATCCGACAAAGTAGTTGTTTATCCTTGGCAGCCTCTCATATGGGGAAATGTAGTCTCGTGCTTCTGAGCGCTAGTAGTCCGCTACAGCCCGGTTCACCGAGTCCCGCTAGCCCAGCACTACCGCTCTGGACACTTGATCGGCCAAGATGTGTTTCACTTCGTTCTGGTTCTGTCCTTCGGGAAATGTCACGCGGTGATATTCCGAGTCCTGCCTAGCCTGCTACAGCCCGGGATACCGGAGTCCTGTTAGCCCAGTGCTACAGCCCGAATTCATACGTTGTTGACCGACATGCTCGATGTGATTCATGTATGCCTGTCCCCATGGGTTGGTGCCGCTTTGGGTTCACGACTAGCCATGTCGGCCCGGGTTCTCTGTCATATGGATGCTAGCGACACTATCATATACGTGAGCCAAAAGGCGCAAACGGTCCCGGGCCATGGTAAGGCGACAGCCGTGGGAATACCGTGCGTGAGGCCGCAAAGTGATATGAGGTGTTACCGGCTAGATCGATGTGACTTGGAATCGGGGTCCTGACAACGAGCTGGGCGGCGCAAGGAAGACGATGCGGAAGGGCACGAAGGGGAAAGGAGAATGACCCTTCGGTCCTATTTATGAAGGCAAGGGATATGTGTGTCAGGCGCGAAAATCAAGGGGCCGCAAGTTTGGAAGCGGAGTTGTCGCCTCGATTGTTGCAGGCCCATTAATTAAAAGATGTTATATAAAGTTCTTTATGACAGATGACGTCATGCCGGTTCACCACAATCTGAGAAGATGACGTCACGGCGTTTTATCTAAGAAGATGTTGAAGACGAAGCTTTTTACTAAGGATTGACATGAACTTGTTCAAATCAATCTGGGGCCTAATGTTGGGGATATTACTACCGGGGGTAAACCGGCCAGGAGAGGCCGGGTTAACTTCATCGATGAGTCAAGTATGCTTGAAGCCCGTGAGGATATTCTATAAGGGCCCAAGGCCCAGAACCGGTTTAAGGCTTGTAGCCGTGAACCGGCATTAGTACGTAACTTGTGTTGTAAGTTAGAAATACTAGAGACCTAACCGGACACGTCTATGAGCCGGTCTCGGGACTCTGCAAACCGACGGGCGTCACCCATGTATATAAGGGGACGACCCGGCGTCGGTTCGAGGACAATAGATAACAACTCGAGACTTAGGCGAAGCTTGTTTGCTCCCTAGTCATCGAAACTCCCATCAATTCCATCACAACTAGACCTAGGCTTTTACCTTCATCAAAGTGGCCGAACTAGTATAAACTCTCTTGCGTCCTTGTGTCCGCTTTAACCCCTTCAAGTTAACCCGTAGCGATGGCTCCACGACTAAGTCCTTTCATGAGCACATCTGCCATGACAAAACCACGGCACAACTTGTCTGTTCAAGCAACTATGACCCCTCTGCCTGGTTTCCACGCATACTCCGGTGTTTACCGCCGAAATAGTATTCAGAAACACTCCAAACGTTGGGTTTCGGAGGTCGAAGCAAAAGGTCTGCCATGTCAATTGTTATATAATTCGGCTGGAGATACATTTGTTGATAAAAGTACATTGCTACTTGAACCCAAAAGCCTCTTCTTCCTCTAGACCATCTAATAGGTTGTCTAGTTTACAATCCTGTTGTGAAAACTTGGCGGCTATCATCACTTGGTCATATACCAAGCTAACCGGAATTTCTTGTCCATATGGTCCCCGAGGCCCGGCCCGGGCCATATGATTTGGACCAAGTCTGGTATACCGTGTTTTCACCATGGCCCAGGCCTCTCGGGTGCCTTCTCAGCATGCCGATCTTCCGTAGCCCAAAACGGTCACGAGCTCCCTTGAATAAATTTACGAGCTCCTCCATACTTCCTGGAGGAGAATTGGATGACCATAAGGCCTTAGCAATGCTCCTCATTGCTTTCCGAGCTCGGTCATGCACTTTGGACAGCTCTTGTAGCATATCGCCTTGAAATCCAGACACTTCTCCTTCGGGCCGACCTGTCAGCACACCTACAGAGACAAACTTGTTAACACTTTCCACCAGGGGACTATACGGAAGTAAGGTTTCGGAGCATACTGAATGTGCCACCTTTCAGCTTTCTGTTCTCTTTCAAGGCATCCGCCAGTTGGGCTCGTATATCCTTAAGCTCTTCGGCTAGCTTGATGTTGGCATCTTGTAGCTTGTTCTTCTCATCCCTGGTCCGTGTCAGTACACATTGACCGACGGCCTCTTGCCTTTCGGCATGCTGTTTATCTGCTTGCGCGGCCTTTAGTCTCTCTTCTAGTTGATCAGGCGATCCTGCATCGTAAATACAATCGTGTTTATTTCAAAAACATTGTTGGTATATGATTATATTTTCCGGACTGTAGTGAACATTACGAGTCTGTGTCTCCTTGGACTTCTTCAGTTTGACAGTGACAGCAATTAGTTGGGTCTGACATTTTTCCAGCTCCTGTGACAACATGTTGTTCTTCTCCGTGAGTACCTGATTATACAACGATCCTGAAATCAGTTGCGTCAACTGTTTCAAGTCTCGGGGCCTACCGGCATATGATCATTAAATCTACACAATAGTCCTTACCCGCATATCCTTTGAAAGCTGGTGAGTGGCTCCAGCAAGTCCATCCCGAGCAGCTCGGATGTATGCATCCGCTGAGCTAAAGGCATTGAATGCCTCTTCAGTAAAGTTGGGGTCGCGCATAGCTGCCCTCTGGTACCAATGGTTCATTGCACTCTCCATTTCGGAGTTGGTGACAAACACATTATCTGAATCTTCGGAGAGAGGACAATCCGGCATTGCACCCGTATCAATTCTCGGATTGGTTGAGGCATGTCCAGCAAGCTCTCCGGACACAGTTCGGCAAACGCTCTTCCTGAAATAAGGCACAACAGGAAACGTCACAATTCGGTATGACTGCAGTGGGGCATATTAAAAATCATACCTCTTTGATGAAGGCGTGGTGGTATTGCCATCCGCCTTTCTCTTCAAAGACCTACCCTGCACAGGCTCCGCCCTCTTAAGGGATGCCTCTGATACCGCGTGGCGAGACGAGCGCCGCCCCTTTGAAGGACGAGACAGTGCAGTGGGTGAGGCGCAATGGGAAAACTCTTTTGGAGGAGACGTCTCCTGAGTACTTACGTGGGAGGAGGGAAGGAGGCCGGGGTAATCGGCTATAATGGCCACTTCTATGCCGTCGTAGCTCACCTGATAGAAGACTCCCTCCTTGAGCTCTACGAATATATCTGGATCCTCTTCAGATCCGGGATCCAGGTCCCGAATATGGTCCTTCGGCTGCGGAGCGGGGCTATAGAACCCCGCGGTAACCTTCCTCCATTCCTGTTAAAAATAGCCAGATTAAGTTCAAATAGATGTGACTCAGGACGAGGATTGAGTAAGGTTACGGAGCGAAGGCTCACCCATCTGGGAAGGTTGTACATGGAAAAGCCCTCTCGGCACTTAAGGTGAGTGAAATCTTCTTTCGCCCCTTTATAAAGATCAGCCAACATGGCGGCCAAGGAGGGGAAGTTGTCCGGACCCTTGTGCCCGCAGCGCGATGCGTCATCCTCCCCGTTGTAGTGCCACATGGGGAGTCGTCTGGATTGAAGTGGTTGAACGCCCCGCGTTATTGAAATCGCCATTACTTCAATTAAGGATAGTCCGGATTGGGCAAGTGTGTTTATCTTGCTCATTAACTTTTTGGCCTCCGCACTGTCTTCCTCCTCGAGGCTCCGGGGACGCCAGCTGTGGCACTTCTTTAATGGTGCATTGGAAAATTCAGGTAGGCCCCGTCTGATAGGACCTGGGAGAACAACATCTTCAATTTAAAACCACTCTGAGGGCCACTCTTTGGATGCCTTCTTCGGAGTGCCGGACAGGTATCCTGTCCCGGCTATGCACCATACTTTGGCGCCACCCACCTCGAATATGGATCCCTTTTGGGAGCGAGGGACGAGGCAGAAAATTTTCCACCATAACTCGAAATGGGCCTCGCAGTCTAGGAACAGCTCCCAAAGAGCGACGAAACCCGCGATATGCAGAATGGAGCCCGGTGTAAGATTGTGCAGTTGGAGGCCATAGTATTCCAGGAGGCCTCGGAGGAAAAGGTTGATAGGAAATCCAACGCCTCTTAACAGGAAGGAAACTAAGCACACTCGCTCCCCCTCGGTAGGATTGGGGAAGTTTTCCGCTAGGGATTCGCCATAGATGGAGGTTAATCCCGCCCGAACGGGGACTAGATCTGCGGGAGGGAGATATCCCTGCGTTTGAAGCTTGGTCAGCTGGGCGTGGGATACTGAGTAGCTCTCCCAATCGCCTTTTCAGGGTCGTGAGGGCGAGAGGAAGAACTGGGAGTGCTAGCCATGATGGTGCGGTTTCTTGTGGTAAGCTCTAAAGATGTTCCGCCTGGTGTGGAATGGCATCTGAGATTCAATCTCCTTAAATAGACGCCTTCCCTACATGGCCCGGGTGTTATGTGTAAAAATGCTTGGACCCTTCATATTCGTCTGACACGTGGAAGCCGAAGCAATGATGGCGCAGAAGCCGAAGGGTATAACATTTAATGTAAAGCCGAGCTGTTCAAAGAACTCACCTTACCAAGACCGAAGATGTAAAGGCCGAATACAGTCCTTTGGTTTAGATGCTTTGAAGTATTCAGAGGAGGAACCCGCCTTGCAATGCCGAAGACAATCTGCTCGCCGGACACATCGTCATTGAAGTCTGGTTCGGGGGCTACTGAGGGAGTCCTGGAATAGGGGTCCCCGGGCATCCGGGCTATGTGCCATGGGCCGGACTAATGGGCCGTGAAGGTGCAAGATAGAAGATTTTCCCCGTGTCTGGAGGGGAATCTCCTTTGCGTGGATGGCAAGCTTGGCATTCGGATATGAAGATTCCTTTCTATGTAAACCGACTCTGTACAACCCTAGGCCCCTCCGGTGTCTATATAAACCGGAGGGTTTAGTCTGTATAGGCAATAATAATCATACAAGATAGACATCTAGGGTTTAGCCATTACGATCTCTAGGTAGATCAACTCTTGTAACTCCTATATTCATCAAGGTCAATTAAGCAGGAAGTAGGGTATTACCTCCATTAAGAGGGCCCGAACCTGGGTAAAACATCGTGTCCTTGTCTCATGTTACCTTTGATCCTTAGACGCACAGTTCGGGACCCCCTACCCGAGATCTGCCGGTTTTGACACTGACACCGGCCTGTTTAAAGACCCAACAATTTCTGTTGGGATGATTTGCAGGCTTGTCAGGGGTGCCATGAATCTGGCAAGGCCGATCGAGTATTCTGCCAAACTAGATGGACCATCTTTGTTTCCTTTGAATGGCTTCTTCCGCTGACCGGGTTTAGAGCCACTGAATCCGGCATTAACCGCCGTATCTTCAGTTTTCTCGTTGTTGCTTCGACGCTTGTGTTTGTTGCGTCGTGGCCTAACATTGCCGTCTCTGGCTTCAGAGGTGCCGGGGCCGCTGGTACTGTTGCTTCTACGAGCTAGCCAGCTATCTTCTCCCGCGCAAAACGCGTCATGAGTGCGGTAAGAGCTGCCATGGACTTTGGTTTTTCTTGGCCGAGGTGTCGGGCGAGCCACTCGTCACGGACGTTGTGTTTAAAGGCCGCGAGGGCTTCAACATCGGACAATCGACAATTTGGTTCTTTTTAATTAAGAACCTGGTCCAGAGTTTCCGGGCTGACTCTTCGGGTTGCTGGACTATGTGACTAAGGTCATTGGCATATGGAGGCCGAACATAGGTACCTTGGAAGTTGTCTCTAAAGGCATCTTCCAAATCTTCCCAGCTAGCAATAGAGTTTTCTGGGAGTCTGTTTAACTAGTGTCGTGCTGGTCCCTTGAGTTTTAGAGCGAGGTACTTGATGGCATGGAGATCGTCACCGCGAGCCATGTGAATGTGGAGAAGAAAATCTTCGATCCATACTGCGGGATCCGTCGTTCCATCGTATGATTCAATGTTCATGGGTTTAAACCCTTCTGGTAACTGGTGCTCCATTATCTCATCGGTGAAGCATAAGGGGTGTGCGGCGCCTCTGTATCGGGCGACGTCACGACGCAGTTCGAATGAAGTCTGTATGCGGTTTTCTGCCGGGGTGAGGTTGTGCCTGTCGCGCCAGGCCTAATGGCCGTCTTCTCGCATTGGGGCACGACCCCTTGATCCATATATTGGTCTGGCTTGGCCTTCTCTATTGTCCAGGTCCTGCCGTAGGTCGTAGGTGTATCATGGGGCCGCTGTCTCTCTGCCTCTACGGCGGAGTGGTGCGGGCTAGTGTTCGGCCTGAGTGGCTGCTCTGTCCCGTCCACGTGGTGGCTGGTCTAGTTCACGATGACCCACAAGTATATGGGATCAATTGTAGCTCTTTTTGATAAGTAAGAGTGTCGAACCCAACGAGGAGCAGAAGGAAATGACAAGTAGTTTTCAGTAAGGTAATGTCTGCAAGTGCTGAAACTGTAAGTAGCGAGTAGTTTGATAGCAAGATAATTTGTAACGAGCAAGTAACGATAGTAACAATAAGTATGCAGCAAGGTAGCCCAATCCTTTTGAGGCAAAGGACAGGACAAAACGGTCTCTTATGATAAGCAAAGCGTTCTTGAGGGTACACGGGAATTTCATCTAGTCACTTCCATCATGTTGGTTTGATTTGTGTTTGCTACTTTGATAATTTGATATGTGGGTGGACCGGTGCTTAGGTGTTGTTCTTACTTGAAAAAAACTCCTACTTATGATTAACCCTCCCGCAAGCATCCGCAACTACTAGAAAAGTATTAAGAATAAATTCTAACCATAGCATTAAACTCTAGGATCCAATCGGCCCCTTACGGAATAGTGCATAAACTGGGGTTTAAGCTTCTGTCACTCTCGCAACCCACCATCTATTTACTACTCCACAATGCATTCTCTTAGGCCCAAATATGGTGATGTGTCATGTAGTCGACGGTCACATGACACCACTAAGGGAATCACAACATACATACTATCAAAATATTGAACACATATCAAATTCACATGATTACTTGCAACATGATTTATCCCGTGACCTCAAGAACAAAAGTAACTGCTCACAAATAATAAACATCCTCATGATCAGAGGAGTATTAAATAACATCATAGATGTGAACATATAATCTTCCACCAAATAAACCATATAGTAATCAACTACAAGATGTAATCAACACTACTAGTCACCCCTAGCACCAATCTATAGTTCCGGTAACAAGATTGAATACAAGAGATGGACTAGGGTTTGAGGTGAGATGGTGCTGGTGAAGATGTTGATGGAGATTGCCCTCCTGAAGATGGGAGAGTTGTTGGTGATGATGATGACGATGATTCGCCCCCGGGAGGGAAATTCCCCCGGCAGAATCGCTCCGCCGGAGGGCAAAAGTGCTCCTGCCCAAGTTCCGCCTCAAGACGGCGGCGCTCCACCCCGAAAGCCTTCTCCTTATTTTTTCTAGGTCAAAATGACTTATATACCAGAAGATGGGCACCGGAGGTGGGCCAAGGAGGCCACACCCACCAGGGCGTGCCTGGGGACCTGTCGTGCCCAGGTGGGTTGTGCCCACCTGGTGGCCCCCCTCTGGTAGTTATTGGCTCCAATATTTCTTAAATAATCCATAAAAAATCTCCATGAAGTTTCAGCTCATTTGGAGTTGTGCAGATTAGGTAGCCTGACGTAGCTTTTTCTGGTCCAGATTTCCAGCTGTCGCCCTGTTGGTGTGTACCTTGCAAATAATGCGAGAAAAGGCATTAGAATTACTCCAACAAGCATTATTATGGATAAAAACATTATAAATAACAATAAGAAAACATGATGCAAAATGGACGTATCAACTCCCCCAAGCTTAGACCTCGCTTGTCCTCAAGCGAAAACCGAAATCGAAAAACATGACCACATGCTTTGAGAGAGAGGCGTCGATAGAAACAAAATACGGACATAGAAGCATCATGTTGGTTATTATAACAACAACAAATTTAAACATAATACTTTTATCATAGAACTTTTATCATACACTTCCCATGAATAAGTAATAGTTCATCACATAATCGAAGTATAAAGCAAAAACTCTATTAGAAACCAACAAACTATGTTCTCAGTCAACTTTACAACTACAATTCATCATCTTTTCAGGAAGGGTCACATGTCGGAGCCTTTAGGCAAGTACACATACTCAACCATCATATAGCCTTCTATGATTGCTAACACTCACCTTGTACACATGAGCAAAACGTTTCAACCGGACACATAGAAAGATAGGGGCTTATAGTTTCGCCTCCCAACATACTCACGTCAAGGGTGATGTCAACAATAATAACTCATGCTATATATATTCAACTGTACATATGTGCCTAGATCTTTCCTCACCACATGATGCTTGCCAAAGGAGAAAAATAAAAAGGAATTGAAGGAAAACTTTGACTCTTTGCATAAAAGTAAATACATAAAAGTAAAAGATAGGCCCTTCGCAGAGGGAAGCAGAGGTTTCCATGCACTTATTTGTTTGTATGCTCAATCCCTTAGTGCAAAAGAACTTTACGTTACATTGCCCCTTAAGATGACAACCTTTAGTATGCAGTCTATCGCTTTTATTCTTTGTCATCTAAGTTTGTGCAATGCTCAATTTTCTCTTACACTAAACATTCTCACACTTTTAGAAGCAATTTTTATTGCCTTTTTGCACCGATGACAACTTACTTGAGGGATCTTGCTCAACCCCTAGGTAGGTATGGTGGACACTTGAAAAAGATTTGGGTTTAAGGGTTTTTGGATGCACAAGTAGTATCTCTACTTGGTGTGGAAATTTTGGCTAGCAAAGATAGGGGGCAAGCACCACATGTTGAAGGATCTATGACAATATGACTTCTATGTGAATATAAACAAACATAAACCATTACGTTGTCTTCCTTGTCCAACGTCATCAATTTTGGCATATAATATTTCGATGGGGGCTCTCAATCACAAAAGATTTCTAGGATAGCATATTTATACGTGAATCTTCCCTTCCCTTATTAATTCTATCATGAGTTGCATCATTGACTAACGCTATGTTTGTCAATCTCTAATAAAATTATCTACTTATACTTTTCCGTACGTGGTGCTATCACCTACCATAGGATTAGTATATGATCTTATTGATTTATTTCTTTTCTTTTATTTGCTTCCTTTCTCTTTTTCTTTCTTATTTCTTTTCTTTATTTGCAACATGAGAGTAATGAAAGTAAAAACTCAAACTAAACTTTATTATATAACTTGCACACGATTACAATGATAGATCACTAAGCAAACCCTCAAAGAAGAAAGGATCGAACTAAATTTTATTTCATCTAAAGAAAAAGGATCGAACTAAAATAAATAAAGCAAAAAGATAGTGAGATGATACGATACCGGGGCACCGCCCCCAAGATTGACGGAAGCCAAGGGGAGTGCCCATACCCGATACTCAGTTCTCCTTTGGTGGTGAAGAAGGTGATGGTGGTGTAGTGTTCTCCAATATAACCATGAGTAGATCCTTCAAACCTTGAATCTCCCGCAGGGCTTGATGAATTAATTCACTGTTTTTCTTCACCTCACCCATTACGTGTTTATTCTCAGGACCCCACGGTTTGGTTCCTGCACTATTTTCTCTTGGCCGAGATATGTCCCAGTTGGACGGTATGTGCGTATGAGGAGTGTTCTAGAACCCATAATTGTGAATCAAATTATGAAAATTGTTACAATGTAACCTGTGTAAGGGCCTCCTTGGTGAGAGATCTTCTTGCACTTCCGGGCTTGCTTGATTATTCGATGATCCCATGGTTTGATGAGGATTAGGGTGAGTGGAGATGCCAGCTAATGTGTCCCTCTCGGAGGCCGGAGAGTGAACCCCAAAAGTATTTTCATCTTCTTCCTCCATAGCAACCTCTTCATCTTCATCCCTCCTTAGATCCTCCTGAACCAACCTTGTGTCTCCTTCCCCATTGTTGAAGGGTGAGGAAGACATGATGTTGGTCTAGCTGAATCTGTCAGAAAATAGCAAGAAAAGAGAACATAGGATTTTCTCCATGATACGGTGGTTAACAGGTTCGGGAAGTATATATAGATTTTTTTTTCATATTGGAGGACAAGCATATGGAAGAAAAACGGAGTACGAGAGGTGTCCCAGGTGGGCACAACCCACCTGGGCACGCTAGACATGCCTGGCACGCCCTGGTGTCTTGTGCCCACCAGGGGACGCTTCCTGGGAGTTTCTTTATTTCCAAAGTTTTAAAATATTCCAAAACTGACAAAAAATATTTTTGCAGATTTTCCGGAGTCCGTTTACTTACCGTATCACGTACCTCCTCATTTTGACGATTCTCGAGTATTCCGTAAGGACTCTTTTACGTGTTCTTCCGGTGTCAAAGTTTGGATAATGTTGCTTTCAATATTAATAGGCGTACCTGAGATATAATGCATTATTCTTTGCCCATTGACAACCTTCGAGTTAGTACATTTGGAGTTATTTTTTTTGATGGCTCCAGACCGGTAAACCTCCTCGATGACATATGGGTCTTCTCATTTCGAGAGGAGCTTTCCTGTAAAGAATCTAAAACGAGAGTTGTAGAAAAGAACATATTCTCCAACTTTAAACTCACGTTTTTGGATTCTTTTGTCGTGCCATCTTTTAACTTTTTATTTGAATAAGTTTGCATTTTCATAAGCTTGGGTTCTCCATTCATCTAATGAGCTTATATCAAATAGCCTCTTTTCACCAGCAAGTTTGAAATCATAGTTGAGCTCTTTGACTGCCCAATATGCTTTATGTTCTAACTCAAGAGGCAAATGACAAGCTTTTCCATAAACCATTTTATAAGGAGACATACCCATAGGATTTTTATATGTTGTTCTATAAGCCCAAAGCGCATCATCTAATTTCTTAGACCAATTTTTCCTGGACATATTGACAGTCTTTTGCAAAATTAATTTTATTTCTCTATTACTAAGTTCAACTTGACCACTAGACTGAGGATGATAGGGTGATGCAATTCTATGGTTAACATCATACTTAGCAATCATCTTACAAAAAGCACCATGAATAAAGTGTGAACAACCATCAGTCATTAAATATTTAGGGACTCCAAACCTTGGGAAAATAACTTCCTTATGCATTTTAATAGAGGTGTTGTGATCAGCACTACTAGTTGGAATAGCTTCTACCCATTTAATGACATAATCAACAACAACCAAAATATGTGTATACCCATCAGAGAAAGGAAAAGGTCCCATGTAATCAAATCCCCAAACATCAAATGGTTCAACAACAAGTGAATAATTCATAGGCATTTCTTGACGCTTCCCGATATTACCTATTCTTTGACATTCATCACAAGATGAGACATACTTATGAGCATCCTTGAAGAGAGTAGGCCAATAAAATCCAGACTGCAATACCTTGTGAGCAGTTCTATCTCCAGCATGATGCCCTCCATAAGCCTCAGAGTGACATTTTCGTAGGATTTTTCCCTGATTATGCTTAGGTACACAACGTCTAATAATACCATCTACTCCTTCTTTATAAAGATGTGGGTCATCCCAAAAGTAATGTCTTAAATCATAGAATAATAGTTTTCTTTTGTTGGTAAGTAAAGCTACGTGGCAAATATTTAGCAACAACGTAATTAGCATAGTCAGCGTACCAAGGAGTACTATTAGCAACATTTATTGCAGCTAACTGCTCATCAGGAAAACTATCATCAATAGGTAGTGGGTCCTCAAGCACATTTTCAATCTTAGACAAGTTATCAGCTACTGGGTTCTCAGCTCCTTTTCTATCAATAATATGCAAATCAAGTTGAAGAGAACCGAACGAATAAGTCTAGGTTTAGCATCTTTCTTTTCCATAAGATATTTAATAGCAGCATGGTCTATGTGAACAGTTACTTTGGAATCAACAATATAAGGTCTAAACTTATCACAATCAAACGCCACTGCTAAGAATTCTTTTTCAGTAGTAGCATAATTTCTTTGAGCACTATCTAGAGTTTTACTAGCATAATGAATAACATTCAATTTCTCATCAACTCTTTGTCCTAGAACAGCAGCAACAACATAATCACTAGCATCACAAATAATTTCAAAATGCAAGTTCCAATCAGGTGGTTGAACAATAGGTGCAGTAATTAAGGCTTTCTTGAGTGTTTCAAAGGCTTCAAGACAATCATCATAAAAAACAAAAGAAATATCCTTTTGCAAAAGATTAGTAAGAGGCCTAGAAATTTTAGAAAAGTCTTTATAAATCTCCTATAGAAACCAACATAACCTAGGAAACTATGAATACCTTTGATGTCCTTAGGACATGGCATTTTCTCAATGGCGTCAACCTTAGCTTGGTCCACTTCAATACCTCTTTCAGAAATTTTATGACCCAAGACAATGCCTTCATTGACCATAAAGTGGCACTTCTCCCAATTCAAGACAAGATTTGTTTGTTCACATCTCTGCAAAACTCGATTAAGATTACTTAAGCAATCATCAAAAGACTTCCCATAAACACAAAAGTCATCCATGAAAACCTCAACAATCTTTTCACAAAAGTCAGAGAATATAGCCATCATGCATCTTTGAAAGGTAGCAGGTGCATTACATAGACCAAAAGGCATACGTCTATAAGCACAAGTTCCAAAAGGACAAGTAAAAGTGGTCTTTTCTTGATCAGGTTGAGAAACAGGTATTTGTGAAAAGCCAGAATATCCATCAAGGAAGCAAAAGTGTGTGTGCTTAGATAACGTTTCTAGCATTTGATCAATAAAAGGCAAAGGGTGATGATCTTTTCTAGTTGCTTTATTTAATTTCCTGAAATCAATTACAATTCTATAGCCTGTAACAATTCTTTGTGGAATAAGTTCAGTCTTATCATTAGGAACAACAGTTATACCTCCTTTCTTAGGGAGACAATGAACATGACTTACCCATCTACTATCAGCTATAGGATAGATTATACCTACTTCCAGCAGTTTTAATATTTCCGTTCTTACCACCTCTTTCATCTTCGGATTTAACCGACATTGGTGATTAACAATGGGTTTAGCATCAGGTTCCATACTAATTTTGTACTGACATAGAGTGGGACTAATGCCCTTTAAATCATCAAGAGTATATCCAATAGCAGCCCGGTGCTTCCTTAGAACTTTCAATAATCTTTCTTCTTCATGTTCTGAAAGGTTGGCAGTAATAATAACATGATATATTTTCTTTTCATCAAGATAAGCATATTACAAAGTGTCTGGCAATTATTTTAATTCAAACACAGGATCACCTTTAGGTGGATGAGGACTTCCTAGAGTTTCAATAGGCAAATTGTGTTTAAGTAGGGGACGTTGTTCAAAGCAAATCTTATCTATTTCATTTCTTTCATGCATATGTAAATCATTCTCATGGTCTAGCAAGTATTGTTCTAAAGGATCAGTAGGTGGCACATCAATAGAAGCACGACCAATTAATTCATCCGTATTAGGCAATTCTTTTTCATGATGATTTCTGCTAAACATGGAAAAATTAAACTCATGAGACTCATCACCAAAGCTAACACCAACGGTTTGTTTCTTGCAATCTATCTTAGCATTAACGGTGTTCAAGAAAGTTCTACCAAAGATAAAGGGACAGAAGTCATCTTGTGGGGAACCAAGAACAAGAAAATCAGTAGGGTATTTTATTTTCCCACACAAGACTTGAACATCTCTAATAATCCCACAAGGTGATATGGTGTCTCTATTGGCAAGTTTAATAATAACATCTATGTCTTCTATCTCTGCAGGTGCTATGTCTTTCTTAATTTCTTGATATAAAGTGTAAGGAATAGCACTCACACTAGCACCCATGTCACGTAAACCATGATAACAATGATCTCCTATTTTACTGAAATGACAGGCATGCCAACAATTGGTCTATGTTTATCCCTTTTATCGGGTTTAGCAATTTTAGCAGCTTCTACAAAGAAGTAAATAACATGCCCATCTATATCTTCTTCCAAGAGATCTTTAACCATAGCATCATTAGGTCCCACCCTAATTTTTTCATCTGGTTTAGGTGTTCTAACATAACTTTTGTTAACCACAGTTGAAACTTTAGCATGTTCCTTTATCCTAAAAGGAAAAGGGGGTTTCTCAATATAAGCAGTAAGAACAATTGGATGAACCTTATAGAGTATAGCTTCTTCTTTAACTGGTACTGGTTCTTTAATTCCTTCTTTAATAGGTGGGTGATACTTAAACCACTTCTATTGAGGGAGTTCAACATGAGTAGCAAATGATTCACAAAAGGAGGCTACTATCTCAGAGTCAAGTCCATATTTAGTGCTAAACTTTTGAAAAGCATCGGTATCCATAAAAGATTTAACACAATCATACTAAAGCTTTATACCTGACTCTTTACCTTTGTCGAGTTCCCAATCTTCAGAGTTGTGTTTAATTCTTTCCAAAAGATCCCACTGGAACTCAATAGTTTTCTTCATAAAAGAACCAGCACAAGAAGTGTCCAGCATGGTTTGATCATTACAAGAAAGCCGAGCATAAAAGTTATGAAAAATAATTTCTCTTGAGAGCTCATGATTGGGGCATGAATATAACATTGACTTAAGACTTCCCCAATCTAGAGCGATACTTTATCCTTCACGAGGCCAAAAATTATATATATAATTCCGATCACGATGAACTAGATGCATAGGATAAATTTTTTGGTGGAACTCCAATTTTAAACGATTCCAATTGCATGATCCAATATCATCGCATAGCCTATACCATGCCAATGCTTTTCCCTTCAAAGATAAAGGGAAAAGCTTTTTCATAACTTCATCCCTGGGTAAACCTGCAAGCTTGAACAATCCACAAATTTGTTCTACATATATCAAGTGCATATCAGGATGTTCGGTTCCATGTCCTGCATAAGGATTAGCTAGCAGTTGTTCTATCATAATCGAAGGAATTTCATATTCAATATTTTCAATAGGTGCAGTAGGTTGAGGGGCAATTAATTGTGGTTCCGGATGAGGTGAAGATACCCCGAACAAACCCCTCAAAGGATTGTTTTCCATAGTAGCAAGTGACAATAAATTTCAGCACACTATATAAATGTTCCCTTACACTACAAAAAAAGACACTTCCGTGATGATACGTGTTTGCCACAGTAGATCGCATTTTTTGTCATGCATGTACATCCATGACAAATTTATGACAGAATCAAGATAGTCATACCTGTGCTGTCGCAGAAGTGTTCCATGACATTACCAAAATTATCATCACGGAAGTGTCCACTTCCATGACGATAAATCGCGCATCACAGAAGTGCTTTCGTCAAGGGTGACCGACACGTGGCATCCACCGTAACAGAATGCCGTTCAGCTATTGAGTCCGGTTTTGGATCCAATAACCCGTTAACAGCCCCGACCAATGGGGATTTTCCACGTGTAAAATCATCATTGGCTGGAGGAAACACGTGTCGGCTCACCGTTGGGACAGATGTCATCCACTCATTGGACACAAAGCGCCTATGATACATCGACACGTGGCACGGTCCAACAGAGGCCCATTCCTGTGAAAAGGCCGGCCTGTTTGACTTGGCCAAAAGGTGGCGGGCCGGCCCACGGCAAGCCTGTTAACGGCTTGTTCGCATATAGCCCATTTACAGCCCGCTAACCTAGGGCCCGTTTATGGCCTAACCGAATTAGGCCCAGTAGCGTCATCTGGGCCATCCAATATAATTCCAGCCTGTTTTAACTTCCGGCCCATGTATGGCCCATGACGTCTTTCGGCCCATATGAGGCCTTATTACTCTCGGCCAGTTAACGGCCCGTGGTAAAATTGGCCCGTAATGAACAGTGTACCACTTTATACCCATTAACGGCCCGTGGTGAAACTGGCCCGTAATGAACAGTGTATCACTTTATACCCATTAACAGCCCATTATTCCGTTGGGCCATTTCCAGCCCATGTTATCTTTCGGCCTTTTCGGGGCCCATTTATTCTTGGGCTCATTTCCACATTCGTTTACTTACGACCCGTTACTGTCATTTTCTGCTTGTGGGCCAAATTCAGCCTGTGGTTACAATCGGCCCATTTGTGGCCAGATGTCTGTTGGGCCGTTTTCATGTCAAAAAAACCCGTTGGGCTGTTTTCATAGAGTTATCAAATATGACCAATAAACGGCCTGTTATTGTCCATGAATAGTACGACCCATGATTTGCAAAATGATGATACGCCCCGTAGAAGGCTCATGGATCCTACGGCCCGTAAAAGGCCCATGGATCGTACGGCCCGTAGAAGGCCCATGGATCCTATGGCCCGTATAGAAGGCCAATGAATCCTACGGCCCGTAGAAGGCCCATGGATCATACGGCCCGTAGGAGGCCCATGGTTACAACAGTCTGTGTGTTGCCATGATTATTTTGGCCTAGTTTCCAAAAATATGTTATTGTGGCCACTAGAAAAACACAGAAAAAGAACTGCAGTGACTACAAGCAAACAACTAAACAAGACAATAAGGAAATAAATAAGCAAGCAATTAACGCTAGCCTAATACCTCTATTACACATATTACATCCACTAGGCAGCAAAGTTCGCCACCAGTGCAAATATAGGGAACAAACCAGCATATTACATACACTGGCCGTCAAAATTGGCCACCAGTGCAAATAAACGCGGTAGCAAAACAAGAGCATAACTGAAACAACTTCATAAGAGCTCAAGAAACGTGGTATCCACCATGCTCACAATAAGCTTAGCAAGCTTATTAGCTTTGTCCTGTTTGGCGCTAAAATCCTCCAACTCTTGTTGTTGCACCAGAAAGTATGCATCTGAATGCTCCAGGGACTTCCGCAGTCCTTCCGCTTCTTGTCGCTGGACAGCTGATCGATGTCTTTCAGCTTGTAGTTGAGACTCAAGAAACCGAACTGATTCAGACAGTGAGTTTGAATAGCTTGTGAAAGCGGTAGTGGCCAGTAACTCCAACACTAAGCCAAGACAGGACTTTGGGGTTGTCTCACTGTCTTCGAGATAGTCTTCCTTAGCTGTTTTATCAGCTTTGTTGGATACCAACAAGGATGTGTCACTATCCTGAACCTTATTTGCATTACTTCCTTTACCATTGCTTAATAAGGCACTATTCCCCAATATTCTGTCAGCATTCTAAAAGAAGAAACAAGCAGACACATAATAGTTTAGCATGTACTAGTATATGAAATTCATTTCAGTGAACCAGTTCTTTAGTAAGGTGGACAGGATTAAACTACCAAGTCTTCTATTGCCAAGTACTAGTACATAATGAAAGTATCAAACAAACATATATCTATGTCCTATGGTCACGGCATTGTCTTGCCAAATCAAAATAGAGACACGGTTCAAATCATATCAGTTCAAGACAAAGCAAAAGTGAAAGAATACAAAGCATGGGAAACTACACGGCACAACAAGATTTCAGATGGGTACTGTCGGTGTCAAAACCGGCGGATCTCGGGTAGGGGGTCCCGAACTGTGTGTCTAGGCGGATGGTAACAGGAGACAAGGGACACGACGTTTTTACCCAGGTTCGGGCCCTCTCGATGCAGGTAATACCCTACTCCTGCTTGAGTAATATTGATGATATGGGTAGTACAAGAGTAGATCTACCACGACATCAAGGAGGCTAAACCCTAGAAGCTAGCCTATGGTATGATTGTTGTTAGATCCTCTGGACTAAAACCCTCCGGTTTATATAGATACCGGATAGGTTAGGGTTACACAGAGTCGGTTACAATGGTAGGAGATCTACATATCCGTATCGCCAAGCTTGCCCTCCACGCCAAGGAAAGTCCCATCCGGACACGGGACGAAGTCTTCAATCTTGTATCTTCATAGTCTTGGAGTGCGGCCGTGACGATAGTCCGGCTATCCGGACACCCCCTAGTTCGGGACTCCCTCAGTAGCCCCTGAACCAGGCTTCAATGACGATGAGTCTGGCGCGTTTATTGTCTTCGGCATTGCGAGGCGGGTTCCTCCTCCGAATACTTCACAGAAGGTTTCGAACACAAGGATAGTGTCCGGCTCTGCAAAACAAGTTCCACATAACATCGTAGAGAGAATAATTTTTACACAGATCCACTGACGTATTCCGCGGCGTGACATCACACCATGGCCAGGCCTTTATATGAATCATTTTTTACTGTTTCCACCTCAGCGTGTTTAGCGAGGCGGTTTCCTTGGCACGTCTTATCAAAGCATAGATCGTGCCCCCTTATTCCGGGATTCTCATCAATACGGACGTGGGTAACCCATCCGCGCCATTGATTACGGTGCTTGGGAAATAAGCGAGTTTTACCAGCTGGTGGGGGACGATAGCTCCGTCTGCCTATATAAGGATAAGGATCCACCTTCTCACCTCGCCTTCTTCCTCCTTTGCTTATCCATTTCCAAGACTCGAGCTCCAGCGCCCAAGTCCGCACATCCCACCTCGACCTTTCTCCAATCATGTCTGAGCGGGAGGCGGTGGATGGCCTCCTCCGTCACGGAGGGGCACATCGCAAGATCAAGGGAGGCCGGATACTTGTCCGCAACATCGCGCACAGGCTTCCCGACGAGGGCAGCTCATTCCAACCCCCGGGTCCCGTGAGAGGGTGGTGTTTCTCCCCACTTCCTCCGCGGACTAGGTTTTCCTCTTCACCCATTTGTCCGGGGCTCATGTTCTACTACGGCCTGGACTTCCACGACCTGGCCCCAATTTCATCCTCAACATCTCGGCGTTTATCGTCAGTAATGCGAAACTTTCCTCTGCATCCAGCGCCACTTGACTTATGGCTGAAGATCTTCAACGTCCGGCCAAAGGTAGTGGGCGGCCGTCAAGCGGAGTGCTTGAGGCGCCATGGTTGGCAAGATGGCCAAAGTCCCATGGATCAAGGCGCCTTCGTGGAGACAATAAAGGGTGACAATCGGGGTGGTTCTACATCACCGAGCCCCGCAACACCAAATGGGTGGCGGCCCCCAAATTCAGATCTGGCTTCCCCACACGGCTCTCGTCATGGAAAGAGACGGGCCTGACGTGGGGGAATTCGGACAAGACATCCGGACTTCAAACATGCGTCCGAAACCTGGTGGCCAAGAATCTTAGGCTTGTCGACGTAATATAGGTGATGCTCATCCGCCGGATTCTCCCATGCCAACAAAGGGCCTTTAACTGGTGGGAGTTCGCTCCGGCACAGCACCAAACCTTGAACCGGCTCTTCGACACTACGTACGAAGATGCCTGGAAGGTGCTGTTCAAGGGCGCCGAAGCCCCAGCATCCGCTACCAAAGATCGCTGATACAGCTCGCAGCGTCCAGCTGGCGAAGTAAGTTATTCTACCCTTTACGGGACTCTTTTTTCATAGATTGACTCTACGTGGGATCTAAAACTCCCAAATCTTTGACAGGATTGGCTGAAGTCGTCCGGATAGATTAACTGTCCGGCCCCTTTGCCAGAAGACCCAGCGGACGCCCGATTGACGGGGCTGCTGGCTCCGGCGCCGTACGTGGTGCCGGAGAAGAAGGCCAAGAAGGAGGTCACGGGAACTCGAAGGAGCTCCCGACGCCAGTCTTGTCGATTCAAGCGGAATCTTCTCCACGAAGATGAGGAGGAAGAAGAAGAAGCTCCTCCCCAGGGGAGGAGAAGAAGAGGAAGGCCGCCCAGTGGGAGGCCGGAGGGTCTAAGAAGGGAAGAACCCTTCCTCCGGACTTCTCCACCAACGTCGACGACGACGAGGAGGACTGGCCTACAAGGGCCAAGCCCCTGGCGAGATCGTAAGTGTCCGTAATACCCATGGTTTTTTTATTATTGCAGAGTGTTCTCTAATGTTGAACAACCGTGCAGCCCGCCCAAGGGCGAGTTCGCCGATTCATCGAGCGGGTCCCTGGGCTCGTCGGAAATGGAGAGTACTTCGCTTCCGACCGCCTCCTCGCCTCACGCTGCGGGCGACGCTGCAGCGGGGCCCCAAGAGGGGCTTGGTTAAGAGGAGGTAGCACAGAAGGTGCCACAGGGCGACCTCCCGGACTCCAGGCGCGCGGGGGGCAAGATCCCCAGGGGCTCTAAGCCCGACCCTCGTCCGGACTCCATGCCGGAACAATCAGCGGTTCCAAAGTCCAGACAGCGGATCCTTCGCAAGAAGGGTAAGACGCCGGTGTCCTCCGTCCAACCAGAGGCACCGGATAGCTTACAGGAGGCGCTTAACTGCGTTCCCATCGAGGAGGAACACCGCACTGTCATGAGTGCGGTGATCCGGACAGTTCAGTCCGCCAAGAGCGGGCCGACGAAGCTCGCACCAGCCTTCTAACGGGCTTTGAGGTAAGTTTGAGAATATGTAAAAATATAACCGCATAGACAGTAGCCCTCGATGCTTAGTTCGGTGTTCGTAAAGAAAAACCGGACTAAGGATCTAAAAAGATATCTGTGAGGAGTCTAACATAAGTATGTCAATATGGGAATGCAGGCTGCGACCTCTGCCCGCCTTGTGGCGGAGGTCAATGTATTGAAGCAGAACCTCGAGCGGTCCGAGAACAAGCTCGGACAAGCCAAGAAGGAGCTCGAGGACAAGGAAGGTAAGTAATACCTTATTAAAGAAATACCTTATAGAAAAGGTTTTGGTTGCGAAAAATAACATGAATAACATGGGTACTGCAGGGGCCACGGACGAGGTGGCGACCCTGAAGGAAGCATTGTCCGTGGCCGAAAACAAAGCTGCTGCGGAATGCACCGAGCGAGAGAAGGTTGAGGCGCAGCTGGCCAAGGTACGGCAAGAGCTCCAAGCTCTCGTGGAAAAACATGAGAGTTTGGAGCGTGACTCGAAGACTCGAGAGTCCGAGCTCGCCTCGGCTCTTGAGAGTGCCAAAGCTGCTCAGGCCGAGGCCCAAAAGCCCTCCAAGAAATTGAGTCTTTAAAGAAGATAGCGGGTAAGGCAATCTTTATGCAAAGCAAGCATGTGAAAGTGAATTACCTATTACTTACCCGGATTCAGAGCTCTCCAGGAGCATTCGCAGATTTGCCCCGTAGTGCGCCTGACGCTGCCGCATTCTACCGCACCCAGGAGGGGAGCTCCACGGAGAAGGTGTTCTGGTCTCAGTATGCCGAGGTCGACCATCCGGTGCCCCTGAGCGACCAGCTGAAGCAGCTGGTCGAGCTCCATAAGGTCGCCGAACAGGCCATGAAGGGCCTTATAAGCGCGGTATGGCCATTGGAGGCCATGCCCAGGAGCTACTTCGGCTTGGTGCAGCGGCTGGTGGATGCCTGTCCGCAGCTTGAAGTCATCAAGCACTCCGTCTGCATTGAAGATGTCCGTCGGGCCCTTGCCCGAGCTAAAGTGCACTGGGGCAAGCTGGATGCGGAGAGGCTTGTGACGGACGGGCCACCGAAGGGCCATGAGCATCGCACGCCCGAAATGTACTATGAGGGCCTCCTGAAGGGTGCCCGCCGAATAGCGGATGAGTGCTCCAAAGATGTAATTTTTGAATAAACTCGCATTTGTTATCCTGTACGCTGAAAATTTGTTAGTATGCGCTAAGCAACGCTTATTAATTTAAAATATTACCTTCTGTGCGGCCGTTTATCAAATTTGAGAGATGGCAAGTCGTTGGCTTCAGCCCCATGCCACGAGTCTTTGGGGTGTTTGGGATAAACTTGAGCACTCTTGTTCCCATTCTTGGGTCCATCTAGGGAGGGGCTCAACACAACGAACAAGGCAACCGGACTTATAATGCTTGAACACTCTCACTTAGCCATAGAATTCTATAATTTTAAATTTTGGCGAAGCGCCTAGTATTCGGAAGACCGAGTTCGGGGGCTATCCACGCCTTGGCCGGATAATTCCGGTTCCTCGCTCTAAGCGGCATAAGTCTTTAGGGACCAGAAAAAACCTCTCGAACAGCGACCGGCTCTCGCCCTATCATGACGGTCAGTTTTGGCTTTCTCCACTGAGGTGCTCGACCCAGCATAATTGGGGCACAATCGCAGTGGTTCTCCCGGTGCTACCTTAGCCGATATAGCGGGCGTAAGGTACCAAAACACGGGAGCCGGGAAAACCCAACTATTGACCCAAGACATGATTCGGAGCCAATTCATATAATGCTATAAGTTTGGGGTGCCGCACTAGTGAAAGTGTTCGGACTTCTCACACCATAATTTTGGGATACTTAAGCCCCTGGTGTATTGGCCATACCAAAGTGTACGGTTGCAACATGTCATGAAATGAACACATGTATATAAAAAGGAAGTAGAGCAATAATAAGCAAAAGATGTGTACTGTTTTATTCAAAAAGGTACTGCAGTGGAAGCAGAACGATACAAATAGTGCGATAAGCAAGGGATGGGACTATCTAACATGTCCCCCTCCAGGGGTAAGCTGCTGGATGATATGTAAAACAGGTATAATGCTCGTAATAGAGACCACCTGAACACTCGTCGTGGCTTTCCGCTTCCCTGGCTGTTGCATCGTGAGTTCGGCGATTCGAGTGCCGGGCATGACTTCTCAAAGACGGAGTCCTGAAAGTAAAAAAAAGGAAGAAAAATAAAAATTAAAAAAGAAGTGACACAAACGGGAGCCCCTGGTGCGGTCGAGCCGCATTCTTGGCGTGCCGTTGTCTTGCCCCTCCCCATATGCCCATGGTATCTCCAGAGCGTAATTATGTACGCGTAATACTACCTTCGTAATTTCTCGAGGGCTGGGGTTGGGGCCGGATTGCTACTCGTGCTTGAATCGAGCCAGGTGGTCTTATTGCGGGTTACTCCGGGCGCGCTTGGCGGTGTCCAGACGCTTAGTGGCCGGACTCGAGAATTGCCGTGAGAGGCTGCTTTGCACCTCCGCCGCGAGGGCCGCCGTATGCTCCTCCGTTCGAAGAGAGCGTTCGGTGTTTCCATTGACCGTGATTACTCCTCGAGGGCCTGGCATCTTGAGCTTGAAGTATGCGTAGTGCGACACCGCATTGAACTTTGCAAATGCGGTTCGTCCGAGCAGTGCATGATAGCCGTTGCGGAATGGGACGATGTCGAAGATTAACTCTTCGCTTCAGAAGTTATGCGGAGATCCGAAGACCACTTCGAGTGTGACTGAGCCTGTACAATTGGCCTCTACACCCGGTATGACGCCTTTAAAGGTCGTCTTTGTAGGTTTAATCCTTGAGGTGTCTATGCCCATTTTGCGCAGTGTATCCTGATAAAGCAGGTTCAGGCTGCTACCCCCGTCCATCAGGACTCTGGTGAGGTGAAATCCGTCAATAATTAGGTCAAGAACCAATGCGGCGAAGCCGCCGTGACGGATGCTAGTGGGGTGGTCCCTTCGATTGAAGGTGATCGGGCAGGAAGACCATGGGTTGAACTTTGGGGCGACTGGCTCCATCGCGTATACGTCCCGTAGTGCACGCTTCCGCTCCCTTTTGGGTATGTGGGTTGCGTATATCATGTTCACCGTCCGCACTTGTGTGGGAAAACCTTTCTGTCCTCTATTGTTCGGCGTCCGGGGCTCTTCCTCGTCGTCGCTATGCAGCCCCTTGTCATTGAGTCCGGCACTTAACTTGCCTGCTTGCTTGAACACCCAACAATCCCTGTTGGTGTGATTGGCTGGTTTTTCGGGGGTACCATGTATTTGGCACAAGCGATCGAGTATGCGGTCCAAGTTGGACGGGCCCTGGGTATTTCTTTTGGATGACTTCTTCCGCTGACCGGGTTTAGAGCCTCTGAATCCGGCATTGGCAACGTATCTTGATGATATCGCCGTTAATGCGGCGCTTGTTCTTGTTGCGACGCGACCTGCCATTGCTGTCCTTGGTATCCGGACTATCAGGATGTTTGGCCAAGTTGTTGCTTCGACCTAGCCACCTATCCTCTCCCGCACAAAAGCGAGCCATGAGGGTTGTGAGGGCTGCCATAGATTTCGGCTTTTCCAGTCCTAGGTGCTGGGCAAGCCACTCGTCGCGGATGTTATGTTTGAAGGCTGCAAGGGCCTCTGCATCCGGACAGTCAATGATTTGATTTTTCTTTGTTAGGAACCGAGTCCGTAATTGTCGGCCGATTCTTCCGCTGCTGAGTTATGTGGCTAAGGTCATCGGCGTCTGGTGGTCGCACATATGTACCCTGGAAGTTATCAAGGAATGCGGCTTCCAGGTCCTCCCGACAACCAATTGATTATGCTGGTAAGCTATTGAGCCAGTGTCGAGCTGGTCCTTTAAGCTTGAGAGGGAGGTATTTGATGGCATGTAGATCATCACCGCGGGCCATGTGGATATGGAGGAGATAATCCTCGATCCGCATCGCGGGATCTGTGGTACCATCGTATGATTCGATGTTCTGGGCTTGAAGCCCTCGGGATTTGATGATCCATTACTTCATCTGTGAAGCATAGTGGGTGTGCGGCACCTCTGTATTGGGCTATATCACGGCGTAGCTCATATGAGCTTTGTTCATCGTGTTCGCCCGGCCGGTTTTGTCAGTATCCGGCGCGACGGTAATCATCCCGCGTTGCTGGGTGCCCACGCGATCCGTAGATCGATCTTGTATGTTTTGCCTTATCCTCCAATATATCTCGCAAGTCCGACGCGTTTTCCCGTGCCTTGGTACTTTTTGAGCGGCGTCGGGGTGTGGATTGAGCGGAGGGTCTAGAGGCCTCTCTATCGCGGCCACGGGGTGGCCGGTCTTCCATGTCGTGCGCTGGTGACTTGGGTGCTTCCTCCTCTAGTCGAGGCAACGGCCTGCGTTTGGGGTAGCTTTTGGAGGGGCGTTCGAGTTCATACTCTTCGGCTGCTAGGACTTCAGTCCATCCGCCGCCTAGTAGGTCTTGATCAGCTCTAAGTCGTTGCTGCTTTCTTGAGGCTGCTTGCCGTGGCTATAAGCCTGCGTTTGAAACGCTCCTGTTCGGCAGGATCCTCAGGCACGACAAACTCGTCGTTGTCGAGGCTTGCCTCATGTTCGGAGGGAGGCACATAATTATCGTCCTCAACCTCTTTTTCTGCCGCACTGTCATGCGGGCTTGCTTCTCCCCCCTCCTGCGCTGAGTCCTGCTGGAGGGTTCTCTTCAACCTTGTCCGGTGTTATTATCTCCCGTGCGTAATCACCGCTTTTATTGTGGCGGGATTTAGAGCGGCGCCACGACGCCGGGCGCTTGGCTGTTTCTTGAGGGGTCATCCTCCGTTGTTCCATCGCCGTTCCCATCTTTTGGGATGTCCACCATATATATGTCATATGACGAGGTGGCCTTCCGATTGCCCTGTAGGGCGCTGGGTCTTGTTAAATCTCCGGCATCGCCGTCCATACCGTTGATGTCTTGAGTCGTAGTCTAGCATGTCGGTTAAATCATCGGCGATGTGGCTACAAAGTGGGTGGTGGGTTGGTGTTGAATTTCTTCGTCGTCCGCATCCCAACCTTCCTGTCCGTAGTCCGGCCAGGGCTCTCCGGATAAAGAGAGAGACTTTAGTGAATTCAGGATGTCGCCAAAGGGCGAGTGCTGAAAGATGTCCGCGGCAAGGAACTCCATGACCCGGCCCAATCGGATTCGATTGGCGGGCGCGGAGGGTTCGAGTCCGGAGAGGAGTCCGCACCACTGAGTCGAGGTCTTCGCAGCGACAGGGATGGAGTTCGCTCAATCGCCGTAGAGATTGTAGCCCCAAAGGCGGTGTCCAACCACTCGTCCTCGATCGGGGAATCCGGCTCCGGATTAAGGGTCGGAAGCGGATCTTTGGTGCGGCCTCCGTGGCCTTTGACCGGCTGCGAAGCTAGATCATGCCCATCGAGACAAAGGCGGCGCTTGGCTGCGGCTCGAATCCGTCGAAGATCAAGTCTCCGCGGATATCGGCCATATAGTTTAAACATCCAAATCTGACCTGATGGCCGGGCGAAGCTTTCGATCTGCTCCGGATGGCTGCTTAATTGACCCATGATGCAAAGCCGCCCGAACACGAAGATCTGTCCGGGAGAAAAGTCTCACCACGGACCGCGTCGTTCTTGATGATCGTAGGAGCCATCGGGCCCTATCGGTGGCGACGGAAGGAACTCTCAATGAAAGCACCAATGTCGGTGTCAAAACCGGCGGATCTCGGGTAGGGGGTCCCGAACTGTGCGTCTAGGCGGATGGTAACAGGAGACAAGGGACACGATGTTTTTACCCAGGTTCGGGCCCTCTCGATGGAGGTAATACCCTACTCCTGCTTGATTAATATTGATGATATGGGTAGTACAAGAGTAGATCTACCACGAGATCAAGGAGGCTAAACCCTAGAAGCTAGCCTATGGTATGATTGTTGTTCGTCCTTCGGACTAAAACCCTCCGGTTTATATAGATACGGGATATGTTAGGGTTACACAGTGTCGGTTACAATGGTAGGAGATCTACATATCCGTATCGCCAAGCTTGCCCTCCACGCCAAGGAAAGTCCCATCCGGACACGGGACGAAGTCTTCAATCTTGTATCTTCATAGTCTTGGAGTCCGGCCGTGACGATAGTCCGGCTATCCGGACACCCCCTAGTCCGGGACTCCCTAAGGTACCACGAGTCTACATGTACAACAACACTATTGGCTCTGTCGTGATGCTAGTAATGTGCATGATATGAGAAGTCAACTTTATACACAATTGAAATTGAAATCAACAGAGCTATTGATAAGAGCGAGCCTGTTAAAGAAACATGCATGAACATACCTGTTGTGCCATTGAAGTTCCGATTGGATCCTTCAATTTAAAAATAAGTTTGTATGAGTAAATACAGTGATACAAGAGCAAAGCAGTATGCACGATAGCAATCATAGTTAAAAAGGCGCGCCTAGGCTCTAGGCGTTAGCAAAACACATTGCGCATAACTATGCTTAGTCTGTGCATAACTGCGCATAAGCATGCGCTTTGGTCAGTAAAGCACAAGGCGGTGGCAAAACGCACAATTAACGCCTAGCACTTTTTTGAACTATGATCGCAATGGAATCTTAAATTAGAACAGTTGTTCTTCAGGTTTAGGCACTTGTTCTACATGAATAGAAATCTGATAAGATGCAAGAATATAGTACTTAAAATAGAAAATGAGCTCATAGACCTTACCACATTCTTGGTTTGGGACCAGTACAGAAAAGGCATTCCCAGTCATCGTCCAGTAAATGTGTCTCAGGAGAACGTAAGGGAATTTGATGAGTTTCTTTGCCGGTGAAGTACGTTTTCTTGAGTAATTCGATCTGCCACCAAGCATTCTTGAAGATAGCAGAGGTATTAGCACATGTTACCTCATCCTGAGTTTCCAAATCGGTCCTTCTCTATAGAGAAAAATGGGAAACATTTGTTGTATTATAACCATCATGGAGGTAGGATGTATGGGACAAAGCAAAGTAATTGCCATGAATAACATTACTTACACATAACTCCTGGACAAACACCTACAACTGGCATTTTCCTTCATCTTCAGTATAATATTTCCAAGATGGGAAGATAGGCACATACGATTTAACAACATCAAATGCGATAGATGCTAAACTATGATTAGCTGGTTGTGCTTCCTCCACAGGAACAGGCGTACTAACTGGTGGAGTTGGGGTTCGCCGTGGTAGTACTGGCCCTTTGGGCACTGGAGTTGCCTTACTAACTGCTCTTGTTTGGGAGCTCTGTGGTGGAGATGGTGTTGTTTTAACAGGAACTGGGTTACTATCTGCTGGGGTTGGGGTTAGATTGGGTGAAGCTGGTTCTCTGTCCATCGCAGTAGGGGTACAATCTGCGAGAGTTTGGATTATGTGCGGTAGGACTGGTTCTCATGCATGTACAACCGGGGTGCTATCTCCACCAAGAGGTAGCACTGTTTTATTTGAAGACCGTGTTTTTAGTCCGCTAGATGCTGGCATCACCCGCTCCAATTCAAATGCCTGATAAACAGGAAATATAGTTGAATGTACAGACATTGTATGAGAGATGTATGCAATAGATAGTGTGGAAAAAGAGGGCATGAAATAGTTGACATGTATATTGTTTAACTAAAACGGATAGCATGACATAATTTCACATATATGATGTCTATCTTAACTGGATAGCATAGCATAACATAATTCAAAGATATAATGAATAACTAAACAGGATCGTATGACATAATTCACCTACAAGTTATCTAAGCAATCATGATCGCATCATTTAATTCACATATGTGATTTATATGCTAAACAGAGGGCATTAGATATGATGTCTGAACTAAGAACATGGTGTTGAATATTGTGTATATGATGTCTAATCTATGCAATGCAAGACACCATATGCATGATATGAGCAGTATAATCGTGCCAAGTCAGAGCATACACCTCGGTGGGGGAATAGGACTAGTCATCTGTCTCCGAATCCATCTCTGAGGAGCTATCGGGACCCAACAAGAGATCTGCTTCGACAGGTAGCACTGTTTGCACTGAAGGCCTTGTTTTCACACCAGATTTTTCAATCTCCCACCCAAATGGCTGATTCACAGGAAGAGTAGTTTAATGTACAAACATTGCCGACAAATGGAAATGTAATGAAGAAAAGGATGGGCAAGATATCATTCAAATATATGATGCCTGGTTAAACAGGATGGCATTGCACATTCCACGTATATTATGGCCGGCTAAAAGACATGAGACTACACAATTCCCATATACTCCCTCCGTTCCTTTATATAAGGTGTATTTGTTTTCTAATAAAATTCCAGAATGTAAGGTGCATTTCTTCTAATCCCTCATAATTCCCTTGTTAGCCCTCCAGAAATTAGGAAAGTATCTCTCTCATGATTGTCTGCATCTCTCCTAGTAGAAAAAGAAGGAAACTATCTGTTTGTCGATTGCATGTATCTCCTACTTTCCTAGAGTAACTGATTTACTTGCCACTAATCAATAAATTGGCCAAGGGTAATTTTGTCCTAACATGTCTATAACTATGTGCCTTGATCACCGTGCCAAAAATAATACACCTTACATAAAGGAACGGAGGGAGTATGATATAGAAACTAAACAGATGGCATTATAGAACATGTCTAAACTAAGCAGATGACATATATGATGTCAAAAGTAGGCACTGCAAGGCAACATATGCATGATATGACTAACATCATCATGCCAAGGTAGAGCAAACACCTTGGGAGGTAAATAGGAGTGGTCAGCGGCGTCTGAATCCGCCTCAGAATAGATATCTTCCTCTAGATTACAATCTAGAGAGGGGTGGGGAGGGTTTGCCGTTGAACCCACCATGGAGCGATGTCTGCATGACATTGTATTGCCGCGCAAAACTCTTCTCTTTTTCTCTACATGTTCAGCATGACTGTGTACAATATCTGACATGCATACGAAAAAAATATGGAGAGATTATGTAAGGAGAGCATGCAGAAATTTAGAGTGATGGTAACAACCAGTGGATGGATCCAAAAATAATTATAGCAGGCTGATGATTGCTTTACTTTAAGAAAAAGACAGATGATGATTGCTTTACGATTTGGTTTACAGGAATTGGAAGAGTAGAGGAATGCAAAGAAACATGGCCAAAATAAAGTGAAACCATATGAAAGCGTGTATAGTTAGAATGTTATTCTGCCACTAATGCACTTGGTCTTGTTTTCACGCATAGGATTTTGAAAAGTAGGTCCAGGTGGATGTTTTGCTTCATCCCTTTCAACAAAATGCATGAATAATTGAATAGTAGAGTGCCATTGGAAAATTCCCTATTGCTATGTTTTTCCGTCGAACCAAAATAGCCCTAATGGATCGACATGAATGTATAGTAATAAGTGATGCAACAAGTGTACAACCTCTTTGTCGTAGCTGTGTCGACCTCAGCATCATTGGGTTGGTCGCTGAAGCAGTTGAGTCAGAGGTGGCTGTCGGAGGTGTGGAGGAAGATCTGAGGAATCTGTAGACGGTGTCCAAGGCACTGCTCTGTTGTGATGGATCGTTCTGTCATTGGAGCAGCCCCAGTGAACCATAAGACGTCAAGGCTGAAGCAGCACATGACAGACATCGTCAATCTCAAGTGGGATTCTAATAGCATCTCCAATAGATGATGTAAAATAGATGTAAAATTTACATCACCAAAAACCACCTGACTACAACAGACGAGGTAAAAACTGTTGACTCTGAACTTAACTGTCGAAACTGAAATTTACTGTGGAATCTGAATGTTACTGTCAAAACTGAATGCAATGGTAGCAGAGAGGCACTTGACATGTAGTTTAGGGAGGGCCTGGAGTTCATCTTCAACCTGCACCCCCCTGATCCGCCAGCCACCACCGGTCGAACCGCCGGCCCCAGCGCCGCCGCCCAAAACAACTCCCCACCACTGTCCGCCACGCCTGCCAGCCCTATAGCCCCCCCACCCTAAACCCTAAGATAGATAGTGGGGTACCTCTTTGGCGAGCCCCCGTCCCCGCTGCGGGTGGTTCTTCCTTAACTCTGGCGAGCCGCCCCACCCCATGAAGATCGACTGACCCAAAAGTCGATTCAACGATCAAGTGTAGCTAAATCGAGCACAAGCAAGAAGACGGGCGAGGGGGAGAGCAGCAGCAGCAGCGCGAGTGAGCGAGCGAGAGCCGGAGCAGCAGCAGCTGGGCTAGCGAGCTATCGAGTGAGAGCCGGAGCAGCAGCAGCAGCGCGAGCGAGCGAGCGAGAGCCGGAGCAGCAGCAGCTGGGCGAGTCAGTGATCGAGCGAGAGCCGGAATAGCAGCAGCAGCGCGAGCGAGCGAGCGAGAGCCGGAGCAGCAGCAGCAGCAGATCCGGCTGGTATGGTCGCCACCGCCTAAGCGGCTTCGCACTGGGGGAGAGCCGCCGTGGAGATGTCGCCCGCGGCGCTGGCTTCAAGGTAGCCGCTCCATGGGGGTGCGGGATGGAGCACCGTCGACGCCGGGAGGTCGAGCTAAGGAGAAGGTGCGACGCGATGAGTGTACAACCTCTTTGGTGGTGCCGAGTAGGCCTCAGCTTCGTCCGAGGAGTCGGTGAGGATGCTGCGGTTCCGATGGAGTAGGTTAAGGCGACGTTGTGGGGATGGAGCAACCGCGATAGACAAGGCGACCATCGGAGCAGCTCCTTGGAGGTGGAGGTCGGGGCGGCTGAACCGGCGGGATGACGAGATGGACGACAGATCCTCATCCGGGGAGGTGGACGAGGGACGTCGAGCTGTTGCGGTGGACGATGTCGGCGGGGAAGAGGCTCCGGCTGGGCAGCGGTGAGGTGGCGGACGGAGGAGGGTAGGGTTATGGCGGCATGGGATTTCGAATGGCAAAAAGGAGGCGATGGGAGGGGGTGAACCATGACTTAGGGATGCGCTTGTCCAAAATGTAGGGTGTGTTACAAAAGTACCTCGCACCGATTTGAACTAGCGGCCCTTTCGGCTTAGGGTTAGAAGGGGAATTTCGCATGTCGGGATTTGGCAGTTGGAGGGAGTGTTCGCGCGCATTGTAATTTCAGGATAGCAAGGCGCGGGTTGTGAAGGCGCCAGTTTTGGGAGCACGATATCTGAATTTTCGGGATATAACAAGGCGCGGGTTGAATTTTAGTGACAAGCCTAACGTGTAATATTGTACTTGTATGTACCAAATCAATTCACACTTCCCTCAACCAAAAAGAAAACGAAAAAAATAAAACTATTCACACCACACAAAGAGAGAGTCTTTCCCTATTTTACTATAAAAATGCTATTTAAAGCTACTCATACCAACAATTTAGTGCAACTAAATGCTATTCGGTAGTATGAATCCATGTTATGTCCAATTAATTTTTTTCGCTTGCTGTATAATGCATGTAACCTACTCATACCAACATTTTAGTGCATTCCAAATGTCTATACTACCGCTGCAATTCAAACTGAATTTGAATTCGTTTCTCTATTTCAATAACAAATCTACAATCATGATTGTTGCCAACTTCAACCATCATTCGTGTATTACCTTAATAACACATAACATGATTACTATAGAGATAGATATGAACTATGTAGAATTCTATTTTTTGAATACACTTGATGTTGATTCCAAATAATACTACATTTGATGTACTAACTATATATTCATAATCTAAACCATGATCCATACGTGTACACCGTGTTTATCACACATAGTATAGTGCCCCGCCCCCTACATTGTGACAAGTATTTAGACCTGAGCTGCAAAAGCCACACATTAGCCAAATTATGATCAATGTTCTAAATGTTATATGTAGTACTAGCAAGACGCCCATGCGTTCCACAGAACATCAACATGATCAAGGGGAGGCCTAATTTGCAAATATGGAGAGGGGTGTGGGTATCTTTTTCCAAAATTGTCATAGTTTCCTTCCTATCTGTCAGATATAAATCAGACGACCTATATTGCAGGATGGCACCATCATCAACAACTCCGTTTTTTATAAGAGTAGAGATAAAATATATTATATGTAGTATAACATGTTCATAACCACACCATGTGTATCACCATTATATATATTCACACATGCGTCGATTTAAAACACTATGATAAATTCTTCAAATATCTGAATTCGCTTTTTATAATGAAGTACGATCTCTATTCGTCTTTTACACCCACACAATCCTCTTATCTTTGTAGCTAGCTAGCGCTAACTTTCTCTCGTTCATGCAGACGCCCGCATCCTTCTAACCCTCCCTCAACATTCTCTAGCTCCATCGCGCAAATTCGTCTTTTCACTTTAGGCCGTTCACCTGTGTAGGCCCCCAGCTCCTTCTTTACGACACACATCGATTGATATGCCTCTCTAGCCAGGTGTGCCTAGCACAAAACACAAGCTTCCCCTCTTCTCTTATCACCATCCATGCCTCACTCCCACCACTCTTTTCATCGATCTCGTACTCGCACACTTCTCCCCCCTCGATATAGTATGACTCTCGCACCACCTCCTAGATGCATCCCTCTCTCTCTATCCTTCTCCTCGTGCCTCATTTGCTTCTAACACACACATGCATGTATACTGATCGATCTCCCAACATATACCTAGGTCGACTTTAACTATTCCCCCCCATCGATCGACGTAGCTCACAAGTTATGTCTCTCCTTTCTCTGACAAAGGACGATCTATCTTCCTATGTAGTTATCTTTGCTTACCAAATCCATATCACCCCCATCATTCGTGCATGCCTCCTGACCCGTCTCTCACACGCACGTGCACAGACAGGCAGCCATCCCCTCTCTTATTGATATTGCAGGCGTGCCCTACGGTTGTCTAGCAAGCCTATCCCACCATTTGTTAGAAGTAACTCCACTACCACCCCCTCCAAAACTCTAGCTTTGTCTCTCTCCCAACCTTATTCCTCTCCTACACATATGCATAGATGACAATCGATCTCCCTTAATACATGAGGTAGATCGATCTCCCTTAATACATGAGGTAGGCCTCTCTCCTCCTCCACACATATACCAACCATTGTACCTCTATAGTTAATTAGGCCTCCCCCCCCCCCACCACCACACACCGAGAGTCGAGCGCTGTAGGTAGGTATCCATGCCACAGAGACAAACTGCACATGTCCCTCTCACGTTCCAAAGAGGGCCAGCCACTCTATATCTTTGACGTGGGCACGCACAAATTCGATGGCACTCTTTATCGATCGCGCGCGCGCACACACACACATCATCCCTCTCTTCGATTCTATGGACACCTCAAGCTGATGATGCCTCCACTCTCTTCTCGTGGATCGCCCCCTCTATACATATGATATATCCAGGACTCTATTTCACACACATTGCATATGTTACATTTTTTGATTGACCCCACCCTCCCCTCCCCCCCAAAAAAAAGCTCACATACCCACACACTATATCTCTCTACGTTTGTACTATCTCTCTCACACAACCCCACGTAGGTGGTGTACGTATACAAGAAGAGAATAGGTGCACCGTGCATGTACTCACGCTTCGTGCCCAGCCACACCAAGACGCTGCGTCAGGGTGGAGCTCATTTCTGTCTGAAATGGCAGCCCACGTGCTAATTTGAACGCTGCAGAAGCGGTTGTTTACCTACGGAGGTCGTGTACCACGCGTGCACGAAACAAAGTTCGACTTGATGCGTTGGCGCGTTATTTTTAAATAAAGTTATATTGCTCAACGACACGTACACAGAATATAAAACGATTTTTATGGAGAAAAAGGTAGTCCGCTCCACTATATACAATGGAGCATGCCTGCCTGGTTTATCTCTCTTCAGAGTATCTCACACAAGGCTGCGGTGGCCTCTCTCCCTCTTTCTCTCTCTCTCTCTCTCTCTCACCGTTGGTCACTAATCCGGCTGCATCCCGTCTGCCGGAAGAAAGGAAGGACGTGCATCGTTTCTCCGTTCGACGGCGCCGAGGCAGCACGTCCTGATCTACAGCACACGCTGTTCTCTCTGACCAAGCTCCGGTGTGGTAGGGCCAACGCCACCTGCTCGCTGCCGCAGTATGGGCTGATTCCGCATGCCGCCGCTCACCTAGTTACATCCTGACAACCTCCAGGTATCCCCTCCAGCCTTGCTCCACTGCCCGTCTTCCCACGTCGCTGCATGTGGATCTTCCATAGTTCTTTGCCCAAAACGTAGCTCGTCCGGCGTACTTTCCATATTGCAATCTCGTCCTCACGCCGTTTTAGACAAACACAACCGTGTCGTTATCTTCCCTTAGGACAAGGAATATGCTTCTTTTTTGTCGTCGCATGTGTCATCAACTGTTATTGGCTAGTAATTATTTCCTTTCTACCTCTTTTTTGCAAACAGGGCTATCCATTTCACCACATTGCTATTGCGACCTTTTGGTGAACTGCACAAATCACTTTTTTCTTAAGAGTGTTTTGTGCAGTTCTGCCAAAATGTCACACGGGCAACGTCTCTACATTTCATTGCGACTGCACAAAGGGAGATTGGTTTTGCTCTATCCTCCTCATCCAACTCCGAGCCTAATCTTCTCCAACTAGTTGGTCTTAAGAGAGACTGCAAAAGTGGCCGGCTTCTATTTGTGTGTTTATTGTTTCATCAGCAGTCCTCTATTATCGTAATCACACTTAATATCTTTGGAACAGGGACGCTCAGCTCTATTTTAGTGGCACTGCACAAAATGATCGGAATGATGCATGCTCCAGATAGCTACTTTTTTCCCCAACATGCCTTGTTGATTTAGACAGAGTTGGGGGGACGGTGTTGCCAATGAAAGCATGGATCACTTTTAATTTAACACGTTCTCACAACTTTGTCTTCAGTTGTGGTGTAAATATTAGCTCTGATTAGCAAGGAAGTTAGTTTTTTATTGTTTCCGAAAGAGCATCGATGGCAAGACACACGAAACAAAAGCTGAAAGCTCACACCATTGTACAATTTCATGTCGCTGGAACATAGTACGTTGATTATGTAAACAAATGCTGGAAGCTTGATAGCATTGCCAGAAGCCTCTTTGGCATCCGGGTCCATGTGCCATGCACAAAATTATACTCCTTCATTCCTAAATATTTGTCTTTTTACAAATTTCAAATGGGCATATTTTAGAGTGTAGATTCACTCATTTTGCTTCGTATGTGTACTCCCTCCATTCCTAAATACTTGTCTTTCTAGAGATTTCAAGAAGTGACTACATACAGAGCAAAATGAGTGAATATACACTCTAAAATATGTCTATATACATCCGTATGCAGTAGTCCATTTGAATCTCTAAAAAGACAAATATTTGAGTAGTCGCTCGTTGAAATCTCTAGAAAGCCAAATACTTCAGAGTATATTTAAGAACCGAGGGGGTAGTGCACAGGCACATGGGAGACTCAGACCGGTTGTTGCGCCGCATTAATAGTGAGTAATGAGCAGTCAAATCATAAGCCCCACCTTTCCCATTGTAAGTTGCTCGGAAGAAGCAACCATCAATACGCTCTTCTTTGAATCCGCTCATACTACTCCATCATCACTTTGTTTATAGAGCGCTTGAAAAAGAGAAAATCTCTAGGACCAAGGAGACTAGCGATCGGCCTGAAAAATAGCATTGGTAGTTATAGCACGGCGTCTATTACTAGAGGAAATAAAGCGTACACACATGCATGCAGTGCTTCCACCCCGGGTAGACACATGCATGCACTTACTCCACTCCGTAGTACTACATCGAGAGAAAATTGCGGTTACCACGCCCTAATTAATTAAGCATTAAACCAAACGCGTCTAAAGTCTCTCTGGTGGTGGAAATGCATTGAGAGAAATGCATCATAATGAAGCGCGCCCTGTAAACTGTGACGGAGGGAGGAGTAGTATGAAGGTGCGAAACCAAGTATGCGTATGGCCAGTCGGTCAACGCACCTCGTCTTGGCATATCACTGACATGTGGGACCGGAGTGTGAGCAAACCGATCTCAATTGACGGAAAAATGGCCAACCCGCCATTCCTTGAAAGAGACGAGGAGTGAGGGAGCCCTGGATTAGGGGGTATCCGGACAGCCGGACTATATCCTTTGGCCGGACTGTTGGACTATGAAGATACAAGATTGAAGACTTCGTCTCGTGTCCGGATGGGACTCTCCTTGGCGTGGAAGGCAAGCTTGGCGATATGGATATGTAGATCTCCTCCCATTGTAACCGACTCTGTGTAACCCTAGCCCCCTCCGGTGTCTATATAAACCAAAGGGTTTAGTCTGTAGGACAACAACAATCATACCATAGGCTAGCTTCTAGGGTTTAGCCTCTACGATCTCGTGGTAGATCAACTCTTGTAATACTCATATCATCAAGATCAATCAAGCAGGAAGTAGGGTATTACCTCCATCGAGAGGGCCCGAACCTGGGTAAACATTGTGTCCCCCGCCTCTTATTACCATCCGCCTTAGACGCACAGTTCGGGACCCCCTACCCGAGATCCGCCGGTTTTGACACCTACATTGGTGCTTTCATCGAGAGTTCCACTGTGCCGTCACCGTAAGGCTTGATGGCTCCTTCGATCATCGGTAACGATGCGGTCCAGGGTGAGGTCTTCCTCCCCAGACAGATCTTTATACTCGGCGGCTTTGCACTGCGGGCCAACTCGCTTGGCCATTTGGAGCAGATCGAGAGCTACGCCCCGGCCGTCAGGTCAGGTTTGGAAACTTGAATTACACTGCTGACATCCGCGGAGACTTGATCTTTGATGGATTCGAGCCCATGCCAGGTGTGCCGCACGATCACGATGAGCATGATATAGCTCTGCTGTCAGACAGTGTTCGGGAGATCACACCGGCAACTACTCCGGCCTTCAATCTGGAGCAAATTGCGCCACCTGAGGACGGGCGGATAGACCCCGCCTTGGAGGCTGCACTCTCAGCGACGATAGAGCCGAATACTGACTTTACCCCTCTCGAGAGCCATGCTGCCGAACTATTGGATTCGACCCCGGCCACAGGCTCCGAGCCGCTTGCACCCATGCCTATCGAATCTGGTTGGGCACCGATCATGGAATTCACCTCCACGGATATCTTTCAGCACTCGCCCTTCGGTGATGTACTGAACTCGTTAAAATCTCTCTCCTTGTTAGAAGAAACTTGGCCGAACTATGTCCGGCTAGGATGGGATGCGGACGACGAAGAAATTCGCTCCCCACCCACCACCCACTTAGTAGCCACTGTCGACGATTTAACCGACATGCTCGACTTCGACTCCGAAGACATTGACGGTATGGACGACGATGCAGGAGACGAACAGGAACAACCGCCCATAGGGCGCTGGACCGCCACTTCATCACATGACATATACATGGTGGATACACCCAAAGAAAATGATGACGAGGAATGGAAGGATGCAGCGAAGGATAACTCCCTTCGAGAAGCAATCAAAGCGGCGGCATAGACGCCGCTCCAAATCCCACCTCGGCAAAAACAGCGATAACAGCGCAAGAAAAAATAATACCCCAGTCGACTACGGAAGAAACGACGACCACATAGACCCAGCGATAGAGTAGGGTGATCTAGCGGATGACGAACACAGTACGGAGCCGCTGTCCGATCACGACGACACCGAGCGTCAAGCTAATCAACCCGTCTCCAAAGAGGAGAACAGTCCGGATGACGATGCACACATCATCCTGGAAAGGCACTTGGAGCAAGAGAACCTCCATAGAAGCCTTGTCGCCACTGCGACGAGTCTGAAGAAGAAGAAGCAAAGGCTCAAGGCCGTGCAAAATACACTCAATAGTAGATGGAACAAAGTGCTCGACACTGCAGAAAAGTACAGTGGCGGTCGCCACACGAAGATCTATCCAAAGCGCAAGCTGCTGCTTGAATTCGACGATGAGGCATTAGAGCCCCCACAGCCAAAAAATAAAACAGCCGACCGGTTGGATCGACGATCTCGTGGCCGCTATAGAGCGGCTAACAAGGCCGCACATAAGTCAGTACACGATCCACGTGAGGACTCACATTAAAAGGCCGGCGCAACCAGATCCATCTACGGATCAAGGAAACGCGCTCCAGCGCACAACCAAAACCGAACACCACAACCGTCTGAACGCCATGGTACATCTAAATACAGGGGTGCCGCACACCCCCTATGTTTCACCGATGAGGTGCTGGACCACAAATTTCCAGAAGGATTCAAACCATTGAACATAGAGGCGTACGACGGGACCATAGACCCTGGGGTCTGGATTGAGGACTTTATCCTCCATATTCATATGGTTCGCGGAGATGATCTTCACGCCATCAAGTACTTGCCCCTCAAGCTTAAAGGACCAGCTCGGCACTGGCTGAAAAGCCTCCCCGATAACTCCACTCGAAGTTGGGAGGAGCTAGAGGATGCCTTTCGGGCTAATTTTCAAGGGACCTATGTCCGACCTCCGGATGCAGACGACTTAAGTCATATAATTCAATAGCCCGGAGAGTCAGCCCGAAAGCTTTGGAACAGGTTTCTCACTATAAAGAACTAAATCGTCGACTGTCCAGACGCCGAAGCCTTAGCAGCTTTCAAGCACACCGTCCGAGACGAATGGCTCGCCAGACACCTCGGCCAAGAAAAACCGAGAACAATGGTAGCCCTGACAAGCCTCATGACCCGCTTTTGCGCGAGTGAGGATAGCTGGTTGGCCCGCAGTAGCACCTGCTACCCAAGCACATCCGAAGTCAGGGATGGCAATGGAAAACCACGACGCAGTAAACACAAGCGCCGGAATAAAGAAGACAACCCAGATAACACGGCGGTAAACGCCGGATTCAGAGGCTCTCGGCCAGGTCAGCGGAAAAAGCCTTTCAAAGGCAACAGGGATGGACCGTCCAGCCTAAACAAGATTGTAGACAAACTATGTCGATCCACGACACCCCGATAAACCTGCAAATCATACCCACAGAGAATGTTGGGTCTTCAAGCAGGCTGGCAAGCTAAACGCCGAACACAAGGGGCAGGATACACTAAGCGAAGACGAGGATGAGCCTCGCCAGCAAGGCACTGGGGGACAGAAAAAATTCCCACCAGAAGTCAAGACAGTAAACGTGGTACATGTGATGAAGGGGAGAAGCAAAACTGCACCCCGAGACACACACGCCCTAGAGCCCGTCACCACTAAGTTCAACCCCTGGTTGGCCCGTCCGATCACTTTTGATCGCAGGGATCACCTAACAAGTACCCGGCACGAAGGATTGGCTTGCTTTGGTGTTAGACCCAATAATAAACGGATACCATCTCACACGAGTCCTCATGGACTGCGGCAGTAGTTTAAACCTGATATATCAGGACACAATCAGCAAAATGGGGATAGACCCAACAAAAATCAGCCACAGTAATACTACCTTCAAGGGAGTAATACCAGGCCAAGAGGCCCGCTCCACGGGCTCTCTAATACTAGAAGTAGTATTCGGTTCACCCGACAACTACCGAAGTGAAACGTTACACTTCGACATCGCTCCATTCTGAAGCGGCTATCAAGCACTACTCGGACGAACAGCCTTCGCTCGTTTCAATGTTATACCGCATCATGCTTCTCTTAAGCTTAAGATGCCTGGTCCGCGCAGCACCATCACACTTAATGGAAATATTGAGCGTTCTTTATGCGCGGAAGAACGTGCGGCTTCTTCAACAGCCGAACACTAGACGGCCTCACCAACCAGAACAAATGACTGGTCATTAAGACCACGGACACGGTTAGACGAGTCCGGCGCATCACTAGATATACTTGAGATAGGTTTGGTGGTTATACCCTTATAGACGGTACCAGGGGCTTCCCACGTGTAAACAGTGCTAGTTCGGCTCAACTCTACTTATCTTGAATTTTACATGGTTTATTTATAATAGCATATCTTTTGCACGACAACTTTCAACTAAGTTCCTCTCTTTTACAGATGACAATCGTGCTACACCCGTCGAGATACGCTGCAACGGAGATACAGGTAGCAGACGTGCAGCGAGGACCCGCTCAAAGGTTTCTTTTAGATTAAGACCTCACAGAAACCTTTTTTACTGTCTCTTGTTGTTCACATCCTCCGGATTCTTAGTACAACTGACAAGGATGCTGGCATTATTGGCATGTGGCCACGTCAGAATATTGCACGTACCTGGACACTCGGGGTTCATTATCAAGGGCAATGTTCAGCCCGACATATCTTATAAAGACCGAATACCTTAGGGAGTGTTCAGCGTCGCAAGTTTGGCCTTATATGCGTCAGCTCCGAATCATGTCTTTGGTCAAATGTTGGGTTCGCCCGGCTCCTGTGTTTTGCTGCCTTACGTTCCGCTCTATCGGCTAAGGTGTCACCAGGAGAACTACTGCGATTGTGCCCTGGTTCATCCGGACGAGCACCTCAGTAGAGAAAGCCGAAAACTGACTGTCATCATAAAGCGCGAGACTGTTCAACCACTCAATGACCTAGCGGAATCTTCGGGATTCCTCCGCATTAACGAAGGGCCATTTCCCGGACATGCATGTACGCGCCCCGTATCTGGTCGAGCGCGGAGCCACCAGGGGCTATATAGTAGCCCCACCGTCAAACTCCTATGGCTAAGTGAAAGTGTTAAAGCAATATAGTCCGATTGCCTCGTTCGCTGCGCTATCACCTCCTTAATTGACCAAGACGTTGGATCAAGTGTGAACACGCGTCTTCTGCGAACACCCCTGCATTATATGCGTGGGGGCTGAAGTCGACGACTGCAAACTTTCAGGTTATATACATATATACATAAACGGCCGCACATGAGGCATCATAATACTTTGAGGCAAAAGTATAAACACAACCTTTAGAATTCAATAAAACATTATTTTTACAATGGGAATACATGTCACTGGAACATAATATTCTTCGAGCACTGAGCTTCTATTGAACGAGCGCCTTCAAGGACCTCTTCAAAGTAGTGCTCGGCAGCTACTCGCCCACGGCCGAACCCTGGGTTGCAATACTGGTGGCCTCCATGTCTGCCCAGTATGTCTTCACACGGGCAACACTACAAAAAAAAGAACATCCGTGACATTTTGGGCCGAACGAATTTTTTTTCTTTCATACATATGACACTTCTATGACGATAATTGTGACCAAACCCGGTATCATCATAGATGTGGTGGGCTCCTACTTCTATGACAAAAAATCATGACAGAAAATGTGCTTTTCGTCCTGGGCGGGCCGGAGATGCAGCTGCATGACATTCTTTGGGCCGTCCATGACGGAAAAACCGTGGTAGAAGCTAAGGCGAGGAAAATTTCGGGGAGTTCCCGGTTACGGTGGGAGGTCGGGGGCCGAGCGATGCGCGTTTCTCTCGTACACGTACGCGCGTGTGTGCAAGGCGTTGGCTCTAACTGAACCCGAGCGAGGCGTTGGGCTCTAACTGAACCCGAGCGATTGCACTACAAGCTACGCATTACTAAACCCGAGCGATCGATCGATGGCTGTTAACTGAACCTGATCGAGCGATTCCTTCGCTACTGCTGCTAACTGAAGCCGATCGATTGGATGAACAGTGAGTGTTGCGGTGGGGGGGGGGGGGGGAGGGGGTTCGATGAACAGTGAGCGGTGGCATTGCCTCTGGATGAACAGGATCCCGTGGTGTGGTGGAGGGCTGGATGAACAGTAGACGGTGGAGGGGTGCCCGTGGAGAGGTGGTTGAACAGGACCCCGTGGTGTGGAGGGCTGGATGAACAATAGATGGTGGAGGGGTGGTTGAACAGTAGCCGGTGGAGTAGCACGCGGTGGAGGCTAGATGAACAGGAGCCCGAGGAGGCTGGAGGAGGTCGACGGTGGAGATGAACAGTATCCCGTGGAGTCCCGTTTTGCGGTACGCCACACCCCTCCCGATGAACATGACCCCTGTTTCGACCATAGCGCTCCAACACAAGTCCGTTTCGTCCATTTTGCGGTACGCCACACCCCTCCCGATCAACAGGACCCCCGTTTCAACCGTAGGAGGTCAGTTTCCTCCGTTTTGCGGTACGCCACACCCATCCCGATCAACATGACCCCCGTTTCGGCCGTAGGAGGTCCGTTTCCTCTGCTTTGCGGTACGCCACACCCCTCCCGATCAACAGGACCCCCGTTTCGACTGTAGGATGTCTGTTTCCTCCGTTATGCGGTACGCCAAGCCTCATTTCCATCGCCTATTCCGTCCAAGCCCTCCCGATGAACACGATCACGCATTCCGTTCTGACCCAGCCGGTTGGCTCCCACGCGTTCCGTTCCCTCCCGATGAACACGATGCATTCCGTTGCCTCCCCATGAACACGATGCATTCCGTTGCCTCCCCATGAACACGACGCATTCCGTTTCCTCCCCATGAACACGATGACGACGCTGTTTCTCCTTTCTGACCTAGCCAAGTACACGAGCCCTGGCCGTACGTATGCACGAGTAGGCGTTCGAGACCCTGCCTGTATGTACGTACGTGGCCGTATTTTCTTTCTTGCACCCTGGCCGCTGTACGTACGTGTACATGCTACGTGGGCGCCTCTACTACGACACGTACGCGCCTCTACTATGACACATGCGCGCCTCTACATCGACCAGTATATATGTACGTACACGTTCGCGACCAGAATGACAATGCTATGTACGCTTCGACCTGGTGGGTCCCGACTGTCAGTCACTTCCTTGCCTGCGAAGATGTAGATGGTGGGTCCCAGCAGTCAGGGGGCCGAATCATTTTGTTTTTTTGCCCGGACGCACTTCCTTGCGTGCGAAGGTGTAGCTGCTGGGTCCTAGTAGTCAGGGGGGGGGAATCGTTTTGTTTTTTTTGCCGGGACGCACTTCCTTGCGTGCGAAGATGTAGCTGGTGGGTCCGAGCAGTCAGGGGGGCGAATCATTTTTTTCGAAGGCACTTCCTTGTGTGCAAAGATGTAGCTGGTGGGTCCCAGCAGTCAGGGGGCGAATAGTTTTTTTTCGGACACACTTCCTTGCGTGCGAAGATGTAGCTGGTGGGTCCCAACAGTCAGGGGAAACGTTTTTTTTCGTGAAATACGGTGGCCCGTCAGGTGGGTCCGCGCTGTCAGGTGGAGGAATAATTATTTTGCGCGTAATAAGGTGGCACTTCCTTGCTGCGGCCGTGGACCCGGTATCGACCTCTCCACGTCTGATCCACGTCCGATGGAAGCCATTCCTGGACCACGTTGACCACGCCGCGCCGAGAGCACCAGGGCAGTGGACGATGGCGAGGCCTAGGAAGGGGACAAGGCGGAGCCGGGGAAGACGCGGCAGTGGATCCCCACGCGTAGAGGAGTATGAGGGTTTACTCGTTCGGCTGCGGTGTGAGGCTGCCGTCGCCGCAGAATAACAGGGGGTGTGGGTGCGTAGAGGGATGGCCTGGCCAGCGGTGGGAGTAGTAGGGGGCGGTGGGGCCTCCGCGGCATCACAACCGGCCACGGGTGGCAGGAGCAGGTGGCACGACCGACGCTGCTTTGGGCGGCTGGAGCAAGAAGACCAGAGGTTGAAGAAGCACTACGGCCGTTGGATGGACATCGTACGGTCACTGGAGCTAGAATCGTTCATATATTGACTAAAGTTGACAAAGGCCTCCGTTCCAGTCAAATTAGTAGGCCCACAAGTCATCCTCCCACCAAGGTGGATCCCAGATAGCAGGGGGTATTCATTTTTTTGTGCGTAATAAGGAGGCACTTCCGGTGGGTCCGAGCTGACAGCGGGGGGAACGTTTGTTTTGAGAAATACGGTGGCCCGTCCTATGGGTCCCAGCAGTCAGGGGGAAACATTTTTTTCGCGAAATACTGGTGGCCCATCCGGTGGGTCCCTCGCCGTGTGTGGAGGAATAATTATTTTCCGCGTAATAAGGAGGCACTTCCTTGCGGCTGCCGTGGACCCAAATCGGCCTCTCCACGTAAAGATTTCTTCCAATGGAAGTCGGTCGTTGACTACATTGACCATGACGCTACCGAGAGCACCACGGCGGTGGATGACAATGAGGCCTAGGATGGGGACGACGCGAGCCGGGAAGACGCGGGCAAGGAAGCCCGCGCGGAGAGGAGTACGAGGTTCACCGGATCGGCTGCGGTGTGAGGCTGCAATGCCGCAGAATAACAGGGGTGTGGGTGAGTAGAGGGATGCCCCGCCGCTGGTGGGAGTAGTTAGCGCCGAGGCCAGGTAGCACAAACCGACCACAGAGCGGGAGTAGGCGGTCTCACGGCGCCGCTTAAGGCCGGAGCAAGAAGATCGAGATTGAAGAAATGACGGCCGTTGGATTAACATCCAACGGTTACGCCTTATAGAATCGTTTGTTGACGATATAATAACTAAAAAATCTTGCATACGCGTCAACTAAACAGGCCCACAAGTCAGACCACTCCCTCTTTTTTTTAATAATTTATATATAGCTCATGGCAACTTCTTATGCCATTTATTGCAGTCATTTTTTTTGGTTGGCCAGGGCTAATTTCACATATTTATGTGGGTTCCAAACTATTTTATATTTACATTAGGTTAAATTAGGTTAATGCCCCGTGAAATAGGAATCTGAAAATGTGAAAAAATTCAGAAATTATAAAGTAATTGCCAATTTGTCATCTGTTTTTATATTTACAACCCATTTCATACTACTTTCAAGATTTGCAGGCGTCTTGAAAGAGTTGCAGCCCATCCGGGCATAGAAAATAAGTAGGCCTGGATTGGGTATTCTTCAGAAAAAATAAATTGGGCTCATTTCCACAAAGAAAAAATTGCTGGGCTGGTCACATGGTGAACATAAAATATAAGCTTGGACTAGACGGGCCACAGCCTAGTTCAAACCCTGCTCCGCCTCAACAATACCAAACAAAAAAAAAATCGCCGAGTAGCTACGTCCTGTGTGTCACCCGATCTTGTGTTGTTCTCTTGTCTATTGACTATATACGCTCACAATGTCGTGGGTCCCAGATGTCAGGAAAACACTAGGAGGAAGCATTTTATTTTTCCATACGCTGATGTGGTGGGCCCCTACTATCATCCTCTCCACGTTCTTCTGCTGATTCCTGTTGTTTGTTGACCATGTTGACAACGCGAGAGGGCAGCGCCGCGGCGAGCGCAACAAAGCGCGCGGAGGACGTCGGCGTTAACGATTTAGGAGATGGTGGGGCGGCGATGCATGCGCTGAGGCGCAGCCAGCCGTGGGAGGCGGAAGTATGCGCACGGCCGCTGGTTTGGTTTTTGGCCGGAGGAAGACATGACTAAAGAAACACGATGCATCAGAACGCAGCAGGAGTACTTAACAACCTTAATCAAACCAGTAGGGGCACTTAATAACCAAAGCTGAAAGCAAGATGAGTACTTATACAGGTTCAACTGCATAAAGCACGCCTCAAACAAAGTGCTACTTTGCCTCAAGCTAACCAAGGGTGAGGCCGCCAAGCCCTGTGACAAGGCCCAGCGCCACCTCACAAGATCCACAACCTTCTAAAAGCGGCTTCATCTCACAACATGGTCAATAAACAGGATATTCGCTTTAGAGCCATGGAAAAGCATGCACATAATCTTCTGTCCTATTCTCCAAGATGGATGGGCCTTCATTATTTGAGACCACCCATGAATAAGTATCTTTTCACCTCCAAGGGGAATTGAGTAGGTCGACATAAACATCATGCCGTGACTAAGCGCCAAGTCCGACCCGACCATGGTCAGCATCTCAGATAGGAACAATAGAACTCGCAGCCTCTGTTTCAAGAAGATCACAGTTGTAAAACTGTGTATAAGCAATAGTTTATGAACAACATATATAACAGAAAACAGCTCGTACCATAAGTTTCTCGACACAGTTAGACCTGTTCAATGCATGCAGCAGTGGCACACATATCCCATGTGGCCTTCCACCATTGAAACGCCCCACAAGAACCTCAAGACGATCAATAAAGTGTAGGAACTTGTGGATGTTGATCTAGTCAACTTAAGTGCCATTAGTAATAGCCGAGTTATTACAGAGTAACAAACGAGCAGACTGCTTAACTCTGAAAAAACCTACACGTGCCACCAATTATAAGAAAATATTAGTTAGAAGTAGCATCTTCGTTAGAGATTCGTTGCTACTTCGAAAGTTAAATTGTGATTAATTAGACAGAATAGGTGGATTGAGAAGTAATCGAGGCAACAAGCAAGAACCAGATACATAACTAACATGGATGAACAATTGGAACGATGTCAGGGTGGAAGATCGCAGTGAAGATGAGACCAGGCTCTGCTATTTCCATCAACATTCGGGCGCCAACTTTCAGTCTGTAACACTTGAGAAAGTTTATCCAAGTTCGGCCATAAAAAAAGCAGCGATCTTCTTGGTTCATGAACCCAACTCGGAACTTATATCCATGGCTTGTCTTCACTGTGACCATTAAACTAGTTGTAAGTGCATCTAGTGCCCCTTAGTGATTTTGGTGTATTGAAGACTTATAGGTTAAGGGTCTAATGCGTTTATGAGTGTACACAGGTCTATAAGTCTATGAGGAGTTTGATATTTACAGAGAAAGTCGACCCCTAAAAATGAAGTTCTTCAACTGAAGACTTTGGTATTCTGAAGACTTTGAAAGTGAAGAAATTGGTGTGACCTTGAAGACTTGGTATTCATTTGAGGAACATGAAGCGTGAAGACTTTTGTTTTCCTAGTTTCGTTTTCTCTTCCTTGAGTCATAGGAAACACCGTACTGTTAAAGGGGGTCGAGGAAATACTATGGAAATTTTTTAATGTGATGCTCAACTCAAAATCCTACACCTACCAATCCCTTTGAGTGAAGCCATTGGAAATCTCATACAGCTTCACCATATTCTTCAAAGGATGTAGACGAAGTTCTTCTGGTCTCTGAGGAATTTGTTCGACCGAGGAGTTAGGAATTCGCCAAAGGGATTGCCTACACAAAGGAGGAACATGATAGCCCCGAGGAATTTGAACCTTAAATTTCCGACCGTTCTTTGTACACGCCAGCTGTCCCAAAATATCTTATCCACCTAACGGTCATATCATTGAAGGGCATTTATGTCTTATCATGTCGGGCTGCTCCCTAGGCTATAAATAGCCACCCCCTACAACCACTAGCTTGTTGGCTGCCCCGAGAGAAACTGACACTTGTCATTTGAGAGCATCCCATCCTTCGAGGACTTTGAGTGAAAATCATCAAGTGAGTAAAACCCAAACCCAAACACCTACAAACCCAAACACCTACAAACCCAAAGTGATTGAGCATCACTGAAGAGATTGATCCTGCGTGGATCCGACGCTTGTTACCTTTGAAGACTGTGCTTCTTCCAGACGGTTAGGCGTCATGGTCTAGAGCATCCAAGAGGAATTGTGGATTGCCGAGTGACCGAAGTCTGTGAAGGTTTGGAAGTCGCTCAAGACTTACCACGAGTGATTGGACGAGGTCTGTATGACCTTAGTTCAAGGAGAATACGGTGAGGACTTGGTGTCCCGAGCTGCGTGCTCAGATCGGGTGTCCGGGACTGTGTGTCCTCGAGTTTAAATACTCAGCCGCTCCAACCAGATGTACAACTGAGACAGCAGTTGGAACTGGTCTACCAAATCATTGTCTTCACCAAACTCACTGGTTCTATTTCCTCAACTCTTTCATTTCCTCATTACTGTGTTGAGTGCTTGTTCATATCTGTGTTTGAAGACTTTGACTGAAGACTTTCTCAATTTCCTCAGTTCAATTTCTTCAGTATGTTTGTCTTCATCCTGTGTTATCCTGTGATTACACTTCATGTACTCTATGCTTGTCTTCATTTCATCATGATGACTATGCTTGCATTCTGTTATGTTTACTTTTGAGTACTTATTCCGCTGCTAGTAGTTCTTCGTTAAGGAATTTCCTCACCCGCAAATTCCACAGTGAAGAATTCATAAAAATCGCATATTCACCCCCCTCTAGTCGATATAACGCACTTTCAATTGGTATCAGAGCAAGGTACTCCCTTGTTCTGTGTGATTTTTGTTTAACCGCCTGGAGTTTTAGTTATGTCGCACCACGGTATGATCAAGGTCTCTACCGCTGTCCTACCTTCGATTGGACAGACTACCCCTACTGGAAGAATAAGATGCGAATGCATCTTGAGGCAATTGATAACGATCTCTGGTATGTTGTGGAAAATGGTGTTCCCTCTGTCTCACCCTCACTGAACCCTACCGATGTGAAGAGATTCAAGCAACTTGATTCTCAAGCGAAGAATATCGTATGTGGCCATCTGAGCAAAGGACAGTATGGAAGAGTGAGTGCTTTGGAAACTGCCAAGCTTATCTGGGATAGGCTGTCCAAAGTGAATGAAGGAGTCTCAACTCAGCGTGACTCTCGATTTGATGTTCTTCGCAATCTCTTCAACAGCTACAAAAGAAACGACAATGAAAATGTTCAATGCACCTTCGATCGCCTCACTGACATCTCAAATGAGCTTCAAGCGCTTGGTGCCACTGACATCACCGACCATGAGGTGGTGAAGAAATTGTTGAGATCGCTTGATTCCTCATTTGATACTTTGGCATTAATGATACAAGAGCATGCTGATTACAAGTCACTTGATCCCGCTGATATCCTCGAGAGGCTAAACACTCATGAGTTCCAGCTTGCTGAAAAGAGAGATCTTTATGGTTCGAGCTATGGTAGATCACGTGCCCTGAAGGCCAAGGCAGTGTCTGAATCTGAAAATGAAGATTCTGGCAGCAGCCTTGGTGATCCTGAAGAATTGAGCCAGAGCTAGCACCGCCGTGAAGAAATTCCAAGTTCTCAAGACGTGGCCGCTTTGGAAAATCCTCAAGGAGCAATGATTCCTCATCCAAAGTGACTACAAGAGGAGGCTATGCCACAAATGCAAGAAACCTGGTCACTATATTCAAGATTGTCCTCGTTGGGAAAAGGAATTAAAGAAGAAGAAATACAAGGATTACAGTTACGATGACGCTTAAGAAGAAGAAGAAATCGTCAAAATCTTCATCATCAAAATCCTCAAAGTCTTCATCTCACAAGAAGAGTAGCTCCAAGAAGGCCTCAGCATTCATTGGCAAGGAAATGGACTCGAGGCTGAATCTGAGGAACATGAGGAAGATGAGGCATCCGAGGAGTCCGAGTCCGTGTGGCGAAGTCTGCTCTCGCCATCGCATTCGCCGCCAAGTCTATCTTCAACTCTGAAGAAAATGACCTCACCAACAAGGCTGATGAAGGCAATGATGACTATGCTCCCACCCTCTTGCTTCATGGCAAAGGGTGCCAAGGTACTCAAATATACCTCCTCCGAATCTAGTGAGAATGAATCTGATGAAAACCTCAAGCCCAGCTACTCTAAACTTGCTAAGATTGTTGTGAAACAACAAAGGGCTTTTGAAAAGGTTCAAAACATGCTAGACAAAAGTGATGATATGTTGGGTGAAGAAATGGATCGCACTAAAGCCTTGACTGAAAATCTTCAGAGACTTCAGTCTAGGTTTGACAGCCTTCAAGGTCATCATAACACTCTCTTATCTGATCATGAGAAGCTTTCTTATGAATTTCTTAAAAGAAAGCAAGATCTTGAGAAGCTAAGAGTGAGTTATGAAGATCTTCAGAAGGAGCGCGATTCATTGGTTGCTCAACAAATCAGCGCTGCTTAGGAAGAATTTGTTCCTCCATGCTTAAAGTGCATTGAACGTGAATCTGCTAATTCTTCACCTGAATGTTCAAATGCTTCTAATGTTACTGTTGGGGAACGTTGCAGAAAATTAAAAATTTTCCTACGGTTTCACCAAGATCCATCTATGAGTTCATCTAAGCAACGAGTCAAGGGAGAGAGTTTGCATCTACATACCACTTGTAGATCGAAAAGTGGAAGCGTTCAAGGGGATGGTGATGATGGAGTCGTACTCGACGTGATTCGGATCACCGATGACCAAGTGTTGAATGGACAGCACCTCCGCTGCTCAACACACGCAGACGGGTACGGACGACGCCTCCTCCGCCTTGATCCAGCAAGGAGGAAGGAGAGGTTGAGGAAGACAGCTCCAATGGCGGCACGACGGCGTGGTGATGTTGGTGAAGCAAGATCTCGGCTGTGGCTTCGCCAAGCACGCACGGAGGAGGAGAGGTGTTGGGAGGGAGGGCTGCGCCTTGGCTTGTGGTGTGCAGCCTCCCTCACCCCTCTATTTATAGGGGGAAGGGAGAGGCGGCCTCTAGATGCATCTAGAGGGGCGGCGGCCAAGGGGAGGGGCTTGCCCCAAGCAAGGGGCGCCTCTAGGGTTCCCCCTCAACCATAGGCGCAAGGGCCCAAGGGAGGGGGTGCGCCCAGCCCACCAGGCTGGCCCCTTCCCACGCAGCCCAGTGGCCCCCGGAGGGGTGGCCTCCCGGTGGACCCTCGGGACCCTTCCGTGGCCCCGGTACAATACCGTATGCCCTCAAACTTTCCTGTCCGCTTGACAACTTCCCATATATAAATCTTTACCTCCGGACTATTCCGAACTCCTCATGACGTCCGGGATCTCATCCGGACTCAATAACATTCGGTAATCACATACAAGTCTTCCTAATAACCCTAGCGCCACCGAACCTTATGTGTAGACCCTACGGGTTCGGGAGACACGCAGACATGACCGAGACGCTCTCAGGTCAATAACCAACAGAGGGATCTGGATACCCATGTTGGCTCCCACATGCTCCTCGATGATGTCATCGGATGAACCACGATGTCGAGGATTCAAGCAACCCCGTATACCATTCCCTTTGTCAGACGGTATGTTACTTGCCCGAGACTCGATCGTCGGTATCACAATACCTTGTTACGTCTCGTTACCGGCAAGTCACTTTACTCGCATCAGTAATGCATGATCCCGTGACCGCACACTTGGTCACTTTGAGCTCATTATGATGATGCACTACCGAGTGGGCCCGGTGATACCTCTCCGTGTCTGGAGTGACAAATCCTCCTCGATCCGTGTCAACCCAATGTACACTTTCGGAGATACCGTAATGCACCTTTATAGTCACCCAGTTACTTTGTGACGCTTTGGTACACCCAAAGCATTCCTACGGTATCCGGGAGTTACACGATCTCATGGTCTAAGGAATAGATACTTGACCTTGAGAAAGCTCTAGCAAAACGAACTACACGATCTTGTGCTATGCTTAGGATTGGGTCTTGTCCATCACGTCATTCTCCTAATGACGTGATCGCGTTGTCAATGACATCTGATGTCCATAGTCAGGAAACCATGACTATCTGTTGACCAACGAGCTAGTCAACTAGAGGCTCACTAGGGACGTATTGTGGTTTATGTATTCACACATGTATTACGATTTCCGGATAATACAATTATAGCATGAATAAAAGACAATTATCATGAACAAGGAAATATAATAATAATGCTTTTATTATTGCCTCTAGGGCATATTTCCAACAGTTACAAATTCTTCACCTGCCTCTGTTATCACTAATTCCTCATCTGAGGACATTGATAGTATCACTGATGATGCAGGGCTGAAGGAATTGTACATGACATGCATGTACAAAAGCCTCAAAGGGCATCAGACTCTTTGTGATGTGCTTAAAAAGCAGATCCTCAACAAGAACCCTAGGAAAGAGGGTATTGCCTTTGAGAGGAAAATCAATGCTGATGGTACATATTGGAAGCCTGAGCAGTACCCCAAAACCTCATGGTTTGCTGCAAAGGGACCTCTAGTTGATCCATCTAATTTATCTGGCTTTACATGTGAATCTTCTCATTCTTCTGATGAGTCATTTGACTCCAACTATAAACTGTTCAAAAATCAGAATGGTGAAGTATTTGCTAGATATGTTGGCACTAACTGCAGAAACGGTTCCCCTATGAAGAAAATCTGGGTTCCCAAAAGGTGCCTTGAAAGTCTTCAGGTGAATGTCCTCATGACACCACCTGTGATGAATAGGAACCCCAGATCAAATTCTTCATATGGACCAAATTCTTCATATGGATCCAAGTCCTCATACGGACCAAATTCCTCACATGGATCAAATTCCTCAAAAGGATCAAAGTCCTCATATCATTAACATCGTGCTAAGAACTTTGTTTCGCAGGGTAGAGCTAAGGGCTATGAATATGTGCATTATTCTTCAAACCATTATGTTCATAAGTCCACGAAGAATTTCTCTGCTTATTCGTATGCTTACCCTAACCCATCTTATGTGAAACGAAATGGTTTGGCTTCTCTGCCACCATTCTCATATGGAGCTCGCAGAGTGATGAACTCTTTGCCACCCCTTCAGATGTGGGTGGTGAAGAAAAAGAACTAATCTCTTCTACAGGGTCAGGTCTCCAGACGTGCTTTAACATCTGAAGAATTTGCTGGGGGCCTGATAAAAATGCCTGAAAGGACATAGGCTAATCATGAAGAAATGAACTTTCATTTCATACGTCCTCATACTGCTATATCTGTTTTACTGCTTGATGAAATTCATCTGATGAATTTGATATCATATTTTTCGCTGATGAAGTATATGAGTTCGTAAGCTGCACTAATTCATCTGCAGGATGATCAACCCAAAGCCACTGAGTGGGTCCTCGATAGTGAATGTAAAAATCACATGACTGGTGACAAGAATCTATTGATGGATGCTCCTTGATCACCATCGCATCTGAAGCATATCATCTTCGCTGACAAAGGCAAAAGTCGGGTATTGGGTCTAGGTAAGGTTGCGATCACAAAGGATCGACACATGGACAAATTCATGCTTGTTGAGTCCTTAGGATACAACCTTATGTCCTGCCTCAATGCTTTGTGATCTTGATATGGTTGTTGTCTTTGGCAAGTATCATTGTGTTGTGGTTATGGAAGCTGACAATTCCAAAGTCTTCGAAGGCTTTAGGAGAGGAGACTTGTACATTGTTGATTTCTCACAACCAGCTATGTGCCTACTTGCAAAAGCTTCAGAAGGCTGGCTATGGCATCGACGACTTGGTCACGCAGGCATGAGGAATTTGCACACACTTGCGAAGAAGAAGCATGTCATTGGCATTGAGAATGTCAAATTCCTCAAGGATCACTTACTCGGGGCTTGTCAAGCTGAAAAAATGACCAAGGCCAAGCATCCAGCAAAGACTATCATGACCACTACTCGACCATTCGAATTGCTTCACATGGACCTCTTTGGTCCTAATCATTACTCAGCTGTCACTAATGATGCATCTCTATATGGCTTTGTTATTGTTGATGATTACTCTCGTTACACATGGGTACACATTGTTACTTACAAACATGAAGTGCAGGAAGTCTTCAAACGATTTTCCTCGAGGGCTTCAACCAACTTTGGTGCGAAGATCAAGCACATCAGGAGTGACAATGGAACTAAGTTCAAGAATTCGGGTCTTGATGACTATCTTGATGAACTTGGTATTACTCATGAGTTATCTACTCCTTATACTCCTCAACAGAATGGCGTCGTGGAGCGCAAGAATAGAACTGTTGTTGAGATGGCTCGCACTATGCTTGATGAGTACAAGACGCCTCGTCACTTTTGGATTGAGGCAATTTACACTGCATGCCACATCATCAATAGGGTATATCTTCACAAATTGTTCAAGAAGACTGCCTATGAACTCCTCACTGACAAGAAACCCAATGTGAGTTATTTCAAAGTCTTCGGTGCTAAATGTTGGATTAGAGATCCTCATCACAATGCTAAATTTGCACCGAAAGCACATGAAGGTTTTATGCTTGGCTACGGAAAGGACTCGCACACCTACAGAGTCTTCAACAATGTTCTTCACAAGATTGCTCAAATCAGATGTGCGGTTCGATGAAACTAATGGCTCGCAAAGAGAGCACCTACCTTCTGTGATAGATGAACCAGCACCTGAGGATTCTATCAAGTTCAAGGCCACTGAGGATGTCATTCCTACTGAAGAATCCGCTAAAGAATTCATTCCAGAACGTGAAGAACGTCGAGCTGATACACCTGAGGAAAATGTTGAAGAAAATGGTGCTGAAGAAAATGCTGATCAAATTCCTCGACGACAACCAGCTCATCCTCGTGTTGCAAAAGAAGTGCAAGTTGAAAAGATCATCGATGACATTGAAGCACCAAGTCTTCTCACATGCTCAAAAGCTTCACATTTATCTAACTTTTGTGGGAACTATGCTTTTGTCTCTATCACAGAGCCCACTAAGGTAGATGAAGCATTTCTGGAGCCCGAGTGGATTCAGGCCATGCAAGAAGAATTACATTAGTTCGAGCTCAACAACGTTTGGGAACTGGTCAAACGTCCAGATCCTCGCAAGCATAATATCATTGACACAAAGTGGATCTACCGCAACAAGCATGATGAAAATGGCCTTGTGGTGAGGAATAAGGCAGGACTTGCAGCTCTACACACAGGTTGAAAGAATTGATTTCGATAAAACTTTTCCACCTGTTGCTAGACTTGAGGCTATTCGCATATTACTTGTTTATGCTAACCATCATGATATCACTTTATATCAAATGGATGTGAAAAGTGCATTCCTCAATGGTAAGCTAGAGGAAGAAGTATATGTTGCTCAACCCCCAGGTTTTGAAGATCCAAAGAATCCTGACAAAGTCTTCAGACTTAATAAGGCCCTCTATGGCCTCAAGCAGGCCCCTCGGGCGTGGTATGATACTTTGAAGGAATTCCTCATGAATAATGGCTTCACACCCGGTTCAATCGACCCCACTCTCTTTACTAAATCTTATGATGGTGAACTATTTGTGTGCCAAATATACGTTGATGATATTATCTTTGGTCAGATCTGACCAACGTTATAGTGATGAATTTGCCTATATGATGAGTGAAGAATATCAAATGTCTATGATGGGAGAGTTGAAATTCTTCTTAGGTCTTCAAATTCATAACAAATAAGAATGGCATATTCATATCTCAGAGAAATACCTCAAGGATGTTCTCGAGGAATTTCGCATGCAAGATTGCAAAGGCGTCAAAATTCCTATGCCCACAAATGGCCATCTATGCAATCGATGAAAATGGTATTGACTTCGATCACAAGGTATACCGCCCATGATTCATTCTTTATTGTATTTATGTGCATCTAGGCCAGTTATAATGCTTAGTGTTTGCATGTGTGCCCGATTTCAAGCTACAATCAAGGAATCACACCATAAGGCTGTGAAGCATATTCTTCGATATCTAGCTCACACACCAACACTAGGATTATGGTACCCCAAGGGCTCTGCTTTTGATCTCACTGGATATTCTGACTCTGACTATAGTGGTGATCGTTTGGACCGCATGTCAACATCTGGTACTTGTCATTTCCTCGGACGATCTTTGGTCTGTTTGTCCTCAAAGAAACAGAACTGCGTATCACGGTCTACTGCTGAAGCTGAGTACATTGCTGCTGGTTCTTGTTGTGCTCAATTGCTGTGGATGAAGCAAACTCTCAAGGATTATTGCATCAACGTGAAGAATGTGCCTCTCTACTGTGACAATGAGAGTGCAATCAAGATTGCTCACAACCCAGTTCAACACTCGAAGAAAAAGCACATTCAGATGCGTCATCATTTTCTTCGAGATCATGTGTTGAAGGGCGACATCTTTATTGATCATGTGAAGACTGAAGAACAGCTAGCCGATATCTTCACAAAGCCCTTGGATGAGAAGAGATTTAGCAAGTTGCGGTGTGAGCTAAATATCTTAGAATCTTCGAATGTTCTTTGAATAGGACACTCATCCTAACACTTATGCAAAATTGATGACTTAGATGTGCAACACATGAAGAAACGTTTTTCTTCAATCAATGAAGAATAACACTCTAAGTGTGAAGAAATTAACGAAGTATTTGATTCTCAGAACCCTATGACAATTGTACGCGGTGTCTGAAATCATCATTCTTATATGGTGGGTCACGCCACCACCAAAGTTGAAAATTCCTCAATTTGAGTTTTTTTGGTTTTTAAATTCTTTAGTTTTTCAAATTCTTCAAATTTGCAAAATTTTCACTGGTTTCGTCTTTTTTCTTCATTGGCTATATATATATATATATATATATATATATATATATATATATATATGTATGTATGTATGTATGGGTTTATGTCCTCTATAGCATTCACTTATGGCTATTTCTTCAAGTTGTTTTTCTGCTAAGTGAATGTGATCGGACCCTTCCCCCTCTATGCTATACTCAACCCAATCTATTCACAAATTCTTCATGTGTGTTCTATTTGAAACTCGTTCAAAATCTTCACTGTGTCCTTGTCAGCTGAAGAATTTGCGAAAGGAACTTTTAACTTATCTTATCCAAATTTTTGGCTTTGCCGCTCAAACCGTTCCGCATCCCATGATAGACTTATCTGTTCACCCACGATCTAACACGATCTCCACTTTTCAGTACGTGGGTGACACGTGCCATGCGAATGAGAGGGGTCAGGGGCACGTTCGTCCTAAATCTTCGGGCGAACAATTTTTCACTGTGGCTATAAATACCCCTCTCCCCTTCCTCACTTCCTTTACTCCGCTCGCTCTCTCTCCCGCTCGAGCTTCTCAAACCCTAGCGCCGCCGCTACTCCATCGTCGCCGGTGAGGAAGAGCTTCACTGCCTCGACCTCATCGTTGTCGTACTCGCGCCGACCGCGGAAATCTTCACTCCGCCGCCGCCATAGCCGTCTTCCTCCGCCGAGTTAGGGCGTGGAAGATCTGCACTGACGAACATCACTTCTCCATCTCACTATTTGTCGTGTTCTTCGTTCAGGGTAATTAAAAGTTAGTTTTACTACCCTCCTTGATTCAAATGATTTCTACAAATTCTTCAAAGGTGTTTTTTTCTTCAAATCTTCACACACTAAAACACCTCACATGTCATCTGTTCTTGATATATTTCTCTAAGCTACATTTTTCTTCAAGATTCCTCAATTGTGTGGATCTTCGATCTATACAACTCTGGAACCTAAGACAAAGAACACTTAGTAAAATTCTTCAAGACTCATCTGGTCAAATTCCTCAAACTTGTTCTTTTTGAAAAACCTTCCGAGAACGCATATGACCTCTCCAAATTCCTCGCAACTAGACTCGCTCATTGTGTACTCATGTCCGCTGCTGAATCACTATGTTCTCATCAACTTAACTCATTTGCAGCGTTCCTCGAAGAAAAGTTGCATACTCCTTCAGAGAATTCGATTGTTCAAATTCCTCAACTGAAGAAAATGGCAGATGGTAAGAAGCCACAGAAAGGAGGAAAGAAGCCTGAGGTCATGACTGCCTTTGAAATCCCTGATGACATTTACAAAGACTATCGCACACCTGATGAGGTCAAGTTTGGCAAGGAAAACAAAAATCAGCGCAAGGTGCGCATACAGAGGATTGAAAGGAGATGGGGAAAAGAATGGAGGGAGTATAGGTATGTAACTTCAAAGTACATGAAGAAATTCGCACTCAATCCTCCATGCCCAAGACCACCATTGGCACCTGGTCAAGTAGCAGATCCCACCAGCCTCAAGCGTGGTGAGGATTATCCTGATGAATGGGCAAAGCGCCAAGCCAAGCTGGCCAGGCAAGCCAGAGAAGCAGTGAGGAAATTCAATGAGGACTCTGCTGCTGCTACTGCCTCTGCTGAGGCCTCTGCTGTCAAGCCAAAGAAATCTATGGCAAAGAAGCCCGTGCGCAAGCCGAGTGCTTCACCTCTAGTGCCCTCAAGGCCTAGTTCCTCAGCAATGCCCTCACGGCCAGAATCCTCAATGCCCTCACGACCAATTCCTCATGCTGCTCCTGCTCCTCCAAAATCTTCAGCTCCTCCGCCAAAGTCTTCGTCGCTCAGACAAAGTCCTCAAGACTGTGCATCTTGCCACGTACAAAGGACAAAGAGCATCTCCATTGCCTCGTGTGTCTCAAATAGTTCCTCATCTCGCACCCAATTCTTCAACGAGTCCTCCTCTACTGAAGAAAAAGGCCACTGCAGGACGAGGTCCTCGCCCTAGTCCTCAGAAGAAGCAGGTTGCCTTCCAAGTACCGTCTGAAGAAGACAAAGCTGATGATGAAGAACTTGCTGAGATCTTCAGAGGCAGGCAAGTCAGGGCCGCTAGAGCCAAAGGCACTAATGTGCCACTACTATTGGATCCTAAGTTGATCCTCGATTATATTAATCTTTGGCACAAGAATCCAGACACTCCTATGCCTGACTTCAATTTGACTCCTGGCCAAAGTCACATGCTGACCCATTTCATCTCTGAAGAAAAATGGAATTATGAGAAGGCCATACATATCAAGAAAGCACAGTATAGGAAAGAAAAGTTTTTGAAGACCAACGTTGTCTCTATGACAACTGATGAGCTTATAAAAATCCAGTTTGAAATCAAAGCCTCCAGCAATAACTTCAATGCCTACTATGCTGATTGGCAAGGAGCCAAACTCAGATTTGTTAAACTGACTGGGAAATTCACCTGCAATGTTGCAGCTCCATCGCAACAGGAACTTCCTCAGGTTGAAGCTTACGCTCAAAGAACCGAAGAACATGCCAAGACCACCGATGACTTTCAGGCTCTTGAAGAAAATGTTAGTTTCGAGGCTGATGACCGCATTCCACCATTGAAGAAATTGCCAGGGCATCCACTAGTGGTGCGCCTGAAGAAAATGAAGAAGTCAGGGCAATTGCATCAGATGCGCCTGAAGAAAATCAACCAGATTCCTCTGCTCCTCCTGCGCCTACACCAACTCCAATCCTTTCATCTGCATCTGATGTGAAGAAGACCAAGTGTCGGTGTCAAAACCGGCGGATCTCGGGTAGGGGGTCCCGAACTGTGCGTCTAGGCGGATGGTAACAGGAGACAAGGGACACGATGTTTTTACCCAGTTTCGGGCCCTCTCGATGGAGGTAAAACCCTACTCCTGCTTGATTAATATTGATGATATGGGTAGTACAAGAGTGGATCTACCACGAGATCAGAGAGGCTAAACCCTAGAAGCTAGCTTATGGTATGATTGTTGTTCTTCCTACGGACTAAAACCCTCCGGTTTATATAGACACCAGATAGGGTTAGGGTTACGCAGAGTCGGTTACAATGGTAGGAGATCTACATATCCGTATCGCCAAGCTTGCCTTCAACGCCAAGGAAAGTCCCATCCGGACACGGACGAAGTCTTCAATCTTGTATATTCATAGTCCAGGAGTCCGGCCAACGGTGATAGTTCGGCTATCCGGACACCCCCTAATCTAGGACTCCCTCAGTAGCCCCCGAACCAGGCTAAATGGCGATGAGTCCGGCGCGTAGATTGTCTTCGGCATTGCGAGGCGGGTTCTTCTCCAAATTCCATATACTTGTCGAATAGTTTTCGGCTTCTGATAAATGATGCGCTCCTTGGCTTCCATGCCCAATAATGGCCATCTCTGCCTTGTACCCCGTTCTCATGAGGGGTCAATATGTCAAGTGGGCGGAGCCGAGCTGTGGCGCATCGCCGGGACCAGATATCTATCCGGAACCCCGAAGAAGGCGTCCGAAGACTGGCCTTCGGTATGGTTTTATATAGAAGACGTCCCGCCACCGGATCCTGTTCGGATAAGTCTCCCGGAGTTCAGCAATGCTCCTTTGAAGAAACGCTTGAGTTGGCGCCCGTGGAGCCCCCAGAGGGAAGACGACAGGGACGTCCTTTACCTGATGAGCCGAATAAGATTGTTAGCTCATTCCGGACTGACCATGATCGGTGTCATGGCCACATATATTATGCGGGGGGTGCAGCCGCTCCAGTATAGGGGCCACCCCATGTGGGATTTCAATGGGGAGGACGATGCCGCCCGTCATGGCCGTACGGGGCCGGGATCGCTCACTGATCTGGTGAAGATCTTGTCCGCGCTGTATAAGGGAGAAGAGAAGGATTTTCTCCGCGTCAGTCCATTGAACGGATTTTCTACGAATAATCCTCGAAGCTAGGTAAGTGGACATTTCTTTTTTGCACATCTGATCCATATTCCCATGGTTAGGTATCTCATGTTGTGATTTTGACGCAGGAACTGCGCCAGGCCGTGAAAGACATAAACAGCCCGCCTCCACAACCCGAGGATCCGTAACGGCTCCTCGATCCGGCCTCCCAAGAGGATCCGAACATATTGGTGGAGCTGATTGATGGGGTATTTCACCAACTGAGCATCGATAATGCCTTGGTTGCCATTACGGCCGATTACCCCGGAATACTTCCAGCCTCACACGTAACTGAGACCGAGGTCCCAATACTCTGATAATGACCCATCCGTGCTTATTTTTTATCACCGTATACCAATGGTATTTCGCAGGGGGTGCCTTCGAGGCAGGAGGCCGAGCCCGCGGCGGCTAGCCAACAAGGGGCAGCACGGCCTCGCAGGCTAAAAAGAAGTGCGGTCCGGATCGAAACGCCGCCCAAGAACGGTATGGTGCGTCACCATATTCCTGTGATTGATTCTCGGAAGGTGTACTAACGCTGGTGCTCTTTTCAGGAAAAGGAGCGCTCGCCAGACTCTGTCCGGAGAGGTTGCCAATCGAGCCTCCACCAGACAGGCTCCAAAGCCGGGTCCAGAAGCGGAGGTGAGCACGAGGCGCAAGGCCGGATGCTCCTCCGACAGAGGATGCCGACAGATTGTCCGCCACCAACTCCGAGGTGGAGAGTGCCATGAATCACAGGAGCCGCCGGATAGTTCTTCGTGACGCATGTTTCTCCCAAGAGGCATTGAATGCCTTCAATTCGGGAGATGCGCACCTCCGTGCCGCTCAAGATGGTCTAGCCAGAGCCACGGAGCAAGATGTAAAGGACATACGGGTGAGGAAATTTGACGGTTATATATGCCAAGAGTCCCCGAGACTTAAAATAGTTAGAATAACTGATTTAAGGATCATTTGTTATGCAGGATCTTACAAAAAGAATACCCGACTGCCTGTGAGGTTGAAGAATGCAAGGCCCAACTTGAGGTCAAGCACTAGCTGCCACACGGGAGCCACAGAGACCCCCTCTGGTAATATATGCTTCAAAAGATAAGTAGTTTGTGAAGTGCGGCGTGTGTGTAAATCTGACAATAATATTGCAGATGGCTCCGGACTAGATCCGGACAAGCAACAGCTCTTGCGCCGGTTGAAGGTCGAAGAGAATGTGCTTACAAGGGTGAGGCAAGAGAAAAATAATCTCCAAGATGCCAACACCCAATTTGGGTGAGGAACTAAATGATGTTCGTGCTCAAATGTCTGACTCCGTGAAGGAGAATCGGCGACTTCGTCGGCATTTATAGTAAGTGCTTGAGCGAACTTTGAAAAAGAGTTCGGCGAGGAAGTCAACTAATGAGTTATGTCTCAGAGGTATGCTCACGGGTCGTCTGCAGAGGAAATGCCCGGTTCTACGGGTGACCTTCTTCCCGAGCTATTGCAAATCGCACAAACGAAGTTCGGCAGTGATGAAAGGCGCCGCCTGTGCCTTGTGGCCATCTATCTCCCTGCCCAAGGCCTTGGAGAGCTTGTAGAGAATCTTCAGGAGCACGGCGGCGCTCCGACTATGGAAGATATCGTCCTGTCACAAGGCGCCAGGAGGCCTGGGCCATGGTGAAGACGCTGCACACGGAAGGCGGACCCAAACCACATGGCCGAGGTCGGACTCAGGGGCCCGACGGGAAGGAGATCCTCGTTAGCTTAGTGTACGACCAAGTAGAGTTGGCCGCAAAGTATTCCCAAAGCAGGATCAGTAAACTAGACAGCCTATTAGATGGCATTGAAGAGGAATACAATCAACAATTTGACTATGTAATTTAAAATTACATGTAAAATGCCTTCTAGCCGGATTGTAGATCGCTTGTCGAAGCGGACCTTTTCGCTTCAACCTCTGGACCCAATAGTCCGGAGTGTGTCCGAATACCCTCGCGGTTATGTAAAAACCGGGGCATGCGTGGAGACCAGGCGTAGGGGTCATGAGTGCTTTATCAGACAAGTGCCCAACTAGTTATGTTATATTACAAGGTTAGTAAGAAACTCTTCCGTTAGGGGTTCCTTTCCCTGGGAGGCCTGCCCTAAAGTGCATGTCCTGATCATAAAAAGCGTAAAAGCATCCGGGGCAGATAAATGAAAAATAAAAAATTGTCTTTTAGTTCACTGACCAAATATTCCCTTAAGAACGCTAGCTTTCGGCTTCACCCGGTCTAAGGTACACGTCCGGCTGACCCGGCGGTAACAATCGCAGAGGTGCTCCCTTTACCACCTAGCCGAACAATCGGGAACGTAGGGGTAAGCACAGGAGCCAGGCAACCCAGCTTGTCCAAAACTTAAGTCATATCGATGCATATAAGGGTGAATAAAAGTACATGCGGAAGTGTGACACATGTGTTGGGCATAAAGCCCGTATAAATAAGCTTCTGTTAAAGAAGCCCCCAGGTATAATGAGCGCGGATAGCGCGTCAAGTGTATGCGAACAATGCGCAAACGGGCCTTTAACGGCTTCGGATAAAAGGAGGAAGAAGGAGAGAAATAAAAGACAGCTTAAAGTATAAAATATAGACGGAGGAAGGAGACGAACTCAGAATCCGGCGCTAGGCGTAGAATCTTCGGAGACGGGTTGTGTTCCATGGGTTCGGCTCGAGTCGGTTATCCGGCGCGCTTGCAGACGATACGCCCGCCGGGTCGTGACTTGGTCGATGATGAAGGGACCCTCCCATTTGGGCTTTAGTTTGTCCTTTTTCTTGTCCGGCAGCGTAGAACTAGTTCGCCAACATTGTAAGATTTGGCCCGCATTTCCTCGCTTTGATATCTTCGAGCCTGCTGTTGATAGAATGCGGAACGAGCTTTTGCCACGTCGCGCTCCTCCTCCAAGGCGTCCAAACTGTCCTGCTGATCGAGCTCGGCTTCTCTTTCTTCCTACATGCGCACGTGAGGTGAGTCATGAATTATGTCGCAGGGCAAAACTACCTCTGCGCCGTATACCATAAAAAATGGTGTGAATCCGGTAGTGCGATTCGGCGTGGTCCGCAGCTCCCCAGTACGGAGTCGAGCTCCTCTACCCAATGCGTGTTAGATTCCTTGAGGGACTGCACTAGTCTGGGTTTAATGCCGCTCATGATTAGACCGTTTGCTCGCTCGACTTTCCGTTAGTTTGGGGGTGATAGACTGAAGCGTAGTCGAGCTTGATGCCCATGTTTTTCACCGTAGTTTGACCTCGTCGGCCGTGAAGTTCGTGCCGCTATCAGTGATGATGCTATGGGGGACGCCGTAACGGTCTACTACCCCTGATATGAAGTCTAACACCGGTCCGGATTCGGCCGTCTTTACAGGCTTGGCCTCTATCCAGTTGGTGAATTTATCCACCATGACCAATAGGTATTTTTTGCTTGTGGGTTCCTCCTTTAAGGGGTCCAACCATGTCAAGCCCCCAGACCACGAAGGGCCAGGTGATGGGTATAGTTTTGAGGGCGGTGGGTGGCATGTGGCTTTGATTAGCAAAGAGCTGGCAACCGACGCATCGTTGGACTAAGTCCCGAAAGCATCTGCCTGGCCGTCGGCCAATAAAATCCTGTACGGAAGGCCTTGCCTACAAGGGCCCGGATCATGCATGGTGCCCACCGAGTCCGCATGAATTTCAGCCAGGAGATTCCACCCTTCCTCTTCGGAGATACACCTTTGAAGGACTCGGTTGTGCTTTTCTTATAAAGCTCTCCCTCATGGACCTTATAGGCTTTAGACCACCGCACTATGCAGCGGGCCTCGTTTTGGTCCTCGGGAAGTTCCTGCCTAGTTAGGTAGGCTAGGAATGGTTCTGTCCACGGGACAATGACTGCCATTATTGCGTGGGTTGACGGTGTTATTTCGTTGGCGGAACCACCAACTATGTCGGAATGTTCGGTGTGGGGCAGTGTGGTTGGGTCCGGGTTGTTATTTCCGGACTCTCCCTCCCATAATACAGATGGCTTGAAAAGCCTCTCTAGGAAGATGTTGGGGGGACGGCATCGCGCTTTGCGCCAATGCGTGCTAACACGCTCACTGCCTGGTTGTTATCCCGAGCTATATGGTGAAATTCGAGCCCCTCAAACCGAGCTGACATTTTTAGGACGGCATTGCGATAAGCTTCCATTTTCGGATCCTTGGCATCAAAGTCCCCATTTATTTGGGATATCACGAGGTTCGAATCCTCGCGCACCTCTAGGCGTTGAATGCCCATGGAAACTGCCATCCGGAGACCATGTAGAAGGGCCTCGTATTCGGCTGCATTGTTGGAGTCCGTGTACATTATTTGAAGTATGTATTGGACTGTATCTCCAGTTGGGGACGTCAGAACGACGCCAGCCCCCAGGCCAGCCAACATTTTGGAGCCGTCGAAGTGCATGATCCAGTTGGAATATGCGCCGTACTCTTTAGGGAGTTCGGCTTCAGTCCATTCGGCGACGAAGTCAGCCAAAACTTGCGACTTAATAGCTCGTCGTGGCTTGTAGGTTATGTCGAACGGGAGGAGCTCAATGGCCCATTTAGCAATCCGCCCGCTATGTCATGCGGTTGTTTATAATGTCATTAAGAGGTACTTCGGAGGCTACTGTTATTGAACACTCTTGGAAGTAGTGTCGCAGCTTCCGGGATGCCATGAACACCGTGTATGCTATCTTTTGATAATGCGGGTACCGTGACTTGTATGGAGTTAGGACAGTGGAGACGTAGTAAGCTGGTTTTTGGAGAGGGAACTTGTGTCCGTCCGTTTCTCGTTCGACAACGAGCACCGCGCTTACAACTTGATGGGTTGCTGTGATGTATAATAGCATTGGTCCGCCCATGTTGGGCGCGGCCAGGACCGGATTTGTTGCCAATATGGCTTTGATATCTTCGAGTCCGGCCATGGCGGCATCCGTCCACTCGAAGTGTTCGGTGCGCCGGAGGAGGCGATAAAGGGGTAATGCCTTTTCTCCTAAGCGGGAGATAAAGCGGCTTAGAGCCGCCACGCATCCAGTCAATTTTTGTATTTGTTTGAGGTCTTTGGGGATATCCAATTGTGACAGAGCTCGGATCTTGGTTGGGTTTGCTTCAATTCCTCTACCGGATACAATGAAGCCCAAGAGCTTTCCGGCTGGTACGCCAAAAACGCATTTTTCCGGGTTGAGCTTGATGTCATATGTTCGGAGATTATCGAATGTGAGCCTCAAGTCGTCGACTAGGGTTTCGACATGCTTGGATTTGACGACCACATCGTCTACGTATGCCTCCACTGTTTTGCCGATCTGGTTTGCCAGACATGTCTGAATCATGCGCTGATATGTTGCGCCGGCGTTTTTAAGCCCAAAGGGCATTGTGTTGAAGCAGAATGGGCCGTATGGAGTGATGAATGCCGTTGCGGCTTGGTCTGGCTCTGCCATCTTAATTTGGCGGTAGCCGGAGTATGCTTCGAGGAAACACAATGAATCGTGTCCTGCGGTAGCGTCGATAATTTGATCGATGCGGGGGAGGGGGAAGGGATCCTTTGGGCAAGCCTTGTTAAGGTCCTTAAAATCGACACATAGGCGCCAGGATTTGTTCTTCTTTGGTACCATTACCGGGTTTGCTAGCCAGTACAGATGTTTAATATCTCTGATGAATCTGGCCTCCAATAGTTTGGCTAACTCCTCTCCCATGGCATGTCTCTTGGGTTCGGAGAAACACCGAAGAGCTTGCTTGACTGGCTTGAATCCTTTTAGGATATTTAGGCTGTGCTCGGCCAGCCAGCGTGGGATTCCTGGCATGTCTGAAGGGTGCCAGGAAAAAATGTCCCAGTTTTTGCGTAGGAATTCTCGTAGTGCGGCATCCACATCAGGGTTTAATTGTGCCCCGCTGGAGGTCGTTTTTGTAGGGTCTGTTGGATGGACTTGGAATTTGACGATTTCGTCTACCGGTTTAAAAGAGGTGGACTTGGATCTCTTATCGAGTATCACATCGTCCTTGTTCACCGTGGAGCGCAGCGCAGTGAGTTCCTCTGCCGCTAGGGCTTCGAATAGTGCCTCAAGGGCAAGTGCGGCTGTTTTATTTTCGGCGGGGAGCGCTATGTCCGGGTCACTAGCGAGAGTGATAATTCCGTTGGGTCCGGGCATTTTGAGCTTCATGTACCCGTAATGGGGTATAGCTTGAAAATTTTTGAATGCCTCTCGCCCTAATAGAGCGTGGTATCCGCTGCTGAATGGGGCCACTTGGAATGTGACCTCCTCGGACCTATAATTGTCCGGCGTGCCGAACACCACATCCAGTGTGATCTTTCCTGTACAACATGCTTCCTTACTGGGGATTATTCCTCTAAGGTTGTGCTGCTTTGCTCAATGCGGCTCCAGTCTATTTCCATTTTTCAAAGGGTTTCCTCATAGAAGAGGTTTAATCCGCTGCCGCCGTCCATGAGTACCTTGGTAAGGCGAAAGCCGTCCACTGTCGGACTGAGGACCAATACGGCTGGTGCTCGGGCTATTCGGAATTTAGATTCGTCGCTGGCGTTAAAGGTAATAGTTGTGTCACTCCATGGATTTATTGTTGCTATCTGGTAAACTTCGGAAAGGCTGCGGAGTGTTCGTTTCCGCATATTATTTGATGCAAAAGTCTCGAAGACTGTTAATACCGTACTGGTATTGCTGGGCTGGTGCTCTGGAGCTAAGAGCTCTTCGCCACTTTTGGCCACCTGCCGTAGTATCCAACATGCTCTAAGGCTATGAGTTGGAGTGGCGCCCTTTGTGCTATGAATTTTGCAGGGTCCATTGAGCCATCCCTCCAGTACGGTTCCATGCCCTTTGGGGGGTTTTTGATTTTTGGTATATAACCCAGGTGCCTGGTGATGATGCACCCTTTTATTTTGGACTAGGGTCGTATTCGGGGCCGGATTATCCCAAAATTTGATTTCGGTTTTCCAGGCGCTCTCCATTGCGCAGTACTTTCGTACTATGGACGCCAAGTCAGCGAAGCGTGTAATTTCATGACGACTTATGGCGTTTAGGATTCCCTTGTCCGTGCAATTGTTGCAGAAGAATGAGATTGCGTCCTCCTCGCGGCAATCCTTTATCCTGTCCATAACCAGGAGGAATCGCCCAAGAATGATGTCTTTGTTTCACCGGGCTCTTGCCGGATTTGGGATAGATTGCTTATGTTTGGGTGGGCGGGTGGAATTAAATTCCGAACCCCGTTCGATCTAAGACTCAGGGGCCAAGAAGTTTTCGAACTTGGAAGCTTGGGTTCTTGGAGGTTGTCCAATGAATCTAGCCCGCCGCTGACTTTAAGTTCGTGGCTTGAGTGGTGTCCTCCCTCCGGGAATCCGGCATGGAGGGGTCAGGAATCCGGACATAGCTAGTCCTTAAGGTAGGAGAAGAGTCGCCGTATTGTTCCTCTACCACAACAACGTGGTGGGTAGCCTGGGGAGAGTTGATCTCTCTCCGATCGGTTTTAGGCCCAATCTGATCGTAGTCTGTGGTGACTCCCAGGGCGGCGATGCGATCCAAGAGCTCGTTTAAGGAAGAGAGCTCCATCGGATCTTACTGCTCGGCGAGTTTCGAGTTAACATGAAGATTGCTTTTGATGACCCGAGAAGTCACCGTCGGCGCGGCGGCCGAACAGGCGGTCATAAGAAAACTGCCTAGCCGGAGAGTTTGGCCGGTGGACAAAGCTCCTTTAGCAACGGTGCCGTCTTTAAAGACGGGATGAGGCATCCTTCGACAATGACGGCGCAGAGGAACTCTCAATGAAAGCACCAATGTCGGTGTCAAAACCGGTGGATCTCGGGTAGGGGTCCCGAACTGTGCATCTAGGCGGATGGTAACAGGAGACAATGGACACGATGTTTTTACCAGTGTTCGGGCCCTCTCGATGGAGGTAAAACCCTACTCCTGCTTGATTAATATTGATGATATGGGTAGTACAAGAGTGGATCTACCACGAAATCAGAGAAGCTAAACCCTAGAAGCTAGCCTATGGTATGATTGTTGTTCGTCCTACGGACTAAAACCCTCCGGTTTATATAGACACCGGATAGGGTTAGGGTTACACAGAGTCGGTTACAATGGTAGGAGATCTACATATCCGTATCGCCAAGCTTGCCTTCCACGCCAAGGAAAGTCCCATCCGAACACGGGACGAAGTCTTCAATCTTGTATCTTCATAGTCCAGGAGTCCAGACACCCCCTAATCCAGGACTCCCTCACCAAGGCCGCAGAGCATGCAGCTGTGAAGAAAAGGAATGCATCAGCTGCTTCAGATTCCTCAGCTCCGAAGAAAATGAAGCCTATGACAAGTTCATTTGCAAATCCAATTGATGTTGTTCCGATCTCAACCATGCCATGAAAGGACCTTGTTCCTTTTGGTGAAGAATATGTGATCCCTAGCGGATCTCGATGAAGAAAATCATTCTGCTTGCCCGTCGAGCAGATTGATGAAGAAATTGAAGTGGATAAGATCCCTTCAACACCTGTTGTTTCCTCGCCCATGCCTCAGTTCATAGCTGAAGAGGCTGGCGTTGAAGAAATGGATGATGAAGACGTGGATATTGGGTGTACTAAGCCAGTGATGAATGATGACTTTTGGGAAAGTCAGCACCCCGATTCTCCACTCTTCACCCCTTTACAGCAAATACCTCAGTCCCCTGCACCAACCGTTCAAATGGGCTCTGAAGAAACTCACCCCAATTCATTTGTACGTGAAGAAATTCCAGCCACTAGTGCTGAAGAAACTGCTGCTGCTGATCACTTGAACACGTAGACTGCCACTGAAGAGGAACCAGAAATTCCTCAGCCTGAAGAACCTGAGATTGTGATTCCTGAGGTCGTGATGCAACTCACTGACACTCCACTACCCAAGCCAAAGGATCCATTCTTAAGGAAGCAAAAGTTCAAGGCTGAAGATTTCTTCAGCGAGCATGTATTCTTCACAGATTACAACCCCTATGATTCTGCTCGCATAAGGAAGAGGCGTTTCATCAGCCAGGCCAATTTCTATTCCTCAGTGCTGTTCAACAAAGACAAAGTCTTCGATCATGCACACATTCCTCATGTGGACATGGAATCTCTGCCGTGCTTCGAGCCAGTCCTCAGTATTCTTCACGACGCTGGACTGTTAAATTTCTGCACTAACATATATGATTGGAATGAAGAACTCATTCTTCAATTATTTGCAACGCTGCACATCACAGGAGATTCTGAAGATGTGAACTCGTGGGTGCTGGACTGGATGTCAGAAAACACTCACTACAAGGCACCAGCTACTGAATTGCTTCGTGCCCTACCACTCAGTCCTCCCCTTGAAGGTGCTCGCTTGCGTCTACAAATAACCTGAAGCTTACAAATCACTAGATGCAAGTTCTGATGAAGCCTTTGAAGCCAGGCAGGCCCCACGAACCAAATTCCTCGTCAAGGAATTACTGTATGTGCCTCGGACTGTCTATCGCATTTTGACGAAGACATCGAGTCTAATCAAGGGCCACGACTCGAATGAAGAAGAAGTCGTTGGCATCATGAAGAATCTGCTTTTCAATATCATTCATGGCGTTCCCGTCAACTTCCATGATTTCTTCATGAGGACTCTGGCCAATGTCGCGATGTCACCTTTTGAGCTGAAGCCTTATGCACCTTGGATTATGAGATTCATCAGAACAAGGTCTTCACTCAATTACAAAGCTGAAACTCTGAACCACTACAGCTACTTGCCTCTGATTGAAGTCCTCAAACGGACATTTTCCTCAGCTGATGACAAAGGCAAGGCCGCTGCTGTTATAGATGAAGGCATTCGTCCATTGGATGGTCAATTTCGCAAGGCTGCATCCTACTCAACCAATGATGACTCTGCCACCCATGACTCTGCCGCCAACACAACCAAGCAAAATCCTCAAGGCACAGCACCCAGGGTGATGACTGATCGTGAGCTTCTCCTCAGTCTTCATCAGAAGGTTGATCGCAATCAAAAATGGGTCAAGCATCAGTTTGGATCAATTCTTCACAACATGACCTCAACCCATAATGTAGTGAAGAAAAATAAATACTATCTCCACGAAACCTTCAACCGTACCTGGGCTATTTTGTCTCATGTCTACAACGAAGAAGATCTGAAGAAAATGGGTCTTAAGGAAGAATTTGACTGATCTGCACCGCCACCGAAGAAATACAAGAAGGTCAAGGTTCCTCCCTCGGTGGCCAGCTCCTATTCTTCATCGCGCGACACTGATGAACATGAAGACTTGGATGACACTGCGGCAGGCCCTACTACGACAAACGACCCCGACAACGCTGGCGCTCCTTCATCAACTTGATATTCTTCAGGGGCGTTAGTCCTCAGTTTCGATCCTTTTGGTCATTCGATGACAAAGGGGGAGAAAGTTGAGTTAGTCTTCAAACGGGTCTATTATATGGGCGTTTTTTTGCTAAGTTACAACTCTCGCTCTTCTGAAACTTTATTGGATCGAGTTGTAAACTTAAACCCGATGGTGCTCTGATACTTTTGATGTGTTCTTCTGCATGCTTATTCCTCGTTATATGTTAATGCACGCATGCTAAATTACATCAGTCACCATATTTCATCATGCATTTCAAATTCTTCATATTACATGTCAAATGCGTGTATGAATTACAAGATGTAGGGGGAGATCTCCATGATTCAACTCTTCAAGTGTGCATTGCTTCAAAAGCAAAATCCTCACTATGCACATCTTCAGGGGGACTTCTTCTATATCTTGTAATCAAATTCCTCAATATCAGTATTTACACTTCATATGTTTATCCCCGTTGAAAACTTAACCTATATTGTCATCAATCACCAAAAAGGGGGAGATTGTAAGTGCATCTAGTGCCCATTAGTGATTTTGGTGTATTGAAGACTTATAGGTTAAGGGTCTAATGCGTTTATGAGTGTACACAGGTCTATAAGTCTATGAGGAGTTTGATATTTACAGAGAAAGTTGACCCCTAAAAATGAAGTTCTTCGACTGAAGACTTTGGTATTCTGAAGACTTTCTGAATACTTTGAAAGTGAAGAAATTGGTGTGACCTTGAAGACTTGGTATTCATTTGAGGAACATGAAGCGTGAAGACTTTTGTTTTCGTAGTTTCGCTTCTCTTTCTTGAGTCATAGGAAACACTGCATCGTTAAAGGGGGTCGAGGAAATACTAAGGAAAAATTTCAATGTGATGCTCAACTCAAAATCCTACACCTACCAATCCCTTCGAGTGAAGCCATTGGAAATCTCATACAGTTCAGTCATATTCTTCAGTGATAGAGACGAAGTTATTCTGGTCTCTGAGGAATTTGTTCTGACTGAGGAGTTAGGAATTCGCTAGTGCGGATTACCTACACAGTGAGGAACATGATAGCCCTGAGGAATTTGAACCTAAAATTTCCGACCGTTGTTGTGCTACGCGCCAGGTGTCCCAAAACATCTTATCCACCTAACGGTCATATCATTGAAGGGCATTTATGTCTTATCATGTCGGGCTGCTCCCTAGGCTATAAATAGCCGCCCCATACAACCACTAGCTGGTTGGCTGATCCGAGAGAATTTGACACTTGGCATTTGAGAGCATCCCATCCTCCGAGGACTTTGAGTGAAAATCATCAAGTGAGGAAAACCCAAACCCAAACACCTTCAAACCCAAAGTGATTGAGCATCACTGAAGAGATTGGTCCTGCATGGATCCGATGCTTGTTACCTTTGAAGACTATGTTTCTTCCAGACGGTTAGGCGTCATGGTCTAGAGCATCCAAGAGGAATTGTGGATTGCCGAGTGACCGAGTCTGTGAAGGTTTGGAAATTGCCTGAAGACTTACCACGAGTGATTGGACGAGGTGCATGTGACCTTAGTTCAAGGAGAATACGGTGAGGACTTGGTGTCCCGAGCTGCGTGCTCAGATCGGGTGTCCGGGACTGTGTGTCCTCGAGTTTAAATACTCAGCCGCTCAATCAGACGTACAACCGAGACAAAGTTGGAACTGGTCTACCAAATCATTGTCTTCACCAAGCTCACTGGTTCTATTTCCTCAACTCTTTCATTTCCTCATTACTGTATTGAGTGCTTGTTCATATCTGTGTTTGAAGACTTTGACTGAAGACTTTCTCAATTTCTTCAGTTCAATTTCTTCAGTCTGTTTGTCTTCATCCTGTGTTATCCTGTGATTACACTTCCTGTACTCTATGCTTGTCTTCATTTCATCATGATGACTATGCTTGTATTCTGTTATGTTTTCTTTTGAGTACTTATTCCGCTACTAGTAGTTCTTCGTTAAGAAATTTCCTCACCCGCAAATTCCTTAGTGAAGAATTCATAAAAATTGCCTATTCACCCCCACTCTAGTCGATATAACGCACTTTCACTAGTGTATTCAGTTATGGCAAGGCCGAGTGAGGGAGTCCTGTACTAGGGGGTGTCCGGATAGCCGAACTATCATCACGGCCGGACTCCAAGACTATGAAGATACAAGATTGAAGACTTCATCCCGTGTCCGGATGGGACTTTCCTTGGCGTGGAAGGCAAGCTTGGCGTCTGGATATGTAGATCTCCTACCATTGTAACTGACTCTGTGTAACCCTAACCTATCCTTTGTCTATATAAACCGGAGGGTTTTAGTCCGTAGGACGAACAACAATCATACCATAGGCTAGCTTCTAGGGTTTAGCCTCTACGATCTCGTGGTAGATCTACTCTTGTACTACCCATATCATCAATATTAATCAAGCAGGAGTAGGGTATTACCTCCATCGAGAGGGCCCGAACCTGGGTAAAAACATCGTGTCCCTTGTCTCCTGTTACCATCCGCCTAGACGCATGATTCAGGACCCCCTACCGAGATCCGCCGGTTACGACACCGACATTGGTGCTTTCATTGAGAGTTCCTCTGTGTCGTCACCGATAGGCCCGATGGCTCCTTCGATCATCAACAACGACGCGGTCCAGTGTGAGACTTTTCTACCCGGAAAGATCTTCGTATTCAGCGGCTTTGCACTGCGGGCCAATTCGCTTGGTCATCTGGAGCAGATCGAAAGCTACGCCCCTGGCCATCAGGTCAGATTTGGAAGTTTGAACTATACGGCCGATGTCCGCGGAGACTTGATCTTCGACGGATTCGAGCCGCAGCCGAGCGTGCCGCACTGTCTCGATGGGTACGATCTAGCTCTGCCGCCGAACAGTGCCTTGGAGGCCGCACCAGCATCCGCTCCGACCCTCAACCCAGAGCCGGATTCCCCGATCGAGGACGAGTGGTTGGACACCGCCTCGGGGGATATGATCTCTACGGCGATTGAGCCGAACTCCATCCCTGTCCTTGACTCCAGGGTGCCGGACTCCTCTCCGGACTCCGAAACCTCCGCGCCCCTACCAATCGAATCCGATTGGGCGCCGGTCATGGAGTTCACTGCCGCGGACATCTTTCAGCACTCGCCCTTTGGTGACATCCTGAATTCACTAAAGTCTCTCTCTTTATCCGGAGAGCCCTGGCCGGACTACGGTCAGGAAGGTTGGGATGCGGACGACGAAGAAATTAAGCGCCCACCCACCACCCACTTTGTAGCCACTGTCGATGATTTAGCCGACATGCTCGACTTCGACTCCGAAGACATCGACGGTATGGACGACGATGCGGGAGACGACCAAGACCCAGCGCCTACAAGGCACTGGAAGGCCACCTCGTCATATGACATATACATGGTGGACATCCCAAAAGATGGGAACGGCGATGGAACAACGGAGGATGACCCCTCCAAGAAGCAACCGAAGCGCCGACGTCAGCGGCACATATCTAAATCCCGCCACATCAAAAACGGTGATTCCGGCACGGGAGATAATAACACCCCGGACAGTGCCGAAGACAACCCCCTCCAGCAGGACTCAGCGCAGGAGGAGGGAGAAGCAAGTCCGCACGACAAGCGGTCGCAGAAAGAGAGGTCGAGGGCGATAATTATCGCCTCCCTCCGAAGATGAGGCAAGCCTCGACGACGGCAATTTGTCGTACCGGAGGATCCCGCCGAACAGGAGCATTTCGACGCAGGCTTATGGCCACGGCAAGCAGCCTCAAGAAAAAGCAGCAACTTAGAGCTGACCAAGACCTGCTAGGCTGACAGATGGATGAAGTCCTTGCAGCGAAGAGTATGAACTCGAACGCCCCTCCAAAAGCTACCCCAAACGCAGGCCGTTGCCTCGATCAGAGGAAGCACCCAAGTCACCAGCGTACGACATGGCAGACCGGGCACCTCGTGGCCGCGATAGAGAGGCCTCTAAACCCTCCGTTCAAGCCGTACCCCGACGCCGTTCAAAAAGTACCAGGGCATGAGAAAACACGCCGGACTTGCGAGATATATTGGAGGATAAGGCAAAACATACGAGATCAATCTACCGATCACGTGGGCGCCCCACGACACGTGATGATAACCGTCACGGCGGATACAGAAACTCCGGCAGGGCCGAACACAATAGACAAAGCTCATTTGAGCTGCGTCGTGATATAGCCCAATACATGTAGGCGCCAAGACACCCACTATGCTTCACAGATGAAGTAATGGATCATCAAATCCCTGAGGGCTTTAAACCCGTAAACATCGAATCATACGATGGAACCACAGATCCTGCGGTCTGGATCTAGGGTTATCTCCTCCATATCCACATGGCCCGCGGTGATGATCTACATGCAATCAAATACCTCCCACTCAAGCTTAAAGGACCAGCTCGGCATTGGCTCAACAGCTTGCCCGGTAATCAATTGGTTGTTTGGAGGACACGGAAGCAACATTCCTTGATAACTTCCGGGGCACATATGTGCGACCACGGGCGATGACCTTAGCCACATAATTCAGCAGCCAGATGAATCGGCCAGACAATTCTGGACACGGTTCCTAACAAAGAAAAATCAAATCGTTGACTGTCCGGATGCGGAGGCCCTTGCAGCCTTCAAACATAACATCCACGACGAGTGGCTTGCCCGGCACCTAGGACAGGAAAAGCCGAAATCCATGGCAGCCCTCATAGCACTCATGACCCGCCTTCGTGCGGGAGAGGACAGCTGGCTAGCTCGAAGTAACAACTTAACCAAAAACCCTGGTAGTTCGGATACCAAGGACAACAATGGCAGGTCGCGTCGCAACAAGAACAAGCGCCGCATCAACGGCGATAATGCTGAAGACACGGCCGTCAATGCCGGATTCAGAGGCTCTAAACCCGGTCAGCGGAAGAAGCCATTTAAAAGAAATACCCAGGGCCCGTCCAACTTGGACCGAATACTCGACCGCTTGTGCGGATACATGGCACCCCAAAAACCAGCCAATCACACCAACAGGGATTGTTGGGTGTTCAAGCAAGCAGGCAAGCTAAGTGCCGAACTCAATGACAAGGGGCTGCACAGTGATGACGAGGAAGAGCCCCGGCCGCCGAACAATAGAGGACAGAAGGTTTTCCCCCCACAAGTGCAGACGGTGAACATGATATACGCAACCCATATACCCAAAAGGGAGCGGAAGCGTGCGCTAAGGGACGTATATGCGATGGAGCCAGTCGCCCCAAAACCATGATCTTCCTGCCCGATCACCTTCGATCGAAGGGACCACCCCACTAGCATCCGTCACGGCGGTTTCGCCGCATTGGTTCTTGACCCAATTATTGACGGATTTCACCTCACCGTAGTCCTGATGGGACGGCGGTAGTAGCCTGAACCTGCTTTATCGTGATACAAGGTCGTAAAATGGGCATAGACCCCTCAAGGATTAAACCTACAAAGACGACCTTTAAAGGCGTCATACCGGGTGTAGAAGCCAATTGCACGGGCTCAGTTACACTCGAAGTGGTCTTCGGATCCCCGTATAACTTCCAAAGCGAAGAGTTAATCTTTGACATAGTCCCGTTCCGCAGCGGCTATCATGCACTGCTCGGACGAACCGCATTTGCAAAGTGCAATGCGGTGCCGAACTACGCATACCTCAAGCTCAAGATGCCAGGCCCTCGAGGAGTAATCACGGTCAATGGAAACACCGAACGCTCTCTCCGAACGGAGGAGCACACGGCGGCCCTCGCGGCGGAGGTGCTAAGCAGCATCTCTCAGAAATTCTTGAGTCCGGCCACTGAGCGTCCGGACGCTGTCAAGCGCGCCCGGAGTAACCTACAACAAGACCGCCTGGCACGATTCAAGCACGCGTAGCAATCCGGCCCCAACCCCAGCCCTCGCGAAATTGCGAAGCCCGATATTGCTGCGTACATAACTACGCTCTGGAGATACCATGGGCATATGGGGAGGGGCACGACCACGGCACGCCAAGAATGCGGCGCGACCGCACCAGGGGCTCCTTATTGTGTCATTCTTTTTCTTTTTTCTTTTCTTTTGTCAGGACTCCGTTTCCAGAAGTCCTGTCCGACACTAGAATCGCCGAACTTACGATGCAACTGCCAGGGAAGCAGAAAGCTACATCGAGTGTTCAGGTGGTCTCTATTATGAGCATTATACATGTTTTACATACCATCCCACAGCTTACCCCTGGAGGGGGACATGTTAGATAGTCCCATCCCTTGCTTATCGCACTATTTGTATCGTTCTGCTTTCATTGCAGTACCTTTTTGAATAAACAATACATAGCTCTCGCTTATTATTGCACTCCTTTCTTTATCTATATATATGCTCATTTCATGACATGTTGCACCCGTACACTTTGGTACGGCCAATACACCAGGGGCTTAAGTACCCTAAAATTATGGTGTGATAAGTCTGAACACGTTCACAAGTGCGGCACCCCGAACTTATAGCATTATATGAATCGGCGCCGAATCATGTTTTGGGTCAATAGTTGGGTTTGCCCGGCTCCCATGTTTTGGTACCTTACGTTCCATTATATCGGCTAAGGTAGCACCGGGAGAACCACTGCGATTGTGCCCCGGTTGAGCTGGGTTGAGAACCTCAGTGGAGAAAGCTAAAACTGACCGTCATGATAGGGTGAGAGCCGGTCGCTGTTCGAGAGGTTTTTCGGGTCCCTAAAAGACTTATGCCGCTTAGAGCGAGGAAGCAGGAATTGTCCGCCAAAGGCGTGGATAGCGCCCGAACACGGTCTTCCGAATACTAGGGGCTTCACGAAATTTAAAATTATAGAATTCTATGGCTAAGTGAGAGTGTTCAAGCATTATAAGTCCGTTTGCCTCGTTCGTTGCGTTGAGCGCCTCCTAGATGGACCCAATAATGGGAACAAGAGTGCTCAAGTTTATCCCGAACACCCCAAAGACTTTCATGGCATGGGGGCTGAAGCCAACGACTTGCCATCTCTCAAATTTGATAAACGGCCGCCTGTAAGGTAATATTTTAAATTAACAAGCGTTGCTTAGTGCATATGAACAAGTTTTCAGCGTCTGAGGATAACAAATGCGAGTCTATTAAAAAATTACATCTTTGGAGCACTCATCCGCTATTCGGCGGGCACCCTTCAGGAGGCCCTCATAGTACATTTCGGGCGTGCGATGCTCCTTGCCCTTCGGTGGCCCGTCCATCACAAGCTTCTCCACATCCAGCTTGCCCCAGTGCACTTTAGCACGGGCAAGGGCCCGACGGACACCTTCAATGCAGACGGAGCGCTTGATGACTTTGATCCGTGGACAGGCGTCCACCAGCCGCCGCACCGGCCCAAAGTAGCTCCCAGGCATGGCTTCCAATGGCCACAGCCAAACTATAAGGCCCTTCATGGCCTGTTCGGCGACCTTGTGGAGCTCGACCAGCTACTTCAGCTAGTCGCTTAGGGGCACCGGATGTACGGCCTCAACATACTGAGACCAGAACACCTTCTCCGTTGAGCTCCCCTCCTGGGCGCGGTAGAATGCGGCAAGATCGTACGCACTTCTGAGGCAAATCTGCGAATGCTCCTGGAGAGCTCCGAATTCGGGTAAGTAATAGGTAATTGACTTCTACATTCTTGCTTTGCATAAAGAATGCCTTACCCGCCGCTATCTTCTTTAATGATTCCACTTCTTGGAGGGCTTTTTGGGCTTCGGCCTTAGCAGCTTTGGCACTCTCAAGAGCCAAGGCAAGCTCGGACTCTCGGGTCTTCGAGTCACGCTCCAGACCCTCGTGTTTTTTCACGAGAGCCTGGAGCTCTTCCCGCACCTCCGCTAGTTGCGCCTCCCCCTTCTCTTGCTCGGTGCGTTCCGCAGCCGCTTTGTTTTCGGCCGCGGACACCGCTTCCTTCAGGGTCGCCACCTCGTTCATGGCCCCTGCAGTATCCATGTTATTCCTGTTATTTTTTGCAACCGAAACCTTCCTATAAGGTATTTTCTTTAATAAGGTATTACTTACCTTCCTTGTCCTCGAGCTGCTTCTTGGCTTGGCCGAGCTCGTCCTCGGACCGCTCGAGGTTCTGCTTCAATGCATTGACCTCCGCATGATCGGTCTGGCAGAGGTCAAGCGGCCTTTGCATTCCCGTATTGACATACTTATGTTAGACTCCTGCGTATATCTTTTTAGATCCTTAGTCCGGCTTTTCTTTCCGAACACCGAACTAAGCATCGAGAACTCTTGTCTATGCGGTAATATTTTTACATATACTAAACTTACCTCAAAGCCTGTTAGAAGGCTGGTACAGGCTTCGGTATGCCCGCTCTTGGCGGACTGAACTGTCCGGATCAGCGCCTCCAGTAAGCTACCCGGTGCCTCCGGTTGGACGAAGGACACCGGCGTCTTACCCTTCTTGCGAAGGGACCGCTTGCCGGACTCCGGAACCACTGAAGGTTCCAGCATGGAGTTCGGACGAGGGTCGGGCTTAGAGCCCCTGGGGTTATCGCCCCCCCACGCGCCTGGAGTCCGGGAGGTTGCCTTGCGGCGCCTCCTGCGCCACTTCCTCTTGACCAAGGCCCTCTTGGGGCCCCACGACAGCGTCGTCCGCAGCGTGAGGTGAGGAGGCGGTCGGAAGTGAAGTACTCTCCATTTCCGGCGAATCCAGGGACCCGCTCGATGAAGTGGCGAACTCGCCCTTGGGCGGGCTGCACGATTGTTCGACATTAGAGAACACGATGCAATAATGAAAAGCCATGGGTATCTGGACACTTACGATCTTGCCAGGGGCTTGGCCCTTGTTGGCCAATCCTCCTCGTCATTGTCGATGTTGGTGGAGAAGTCCGGAGGAAGGGTTTTTCCCTTCTTGGACCCTCCGGCCTCCCGGTTAGGCGGCCTTCCTTTTCCTCTCCTCCCCCGCTGGGGGAGAGGCTTCTTTTTCCTCCTCCTTGTCCTCAGGAGAAGATTCTGCTTCAGAATCTGACAGCACCTGGCGCCGGGAACTCCTTCGATTTCCCGTGGCCTCCTTCTTGGCCTTCTTCTCCGGCACCACATGGGGTACCGGAGCCAGCAGCCCCGTCAGTCGGGCCTCCGCTGGGTCTTCCGGCAAAGGAGCCGGACAGTTAATCTGTCCGAACGTCTTCAGCCAGTCCTGTCAAAGATTAGGGAGTTTAGATCCCACATAGAGTCAATCTATGAAAAAGGAGTCCCGTAAAGGGTAAAATAACTTACCTCGCCGGCTTGAACAGCACCTTCCAGGCATCTTCGTACGTAGTGTCGAAGAGCTTTTTTAGAGTCGAGTGCTGTGCCGGATCGAACTCCCACAATTTGAAGGCCCGTTGTTGGCATGGGAGAATCCGGCGGATGAGCATCACCTAGATTACGTTGACAAGCCTGAGATTCTTGTCCACCAGGTTTCGGACGCATGTTTGGAGTCCGGATGTCTCGTCCGAATTCCCCCACGCCCGGCCCATCTCTTTCCATGATGAGAGCCGTGTGAGGAAGCCAGATCTGAATTCGGGGGCCGCCGCCCATTTGGGGTCGCGCGGCTCGGTGATATAGAACCACCCCGATTGCCACCCCTTTATTGTCTCCACAAAGGAGCCCTTGAGCCATAGGACTTTGGCCATCTTGCCAACCATGGCGCCTCCGCACTCCTCTTGACGACTGCCCACTACCTTCGGCCGGACGTTGAAGATCTTCAACCATAAGCCGAAGTGGGGCTGGATGCAGAGGAAGGCCTCGCACACGATGATGAACGCCGAGATGTTGAGGATCAAATTCGGGGCCAGGTCGTGGAAGTCCAGGCCGTAGTAGAACATGAGCCCCCGGACAAATGGGTGAAGTGGAAAACCTAGTCCGCGGAGGAAGTGGGGAGAAACACCACCCTCTCATGGGGCCTGGGGGTTGGAATGAGCTGCCCCGCGTCGGGCAGCCTGTGCGCGATGTCGTCGGACAAATATCCGGCCTCCCGCAGTCTTGTGATGTGCCCCTCCGTGACGGAGGAGTCCATCCACTTGCCTCCCGCTCCGGACATGGTTGGAGAAGGTTGAGGTGGGATGTGCGGACTTGGGCGCTGGAGCTCGAGTGTGCGGAAATGGATGAGCAAAGGAGGAAGAAGGCGTAGGTGAAAAAGGTGGATCCTTATCCCCTTATATGGACGGACGAAGCTATGCGTCCCCCACCAGCCTGGTAAAACTCGCTTATCTCCCAAGCGCCATAATCAATGGCGCGGATGGGTTACCCACGTCCGTATTGATGGGAATCCCGGAATAAGGGGGCATAATCTATGCTTTGATAAGACGTGCCAGGGAAACCGCCTCACTAAACGCGCTGAGGTGGAGTAGTAAAAAACGATTCATATAAAGGCCTAGCCGTGGTGTGATGTCATGCCGCGGAATACTTCAGCAGATCTGTGCAAAAAGTTATTCTCTTTACGGTGGTATGTGGAACTTGTTTTGCAGAGCTGGACACTATCCTGGTGTTCAAAACCTTCTATGAAGTATTCAGAGGAGGAACCCGCCTCGCAATGCCGAAGACAATCAACGCGCCGGACTCATCGTCATTGAAGCCTGGTTCAGGGGCTACTGAGGGTGTCCTGGACTAGGGGGTGTCCGGATAGCCGAACTATCTTCACGGCCGGACTCCAAGACTATGAAGATACAAGATTGAAGACTTCGTCCCGTGTCCGGATGGGACTTCCCTTGGCGTGGAAGGCAAGCTTGGCGATACGGATATGTAGATCTCCTACCATTGTAACCGACTCTGTGTAACCCTAACCTATCCGGTGTCTATATAAACCGGAGGGTTTTAGTCCGTAGGACGAACAACAATCATACCATAGGCTAGCTTCTAGGGTTTAGCCTCTACGATCTCGTGGTAGATCTACTCTTGTACTACCCATATCATCAATATTAATCAAGCAGGAGTAGGGTATTCCCTCCATCGAGAGGGCCCTAACCCGGGTAAAAACATCGGGTCCCTTGTCTCTTGTTACCATCCGCCTAGACGCACAGTTCGGGACCCCCTACCCGAGATCCGCCGGTTTTGACACCGGCACCGAGCATCTTGAGTACATGTGTTCTGGCAGAGCAAATAATACACTGCAGCAAAAATAATGTGAGAACACAGCATGTTCAAAAAAACCCCACCCTCTCGGATAGAAAAGAGGATTCTTGGAACATATTGTGCGTGTTTCAAAATGTTGTGTTAGGATGAGAAGCAACAAGTGTGGCGTCTCGCCGAGGGTGCAGAAACCTGTAGGGTACTCGCACTTTGGCACTGCAAATGAAACACACTAGATTCACTAGGAAGAAAAATGCATCAACGGCGGCGGCTGCCATCCTAGGATTACCTGCGACCAAGGGACTTGGATTTATCGAGGATGGATGAAGAATTCGTGCCTGATTCTCCATGAGAAAACCCTATGCAATCGCTGAGAGGGGGTTTTCTCTGAACAACGAGCGAGGGAGAAGGGATTCAGGCCCAGTGAAATATTGCCGCTTCGTCCGTCCAGATTACTGCTAAAGTTGGAAAGGGGGGGGGGGGTGTGATTTGACGGCTCATTGGGCATTACTGCGGCGCTACGACCGGGATGTGTCTACCGTGAAGTTGTGCACTCTAATTTGGGCATATCGAACGACAGTTCCTAACCAGCAATCAGAGTTGCAATTCTATCAACGATATACCATGTGATAAATAATACTGTCGTACTACTTATACACACAGGACACTTGTTTCACCATGCCAGATTATTACATCAAAATCTCTCGGAGTATAGATCAGTTTGGCGATTGCGTCTGCTCTTGAAGAATTTCAAAGTTGATTTGGACCAGCTCTCCTTGCCGAGAAAGTTCGATTTTGACATCATCCCCTACCGCAATATATGATTTAGATTTGAACCTTGACCATCCTTTAGCATCAATCATCATGCGACCATCCTTTGTACTTACGGTATATTGAGCAGGTTGATTCACACCAAGCCTACGCATGGTAAGAGAAACTTGGACGCGGTCACCCGGATTGTTGAACGACTCCCTCATTGCTCTGGGAATTCTCTGTTTGCAAACAAGAAGACATACCCAAACAGTTAGATCAACATAGTGAATCATGTGAAACAACATGGAAAGAAAAAAGAACGAAGCACTTGTGCGGCCAATGCTTACCAAGAAGGTGGACATGTCAGTTCTTGTAAGGACTTTGGTATGTGAAGTGCGAACTGCAGCCCAGTCTATTGCTGGTGCAGCTGCACGGGCCGGAGCAGACGCAAGTGCAAGTGTTGGTGCAGGTGCCGAAGCCGCTGCTGCTGCCGGAGATGGTGTTCCTTGTAGAGCTGGTGCCGGTGTCGGAGCAGGTGCCGGTGTCGATGCCCGATCCTCCGGTAGATCAGCTGATTCACCGACGCGGTCGGTGCCCAATCCTCAATTTGGATTAGACCGAGTGCCGCATTGTCGCTGCTAGAGCAACTGCTGGTGCTCGATCTGTGCGAGACAGTGGCGATCGTGCCTGGTCTGCTATGATCAGCTTTCTAACTTGACTAGGATCCGTGACCGTGATCCAGGTTTTTTCTTCATTTCTTTTAAACGCGAGAAGGACTAATTGTGGCGTTTTTGTTAAACCAAACTGCAGGTCATCATAGGGATTCAGCTTGTACTCGCATAAATGTGCCATCCAAGTTTTTCCGATAATATAAGTGATGGATCAGCCTTCACATCGACCACGACATAAGAAGTGAAACCTGCAAAAATAGCCATCGTAGAGCAAACCAAATGGTTTATTCTATGATGAATGTCACATGGCAAAACCTGCATCATAAAATTGCAGGAAAAGAAAGAAAACATGACATTAAATCAAGAAGATTTAGACAGTAAATCAATAAGATTTACTTGATGTGACATGAGTGAATCCTTACCAGGAAATCACTATGTTGAAGTACTAAATGTAAGATTGATCGTCCAACCACGCATGGCATGCAGGGCCCCCCCTACTCCCACAAGTAGGATAGTCCAAAGGTCGTGACAAATCGTATGGACCGAACATCCATGAGACTGGAAATCCTGGTGGGTGCGATAAACCCTGCAATGCATACAGATATTGGAGTGTAACCATAATTGATAAACCATCCTCAAAAAAAGATGATCTGGATACTTCAAAATATACAGGTGAATTGAGTGGGATGTACATTAACATAGACCGTTCTCGGGGTGACCACACACCAAAAGCGGCAGTACTAATAAACAATACATGGTTCACAAACACAAATCAAATCTTGAACCATAGTACTTACTACAGACAAGCAAAGTTGCACTAACTAAACTCTGCAGACTATTTCTTGCCACCGACCTACGGGATGAACCCCGCATAACTAACTAGGCCATGGACTTCGTGTTAGATGTCTACATGCACCATCACCATCTTGTCAACCTTGGAGAACCTAACTGTCACATCCCTAGCTTCTGGTTTTGCACTAGGCTAGCTTCATGTGTGCATCATGTTTAAATTTTATTTAAAAGTTGAATTGGGGGTGATAAAACCCTAGCACTTTGAAATCCAAATAGGTCCAACTTAAATAATTTGCATTCAAGAACCCAAAATGCTCTTATTTGATGTTTGATATTTTTGGTAATGGTTTTGATCCATACCAAAAATAATGAGCATTTTTAAGGAACAAGTTGGGCATTGAATTTAAGTCATAAAATATTTGAATTGGGGCATTTAATTGCTATTAATTATCAAATGCTCCAACAATTCTGGAAATAACTAAGGGCCTCTGAGATAATTCAGTTATTGCCCATAATTAATTTTAGGATTTATAGAAATGATTTAGTGTTTTTACCAAATCAAAAACAAATTGCAAAAATAGAAAACAGAAACCAAAATAGGAAAAAAACAGAGAAGGAGAAAACCTACCTGGCCTTACCTGTAGTCGGCCCAGCTGCACTGGCCAGCCCACCTGGTGGCCCAGCCCACCAGGGGCAGAGCCGTCTTCAACCTCTGCCTACTGGCAGAGGCGTGTCCGCGCGCGCGCCGTAGCTCGCCACCTCCTGCTTGCCGCTGTCCGCCTGGAGCTGGCTACGAACGACACGCGACCCCCTCGACCCCCCCTCACTTTCCCCGTGCCTCTCTCCCTCCTCTGTCTCTCTCCCACGCTCCTCCCCGGACACGCCCGAGACCGCCGACGAGCACCACGGCGCCCACCGCCGTTCCCTTGCCCCGTGGCTGTGACCTCTAGCTCCGCCTTGATGCCGTGAAGCTCCAAGCCAAAGAACGCGCCCGTGGATGCCCTGCAGCGTCGTCACCGCTGCCATCTTCCTCGTCTGCTCCGACGAACGCCGTCGCTCGATTCGCCGACCTCCGCGCGTCCCCGAGCCCGCTGACCTTCTGCTCTGCCCCCTTGTGAGCTCCTCTTCCTTTCCTCCCCGTCCTCTCGCGTATCGCTCCTGCTCTAACTGTGCTAGCCATCGCATCCGTGAGCTCACCGCCAGCATCCTTGTAGTCGTCGTCATTGCAGGTCACCGAACTCACGCCCAAGCACGTCGTTGAGGTCCTGCAGCCCCTGTAGACCCAACGGTGTGCCTAGTTTGCTTCGTCGTGCACCATAGTGCCATCCCGCTGGCCGTAGCTCGGCCGCCACAACTTCGCCAAGGCCTGCTACCGAGAGCCCCGCGCCGTGTTGCTGCCACCGCTGGATGCGCGGGAGCACGGGCTCCCTCCTGGTGCCCTCAGCGCGCCCAGCCGCCGCCCCTAGCGCCACCCCGGCGAGCCGCCGCCGCACTGTGAGGTCGCCGGCGCTTAATCCGGCGACGCTGACGTGGAGCCATCATTAGGCGCTAATCACCACTAACCCTCCTAATGTAGACAGCGGCGAAGCGGGCTCACGTTGTGTCAAATCCTACCAACACGGGATTAACCTCTAATTAACTATAAGCATATGTCATGTGGGACCGGGTCGACAGGTTTGACCATGGTCAGCCCTGTTGACTTGCTGACATCACGGTGATGTCATGCTGACGCAATAAGGTCTTTTTTGGATTTGATTTATTTCTAAATAACCAGGAAATTCCAGGAAGTGTCTAAAACTTCTAAAATTCATAGAAATTCAACCGTAACTCAAAATGAAATAATTTATATATGAAAAATGATCAGAAAAATTCAATCTACCCATCTGTACCATTTTCATGCATGTTAGAACAACATTTGATTGCTGTTTAGGACAAATCATATAAAGGGCATTTAAACCTTCACATATGGAGTTTGAATTTGAACCTAGTGTTCAAACTAACTCCATTTAACTTGTTGCTAGTTGCTTTAGCTCAATCAACAGCATATTGCCATGTCACATTCATGCATCATATTGTTGCATGGCATTGATTGTGTTTCTTCTTTGTTTGTCGGTAGTTGTTCCCTCTCGGTAGGCGTATCCCGACGATGAGTTCGATGACACCGATGAAGAGCTATAATATCTTCAGAAGTGCTAGGCAAGAAAAACCCCCTTGTTCATTCCGATACAATCCCACTCTCTCTCCTGCTCTCTTTTACTGCATTAGGACAACAACGATTCAACTGTTACATGTTGTGGTAGTTGAACCCCTTTCCTCTGCATGACCTGTCATTGCCACAATAAATAGATGAAACCCACTAGCATGAGTAGGAGTTGTTTGAGCCCTGATGTGCCTACTCATTCATGCTTTTTTGTCATGCCTGCTATTGCTTAGAGTTGTGTCAGGTTTGATTCATCAGGGATGAATTGGAGGTGTGTGAACATGTCCTACTGTGTGTGAACACGATTTGGTAAAGGTAGCGGTGAGAGGCCATGTAGGAGTACATGGTGGGTTTTCTCATTGCAGCCGTCCTCAGGAACTGAGTTACGTGTTTGTGATCCATGAACAGTTACTACCACACATTGGGTTCCGTAACTCGACCCCTCTCGACTTATTAATCAACATGATCTCTGTCCGGGAGTTGCAACTAGTTTCTGGTGTTTGTAGGTAGTGTTAGTAGTCTACCATGTGGCACCCGGTTCAGGTGGGCTTGGGACAGAATAGGCACCGTGGCACGGTGTACCAAGCGTAGATCCACCCGTCGAGGTGGGCTTGGGAACCCTGCTCACATCGTTTGGGGCCGTGAGCGACACCCCGGCCGGATCTCCTTGCGGATGGAACCTGAATAGGCGATAAACCTGGACTAGAGACTTGTGTGGTTAGTCAAGTCGTGGCCGACTCCCTCGCCAGGCTTCCGCTTGAAGGTTGACGAGATACACGACGTGTACATGGTGGTAAGTGGCGAGAGCGTGTGTGAAGAAGTACACCCCTGCAGGGTTAACATGATCTATTCGAATAGCCGTGTCCGCGGTAAAGGACTTCTAGGTTGCCTGTAAAGTTCATAGACAAGTGAAAGTGGATACTCTAAAATGCGCAAGATAAGCGTGAGTGCTATGGATGGCGTTCTCGTAGGGAGAAGGGAGCGGATCCATAGTGGTGTGTTGATATGGTGAATATGTGGACTCGTGTGCGCCACCCCAAAAGAGTTACTTGCAGTCGTAGTTCAGGATAGCCACCGAGTCAAAGCTGGCTTCTTTGCAATGTACTCCACCACCCCCTTTGTTGATACTGATGCATATGTAGATAGTTCTGATGTAAGTCTTGCTGGGTACATTTGTAGTCACGTTTGCTTAATTTATGTTTGCAGAGAGACGTCAGTCTTGCTAGTAGTTCCGAGTGGACTTCGACGTTTAGCTTGATACCTCAGCTACGATCTTGTGCCCTCGGCAGGATCTGGTAGATAGTCAGGCTTCTCAGCCTTTTTCATTTGTAGATGTCTGTACTCGGACATGTTAAGCTTCCGCATGTGCTTTGACTTGTATGCTCACGAATGTTGGGTCATGAGACCCATGTTTGTAATATCTCGCTCCTCGGAGCCTAATGAATAAATTCTTGAGTCGTAGAGTTATGTTGTGATGCCATGTTGTATTTACACATATCGAGCATATTGTGTGTATGTTTGAAATGCTTGGTATGTGTGGGAGCCGACAATCTAGTTGTTTGTCTTTGGCAGCCTCTCTTATGGGGAAATGTAGTCTTGTGCTTCCATGAGCCATAGTAGTCCGCTACAGCCCGGTTCACCGGAGTCCTGCTAGCCCAACACTACTGCCTCCTAACACTTGATCGGCCGGCATGTGATTCACTTCTGCTCGTGGTTCTGCCCTTCGGGAAATGTCACACGGTGACATCCAGAGTCCTGCCTAGCCTCAAGCAGCCCGGGTTCCCCGGAGTCCTGTTAGCCCAAAGTGTCTACAGCCCGGATTCATACGCCTGGCCAATCGACATGCTCGAAGTTGATTCATGTATGTCTGTCCCCATGGTTTAGTGCCGCTTTGGGTTCACGACTAGCCACTTCGGCCCGGGTTTTCTGTCATATGGATGCTAGCGACTCTATCATATACGTGAGCCAAAAGGCGCAAACGGTCCCGGGCCATGGTAAGGCGACACCCGTGGGAATACCGTGTGTGAGGCCGCAAAGTAATATGAGGTGTTACCGGCTAGATCGATGTGACTTGGAATCGGGGTCCTGACAGCTTTGGCATCAGAGCCTGACTGTCTGTAGGATTACCAAGCCAAACTGGTCGAAGTTGAGTCTAGAAATGCTTTAGTTATATATGGGAATTGATTGTGGGAGGGAACGTAAGGCTCTTTTTACTCTTTTATCTTATGCCCTTCTGATCTGAGTTATCCTCTTCTCTTCTACGGGGATTAAGAACTAGGCTTTCTCTTCTTTCTATCAGGATCACGTGTTACTAATCTGTAGACTTATAGGAATGATGGATTCAAGCCCCGATTCAGTTTCTACTACTTCCGTATGTTCATAGCTGGTCTCAGAACCTTGATATTGTGATGTTGAGTGGTTATGCCACCCTTTTGCAGGCTGTCTCAAATGTTTTTGAGCATTTACAGCCGTTATGCTGTCCGAGTCATCCCAGGTTTCTAAACTATCTGATGCATTTGCAAATTCTTCCTTCCGTTCATGATGTCCACTTGGGCCAGATTAAGCACACGAATCGGTGACTTGAGGTACTCTATTGCCTCGACATATATGTTGGAGTTAGTATTATGACCCTAGGTGTTTTAGGGAGTCACCTAGTAATCTAGCCATGTTTTGTGTTCCCAGTGTGATGAATTTGGTCGTCATTCCCGGAAGCATCCCGTGATGCTACCTAGTAGTAGGTATTCTATTCCTGGGTTTTGAACCCAAAATTCACCCTACCTACCTCATGTTGATAGTGTTGCTCGTACCTTTAGGTTATTAGTAACTCTTGTGATAGTCCTCGAGGTCCGTGGTATTCCCTTCTTCCAAATACCATGAACCATTTTGGCAGAAGTTCTCTTGAACCGAAAGATCACAACAAGAGTGCTCTCAATGAGTTTCCTATCCTATGTTGTGATTCTGCCAGTTCTACCTTTCTGCATGAGTTATCTGGAAGAAACCTGTTGAACTTGTTTCGACATACTAATCCATGCATCCACAACTCAGAAAAACATGTGTTCCTTTGATTTGTCCCTCTTTAGTTGTTTTCTGGCCCTCGTCTATCGACTGATAGTCAGGAGTAGTTATGCATTCGTGTTCATCGATGCCACTACTCCTGTGGTCCGTTAAGCCATTCTATTTCAGAATGACTAGGAGAAACAAACTCCAGTGCCTCATCCATATCTAGGATTGGGTCAAAGCAATTGTATCCCGCGAATCAAAATGCCAAACCAACTTTTGCTCTGCTGTACCTTGGAGTGTTACCATCTTTATGTCAAGAGTGTCATGAGAATTGCACCACCTCTTATGAATTCTTGACGCAGTAATACTTCTTGCCATCATGGTTCATTCGTCGGTTCCCGTGTTATTATAACCGGAATGCCGACAAGTGTACCATGATGTGTGAAATCAATACTTCTAGCAACCCCGTTGCTTGGTAGTTAAAGGACAATAATTTCATTCTTAGTGTGTTGGTTCTTGAATCATCATTCTAAGATAGATTGTGCTACCTAGTCCTTATTTCTGGTGCACTCTTCGATCGATGAGTTAGGATTTTGTCAAACCCTTGCTCTGTTGATCATATCGTCTTGCCCTGAAAAGAAAGATTGTTCTCAAGCTTAGTAACATATCGATGGTTCGTGATTTTCCGAATATCTTCTCAGAGGTATCACCAGGTTGTCATCTGACCGCTATGTTGAGTTCGTGATCAAGTTGGTTCCTTGTAACCACCCCTTCTCCAAGAATCTGTGCTGGGTACCCCTGAGCTAGTTGGCTAAGTTGGACAACAACTTGGAGAGTTGGAAGATGAAAGCTTGTCCAACTTAGTTCATTTTAAGGGATAACTTGTATGTGTCTTGAAGAAAGATGATATGTTACATCGATTGGTTCCCGTGATCAGTTGTTGAACCTATTGTCTTATCAAAACTTTGATTTGGGTGTGGGCTATCGTCAAATCAAATCAGAACCAACGATATTCGTAATGTTGTCTTACTCGTGGTTGATTCCTCGAGCATACATCATTATATTCTTTGGGTCTGACCAATGCTATCACCGTGTTCACTTAATTATGGAATTCCATTTATATGGAAACCTAGATGAATTAATGTTGAGCCCATCGACAACATCCATGTCCTCGCCATGATTTTGCTGAACATTAAGCGAGTGTTGGAAACTTTTGAAAGCATCTCTTCATGCTAGCTCATGAAGCATATGTTGGATGAAAGAAGTGACTTCCTCTGATTCACGTGCATTTGGTGCAAGTTGCCGTCGTGAGTTCGAGAAAGTTAGTTTTGCTTCCTATGGAATCATCCCAAGTCAGTCATGCACGTGCGAAGTATTCTATGGTCTGATAGACTGATCATCTTCATTCCATATGAATTCCATAGAACACTAAGCCACTGATTGACCTGTTCCAGGAAAAGGAGTTGTGCTATCCTAGGTCATGCACAAGATTTCGATCTCCTCAATGATGGTTCCCCACCTGAACTTGGTAGTGTTTTATTGTAAGACTACTATGTGGTCATGCTTGTCTGGGACAGCGTGCTCACATGTATGTAGCAGAACCAGCTCATGTTTTTGAGCTTGCTATAGTAGTTCATTTCCCGAGAATCTCGCAACGCCATCTTGTCGATTTATGTTGCAAACTTTCATTTTTCTCCCTAGACTCGATAAGTCCGGAATATCCTGACACCAACCAGATCTGAATCTCAGGCAGATATGACGGTTGGAACGTTTTCCAAGAACTATAATATTGGTCACTTTGTAACCCGGTAAAGTGGTTGTCATGGCCAACACACCCAACCGGAAGACCCTTATTGTAGTATCTTGATTGAGGAAGTTGGCCACCTCCCCATGAGGATTTCGTAGGATTTACTCCATAGTTATTCCTTATGGATTCTTGTGCTCCCGAAGTCCGACCTTTTACTTGATGTTCTGGGTACCAAACCATTTTAATTTATGGGTTGCGCTAGCACATCAAGGAGAACATTAGAAGTGGAGTGCTAAATGTCTCTCGGTCGATCATCCAGATTTTGTCCCCTTGGCCCCGCTAAGGTGAAATCTGAGAAAGTGTTGTCTTCCTTTGCATCTGCATTGACCATCACTATTCATCATGGTAGTAAGATGTGTTGCCAGGATCCTCGGCACGGATGTTGGTAAGACCTTGATGAGTATGGAAAGGCTCAAGTTCTTGAGAGCACACTCAGTCTCTAGGTTATATCCTCGGTATCCACTGGAATGTGCCTCCCGTTTGCCGAGTTGTCTATAACCATAGTTTCCTTTCCGATCTGAGTATGCCATTCCTTCGAACTCCTTCAAATGATCATTGTGAATTTCCTTGGGCTGGTATAGAGAGTTTTAATGATCTCTATATTAAAAGTAATTCTTTTTGCCACTTAAGGGAATAACTCTACGAGTCACCTCCTCTAGATGTGTGCTTCGTGTCTCAGCTCGAGAGATGTTGCTATGTCTCATTCCGTGAGTTGATCCTAAGTTGTTCGACCTTCGATAAGATCGGTCCTTCTAGAATCTTTCTTTCCCTCTTGTTGTCATGTTAGTTCGAGTTCTTAGGGCAAGACATCGAGACAAAGATGGTGATCAAATCAACGTTCTTATGAAGTGCAACCTGGATCGTGAAGATCGTGTTAGCTTTGTGTCCCCTCTGATTTCTTACCTCACGTCTTGAATCTCGGGACGAGATTCTTGTTTTAGTGGGGGTGAGTTGTCACATCCCTAGCTTCTGGTTTTGCACTAGGCTAGCTTCATGTGTGCATCATGTTTAAATTTTATTTAAAAGTTGAATTGGGGGTGATAAAACCCTAGCACTTTGAAATCCAAATAGGTCCAGCTTAAATAAATTGCATTCAAGAACCCAAAATGCTCTTATTTGATTTTTGATATTTTTGGCAATGGTTTTGATACATACCAAAAATAATGAGCATTTTTAAGGAACAAGTTGGGCATTGAATTTAAGTCATAAAATATTTGAATTGGTGCATTTAATTGCTATTAATATTATAAAATGCTCCAACAATTCTGGAAATAACTAAGGGCCTCTGAGATAATTCAGTTATTGCCCATAATTAATTTTAGGATTTATAGAAATGATTTAGTGTTTTTACCAAATCAAAAACAAATTGCAAAAATAGAAATCAGAAACGAAAATAGGAAAAAAACAGAGAAGGAGAAAACCTACTGCCCTTACTCGTAGTCGGCCCAAGACCGGCCAGCCCACAGTGGCCCAGCCCAGTAGGGGCAGAGCCGTCTTCAACCTCTGCCTACTGGCAGAGGCGTGTCCGCGCACACGCCGTAGCTCGCCACCTCCTACTTGCCGCTGTCACTTTGGAGGCTGGCTCTGAGCGACACGCCGACCCCCTCGACCCCCACTCACTTTCCCCGTGCCTCTCTCCCTCCTCTGTCTCTCTCCCACGCTCCTCCCCGGACACGCCCGAGACCGCCGACGAGCACCACGGCGCCCACCGCCGTTCCCTTGCCCCGTGGTTGTGACCTCTAGCTCCGCCTCGATGCCGTGAAGCTCCAAGCTGAAGAACGCGCCCGCGGATGCCCTGCAGCGCCGTCACCGCCGCCATCTTCCTCGTCTGCTCCGACGAACGCCGTCGCTCGATTCGCCGACCTCCGCGCGTCCCCGAGCCCGCTGGCCTTCTGCTCCGCCCCATTGTGAGCTCCTCTTCCTTTCCTCCCCGTCCTCTTGCTCACGCTCCTGCTCTAACTATGCTAGCCGTCGCATCCGTGAGCTCACCGCCGGCGTCCTTGTTGCCTCCGTCGTTGCAGGTCACCGAACTCGCGCCCGAGTACGTCGTTGAGGTCCTGCAGCCCCTGTAGACCCAACAGTGTGCCTAGTTTGCTTCGTCGTGCACCACAGCGCCATCTCGCTCGAAGCCGTAGCTCCGGCCGCCGCCCAACTCGCATGCGCCGCCGCTACCGAGAGCCCCGCGCCGTGTTGCTGCCACCGCTGGATGCGCGGGAGCACGGGCTCCCTCCTAGTGCCCTCAGCGCGCCCAGCCGTCGCCCCTAGCGCCACCCCGGCGAGCCGCCACAGACCGTGGAGGTCACCGGCGGTTAATCCGGCGACGCTGACATGGAGCCATCATTAGGCGCTAATCACCACTAACCCTCCTAACAGACACTGACGAGCGGGCCCGCGTTGGGTCAAATCCCTGTCAACACGGGATTAACCTCTAATTAACTATAAGCATATGACATGTGGGACCGGGTCGACAGGTTTGACCATGGTCAGCCCTGTTGACTTGCTGACATCACGGTGATGTCATGCTGACGCAATAAGTCCTTTTCTGGATTTGATTTATTTCTAAATAACCAGGAAATTCCAGGAAATGTCTAAAACTTCTAAAATTCATAGAAATTCAACCGTAACTCAAAATGAAATAATTTATATATGAAAAATGATCAGAAAAATTCAATCTATCCATCTGTACCATTTTCATGCATCTTAGAACAACATTTGACTGCTGTTTAGGACAAATCATATAAAGGGCATTTAAACCTTCACATATGGAGTTTGAATTTGAACCTAGTGTTCAAACCAACTCCATTTAACTTGTTGCTAGTTGCATTAGCTCAACCAACAACATATTGCCATGTCACATTCATGCATCATATTGTCGCATGGCATTGATTGTGTTTCTTCTTTTTTTCAGTAGTTGTTCCCTCTCGGTAGGCGTATCCTGACGATGAGTTCGATGACACCGATGCAGAGCTATAATATCTTCAGAAGTGCCAGGCAAGAAAAACCCCCTTGTTCATTCCGATACAATCCCACTCTCTCTCTCCTGATCTCTTTTGCTGCATTAGGACAACAACGATTCAATGGTTACATGCTGCGGTAGTTGAACCCCTTTCCTCTGCATGACCTGTCATTGCCACAGTAAATAGATGAAACCCACTAGCATGAGTAGAAGTTGTTTGAGCCCTGATGTGCCTACTCATTCATGCTAGTTTGTCATGCCTGCTATTGCTTAGAGTTGTGTCAGGTCTGATTCATCAGGGATGAATTGGAGGTGTGTGAACATGTCCTACTGTGTGAACACGATTTGGTAAAGGTAGCGGTGAGAGGCCATGTAGGAGTACATGGTGGGTTGTCTCATTGCAGCCGTCCTCAGGAACTGAAGTTCGTGTTTGTAATCCATGAACAGTTACTACCACATTGGGTTCCAGATAACTCGACCCTCTCGACTTATTAATCAACATGATCTCTGTCTAGGAGTTGCAACTAGTTTCTGGTGTTTGTAGGTAGTGTTAGTAGTCTACCAAGTGGCACCCGGTACAGGTGGGCTTGGGACAGAATAGGCACCATGGCACGGTGTACCAAGCGTAGATCCACCCATCGAGGTGGGCTTGGGAACCCTGCTCACATCGTTTTAGGCCGTGAGTGACACCCCGGCCGGATCTCCTTGCGGATGGAACCCGAATAGGCGATAAACCTGGACTAGAGACTTGTGTGGTTAGTCAGGTCGTGGCCGACTCCCTCGCCAAGCTTCCGCTTGAAGGTTGCCGAGATACACGACGTGTACATGGTGGTAAGTGGCGAGAGCGTGTGTGAAGAAGTACACCCCTGCAGGGTTAACATGATCTATTCGAATAGCCGTGTCCGCGGTAAAGGACTTCTGGGTTGCCTGTAAAGTTCATAGACAAGTGAAAGTGGATACTCTAAAATGCGCAAGATAAGCGTGAGTGCTATGGATGGCGTTCTCGTAGGGAGACGGGAGCGGATCCATAGTGGTGTGTTGATATGGTGAATATGTGGACTCGTGTGCGCCACCCCAAAAGAGTTACTTGCAGTCGTAGTTCAGGATAGCCACCGAGTCAAAGCTGGCTTGCTGCAGTCAAACTCCACCACCCCCTTTGTTGATACTGATGCATATGTAGATAGCTCTGATGTAAGTCTTGCTGGGTACATTTGTACTCACGTTTGCTTAATTAATGTTTTGCAGAGAGACGTCAGTCTTGCTAGTAGTTCCGCCTGGACTTCGACGTTTAGCTTGATACCTCAGCTACGATCTTGTGCCCTCGGCAGGATCTGGTAGATAGTCAGGCTTCTCAGCCTTTTTTAATTGTAGATGTTTGTACTCAGACATGTTAAGCTTTCGCATGTGCTTTGACTTATATGCTCTGAATGTTGGGTCATGAGACCCATGTTTATAATATCTCGCTCCTCGGAGCCTAATGAATAAATTCTTGAGTCGTAGAGTTATGTTGTGATGCCATATTGTATTTACACATATCGAGCTATTGTGTGTATGTTTGAAATGCTTGGTATGTGTGGGATCCGACAATCTAGTTGTTTATCTTTGGCAGCCTCTCTTATGGGGAAATGTAGTCTTGTGCTTCCATGAGCCATAGTAGTCCGCTACAGCCCGGTTCACCGGAGTCCTTCTAGCCCAAAGACTAATGCTCCTAACACTTGGATGGCCGGCATGTGATTCAGTTCGTTCCTGTGTCCGTCCCTTCGGGGAAATGTCACATGGTGACATCCGCAGTCCTACCTAGCCTGCTACAGCCCGGGTTCCCGGAGACCTGTTAGCCCAGTGCTACAGCCCGGATTCATACGCTGCTGACTGACATGCTCGAAGTTGATTCATGTATGCCTGTCCCCATGGGTTAGTGCCGCTTTGGGTTCACGACTAGCCATGTCGGCCCGGGTTCTCTGTCATATGGATGCTAGCGACACTATCATATACGTGAGCCAAAAGGCGCAAACGGTCCCGGGCCATGGTAAGGCGACACCCATGGGAATACCGTGCGTGAGGCCGCAAAGTAATATGAGGTGTTACTGGCTAGATCGATGTGACTTGGAATCATGGTCCTGACACTAACAGAGTGGTCTTTCCACTCATAAACATGATGATGAAGACAGGCCGCATCAGATTTGTTGGGACGCTTTACAAGAACCACACCCTTCGTAATCGAAGGCACATCCAGGAAATTGTTGTGGTCAAGTACAGCCTCAAAAACATGCCTGACAACAGTGCTACAGGAAAACACTAGTTCAGGACACGTGGCGACAAAGGACACAAGAAATTGGATAGTTTAGCAAGAGAACTCATCATCGTGTCTTCCAGTTCACACGGCATGACTTTGAGAACTTCGTCTCCATCATGACCTGGTTCTAGTTCAAACAGAAACCATATTTTATTACTACCTCCGCTCAGAAATATAAGATGATTTTGATATTATACTCCATATATGACTACATATATGCACAGAAATGAGTGAACAAAGACACTAGAACATGTCTTCAAAGGCATGAGAGCAGAGGGATTACATGCAATATCCATAACACAAGTTAATGAGGCAAATATACCCTCTTAAAAGGTAGCATTGATGTTCATAAAGTACTCCCTCCGTCCCAAAATTCTTGTCTTAGATTTGTCTAGATACGGATGTATCAAGTCACATTTTAGTATTAGATACATCCGTATCTATACAAATCTAAGACAAGAAATTTGGGACAGAGGGAGTAGTTGAAAGTAATCTATAAGAAATCAATGTCAACCTGTCGCATGTTTTGGTCAAAAGAGGAATTTAGAACCGTCATTTGGCACACTAAAATCACATGCAAGATCACCCAAAAAGTTGTACTACCAGTACTAGTACTGTGTGTTAAATGAAAAAACACGATCAAGATCGAGAAAAAGATCGTCAACAAGAGACATTACCTGGACTTGCTTAATGAGGGATCCCGGAGAGGGGGGCTTGGACAGGGCGATGGCTTTGAGCTTGTCTGTGTTAGTCTCGGTGGGGTGCCTGCACTTCTTCGTACCATGAGCCTCGACGGTTTTGGCCAGAGCCATAGACATCACTTCGACCGGTGCTCCCCCATCCATCAAGAAACTGTCAAATAGAAATGAAAGAAAAGAAACCATAATCGCAAACCCAAAAGAAGAAAGAGAGGGAGTTATAGGATCAGTCTCGGGGTTGTAAGACCGGGCCTTGGCCAGAATCAATACCATTGATGTGCTCACCTTTCCTTCTTTGGGAGAGAAGAACAATGGCAGAAGCAGGTCGGGGTTTTCTTGAAGAAATGAGGAACAAGATGAGGGAGAAGTGAGGGTTGGGTAGAGAGGAAGTTGAGCGAGAAGAGTGAAATGATGGTTGCTTCGTCCGTCCAACTTAATGCTAGAAAGGAGGGGGTTTTGTGATTTGACGGCTCATTGGGCATTACTGCGGCGCTTCGATCGGGGTAGTCTACCGTCACTCTACTACAGAGTAATTTAGTGCATGGCTGGTGGACCCCGATGCTGGCTGTCCCACACGTTGGCGAAAGTGAGTAATTTTGTGCATGGCTGAAGGAGGATCCGCACGGTAGAGCGTGTCCACTGTTTTTTTGAAGAAAAAATGATGACAGCAAGCGTTTCCACTCTTACGACGGAGGAGTGCGAAACACGGCAGCCACTTGAACATACACAGTGCTCCTACTACTAGGCATGTGCAGTGGTTCATACGTCAGTACTACATAATCTTGTTGCTAGTGTAGTAAGATATGACGACAACAAATGATGTTGTGTGCATGTCAACTATATGAATAGTAATGTAGTAACATAGTACCGCTTTCTCGACTGTCCGGTCGAGAATGAACGGTGAGATCAATGTTAACAGAACTACTCTACAGCGCACGGAGAGTACGGTGCTATAGTACTCCATGAACCATGAACCATATGAAGCACGAATAGTGTTAGGCAGGGTGTATGAAGGGTGCACGAGATGGGAGCAAAAGTTCCCTTCTCGGCCCACTTTTGGGTGTTTGGCAGAATGCATGAAGGGTGCACGAGTCCACACTAGTAGGTTAACACAAATACACGAAGAGGAAACAACTACTCCGTCTAGGTGTGTAAGTCCTCTTACATTGTGCACCGTGACCAAGGCGGAGAGGAAAACGAGAAAACTTAATGTATTTTTGCTAATTAATAGCATTGCATGTAATGAACTAACCACTGCATGTCGTGTTTATTAGTCTCAAGTCATTGAAATCATGCACGGCCCATGTCTCTTATTGCTTGATATGTCACAAAACAAGAAACGAGGAGGGAGTTAATGTACCGTGCCTAAGTGTTTTGGGATTATTTGGTTTTTATAAGGTGACTTACACACTATATTGAGATGAGAATGCAACCAAACACACCCACACGCTTTGTGCTACAGTGACTGATCTGCACCATCTGAGTTTGATCCAACGGTCATGTTGCGCCGAGACATGTACATGCCCATGCAGAGGGCGCCTAAACACCACCAAGTCCCTCTCGCTTCGAGGCGCACGGCGTTGGTGATGCAGGTGCAACCGCCATAGAGCCCGCTTCCCGGCCGACGGAGCCAACTCACAAAGACGGGCGTCAATGGCACGAATGGATTTCGGTGACAGAGCCCTCGAAAGGATTCGCCCGGCAACAGCGACGGCAGCCCGCAACCCCTCCTTGTGCAGCTCAGCCCCACCATCGCGCTGGAGACGGCTCAGCCTCCTGAGATATAGGTGAAGAAGGAGACCAGGTCAGGAAGTCGCAGCTCGTTGAAGTCGACCGGGTGGTCGAACGGGTTTAGCCCGACGGCCGGCATTGTCGCGCTGGCACGACGGTAGGCATCACGCAGCTGCAACACGTGCGTGGCAACTTGGTTCACCAAGTGGCTGAGGCGATCCTGGACCTCATCATGATCGGCCGCCGCGCTCGGTACCGGCTCCCCTAACGGCCTATCATATCTCACCGCTGCAGCAACGCCGCCCGGCGCCTCGAGCATCTTTGTGGTGGACGCCGCCGCTTTTGAAGCTCCGTGAACTCCCGCACATAACGGAGGAGCATGGCACTCCTCCTCCTTGAGCTCACGGAGCTCCACGTCCCTGGCCCCGAGCTCCACATCCTTGGCATGGAGCTCCTGTGTCAGCGCCTCACCTCGGACTCCGTGATCTGCTTGCTGCCATGGCACCGTGTAGAAGCAATGGGGAGAGGAAGCAAAGGGGCTAAACGGCTGAAAGGCAATGCAATCTACGGAAGGCGGAGGGAGTGGGGAATCTTTGGTTTTCACCACGGTAAAACACCGGTCGACGACTTCTCACATCGAGGAGCGATGGGTTTTACAGCGTAGTCATCGTGACTAATTGCTGCCGCGCCTACTCCCGTCAATCAAAAAAATAAAAATCCTGCCGCACCTGCTCCCGTCAATCAAAAAATTAAAAATCCTGCCACACCCAAACACCAGAGCAACGCCGCGGTGGATATTTAAATTTACCTGCTGGCAAGTAGATAAAAAAAAGGGGTGAAAAAACAAATGTGGCGGCGGCCTAGCTAATCGGTCGAACTAGCCCAACTAGCTAGCCACCGTGCTTCATTGATGTACTCGTCGGGAAAGGTGGTCTTTCACGATTTTACGACTCATTTACTTGCTTCGGCGCTACGACCGAGGAGGACCCATAAAACGCGCGATAGGGCGTCCCACGTCAGGAAGAATATATGCGTGCACCACCCGGGAGGACCCCGAAACCGCGCGGTAGGGTGTGCCACGTCTCGGCACGGAGGAAGAATGTGCATGTAAAAATATTCTGTATCAGATGTAGTACCTATGGTTCGACCTCGGGACCCAGCCAGTCGGTCGAAAACACCCCACTAGCCACACAGCTTCATCATGCAAACGTTGCACGGAGGATAGATGTGGTTAGCTCTGTCTAGACCAGCCACAACGTCTCTTGTTCTATGCGATTCTTCTATTTTCCAAGCTTTTTTTAGTTGTAATAACACCACGGCAAGCTAGCGCCGCTCTTCATGTGTGCCCGCGCAAAGGTTAGACAATGGAGAGAAGAGAGATTGAGATCGCAGACCTGGGACCCACCAGTAAGTGAGACAACAGTCATGCACGTGTTGACGAGGCACTCCCTCTACTCTACTCAACGCAAGTACTGTATAAAATCAAGTTATGGGACAAAGCCAACAACCGTTCGTTTTTTCAGGCTATCGACTTACGCTTTGTAGTCCAGGTTGCCAGTTCGAATCTTGTCTTTCGGATTTGTTAGTTTTAGGTCCAAATTTGATTAATGACAAGTGGGCCCCGTGTGTTGTTTCGATATTTTAGTGTAGGATGGTTTATTTGAACAAACACTTTGCGCGGTTAGACAAGTAATGGCACGAGTTACACGTACTTTGCAAGTTTACGAACAAAAATGACAGCGGCATAGAATATCACATCCACCCCGCAGCTTAGATACTATGGTGATACGAAGTTTTTACATCATGGAAGTGAGATCCAATGGCTTGGGAGTAGTCTTTGTAATTATGCGCAATTTCCAAAGTCTCCAAAGGTTTTTTTTAAATAAAACATTCAGGCCTCGTGTGTGCCGCTGCATCTTCGATCCAACGGCTCCCCGGTGCTCATATTAGGTGCTCCCCGTAGCTTAATTACCCGCTACGATGATATGAGCATCTAGGTCGTATGATCAGTGATCAGATGGCACATGCGTAGTACTTGTACTTTCTGTGCATTTCCCAAACTCTATCAGCCGTATATTGCAAAAACATTCAAACCTCCTACCGTGGGCCGTTAGATCTCAGTGAACTCGTATCACCATAGAATCTACGGTGCGGGAGCACCTCATACTCTCCCGTGCGAGAAAACATAAAGTGCTATCGCAGCTTGGATGCTACGGTGATATGATCTTGGAGGTCATTTGATCTGAGATCTAATGGCATCTGAGCAGTCTTTGTGCTTGTAAGCAGTGGACGAACTCTTTTGGGGCTTTTCTGCAAAAACAACTATTCGAACCACCGAGGAGGTGTGGGGTCACAAATCCAACACCTCCGAAGAGCTTGTATCACCAAAGCATCTAAGGTGTGGTAGCACATGATATTCTTACATACAGGAGAATATGATGTCCTCCTTCATCTTAGATGCTACGGTGATACGAGCTTCGAGGTCGTTGGATATGGGCTCAAAGGGAATCTAAGTAGTTTTTGTACAAATTGTGTGCAATTCTCAAACTCATCAAGGTTTCCTGCAAAAATATTAAGACACATCATGTGAGCTGCTATATCTCAGATCTACAAGCTCCAAGCAACTCGTATCGGCGTATAGCATCTAAGGTATCGGCATATAGCATCCCAGGGAGGAGGGGTGGGGGTGCACAACCAATCTGTGGTTGGGAGGGTGGGGACAAATATAATCTAAACAACCCTAAACAGATCTCCACAATTTTATCTAAGGTTGAGGGGTTGACCCCCGACAATTATAGCTCCGCATAAACACAACAGTTGCATGTAATCGTAGTACTGCACTTAATATTCATGTTTCAGTTTCATGTTCATTTTAAATATTGAACTGAGGACCATGGATGTCTTACATTTTACTCCTTCGTTCCTAAATATTAGTCTTTTAGAGGCTTCAAATGGACTAGCACATACGGATGTATATAGACATATTTTAGAGTCTAGATTCACTCATTTTGCTCCATATGTAGTCACTTGTTGAACTCTCTAAAAGACTAATATTTAGGAATAGAAGGAGTATTTTTGAATTCGTGTCATACATGCATGGTTTGGAAAAATAGATGCACTATACTTATTGGATTGTTGTTGTGTTCGTGCGTGTGTGTCTGTGTGTGTGTGTGTGGTCATATTCTTGATACATACAAAGTTTTCTCACCTCCATATTGTTCATCTTTTAAATTTGAATTTACATTGGAAAACTTACTAGGGATACCATTAAATGTGAAATCCATGTTGAGATCACTATATCACAAACTCACTCTAATTCAAAAACTCGTCATAAATCAATTACCACGTTGAGATTAGTATTTGCAAGGAAAATACGGGTATTGTAATACACATAGATTCGTTCGGCAATTTAAAAGGTTCCGCTCAGATTCTCGAATGGTAGGACCCAACGCGCATCGCCAGACCTTGGCTTGTGTTGATCCTAAAAAACCGGGCTCGTGGTCTCGGTGGCGCGGCGTGGTACGCACATTAGGCAACCCCAACCACCGAGCCTCGGCTTCAAGTCGAAATATCCGGGCGCCGTAATTCCAGCCCTAGGAAATTTCCCTCATGTCCCCGGTCCATAATGACTACCGATGAACAACGGAGGGATGCTTTAGTAACTAGACAACGTTACCTACCGTGCCGAGCACGGTTCAATTCCCTCGGTCGCCACTCGTCAAGGTCACCCACAACTGCATTGCCTAGTACTACTACTACTACACCGGGATGAGCACGTAATTGAGCCCGCTTTGTTCGTGCCTCAGTACTTGAGTTAATATATCGCAATGCAATCGTACGTAGGGATTATCCTTTTACTCTACATATATAACTTGTCTAAAGTCTAACTAAGCAAAATGTTTGACCAAATCCTTTCTTAAGAAATACAACAGACGTATGTATGGCTTGAAAATTTATTGCATGATGCAGGTTATGATATTGTTTCGAATCCTAGATCTTAAATTTCAGAAAATCCAAAATTGAGCATAAATTCTTGAAACTAAGCATGGTCACGTGATATGGCACAAATATTACTTCGTAAGTTTTTTCTTCAATTTGAGACAAGCTGCTTATGACAAGTTGCACAAATGAAGAGCCAAGGTATTTTGGAACAAAGACACATCACGTTAAAATGACGCTTTCACTATTGAAATCGTGGGCGTTTACGTGTCATTACGAATCCCCGCTTCTCATCGGCAGTGCCGTCCGAAAGCGTGTGAGTCGACGGAGGCGTCTTGAGCGCACTACATTCTTGCTGGCCGCCGTGGAGGCGTCTTGGCAGACCGATGTGCAGGCTCACCGGGAGGCAAGCCCTTTGACCAGGATCCGCCGCCCACCGTCGTCCCAACTGCTCCCACTTTTAATGTCGCTGGCGCCGCAGTTTAAAATCAACCCCGCACTACCCGGTATCGCTACAATCCTCTCTCTTCCTCTCCGATTCTCCTGTTGTCTACCTCCAACTAGCCTGACCTAAACGTAAGCCATGCCGCATCAAGATGGTCTGCCCTTAGTGTTCCAGTTTCCTGAGGAAGACACCCAGCCGGAGTCTCAGGAACATAAGGCGCTTTGGGATGAGCTTGAACTGGCCTTGCGGAAGACGCCTCGCTCGTCTCCCGCCTCCCTGCTCCGCTCGTCGCCTCGATCAAGCGCCAGCCATACCATCCCTGCGGGCATTGATGGGCTGGGAGCCGCACATTGTCGCTGAGCTTGATCCCACGGGGTTCCATGAGGTCCCCACCGACTTTCACGCCGCCTGCACTTGCCAACAGATAGCTTCACGCTGCAGCGACGCTGGCAAGACGCTTGCAGCCGGTGTTGCGGTAATCGCCAACAGATGCCAGACGCAGACCGACATGCGCGCCCGTGCCGGTGCCCGTGCACACGATTGTCTTTGCCGCGCCGTTGATAGCGCCTGTCCCCGCGCGGGTGCCAGTGCCCCCCTCAGCGGCATGGATGGCCGCCGTCGACCGCTTCCTTGCACCAACGCCAGTCGCCTCCTCCCGCCAGTTGACTCGCTCCGAAGTCTAGAACATTTTGGCCTTCCTTGAAGCTAGGCCAACATCCAGGAGTACGCCAACAACGGCGCAAGACGCCGCCGTCACCGCCGGTCAATGGCCCGACGACACACAGAGCACGGCAGAGGAGCCGCTTCCCACCGCGAGATGCCCCCGCCGCCGCCGCGTAATCTAAGTTTGCCATGAATAACGTTCGGATTGCCATGCTTAAAATCCGAACGTTTATCATTTCCGTTTATTTTATATCGATCATCGTATAATTTAAAGTCGGAGTCAGACTGAACGAAATGTATGGTTTGATCGATTGAATGTTCTGCTAGAGCTGTATCAAATTAAATGTCAAACGTCATCAAGCCACATGTATTCATTGTCATCCAACGAGCTAGACTGCTTCAATATCGAGCACTCAACACGTTTAGCGTGCAGTTAATTTCATGCCAAAAATAGTGCTAATCACATGACAACACGCAAATAATATCCTAGTAGTTAATATCCGCATGCACTTAATATACTTCCAAATTAACGTGCATTGCACGTACACACTGACTAGTGCTGCTAGTACGTGAAACTGGTGCCGTGACTTGTGAACGCGTCCAGATATGGTCAACGGCAACATCGCCCGCGAGTTCTTCCTGTTTACCCGTGCGTCTAAACGCAGAAGGGGAGGAGAGAGAGAGCACACATGGAACCCACCAGTAATTACTAAAAATAATATTACATGTTATCCATTAATTAGGCTGTGGTAACATAAAAACATTATGTGAACAAAGGGGGTACAACAAACATTGCTATTCTACGTATGTTGCCTATTGACGTGCGGCTTGAAGGCCTGGTCGCATGTTCGATCCTCGTCCTTTATTTTTTAATTTGTATATGGGTCCAAATTTGTTTCATGACACGTGGTCCCCTCGGTGTGTAGTTTGTAGCACTTTAATTTGTGGATCGAAATTTGTTCCATTCCAAGTGGACTATCGGTGTGTAGTTTTGTAGCTTATTTATAATAATTAAAGAGAACAACATAGTTTTTTCAATAATACCATGGTGCGACATTGAAGGTGAGAAAGGACGTGCGAGAGAGCGATGACCGAGCCAGAGGGAAATCAACTAGGGGAGTTATTGGGTTGCAACGGTGTTTGGAGTAGTTGTGGGCCGAATGCTACGAAAATATAATCTAAACCGACCGGAATAAATGCCTACACAAATTAATCCAAGGTTGGAGTGCCCCTCGCAATGTAAATAGCTCCGGCTTTGCGAGGGATGGAGAGGTAGTAGCTTCAACGCGTGGAAGATACGGTGTGAGAAAGCGAGGTCAATCGAGAGACATATAGATAGAGAGACAAAGTGAGTGTGGTCCGATATTCATTGAACTAATATATATGCTCTGGAGAGATATGTTCGATTGAGCTTTTTGGCAAGGGTGAGGGCTGTAAGATAGAGCTTGAGAGATGATCCAGTCACAGACGTGTAGACATATTTTGAGCATGGGAGGAAGCAAGGTCAACCGATCACATAGGGTCACCGTGCGATCGAAAGAGTGAGACGGGTTGGAGAGAGTGACCTAGATAGACGATGTGCGTGAGAGAGTATACAATGTGAATAGGTCGGATTGGGCTCAAACATGGTGATATATCGTTTTTGTCCGAGAAAGAGCGAGGTCAATCGAGACATACGGAGAGAGAGAGAGAGAGAGAGAGAGAGAGAGATTGATTGAGCGTGGCCCACCATGAGGTCAAAAGAGTGGCGGCGGCTTGGATGGACTGACCTAGATAGACAATCATGCGTGAGAGAGTATAGAGTGTGTCGATCGAGGCCCGAACAGGGAGATATATCATTTTTGTGTGAAAGAAAACGAGGTTAAACGAGACTCAGATAAAGAGAGCGAGATTGAGCGAGAGTGGCCCGCCGTGTGGGAGAAAGAGTGAGATAGTCTCGAGGGAGTGACCTAGATATACAACGTGCGTGCGTGCGCACGAGAGGTTGGGGGGCTAGATAGGCAATGCATGTATTTAGCGCGAGAGGGTGAGAGGGAGAGGGGGGAGAGAGAGAGCTCGACATGGGGTGCAATGGCGGGTGTGTGAGGTAAATACATTTGGTAACAGAGTGGAAAAAGGGGTTGTGTAGTTGAGAGACTTAGAGATCGAAACATGGAGAGAAAGAATGAACGTGTGTTGGAAACCGATAGCTTCCTAAGGTGGTTAGGAGAGGAAGATTGACCGATACAAGAAGTATGTAGCGTTTGTGCGGGGGGGGGGGGGCTAAAAACAACATTTGAATGTACATAGTACGAGACTTAATATCGATGTTTCAGTTCGGTGTACATTGTAAGATTTGAACCGAGGACCAGGCATACGGGTAATTATTTTGAATTCGTGCCATACTAAGTTTCGAAAGTTGACATTGACTCAGTTTGTTGTGCTATTTTGTAGGTCATATGTTTGAATCCATCCAAAAGTTTTCTCACTACCATGGTGTACATCATATACATATGAATTTGTATTCAAAAAGTAGCGTGGATACAGTGAAATGCGAAATCCACGTTAGAATTGGAGATCGCTACGTGACACACACTCTAATTCAAATAACTAACTACGTGACACACACTCTAATTCAAATAACTAATTATGTGACACACACTCTAATCCATGTTTGCGTGGGTACCGTTTTGATTATTTTTCAAATAACTCATTAATTAATTTATAGTACTCCCTCTGTTCACTTTTATAAGACCCTTAAGACATTTCAGACAATGTGCAAAACAGTTCATTTTAAGTTGTCTGAAACGACTTACAAAAGTGAACGGATGGAGTATCTCATTTCGAATGACTAATTATTGCAAGGAAAACACGGGCATGGTAATACATACAGATTCGTTTGCAAATGAAAGAAGATTCGTTTGCATTCTCAAATGTAGGCGCACCAGGCAGACCAGGGTCGTGTCGGGGTGGATACGCCTTGCCTTAAAGGCAATCGCTTTGGGTAATCGACATGTGGGCCAGCCACCTGTTGGGCCCACATGTCATGGACACAAAGGCAGGTGCCTTAAGGCACCGAAGCATAGTCCTGTCGGGTGGTCGCGTGTATCGGACGGACGCGTAGCACCCAGCCACCCACCCCCCTCACCCCCAAAAAAAGGACAACGACAATATAAGTTCGCGCTTCCACGTTTCGGATTGAAATATCTGGCGGCCCCAATTTCAGCCCTGCAAAATCTCTCTTCTCCACAGTCCCCTTCCTTGCCCAGATTGCTCAAATCCCTAATTCGCCGCCAACCCTCGAATCGCCCCTCGTCTCGTCACTTTCCCCACCGTTCCCCACCTCTGTGCCGGACGACGATGACGAAGACGACGGTCGCGCTTCACCACCACACCAGAGCTACCTCATCTACGCCCTCGTCCACCGCACCGGGTGGTCCACCGACAATGTCGGCCGCGGCAACCGACGTGCCTCACAGACACCGAGTTCCACCGCATCAGGTGCGCTTCACCGACGCTGTCTCCCAGCTCACCTGGGCTACTTCACCAAGCACATCGTCGCACCTCCGCCCCCCGAGTTCGTTGGGGCTTCACCAACGGTCTCGTCCACCGCATCATAGCACTCCGCTGCCACTCAAGATCTGCATCCGTGCGCGTCCGGCCAATGCCAGTGCATCACCCTCAATGGCTTCTGAGGTGACCCGCACTCTAGTTAGGTGAGCATGCCCAAACGCCGGCCCGAACTAGGTATCCACACATCACTCCCTTGTGCACTGTTCCGACGACGTTTGGATATCCTTTCACTGCTCTCTTAGCTTACACGCCTATGCAACTCTGACTTTAACTCTTATTTCTTCCGAGATATCATCAAACAAGCAAATCCATTTTCTAGCGAAGCATGACGGCGCTTACGGGATCTGGTACACATCCTGCACACCCGTATAACCTTGTAAGTATCATCGTCTCCCAGACAACATCAAGGTCGATTTGTCTTATTTGATCAACCATTTGCCATGTCAAAAATGCAGAGGGGGATGCAAGGAGCACAAGTCCTGCACATCCGAGCAAGTGGTAACATGGACTTGTACATGGAACATCCCAAGCGCAAGCAGAGCTACAGTGAGCCTGTACAACGAGCTAGTGTAAGTCCCTGCATTTCACTTAATTCATACTGGCATTCGTGTATGATTTGTGTGCAGTGGCTGATCCACGAATTCAAGTTACCAGGGGCGAACATTTAACTTAAAAAATACGAAGGTACCTGCACTCGAAATCAACATAACTTGAGAAATGTGAAGCTACGTGCACTTTGAAAACCAGCTAATGATCCAAAGTAGTTCAGATTATAAACACTAAATGATGCAAGCACCAAAAACACAAAATGCAACATGGTGTACAAGGACTACAAACATGGTCTGCACCTTGAATTATTCGCTCTCCGCTGAAAATATCGAAGTGTAATTGCACGTATAACCAGTGCGCAAACTGCATATCAATATATCTATCCTGCACAATTATGCAATAGTTTCAAACAACAGATTAGAAAAGTATTTATGCTATGTTGTCATGATACGGGGACTTTCTGATAGATGGCCTCGACGTTTCCTCAAGCTATGAAAATGCACTAGAATTTTCTTGTCATCAATGTCTGCAAATCTCGGTCTCTCTCAACATAGTAGATCATCATTAGACACTAAATCCTTCAATGAGCTTGCAACAATGCTTGCATTAGATCCCTCATTAGACACTATATGTTCATCACCAGGAGCATGTAAAATGTTTGCATCAAATCCTTCATTAGCAGTCTGGTCATTAGACACTTGTGCTCAAGAACAACATGAGCTTGTATGTTTGCACCGAAACTTGATTAGATACATCGATTCAAATCGATTCGGTATTGATTGGGGGAGTTATAAAATAAGTAGAAATTGGTTTCATTTTCTCATAGATTTCCCTACATACAAGCAGTTTTACAACACCGTCAGGTTTAAATATTGGCCAAAAATTGAAGAGTTGAATTAGATATAATCAGGGATGTGATGTACCTGCTGCTATGCATGCTACTCTTGCAAGTCATGACCGTCTGCTTATGAAGCTCAATGCCATGCTCGTGCTGCCGCCGCTGCCTCCCATGCAGGCTACACCCAGGGTTGGATCTTCATCTTCTTGTCCTTCCATTCGCTTGAAGCCCGGCGACCTCCCTCCAACGAGGGCACGAGGAAGTGTTGTGTCGGTCTGTCCAGCGGCGGCTAGGTTAGGAGCAAACCAGACTGGAGGCTGGAACGAATGAATTGGGATTTTTCCTGCTGTCTATCGATATGGGAGGCGCTCGTTTGGGCCGCGAGCCTGCTATAGGGCCTGCCTTGCACCTATGTTATTGGCCCATCCAAAATGAAACATTTTTCTTCATTTTTTACATTGCCTGCTCGTGCGTTGGGACGAACAAAACTAGCATGGGCCAACCTGGACGACTCAAACTAGGTGCACACTTTCCAGCCACCTGAGGCGGCCGCCCATACCAGCCCCTATGGTGGCGTCGCCACTTTTTGCGTGTATGATTGGATAGTGAAAAATATTCCAGTGGCGCTTTTGATTTACCCACAAAATGGTTGAATTGCTTGCTTCTATGAACTGAGTTTGCCAATAATGTGAAGGATGCCAGTCTTTTCATCCTATTGTAGATTGCTTAGATCTCGATATGCCAAAAGTAATCGCATGAAATATATAGTAAAAGCCACTGTGAAGTGTTTCGCTACAACTAGTCTAACTACACGTCCTCATATAACATATCAAGGACGCACCATATTACCATATTAACCATTCGACTTACCCATGTAGTGTGGGAAGAAGGAAGTATTGGGACTGCGTATCCAAGCAATTGATGCCATTGACTCCTTCGTACAACCTTGTAAGCGAAAAGTAAGTTGCAGTGTGCCTGTACAAAGAACTAGCGTAAGTTCAGTTACCTGCTTCTCGGAATTTTATCTAGCCACTTATTGCAAAATTGCTCAATTACGTTGCATGGCTTAATTTAGTTTGCTACTGATTACATAATGGCACACACCGTTAATCATATTGTACATCGCTACTATCTATGTGTTTGATACTTACTGTTAAGAATTACCTGTTTGCCTTAACTTAAATATCTACTTGTTTGTTTAATCGCTTTCTTTGCCGCAATGAGTTACAATGATGTTAATAACTACTTTTCAACATCCAATTGAAACTCTTTAATTCCTTGTTTGTTTAACTGGTTTGCTGTTATAACTCCCAGTTGAGATGTTTTTCTAACTTCAACTTTTCTGAATCCAATCGGAACTTTAGTGGAAAAACGGGTTAGCCCAAGATCAAAGAGCAAGGTCTCCATGGACGTTGCATCATCCCACAGCAGTGGCACCGGCCCAATGGTGCATTATGAATTGCCAACTGCTGATGCTCTAGAGGCTAAACTAGTGGTAGAAAGAGATTCTGCTTCTACACTTAGAGATGAAGTTGACATGTTAAGGAAGCAAACAGCACAATCACAAGCGATACTCAAGACAACCATTAAATATTTGGTGGATTTCAAAAGCGAAGCAAGTCGAGACCTGACCAGATTGTTAAGGTCCTCAAGGAAAAAAGGAAATTAAATTCCTACTTGGTAAATCATAGGTGAATTGTTCTTTCCATAGTTGAATAACCTTTGTGTTGTCTCTGTTCATGTAATCAATCAAACCATTTGTTTTAGAGATCATGTAATAATTGTTTTTTGGTTTGTAATTTTATTTGAGCACAAGTCTGTATTAATTGATAAGACTTGAGACATTTCATTTGGATTGTTGTGCCAGACCTACAAATATGCCAATCGGGCTGAATGTGCATTCAGCAATAGTAGTAGTATAGATGGACCATAAGTGGCACGCATCGGAAAGCGCCAAGATGCTGTCTAAAAAAAGGATGTTGTTGTAGCCAAAAAAAAGTACAACGGCCTAGCTTATGTATATTAGTTGATATTATTGATCCATATACTCTATAAGTGTTTATATGTCTGTTAGTTCTATACATTCTTGGTTGATTGACTTGGTATTTGAATCTTCATACATCGCTTGTGTACATATCTAAATGGGAGTACACATTATGCTGCGTGTGACATTTCAGTTGGACATGAAGTGTTCCAAATATTTGAATTCACCTTAAACTGGATTCTAGTTTCTGAATTTGAGTATCGGCATTTGTAAACCATATTCATATATGACAGTGGAATACATAATTGTCGTCCTTTTGAAGATATATAAAAACACATAGAATGATTTATAAATATTCATATAGGAATACAAAATGGATTCTAATTTAGTTGCCAGGGTAAACGTGGATGCTTATTGTCCCAAAATTCAAAAGAAGCGAAGAAATGTCCACTCCCACGTCGGCTGCCCGAAGCCAAGTGTTTGGGAGATGGAAATTACTGTCTACCCGTTACACGGACAATCCATCGGCCCGATTTCAACTGCTCTAAATAGGGGTAGGTTAGTAACTTCAATTAGACGTGACACGGCCGCCTCTGAGCCCATTCCGACATGGTGGGCGTCAAACATGGGCGGCAAAACTCATTTGATTCAAGCTCGTCCGAAAGACCTCTGTTTCTCCCTCCATTCCCCATTCATACATGGTGGGCGGCAAAACAAACTCGACTCGGCCGAAATCGATGTAGGAAAATATTTTTAATAGGGGCAGGTTTGTAACTTCACTCGGGCGTGACACAACCGCCCTACCTGTCAGCCCCGTTCATACACCGTGGAGCCAACCATGGGCGCCAACCACCCTCTCTCCTGCCTCAAATCGCTCTAGGCAAATATTGGCCAGATGCGAGATTACCGTCCTATCCCCAACCGACGAGACGTCCAAATTTTAAACGGGGGCTAAGTTCGTAACTTCCCCATATTTCCGACAGGCGCGTCCCAAAAACATGGTTCCCAATACCTCTCCCTTCATTTTCCCATTCATACACCGTCCGCGCTAGAACACCCCATCCCCACACCAGCCTCCGTCCGCCACCCCATCCATCGCCGCCGTCCTCCACCACATCCATCGCCACCGTCCTCCACCATGCCGGAGCGCCTACCAAGACCGCGTCGTCCACTGCTAGAGATGGATGGACGTTTCTCATCCACGGCAACAGACCAATAGCCTTGCATCGCGTCCTCTCGCTTCATCGGCGCCGTCGTCCTCTTTGCCGGGGCCGCTCACACGACCTTCTCTTCCACCGCAACGGGACTTATCCCCGATGCACCCGTCTACCGTCGCAGATCTGCTTCAACGCCACCGGACAGCCATCGCACTTCGATGCCTACACGGTGCCGCAAGAGAGGTGGTACTTCATATCTCCTCAACCTTTTGATCTCAACCAGAAAATAGATCTTAACTTGGTTACTCTACTTTCTTTTCAGCTCTTAGAATTTAGTTCTTAGTTCGAAGCAAACAATGGATGCTAAATATCATTTCTCCGGTTGCAGCTTCAAATCTGCCATGGCACAGCCATAATACGGTTTAATTGATCATGCTTAGGGTTTAATTGATCATGTTGGTTCCGTGGTGGTTTCTTTAATAGAAATCGGACGGGAACCCTCTTTTGCTAAAAAAGATATGCTTAGAGTTTCCCCCTTTAATGATCACTATACGATCAGAATACGTGCTTCGTGTCATAATAACACTGCTCCACCCATCAAGCTAAACAAGCTTAGTTGTTCAAATCTGAATCTGATATTATTAAAACAGAGTTGTTTAATTGGTCGCCTAAATGTTCCTAAATTAGTTTCGAAAATGCATGTTCGCCGCTTCGGGTGTGTATCTCTCTGAGGTGCCCACGGTGGGCAGCCCACCACAGGATTTTGGGTCGCCCCAGCCCCGATTCCCCTATGTTCTCATTGCACTTCCGATCTCTACTTCACCGGCCGCTGCCTCATGGCGACTTGCCGTGCCGGACGGCATGACTCTAGGAGGAGACGTCAGACTAACAGGAGGCCAGGAGCCGTTAAGCCCAACAGCGTCACGCTGCCCGGCGCCGCCGTGCCTACCTTCCCAATCCGTTCGAGACGCAGGCGTGCGGCACCCACCAAGCCAACCCGATTTATCCCGAGATACGTCCTCAACACTCGTGACCACTCCTCATCACCCATTTTCTAATTGATTCATTACTCATTAGGCAGGACTGTCATTAGGGTTTGTTGTGTGCTCAGTGCTACCTACACTTAATGGTTCAGATGTATTTCGGTAATCTTTAGTACCTCTAAAGTTCACAGGGTATTCAAAATCCCGGCCCTCGGAATAGACACTAGTCATTTTGGATTGTTGGTCATAGTGACATTGACCCAGATTACTACTGCAAGCCAGGTTTATTGACAATTTTACTTGTCTTTCTTACTCATTCGATATAATATCCAATATTCACGTTGATTAGTTGCAAACAATAAGTGCTAGACAAACTTCTTCATTCAGATTTTGGGCCGGTCTCTTCAGTAGTTACAATTCTGCATACTTGTCCTAGTAAGCTCACAAGTAAATGATTGATTCACTACATCTATGCTTGCCTTGTCATATTTGTTGTCAATATTCTTTTAGGGTGGACCACCCTGTTTCTAAATACTGGAACTGTAGACATGAGTGAATAGTATTTCTCTATGTGATCTCTTCCATCATGTGTGGGCAACGAACACTGCATTGTATAGAAAGAAAGTGTCATTTCCAACTTTTACATAGGTTTCGATCTTTTACATGCAATACAATCTGCCTACTTGCTTTGTGTCGCTTTTACCAACACTCCACCCTTGAAGCTAAACATTACGCAACTCATAATTGCTTAGTTTATTTGTTCAAATACGAATTTCATATGATTCTAATGTTCCTACTTCAGTTTTGAAATGTGTGCACCTGTTATAGAGACATAAGGGGTTTGTATTTACGTGTGTGGTGCAGTCGCCACGGTTGGGGAGGTGAACTTTGCATATGCAGGGGTTTATAGGGAGACACTCTCCGAGTTGAATCCGCAATGCATTCCATAGATAATCCGACTACTTTTTATGTTTTCATGAATCTCAGATTCTGAACAGCATCATAATGATTATGAGCTTGCGCGCATGAAAAGAATAAAGCAGAACAATGCCATGGCTGTCAAACTTGGCATTAAGGGACTGAAATCAAGTCTGGATGCAATGCAATGCAAATGCTCTCCACCTACAGATTCATGCTCAAAATATGATCCTAACAGTGATTCTGAGCTAGAGGGAGACCTAAGTCAATGTAGCTCCCTAGTGGATACGCCCATCAAGGTACTTTCTCTAACTTTCCAAGGTTACATTGCTCGCACATATCTTTCAACTGATGCGTTGCATTGCTTCTACTTTGTTGAAGTGCCATTAGCTTAGTTTACACATTGTGTATGTGAATACGCCCTGCCTATCCATTTTCAGTACATATTCCATCTGTCATCATACCATATTTATCCATTCAAATGTTGTTCTTGTGTATCAGACGTTCAAAAGGAAGAGGGCGATTGCTGATTGTGGAGGAGCACAAGCAAAGTATTTGGAAAAGGTAGTGGCACCTGATAAATCAAATAGCCCATTAGGTGTAGTTGCAATATCACCTGACCCACAAAATACCCCAACTCTAGCAGACTCTAGCCCTACTACCTTGGTCATTTCTGATGCCCCAACTCAGCAGACCCCAACTGCAGCAAACAGTATGATTATGCCAGTCGACATAGCACTAGTTGTACGACGCAAAACCCCCATTCCAGCAAAGAGTACACCAAATCCAACTGCCAAATCACTTTTCGAACCAGAGAGAGCCCCAATTGCAGCAAATAGGACCCATGTTCCATTTCTTCCCAGTTTAGAAGACGAAGCTTATGTTGTTGTCAGGAACTTTGTGTGCATCTTTCCTTCATGGAAAGATTATGCCGCATGAACGTAACAATTTCCGGTCTTCCTCCGCAACTTCTGCGTAAGTAATGTACTAATGTTATTCATGGTCATTATCGCATATGTTTACTGTGACGTAAGACACAAGATTTCATTCTTTTAAATAGGCGAGGAGCAAACTGGATTGTGATGACGAGCAAGGGTTGGTTGTGCTTTTCAAGCACTCGTTGATGAAGTATCGTTCCTACCTGAGGCAAGCGCACTTCAATGGCAAGCCTCTAAACGAAATTTCTGTAAAGTCTTGATTGCTACATTTATCCGACGGTGGTGGAATAATCTTGTTACACATTGGTCTCGGCTGCAGCGTAAGGTACCGTGTATGATATCACATCACAATTTGAACTACATTTACGCATTTGCATTAATGTCTCACTTGTATGAAAACTGTTAGCAGAACAACATTCGTTCTCAAGGGACCACAGAATCTCGCAACTATACTGCACACTGCATTGCTCTTATGAGTACCTCTTGCCCTATATGAACATACTTACTTTCATAGTTGTTTGATTACGTAGCATCACTGCACATGTTAGCCTTGTAATCGTCCATTTGGTGGACATTATAAGATTCGTATGGACTCTTACATAAATTTAGAATCAACCCAATGCTTTTGAAGAGGTTTAGCTCTGCAGTCCTTGGTCTATCACTATACTTACATTAACAGCTACTCCCTCCGTCCCATAATATAAGAATGTTTTGTACAATACACCAATGTTCAAAACACTCTTGTATTATGGGAAGAGGGATTGTTTCATTTTGTAGCATTCTGCATCTTATCTCCCTCGCCCACCATTTACTAAAAAAGGTCAGATCTATATTTAATCTTACCAACAAGTAGAATACACAGACAATGCCAGTGCAGAAGTGTAGCCCATTGCTCCTGTCAATACATTTTGTCCTGTAACGCTTGTACTTCCAGGGATTGGTACTTGATTATGTAGCATCAATCTGCATCTTATCTTCATTATCCTCTATCCTTTCTAGTATTATCATATCTATAATTACTCTCTACAAAATGTAGAGTACAGGTAATGCTTATGAAGAAGATTATGTGCTAAAATTCTTGAGTTATCCTTCCCTTGACATGGAGAAGGGCATTATAAAGCCGGTGTTAACTGTTAATGTAAGTCAGTCCTTCTAAAGCCTTTACCCTCAACTGCTGTTTAATTTGCTCATACTCCCTATCATTTACTGCTGTTTAGTTTGCTGTTTCTACCAAAATGCATGTTCGTAAGAACCGTAAGTTCTAAGTTTTACTTGTAAAACCAAATTCCTTATTCATACTATGCACATTACTTAATACTCCCTATATGTATGCTTGTTTTTGTGGATCTATAATTCAGTGTGTGGTGAAGTAGCCCACGTTTGCACCTTGTCATCTCCTGTTTTATCTTACTGATGTGGCTGATGATATGAACAACATGACATGCACATTATCCAAAATAGATACATTGATTTTCTTTGCCCTTCATCTATGCTTGTTATGTTGACATGGTAATCCTGTAGTGTGGTGAAGCTCCCTGCATTATGAACAATGCCAAATTATGCTATTGATATTTTGAACTTACTCTTTATTTTCTAATTTGAAATTGGATAGAATTGACAGAACAGTTGTCATCTTTGTTTATACACGTGCAAAACCTGTCATCTCTCTGCTTTGTTTCAGGGTGATATGCCTGATGGCATACACAAATCTGCTGAAGGCTGCGAGAAAAACCCAACATATATTGCAGCAAAGAAGGCAAAACATCTTGAAGATAGCGAGACAACCCCAAAGTCTTGTCTTGATGCAGTGTTCAAGTTACTTGAGACTAACGGTCGAGACAAGCTCACGTAATTCGTTATGCAGGCGATTCGACTTCTTCAGTCCCAAGTTCTAGCAGAAAGGCATTCTGCAACTCAACTTCGACTTGAAGTCCTATATCTAATTAAGAAAGATTGCGGAGAACACCAATGAGAACCTCATCGCTAAACAGCTACACCTGGAAGCTATGACCGACATGCTAGGCGGTCTCACAGCCTTGCTCGCCAGCTTCTTGCAGTTCCCCCATAAAGGCTAACCTTTCTTGAACTGTCTTGTAAGTGGTCTCGGTTGATATTATTTTGTTCTGTTGCAATGGTGCCCGATTTTGTAATCTGCTTCTTCGTTTGCGCTTTATGATCCTTTGGTGGCGAACTTGATGCCCAGTGGATGTAATATACCTTAAATCCTTTATTGTATAGTGCAGGTTTATTCTTAGTTACTATGCCGTAATTTCTTTATTGTATAGAGTAGGTTTGTTCTTAATTCCTACTAGTTACTGCCATCATTCGCTATCTGAAAAAAAATCAGATGTAGTCGACCGGACCGAAACATTCGACTCTAACGGGCCAGGTTTTTAGCGGGCCACAATTGGGCCGGCCTACGTCTTTCTTGGGCCCAAATGATTGGGGCCTTCACACATTGTGCTAGGCCCAAACTTACACCGACCTATATTTTAGTTGGCCCTTTTGTCGACCCAGCGCTTAGTTTGGCCCAGGTAGCGTTGGGCCATTAACAGGCTGAATATTGTACTGGCCTGTTACGGCCGAGATGAAACCACGGGCCTTTAGCAAGCCAAAATGCATGTTGGGCCTCAATTTTCACTAGTCGTCGATGGGCCTTCAGCAGGCCGAAATGTGGATCGTGCCGTTTTGGGCCCATTTAGCTCATGGGTCGTTACCAGGTCGAAACATATCTCAGGCCTTAGTTGGCCCACTGATATCATGGGCCTTTAAGAGGCCGAAAGCTTAGCACAGGCATCAACGGGCCGAATTACGCGACAGGCCTTTAACAGGCCCAAAGTCACGTTGGGCTTAACTGTTGCCACCTTTAGCACGGGCCGTTAGTGGGCCCGATGTCCCGTCGGACCATATATGGCCCATGGGCAAGATGACCATTCCTGTGCCAAAAGTCACACCGGGCTGAAATGGGCCCATGTCTACATCAGGCCTCTGACAGGCCGAAAGTCACTTGGCTGTAGTTGGGCCCAAATATTCGGTGAACAATTAACGGGCCAGATCTGGCTTCGGGCCGCAAATGGGCCCAAATATTGGGCGAAAAATTAGCAGGCCAGATCTGGCTTCGGGCCGTAAATGGGCCTTTATTAAGCAGGTTAACGGCGTTCCATTACGGTGGATGCCACGTGTCGGTCACCCTTGACGAAAGCACTTCTGTGACGCGCGATTTATCATCATGGAAGTGGACACTTCCGTGATAATAATTTTGGTAATGTCATGGAACACTTCTCTGACAAAGACAGTATGACTATCTTGATTCTGTCATAAATTTGTCATAGATGTACATGCATGACAAAAAACGTGACCTACTGTGACAAACACGTATCATCACAGAAGTGTATTTTTTTGTAGTTCAAGTGCCATCCGCGCACCCTCTATGCACGCCAACATCTACATAGCATCGATGCGCGGCATAGCACCAAGGAACTGTTGCACCAAATTAAAATAACTGTTCGGCCTTGGCCCTTCCGGCCACAGATGATCCACAACAGATCTCATGGCAAGCCCGGACAACCTATGGAGCTCGACCCATTCGGCCATCCGGAGGCGGACGCGCTGGAACATTAAATTGTGACCAGAACAAGTTTTCCACTTCACGATCTTTTTGATCTTTGAAGTATTCGGCCGCATCAGCGGCACTTGCTGCCAAATCCAGATATGCGTCTGCAGAACTCCACAGCCGATCAAGAGGAGCGTACTTGGGGTCTCCGAACTTCATCCGGAGCATAAAGGGCTTCCCAGCCGCGATATCCCCAGCTTGACGCAGCTCTTCCTTCATCGCTCTAATTGTAGAGCGGGCGTCCTTAGCCGCCACCGTGGCCTTCTCCAGGTCTGTCATCTTCGCTCGGTTTTCCTTTTCAGGAAGCTGGTAACGGTCGGCGGCATCTTTCAACTCAACGGCCATCTTGGCCATTTTTCCCTGCTTTGGCAATGGACAGCCTGTTCGGCCTTCAGCTCTTCGGCCGCCTTTAGAGCGGCCGCATCACTATTCCTAGCTTGTTCTTTGGCTCGGGCCAGTTCCGCCAGAAGGGTCTCCACGGCCACAGCTTCATCTGCAGTCACAACATATTAAAGATACTGGCATTATGCTCCTCTTACTACGTGTTGATCATCGGAGAAATCACATACCATGTGCCTCGTCAAGCCGCTTGTTGACAAGCACGATGTCGGCATCTGCCGCATCGAGTTGCCGCTTCAGTTCGGCAAACTCACCAGTCCGGCTAGCCACCGGACCTTCCGCCACCTGCATATGAAGGCGGCTTGGTTATTACCTGGGACTATGATCCTCTGTTTGCCGCTGTTCTCGACGGCAACCAGAGTCTCAGGGGCTACTATCTACATTGGGCACACCTAACATGTGCGGTACTGCCAAAAATACACACTATTTCATGTACCTCAAAACCTTTCAGCACACTCATAAAAGCTTCATGCAACCCGCTTTCGGCGGATGAAATCCTCTCAATCACCGTACCCATTAGCATACGGTGCGCCTATGAGATAGCCGCTTGCTCTAGCAGACCCTTCAGTGCGTCCGACCGCACACCAGACGGTGTCGGGCTCTTTCAGTTGCTCTCTTCATGTAACACCCTGGATGTAACTTTCCATATTTGTAACTCCAACTCTTGCCATTTTCGGCATTGTGATATGATATTCCCTCCGTGGTTGGGTTTTTCTTCATTTTTGCATTTTGTCCTTGTCATGCATTTCATATCATGTCATCATGTGCATCGCATTTGCATACGTGTTCGTCTCATGATTCCGAGCATTTTCCCCGTTGTCCGTTTTGCAATCCGGCACTCCTATGTCCCCCGGCGTCCCCTTTTACGTTTTTCCGTGAGCGGGTACTAAATTTTCTCGGAATGGACCGAGGTTTGTCAAATGGCCTTGGTATACCACCGGTAGACCACCTGTCAAGTTTCGGGTCATTTGAAGCTCGTTTGGTACTACAACGGTTAACTGCACTCTCGCAAAAGCCTCTTTTAAGTTGCAGCCCAACACCCCTCAAAACAGTCCAATAACCCATCTAAGTCACTTTCATGCTCTCCGTCGTTCGATCGTGATCGTGTGGGCGAAAACTACACCTCATTTGGAGCTTCCTAGCTCCTTCTACCTATAAATATGCATCTCCCCCTCCAAATCCGGATCCCAAACCCTAGCCCCGCTCCCTCCGCGCGCGGACATCGTCCAGTCCGCCGACGAAAACTCCCGCCGCCACCCGGCCAATCAGGCCGTGCCACGTGGCCCTCGGCGCGCCAGCCCGCCGCTTGCCGCGAGGGCAGCCGTAAACCCTCCGCGCCCGCTCCCGACCAGCGCCCGGCGCCCGTCCTCGCGCCTCCGCCCCGCGGCTTTGCCGCCCGGCCAACGCCGCCGCCGCCGCCTCGCGCGCCGGCGCCATCCCGCCGTCGCCTCGCCAGCAGCCATCGGCGATGCGCCTTCGCCTCCGCCGCGCCCAGCGTCCGGCCGGCCGTCGCCCTCCAGCGCGAGCGCGCCGCCCGCCGCCGCCCTCTCGGCGTCTCCAGCGGCCGCCCGGCCTCGTCCCGTCTCCGCGACCGCCGCCGCCCGCCTCGGAGACCGCGCGCCCGGATCCGATCCGATCCAGATCCGGTTGACTTCTCCTCCCCCCGATTCCCTCCAAGTCTTTTTCTGTGATTATATTGTTGCATTTTCATCGCACCATAACTCTGCACCCGTGGCTCCGTTTCGTGCGTGTAATATGTCAAAATGTTCGCCTCGAAGATTAGATCATTTCATCTCATTGCATGATTCTCATATGAGCTCATCTTGTTGCCTGAAATGCTGTTAGAAGAGGGCTATGTGATGTTAGTTTCTGTTTCCTAACAGAACATGCACTTTTGTCATTTTTGTCATGATTGATGTGTGCACCCTATGAGCTTCAGTCCTACATGTGTTTTGTAATATGCCATTCATCTTTACAGGGGTGTATGCCATGTATTTTTTTGATCTCCGTGGTGACTAGCACAAGCATGCAAACTAGGCTTCATGATGTTGCTGTTTTCATTGCTTTTCTTGATATTTTTATGCCATGTTAACTTGATGCTACCGAGAGATCCATGCATATTTTGAGATACTTCAGTAAGGATGTTTTGAACATATGGTTATGATCTATCTATCCATGCCTTTGTTTGCAATTATGGAGTGCCATAGCTGGAGTCAACCGAGCTCTACTTTTGCTATAAAATGTTTCCTGGCAAATTGTTTACATGTTAATCAATTTTGCCAAGGTCGTTGTGGTTGGTTCGTGTATTCTATGATGTTTTTGTTGGCATTTAAGTATTCTATGCCATGTCTTCTTGATATATGTATGCTATGTTTATCATGAGATGCTCTGTAGTGAGTGCATCGAGCTATTAAACATGCCTACTTGTTATCTGTTTTTGTCATGCCCTGTTGCTGAATCTGTTAATGAAACTTGCTATATTAACATGGGTGTTATTATATTTTCTGATCCTTTTTGACTTATGGTCAGTAAGGGACTTCTGTTCTATGCTTTGAGTAGATTCATCTCATGCCTTGTTTTGCTATTATAAGTTCATGTAGCATGTTGTTTGCTTGCTCTGAACATTGCTACCTGATGCTGTTTTGCACTTTTTTGCACTTTTTTCATGCTTGTTTGTACCTGTTATGATGAGATTTAGCCGTAGCTCAGTGTTCGTATTTTGTGAAGCATCTTGAGTAGATCAGTGCCATGTGCTTTGTTTGTACGTTTGGGTGCAGTAGCTTAATTTCTTGTTGCTTGCTATGCGGTATCATGCTGTTAATGGCAGATTTGTGCCATTCTTGTTTTGCTTGTCATTTGCAAACCGTGCATCCGATTCTGGTGATCTTTATATCGATTTCAACCGAAATCATCTCATCTTTCCAGCGGCATACTTGGTTTCCCAAGTTGATGCCTGGTTCATAATTTTCCTTCCGGAGCACGCATACGCATTGCATATCGGGAGACGAGTACGTGAACGAGGAACCTGTTGAGAACGCTTACGAGGATCAAGCTTTCGACAACTCTGAGAACTTTGCAGACAAGATGACTATACCCTCGAAATCACTTCTATCTTTGCTATGCTAGATGCTCGCTCTTTTGCTATGCCTATGCTACGATGCCTATCACTTGCTATATCATGCCACCCATATTGCCATGTCAAACCTCTAACCATCCTTTCCTAGCAAACCGTTGATTGGCTATGTTACCGCTTTGCTCAGCCCCTCTTATAAGCGTTGCTAGTTGCAGGTGAAGATGAAGTTTGTTCCTTATTGGAACATGGAGATGTTGTTCCTTGTTGGAACATGTTTACTTGTTGGGGATATCACAATATATCTGCTATAATTAATGCATCTATATATTTGGTAAAGGGTGGAAGGCTCGGCCTTATGCCTGGTGTTTTGTTCCACTCTTGCCATTCTAGTTTCCGTCATACCGGTGTTATGTTCCTTGATTTCGCGTTCCTTACACGGTTGGGTGATTTATGGGACCCCCTTGACAGTTCGCTTTGAATAAGACTCCTCCAAAGAAGGCCCAACTTTGGTTTTACCATTTGCCACCTAAGCCTTTTTCCCCGGGTTTTGCGAGCCCGAGGGTCATCTTTATTTTAACCCCGGACCAGTGCTCCTTCAAGTGTTGGCCCAACTGGCGACGTCCGGCGCCCCTGAGCAATCCAGGTCTATGCCAACCCGACGTCTTGCCCATCCGGTGTGCCACGAGAACGAGATATGTGCAGCTCCTATCGGGGTTGTCGGCACATTCGGGCGTCTTTGCTGGTCTTGTTTTATTCTTTGTCGAAATGTCTTGTAGTCCGGGATTCCGAGACTGATCGGTCTTCGGTAGAAGGAATATCCTTCGTTGACCGTGAGAGCTTATAATGGGCTAAGTTGGGACACCCTGCAGGGTATTATCTTTCAAAGCCGTGCCCGCGGTTATGAGGTAGATGGGAATTTGTTAATGTCCGGTTGTAGAAAACCCGAAGTTGACCTTATCTAAAATACACATCAACCGCGTGTGTAACCGTGATGGTCTCTTCTCGGAGTCCGGGAAGTGAACACGGTGTTGGAGTTATGTTTGGCGTAAGTAGTTTGGGATCACTTCTTGATCGCTACTAGCTTCACGACCGTGCTTTGCTTCTCTTCTCGCTCTCTTTTGCGAATGTAGCCACCATATATGCTAGTCGCTTGCTGCAGCTCCACCTCACAACTCTGTCCTTCCTGTAAGCTTAAATAGTCTTGATCTCGCGGGTGTGAGATTGCTGAGTCCCCGTGACTCACAGATTCTACCAAAAGCGATTGCGAGTGCCGGCGATGCGGTCAGGTGAGGCAACCGAGCTCAAGTGGGAGTTCGATGAGGAACGTGGTCGTTACTATGTGTCTTTTCACGATGATCAGTAGTGGAGCCCAGTTGGGACGATCGGGGATCATGTAGCATCCGGGGTATCTTCTTTATTTTGGTTCCGTAGTCGGACCTTGAGTGTAATCTGAATGATGGATGTTTATTTATGTATTGTGTGAAGTGGCATTTGTAAGCCAACTATGTATCTCTTTCCCTTATGTATTACATGGGTTGTGTGAAGATTACCTCACTTGCGACATTGCTTTCAATGCGGTTATGCCTCTAAGTCGTGCTTGACACATGGGAGATATAGCCGCATCAAAGGCGTTACAAGTTGGTAATCGAGCCATCCCGACTTAGGAGCCTGCTTGATTGTTTGCTGGCGTTGTTGAGTCTAGAATGGAAAATGTTTTGAGTCTTAGGATTATATATATCGGAGAGTAGGATTCTTTTTACTCCCCAGTCTCTTCGTCGCTCTGGTGAGGTCTCCTGACGTAGAAGTTTTGTCTCTCCTCTCCGCAAATTGCACTAAATTTTTTTTTAGGATCACGCGGGTATCTTGGGATCGTTCCGATGGTTTTGTGACGAGAACATTGTTCTTGGTGCCTCCTGACATGTAGGGGTTGTGGCAGTGTCCGGGAGTTGAGCTACGAGGTGTTGTCGTCACAATTGCGTTGCGATTCTGGAATACACGAGATTTACCGACATCGAAAATCTCTTTTGTGCAGTTGTTGGTGAGATAACCCGATAACCCAATCTTTGGGCGAGCTCGGGAGTATTGCCATGACTCATTATAACGGATGCTTTTCAAGGTCGAGGTACCACGATTTCGAAGGTTTCTTGGTTATGTGTTGACGGATGGATACAATTTGGATCTAGGTATTGTTAGTTTGGGTGATATATTTTGTGTCCCTGTATCCCCAACACCAGATTGCATAACCAGAAAGTTTCGGGAGTTTATAGGTGGGATTCATGTAGCTCCTAGCATTTCTTCCCGCAGATATTTGGTTTGTGATTGGGTAATCCTCACCACTTATTTGTTCCAGTCGTACCTTGTTATTTTTTTCATCAAACCTTAATCAAGTGGCTTCTCACCTTAATGGACGTGTGATGTTAGCTTTTGGAATTCATTCGTTCATCCTTGTTCGAATGTTTATTGTGAAGACTGTATGTTGCAATTTCTATCCGTTGATTCAACTTGTATATCTGTCTATCAAGTGCTAACGGATGTCACCCTCTTCAGGATGGCTCCATGTAACGTACGAATCCGGATCACAATGATGAGAGTCGATCGAACCCTCCACCTCCACCTCCGCCTCCGGAGGCATGGCAAGCTATCATGGCAGCCACCAATGCCAATGCTCGAGATGATTTTGCAACTCTTGCAAGAGCGTACTCAAGGCAAAGGCAGTCAAGGAAATCAAGGTCAAGGCAACAACCAGCCGCACTTTGCTACCCTCAATCAGTTCCTCGCTAATCAGCGAAGTCTTTCGGTTTACGTAGCCGAGGCCACAGACGCCGACGATTGGCTTGTGGACATCTGCAAACATTTTGAATGTAGCAATGTCAGACATGAGGACTTTGTCAAGTTTGCTTCGTTTTAACTCAAGGACCAAGTTGTTGAGTGGTTCCAGCAATACAAAGATTCCAGAGGAGGTCGTGTCATTACCTGGGATGAGTTCCGCCGAGACTTCAGAGCTCACCACATTCTGAAAAGTGTTGTTGAGAGAAAGCGTGAGGAGTTCCGCAATCTCAAGCAAGGCAACATGTCATCTATCAATACAATATCCGATTCGAGAAACTCGCCGCTTCGCTAAGCAAGGCGTCCACGATGAAAAGAGTATGATCTATCAATTCAGAGGTGGTCTCGAGAGAAGATCTGCAATTAGCTCTCGTGCTTTTTGAGCCGGAAAAGTATGATGAATTCTACAACATGGCACTTTGAAGCAAGAAGCTGCCCAGCTCAAATGTGAGGCTTCTAAGAAGAGAATCAGGGATGCAGTTCAGTCTTCTTCTTCCTCTCAAGTGGCAGCTAAGCAGCAGAAGTTCTATCTTCCTCCTCCTCCGTTCCGTCAGCCTTATCAGCAGAAGAACTCAAGTGGTCGTGGATCTTCCCACCCACCCAACCCAGGCTATCAGAACAAGTCTAATTCTCAAGCTCCAAGGTCAAATGCTCCTTATCACCGTCCGCTCTCAGAGGTGACTTGCAACAAATGTCGTGAGAAGGTCACTATGCGAACAAGTGCTTCAACCAAAGGCGCCTTCCGCCTCCTCCTCCTGTGAAATCTTCCAGCAATGTAGTGGTCAAGCATAATCCAAAGTCTGCAAAGGTGAACATGATGAATGCAGCACAAGCAGAGGTTTCTTCTGATGTGATTATGGGTAATCTCTCAGTTAATGATATTCCTGCAAAAGTCTTATTTGATCTTTGGTGCATCTATTTCTTTCATATCAAGACCTTTTGCATCCATGAACAATTTGCATACTATCGATCTGCCTAAGCCGATAGCGGTTTCCTCTCCGGGTTTGTTCATGAATACAAAAATGATGGCTCCGGATGTTTCTATCAAGATGGGCAACTATAGATTTCTTTCTTCTCCAATGGTTCTTGGTGACTCGGATATTGATCTTATTCTTGGGATGGACTGGCTTTCTCAGCACAGAGCTCAGCTTGATTGTGCTGCCAGGGAAATTCTATTGACACACTCTTCTGAGGATGTGATCATCTATGCCACTCGTGATGAAACCATTCGGTTGTTTTCCCTCAATGAGAAGGGCGAATTGGATGCTATCTCTCGATTCGATCGTTTGTGAGTACCAAGATGTCTTTCCGGAAGAGCTTCCAGAATGCCTCCTCACCGCCGATTGAGTTCGTTATCGATCTTGAGCACGGCATCGAACCCGTTGCAAGCGACCATACACGCTTGGACCGACTGAGCTGAAGGAATGGAAGACACCACTCGATGAACAAGAGCGTCTCGGTTTGATCAGCCCGAGTTCATCTCCTCGGGGTTGTGGTGTTCTTTTGTCCGAAAAAGGATGGCACGGACCGACTTTGCGTCGATTACCGTCCATTGAATAAAAAGACAATCAAGAACAAGTATCCACTTCCCAACATCAATGAGCTTTTCGAGCAACTCAAAGGTGCTAAAGTGTTCTCCAAGCTTGACCTTTGTATGGGTTATCATCAGATTCGCATTCGTGAACAAGATATTCCCAAGACAACATTCAGAACAAGCTTTGGTTCATGAATATACTGTCATGTCTTTCGGCCTTGTCAATGCTCCTCCAACTTTCTCTCGAATGATGAACTTCATCTTCAACCCCTACACCAATGAATTCGTCTTGGTCTATCTTGATGATATTTTGGTCTTCTCCAAGAATAAGAAGGATCATGCCAAACATTTGCGATTGGTGCTCGACAAGCTCGTAGAGTATCAATTCTATGCTAAGTTCTCCAAATGTGAATTTTGGCTTGATGAAGTGCTTTATCTTGGTCACATCATCTCCGCCAAGGGCATCGCTGTTAATCCAGAAGGTGTCGCGATTTGTGAATTGGGAACCTCCTCGGAATGTCAAGTAACCCATGATTTTCTTGGTCTTGCAAGCTATTGCGAAGATTCGTTGAGAACTTCTCCAAGATTGCAAAGCCTCTTTCCAACCTCCTCCAGAAGCATGTGAAGTATGTCTGGTCTCCTGAGTGTGATGTTGCTTTCAATACTCTCAAAGAGAAACTCGTCACAACTCCTGTCTTGACTCCTCCTGATGAATCCAAGCCATTCGAAGTTTTCTATGATGCTTCTCTTCAAGGTCTCGGTGCTGTGTTAATGCAAGAGAAGAGAGTTGTGGCCTATACCTCTCGTCATTTGAAGCCCAACGAAAAGAACTACCCCACTCACGATCTTGAGTTGGCGGCGATTGTCCATGCATTAATAACTTGGAGACATCTCTTGTTGGGAAGGAAAGTGGACATTTTCACCGATCACAAGAGCCTCAAGTATATCTTCACTCAACCCAACCTCAACCTCAGGCAAACTCGATGGGTTGAAATGATTCAAGAGTACAACCCAAGTATTGAATATACTCCGCAAGGCCAATGTCATTGCAGATGCTTTGAGCAGGAAGGCTTCTTTGCAATGTTTAATCCTCAAGCCCTTCCAACCGGATATCTGTGAAGCTTTCCGCAAGCTGAATCTTCAAGTTGTTCCTCAAGGCTTTCTTGCCAACCTCATAGTCTCTCCTACTTTGGAAGATCAGATTCGTGAGGCTCAACTCCTGGATACCATGGGAAAAAGGTGAAGCGTGGTATCGACAAGGGCATTTCCAAGTACAAGTGCTTCCACATTGATGACAAAGATACTCTTTTCTTCGAGGACCGGATTGTGGTTCCAAAGGGTGATCTACGTAACGTCATTATGAACAAGGCGCACAATTCCCTTCTATCCATTCGTCCTGGAAGTACGAAGATGTACCATGACCTCAAGCAGTCATATTGGTGGACTCGAATGAAGCGAGAAATTGCTCAATTCGTGAATGAGTGTGATGTCTGCAGAAGAGTGAAAGCGAGAACACCAACGACCAGCTGGTCTCCTCCAACCTCTTGCTATTCCAGAATGGAAGTTTGATCATATCGAAATGGACTTCGTGACTGGATTTCCTAAGTCCAAGCGTGGAAATGATGCTATCTTCGTTGTCATTGACAAGCTTACTAAAGTGGCTCATTTTCTTCCTATCAAAGAATCCATCACAGCAGCTCAGTTGGCAGCGCTATACACATCCAGGATTGTCTCCTTGCACGGCATTCCACAATTGATCTCTTCAGACCGTGGTAGCATCTTTACCTCCAAGTTTTGGGATTCTTTTCAGAAGGCCATGGGCACCAACATTCGTTTCAGAACAGCTTTCCACCCTCAAACAAGTGGCCAAGTCGAGCGATTCAATCAAATCCTCGAAGATATGCCCAGGGCTTGTGTCATTTCCTTGATATGAAGTGGGAAGATTGTCTTCCATATGCCGAGTTCTCCTACAACAACAGCTTCCAAGCGAGTTCGCAAGGCCCCATTCGAAATTCTCTATGGCGTAAAGTGTCGTACTCCTCTCAATTGGTCCGATACAGGTGAACGCCAACTTCTTGGCAACGAATTGATCCACGAAGCGAAGAGATGTGTAAAGTCATTCGTGAGAATCTCAAAGCAGCATAATCGCGCCGGAAGAGCTATTATGATGACAAGCACCGTGATGTGGCTTTTGAAATCAAAGACCATGTCTACCTCCGCGTCTCTCCAATGAAAGGCACTTTCGTCGCCCGGTATCAAAGGGAAGCTTGCCCCTAGATACATGGGTCCTTTCAAGATCATTGGCAAAAGAGGTGATCTCGCCTATCAACTTGAGCTCCCGTCCAACTTCGCGAACGTGCACGATGTGTTTCACGTGTCACAGCTTCGCAAGTGCTTTAAGACTCCTGAACGTACTATCAACTTCGAAGAAATTGACCTTCAAGAAGATCTCTCTTATCATGAGCACCCCGTTGCTATTCTTGAAGAAACCGAGCGCAAGACTCGCAACAAGTCAATCAAATTCCTGAAAGTGAAGTGGAACACCATTCCGACCGAGAAGCCACACAGGGGCCGAGGATCACCTCCGTTCGAATATCCGGAGTTCTTTCAGTCCTAGATCTCGGGACGAGATCCTCTTGTAGTGGTGGAGTGTTGTAACACCCCGGATGTAACTTTCCATATTTGTAACTCCAACTCTTGCCATTTTCGGCATTGTGATATGATATTCCCTCCGTGGTTGGGTTTTTCTTAATTTTTGCATTTTGTCCTTGTCATGCTTTTCATATCATGTCATCATGTGCATCGCATTTGCATACGTGTTCGTCTCATGATTCCGAGCATTTTCCCCGTTGTCCATTTGCAATCCGGCACTCCTATGTCCCCCGGCATCCCCTTTTACGTTTTTCCGTGAGCGGGTACTAAACTTTCTCGGAATGGACCGAGGTTTGTCAAGTGGCCTTGGTATACCAACGGTAGACCACCTGTCAAGTTTCGGGTCATTTGGAGCTCGTTTGGTACTCCAACGGTTAACCGCACTCTCGCAAAAGCCTCTTTTAAGTTGCAGCCCAACACCCCTCAAAACAGCCCAATAACCCATCTAAGTCACTTCCATGCTCTCCATCGTTCGATCACGATCGTGTGGGCGAAAACTACACCTCATTTGGAGCTTCCTAGCTCCTTCTCCCTATAACTCTGCCTCCCCCCCTCCAAATCCGGAGCCCTAACCCTCGCCCCGCTCCTCGCGCGGACACGTCCAGTCCGCGAACTCCCGCCGCCGCCGCCCCGGCCAATCAGGCGCGCCACTCGGCCAGCGCCCGGCTCCGTCCTCCAGCGCCTCCGCTTCGCGCCGGTATCGCTGACCCGCCGTCGCCTCGCCCGCCGCCATCATCGGCTGGTCGCCGTCGCCTCCGCCGCGCCCGCGTCGGTCGGCCCGTCGCCGTCTGCGCCGAGCCGCGCCGCCAGCGCCCGCCGCCGCCCTCTCCGGTGTCTCCCGCGGCCGCCCCGGCCTCGACCCCGTCTCCGGCGAGCCGCCGCCGCCCGCCTCGGAGACCGCGCGCCCGGATCCGATCCGATCCAGATCCGGTTGACTTCTCCCCCCGATTCCCTCTAAGTATTTTTCTGTGATTATATTGTTGCATTTTCATCGCACCATAACTCTGCACCCGTGGCTCAGTGTCGTGCGTGTAATATGTCGAAATGTTCGCCACGAAGAGTAGATCATGTTCGCCCAAAATGCTGTTAGAAGAGGGCTATGTGATGTTAGTTTCTGTTTCCTAACAGAACATGCAGTTTTGTCATTTTTGTCATGATTGATGTGTGCACCCTATGATCTTGAGTCATACATGTGTTTTGTAATATGCCATGCCATCTTTACAGGGGTGTATGCCATGTATTTTTGTGATCTCTGTGGTGACTAGCACAAGCATGCAAACTAGGCTTCATGATGTTGCTGTTTTCAGCCCCAGTTTTGCTGATATTTTTATGCCATGTTAACTTGATGCTACCGAGAGATCCATGCATATTTTGAGATACTTCAGTAAGGATGTTTTGAACATATGGTTATGCTCTATCCATCCATGCCTTCGTTTGGAATTATGGAGTGCCATAGCTTGAGTCAATCGAGCTCTACTTTTGCCATAAAATGTTTCCTGGCAGATTGTTTACATGTTATTCAATTTTGCCAAGGTTGTTGTGGTTGATTCGTGTATGCTATGATGTTTTTGTTGCCATGTATGTATTCTATGCCATGTCTTCTTGATGTATGTATGCCTTGTTTATCATGAGATGCTCTGTAGTGAGTGCATCGAGCTATTAAACATGCCTACTTGTTATCTGTTTTTGTCATGCCCTGTTGCTGAATCTGTTAATGAAACTTGCTATATTAACATGGGTGTTACTTTATTTTTTGATCCTTTTTGACTTATGGTCAGTAAGGAACTTTTGTTCTATGCTTTGGGTAGATTCATGCCATGCCTTGTTTTGCTATTATAAATTCCTGTAGCATGTTGTTTGCTTGCTCTGAACATTGCTACCTGATGCTGTTTCTGCCATGTTCAATAATTTCACCAAGTCTGTGAAGCTGATATATTTTGCACTTTTTCCATGCTTGTTTGGACCTGTTATGATGTGATTTAGCCGTAGCTCAGTGTTCGTCTTTTGTCAAGCATCTTGAGTAGATCACTTCCATGTGCTTTGTTTGTACGTTTGGATGCAGTAGCTTAATTTCTTGTTGCTTGCTATGCGGTATCATGCTGTTAATGGCAGATTTGTGCCATTCTTGTTTTGGTTGTCATTTGCAAACCGTGCATCCGATTCCGGTGATCTTTATATCGATTTCAACCGAAATCATCTCATCTTTCCAGAGGCATACTTGGTTTGCCAAGTTGATGCCTGGTTCATCATTTTCCTTCGAGCACGCATATCGCATTGCATATCACATCTCGCATATCATGCCATGTATTGCGTCATGTTGCTTGTGCATTGCACCGTGATTTATTGTGGTTCCTTTGTTTGTGTTCTTGCTTTGGGTAGAGCCGGGAGGCGAAATGCACGGAACGAGGAACCTGTTGAGAACGCTTACGAGGATCAAGCTTTCGACAACTCTGAGAACTTTGCAGGTAAGATGACCATACCCTCGAAATCACTTCTATGTTTGCTATGCTAGATGCTCGCTCTTTTGCTATGCCTATGCTATGATGCCTATCACTTGCTATATCATGCCACCCATATTGCCATGTCAAACCTCTAACCATCCTTTCCTAGCAAACCGTTGATTGGCTATGTTACCGCTTTGCTCGGCCCTCTTATAAGCGTTGCTAGTTGCGGTGAAGATGAAGTTTGTTCCTTATTGGAACATGGAGATGTTGTTCCTTGTTGGAACATATTTACTTGTTGGGGATATCACAATATATCTGCTATAATTAATGCATCTATATATTTGGTAAAGGGTGGAAGGCTCGGCCTTATGCAGTGTTTTGTTCCACTCTTGCCATTCTAGTTTCCGTCATACGGTGTTATGTTCCTTGATTTAGCGTTCCTTACGGTTGGGTGATTTATGCGACCCCTTGACAGTTTGCTTTGAATAAGACTCCTCCAAAGAAGGCCCAACTTTGGTTTTACCATTTGCCACCTAAGCCTTTTTCTCCGGGTTTTCGCGCACCGAGGGTCATCTTTATTTTGACCCCGGACCAGTGCTCCTTCGAGTCTTGGCCCAACTTTGGCGATGTCCGGCGCCCCTGGGCAATCCAGGGTCTATGCCAACCCGACGTCTTGCCCATCCGGTGTGCCCTGAGAAGGAGATATGTGCAGCTCCTATCGGGATTTGTCGGCACATTCGGGCGGCTTTGCTAGTCTTGTTTTATTGCTGTCGAAATGTCTTGTAGTCCGGGATTCCGAGACTGATCGGGTCTTCCCGGTAGAAGGAATATCCTTCTTGACCGTGAGAGCTTATAATGGGCTAAGTTGGGACACCCCTGCAGGGTATTATCTTTCAAAAGCCGTGCCCGCGGTTATGAGGTAGATGGGAATTTGTTAATGTCCGGTTGTAGAAAACCCGAAGTTGACCTTATCTAAAAATACACATCAACCGCGTGTGTAACCGTGATGGTCTCTTCTCGGCGGAGTCCGGGAAGTGAACACGGTGTTGGAGTTATGTTTGACGTAAGTAGTTTCAGGATCACTTCTTGATCGCTACTAGCTTCACGACCGTGCTTTGCTTCTCTTCTCGCTCTCTTTTTGCGAATGTAGCCACCATATATGCTAGTAAACGCTGCAGCTCCACCTCACAACTCTGTCCTTCCTATAAGCTTAAATAGTCTTGATCTCGCGGGTGTGAGATTGCTGAGTCCCCGTGACTCACAGATTCTACCAAAACAGTTGCAGGTGCCGGCGATGCGGTCAGGTGAGGCAACCGAGCTCAAGTGGGAGTTCGATGAGGAACGTGGTCGTTACTATGTGTCTTTTCCTGATGATCAGTAGTGGAGCCCAGTTGGGACGATCGGGGATCTGTGTAGCATCTGGGGTATCTTCTTTATTTTGGTTCCGTAGTCGGACCTTGAGTGTAATCTGAATGATGGATGTTGATTTATGTATTGTGTGAAGTGGCGACTCTAAGCCAACTATGTATCTCTTTCCCTTATGTATTACATGGGTTGTGTGAAGATTACCTCACTTGCGACATTGCTTTCAATGCGGTTATGCCTCTAAGTCGTGCTTCGACACGTGGGAGATATAGCCGCATCGAGGGCGTTACACTTCAAGAGCCGGATGCTGAGGACTTTGGGTGGCCAAGGGATCACCCTCTGGCCTTGCCAGATCAGGAGAAACCCTCCGCGACGACACCTCAGGGTCGCCCGCCTCATGAGGCGAGATGGCAGGGGGAGGCGTTTCACTCTCCATCATCTCCGGAAGAAGATCCCCCGAAGACGAACTCTGCCGAGAAGGGCTACGATCCGAACTACAAGATAAATGCTTCAGTTATTTTCCTTAGAAGTAATATAGGATATCTTCACTATTATGTACCCTTTTACTTACAGCTCGGTGGAGGGCTGACCCCCTTGCGGGCATTGTGCGGCCAGGGCGCCCCCCAGGGCAGGACCCTTTGGAGAAGATTTCTTCCCCCGTTTGGAAATCATCGTTTCCGGGTCTTCAGAGGTGGTCCTCTTCCTTCCTTGGGGAGAAGGAATTTCAGATTCTTCTCCTCGGCTATCCACCTTCGCGGAGGCGCTAGCTCCCCAGGTTTGGATGAGCAGTGAGCAAGGTATGCTTTCAGCCTCTTTATTCCCCCCCTGTATCTTCCCTTGAGGGCGCTTGATAAGGCGCGAGCTCCAGCATCCTGGCTAGTACAGGATCCGATGAGACCTCAGGGAGGGGGGCCGGACACCTGATCATCTTCGCCTATGTTACCCAGTCCTGGTCAAAGAGCGACATTTCAGAATGACGTCATGATAAATGAAAAGACAAACGAGTTCGACTACGGGACTACTTACTTGGGTATCTGGGCGATTGCAGCTCAGGCCCGCATCCTCGATGGTGTCCGGACACATTATTTGTGGTCCGAAGAACGATTGATACATCTCTTCGGGCGTCATACCGAGGAAGTGCTGAATAGTTCGCGGTCCCTCCGGGTTGAACTCCCACATGCGGAGGGGACGTCGTTTGCAGGGCAGGACTCGATGAATTAACATGACTTGCATTATCGTGGCCAGACTGATATCACTCTCGAGGAGATATCGGATGCGGCTCTGCAATGTCGGCACATCCTTTGATGGCCCCCAGTGTAGCCCCTTGTTAATCCATGACGTCTACCGTGGCGGGGCGATCAGCAGGGCGGCCACGCACTTGGTACCCACAGGGCTGTGATATAAAACCACTCCCGTTGCCATAAGCTGGACACCTCCTGGAAGGAACCCTCTGGCCATGGGGCATTGGCACTTTTGCTTATTACGGCACCTCCGCACTTTGCGTGCCACCCCTCGATCATCTTTGGCTCCACATTGAAGGTCTTGAGCCACAGGCCGAAGTGAGGGGTAATGAGGAGCTTCACACACGAAGATGAACGACGAGATGTGGAGGACTCTGGAGCTAGATCATGGAAATCCAGCCCGTAATAGAACATGAGCCCCCTCACAAAGGGATCTAGAGCGAGGCCTGGCCCTCGGAGGAAGTGAGAGATGAATACAACGCTCTTGCTGGGTTCGGGAGTGGGTATGACCTGCCCTCGAGTAGGCAACCTGTGTGAGATTTCGCCGGTCAGAAATCTGGCCTCTCTTAGCTTCTTAACGTCTTCCTCTGTGACGGAGGAAGGCATCCACCGACCTTGAAGGTTGGATTCGGACATGGTTGAAAGTATGAAGCGCCTGACCTAAACCTGGGGTGTTGTAACTCGAGGTGGGGGAAGGATTCGATTGAGCACGACAAGAAAAAGGGACAGGCCTTGGCCTCTTTATAAAGGACGTGAATATCAAGCGTCCTTCGCATGGCCGTTTGGGACTTGCCTAGAATTGGGGAGTCATACCAACGGGCACGATTGGGTTACCCACATCCATATTGATGAGAATCCCGTAATAAGGAGGACACGACCTCTGCTTCGACCAGATGTGCCAAATAAATCGCCTCGCAAAACGTGTAGTGGCAGGCTGATGCAGGAAGATGATTCGTCATGACCAAACCGTGGCTATAAATCACGTTATGAAAAATGGTCGGCAGATTAGATGTGTGGAAATATTATTCTCTCTACGGTGGTATGCGGAACTTGTTTTGCAGAGCCGGACACTATCCTTGTGTTCAAAATCTTCCATGGAGTAATCGGAGGAGGAACCCGCCTTGCAATGTCGAAGACAATCTGCGAGCCGGACTCATCGTCATTGAAGCCTGGTTCAGGGGCTACTGAGGGAGTCCTCGATTAGGGGGTATCCCGACAGCCAGACTATATCCTTTGGCCAGACTGTTGGACTATGAAGATACAAGATTGAAGACTTCGTCTCGTGTCCGAATGGGACTCTCCTTGGCGTGGAAGGCAAGCTTGGCGATATGGATATGTAGATTTCCTCCCATTGTAACCGACTCTATGTAACCCTAGCCCCCTCCGGTGTCTATATAAACCGGAGGGTTTAGTCCATAGGACAACAACAATCATACCATAGGCTAGCTTCTAGGGTTTAGCCTCTACGATCTCGTGGTAGATCAACTCTTGTAATACTCATACCTGGGTAAACATTGTGTCCCCCGCCTCCTGTACCATCCGCCTTAGACGCACAGTTCGGGACCCCCTACCCGAGATCCCCCGGTTTTGACACCGACAAGGAGCGAGAACACACAGACGGGCTCGCACGGAGGCCAAGACATATTCGAGCATGGTTGATCGATATCATCATTACATGTTGGGCTGTTGTTTTCCGCCCTTCTCTGGAATAAATGTGTACTTTATCAAAGATTAAGAAAAATAAGAGTACATGGGCTCCACCATGCGGTTCTAGTAGTAGTACTACTCGTACTACTAAACCTTGCGCTTGGCTCTTCGCCTCTTCGTGAGGTCGAACAATGATGGTACTCCACATGTTCGGTACTACAGTGTATGCCCCTGGCAATCTGACACTGAATGAACTGATGCATGTCCATCGCTTGGGCGTGGTACGTTGCATTAGTCAAAATGCGTAAGCGAGCTTCACCTTGTCCTGCAAGCTTCTCCTCGTTCTGCGAGTTGACGGGACACACCAAGAAGTAGTGTTAGTCCATACTCCCTCCTTTCCGGTTAATATGGATTAATCTTTTTTGCGGGTAAATGAGAGAGCTTTATTCATATATAAGCATTCTTAGGACGATCCGCCAAGACACTGGTCACTAGGAAGCGAGGTACCCCGCAAAAAAAGAAGTAGGAAGCGAGGTGTTTCATCAAGCCAGCTCTCGGCCACATTCAAAGTGCAGCAAGCACGGTTCACACAAAGATGCGCCGCAAGGTTTGCTGACCTGTTTACATGCTGAATAACAAAAAAGAGAGGAAATATTACCGAGCACTCCTATTTGTAACAGGATATGAGCCAGAATTAAGCGAGATTGGGCCAATGTTCGATGCAATCAACTTCCATTATCACATGCGAGAACCCTCGAAGAGAACCAAATGTGTTGAAGATTACTTAATCACATTTTAAAAATATAATAAGAGTGCAGACGCTCCTCCATCTGGTTCCTAGTACTAGTATAGTACCTCTATAGACTATATTAGTAGTACTAGTAAACTTTGCGCTTGGCTGTTCGCCTCTTCGGGAAGTGCAACAATAATAGTACTAGTATAGTGTATGCTTCGCAATCGACACCGAATTAATCGTTGCACGTCCACCGCTTTGGCGAAGGACAGCTTGCATTAGTCAAAAGTTTCTCCTTGTCCTGCGAGCCACCGTGCGCAAGCTTCTCCCGTCCTGCAAGCTTCTCCTCGTTCGGCAAGTCGACGGGACACAGCAAAGTAATGCTAGTCCATACTGCCTCCTCTCCGATTAATATGGCTTAATTTCAAATGAGATAAATGCACTATATGTCACTGTATATTTGTAAAAATATGGTCAGTGGACTTCATAATACGCTCATGCGCTCAATATATACATTTTCCGGTGTTTATACGGTCACTAGCTCACCCTGGCTGAGTATGTGTGTATATGCACGTGTAGGTTAAGCACTTGAGCATGACCGTGTGTGTTCCGTCATGTGCTCGGACATGCATGCATTAGGGCGTCACACGCGTTTTTGCGTCCATGTGTACGTGTGACTGTTGCATACACGTAGGGGGAGTATGTGTAGGGGCCACTAAAGGAGCAGTCAATCACACAGTAAGTTAGTCGGAAGAAGCAACCATCATTTCACTCTTCAATGACACGTACGCAATATAAATTGGTTGATATGGAGAGAAAAAGAAAACGACTATATATACACTAGCAGGAGCCTAAGGTACAAGCCTGCTTGCTTGGGTTGCTCTCTTCACAAGCATCGAACGACTGTGGCCACACTGCTGGTCACATATCCGGCCTGATCCCGCAGCTGGCGGAAGGGAACAATGTTCTGCGTAGACGCGGTCGACATCGACGAGGGAGAAAGTCCACAGTCGGTGCATCGCAATCAGGGGTCACCGCGGTATGGGCCGATGCCGCGTCCCAACCGCCCTTCTAGCTACAACCCGACGTCCCAGGTAGTCCATCTTCCTTTTGGAGCCGGCTTGCTCCACTCACCACGTAGCTCCATCTCCACGTCGATCTTTCTCTACTTCTACCGGCTTCTACTTGTGATGAGTTTATTTCTCATGAACTAGTGCCAGTACTATTTTTCTAATCACACTTCTTCAATATCTTTGCCATCGGGGATGCTCATCTCAATTTTAGTGGAACTGCACAAAAGCATCATATGATCCGAGGGTGCCAGCCATCTTTCCTTCGACAGGTTCTACCTGGCCAGGAAATGAAATCCTATTTAGGGTTTAGGGTTTGAGTCGTAGTGACCCCATCAGTAGTTTTTCTTTCGTACACACTCTCACAACTTTTGTCTTTAGTTCTGAAGTAAATATTGGCTATGAACTGTGAATCATTGAGATGCATCAGCATGCATGTTTGTTTTCCTTTGTATTTGATGGAATGTTGTAACGGGGCAACCTTGGAGTAGGAATGAAAATGGAGTGGAAAGTTTCCGTTTTTCCGGAGAAAAATGGAAACGGAGAGAAACCAACATTTCGTTTCGTTGGATCGTGCCATTGAGAAAAGCCAACATTTAAATCACGTATGTCGCGTTCGTGTCTCACCCTCCTCCATGGCTCGACCCCACACGATCGCTCGGCATGCCACTCACCGCAAACCGAGTATACGATAACTTCCCGCCTTTGCAGCCGATGGATCGCGCCATGGAGTACTAGTACTCTTTGGAAGAGATTGGCGAGTTGGGGAGGACAGCTAGCTGTATACGGACTCCCAAGAACTTTTACATGCATGTTGTGGCGGCTATTATGCGACCTTTGAGCAACGCGATCGCGTGCACCAGGAAGCGGCGCGGGCAACGCTCTCTCGGCCGGCGTGCCGCTTCAATGCTGGCGCCAGTGAGAGGTCGCGTCCACTCTGGCCGGGCATGAATGCGACACTGACCGTTTCGGGCGGGAAGCACACGCGGGTGATGAATAGGGTTCGGGTTGGTCAGGAGCTGGCGTGGCAGCGATCCGGACGCCCGCAAACAAGAGATGTTGTACATTAATATTGCCGCGTATATAATTAACAACGTAAATAATGTGCCAGTTGGACAAGTATGATTGGAGATGGAGATGGAAATGGAATTTTACATAAACACGGATATGCATGTCTATGTCTATGTGTGTGTGCGCGACGACTCTCGCGACCTGGAAGCGGGGGCGTGTTTTTGACCGAGTTTTCTTTCTTGGTACGTTAAAAAATTGTCCGCCAGTTTTTGTTTCTTTTTTCCGGGAACACGCGTATTCTATTTAAAACCACTGCTATGGAGAGATTGTTTTACTCCATTATAGCCTCTTGTTTGATAGAGTTTCTCGCGTCTCGCTCTGTCACCCTCTCCATATCAAAACAAGATGACAGTGTCCACACTATCTCTCTCCTCACCGGTGGTCACGGATCTGGCCGAATCCCGTCCGCTGCGGGAGTGAGGAGGTGCAGCGTTGATGTTGTCGCCGTCGGCGATGGAGGAAGCCGATACGCGCCGTCCTCTCGGAGCCGGCGCTGGCGCGGACGAAGGTCGTCTGCGCCCTTGTTCGCTGCCATTGTGTGGGTAGATCCCGCCCGCCCGCCTAAGCGACATCTCGCCCACCTGAGGTATAACATCTTGTACTGGTCCAGCTCCCCAGGTTGCTGCATGCGGGTTTTCTTCTATGCGACTACTCCCCAGCTCCCCATGTATAGTAGCTAGGGTTCGTCGGTTGGTCCAACATCACCTACTATTATAGAGGAAATGCCACTCGAAAAGATGTCCTAATTTATGCCTCGGTGGAGGTATACATTTTTGTTTCGACAAAAAGTACATGGTGGTTGTGCGGTCATTGTCCATATGCTCCTATTGCTGCTGCTAATCTAATACTATCACTGGTTAAATGAAGAAATGCTTTTTTTTCTCAGGTATCCTGGTTTAGTTCCCATCAAGATAATCATGATGCTTCTGTTTGTTGGTGTACTTTTCAGAATTCTTATTGACAATTGAGATGTCGTTGTTAATATTGTAAAACAAAGTAACAACACTATATCCCTTTTTTATATTTTTGGAAACAGTGATGCGTATCTCCATACCCGGGCATGTCTTCCTCAATTTAGTGGAACTGCACAAAATTGGATGGCCATTGTTGTTCCGCCTCACTGTCCTCTGCCACGAAATTATATTGAGCTTGACTACTGAGAAGAAACAGACCACGGTGAGGATTTGTCGAACTTCATAGGTGCCTCACCCAAACTTGATGCCAAATGGATGATGCATCACCACGATGACCTATCGATGCTCATGGTTGCGCCTCATGGTTGCGTCGGCTGGTGAAGCTGATCGATTTTCAATGAAAAACAAGCTATCTTCCATCAGTGCTCTTTGCTTGTTACCCACAAAGATGATATCCTTCCTCAGTTCACCTTGGTAGCGCTGGAGACGCAGTCATCTTTCACGTTGGTGCAATTTTATCACACCATTGGCTATGAACCAAATGTTTCCTCGAAGAAGGATCGACGTTGGTACTAAGAGCATAAGTTTTGTATTGATTTCTAATCCTTCTCACAACTTTGTCTCCAGCTCCCTTGTAATTTTCTTTGTCCAGCTATTAACTTTGATGAAAAAAATGGTGTGGACTAAAAACCCGGATGGACGTAGTAGCCCTCCATTTTTATTTACTCCGCATATTAGATTTGACTGAACTCAAACTTTTTAAAGTTTGACCAAGTTTAGGCCGAACACAACAAACCATAATTATTAGAGAGGGTAAACTGTACATACTCTCAAACCTTTCCGATAATTGAAATTAAAATTCTTTATTTGTACACACTCTCACACATTCCCGATAATTTGGTGCATGTGTGGTTGTTCACTTAAGGGAGGGTAGTGTACCGCACGTGAAGGACAAGAAGTGCGACCAGGACGCGTGGATCGTTAGTTCATCGGAAGTAGTAGTGGTTTTCTTCACTGGTACGTTAAATAAAGAGTTTCGTTTCATACTTACACAATTTAAAACGATTGTTATGGAGAGAATAAGAAAACAAATCCACTATATATTAGTCGTATACACGAGTACTATATGGACGCAGCTTCATTGACTTTAGTGCACCTGCCTTTGGGTTTATGACAGGTGGGCCCAAAATGTGGCTGGCCCACCTGTCATACAACCAAAAAGCAGGTGCAGTTAAGGCACTGGAGCTCAATCCGTACTACAGTATATATAAGCTGGAGCCTCAGCGCTTGTTCACTAGGGTTTGCACTCTCCACACTCTCGCCGCACTACATATATATATATATACACACTGGAGGCTCAGCGTTCCTTTGCTAGGGTTTGCTATATTCACTGTCTCTCACTCTCTTCCCCAGATCTAAACAAGACTGCGTTGTGTCCTCTGTCTCTCTCACCCCCCTGACAGACAGCTGGCAAAGGAGGCGTCCGGATCCCGTCGCACCGGGAAGGGGAGGAGGTGCAGCGTTCACTCTATCGCCTTCGGTGAGGGAGGCAATCCACTGCCGGTTGCGCTTTTCTCTTTCACCCAGTGCCTGTGCGCGAGGGCCACCGACCCCTTCTTCCTCGCTGCCGTACGTAGTGTGAGCAGATCCGACCTCCCAGCAGGCGCCTTGCCACATCCCGACGACCCTAAGGTATAACCGTATAAGTTTCTTTGAAACCGTCATTGGTCTAGCTGCATGCTGATCTTTTTCGATTCTGTAGTCGAATCTAGGTCTTGGTTCAAAGAGGAAAGAAGGGTGCGGTGGGGTGGAGCATGAATCTAGGACATGGTTCAATGAGGAAAGGAGGGAGGGAAAGTAGTATAGACTAGCTATCCAGCCGCTTTGTTGGTCGAAAAGGGGAAAAGGGGGTAACCCAGTACACACATCTGTAAGGAACCCAACTCTTTGTTGAAAAGGGAAAGAAACTGGGGGGTCGAGTAGTTTGTGCAGGACTAGATTTGCTGCCCTCGCATCAGAAAAAGTTTCAAAGAGAACAAATATGGGACCAACGCAGATATGATGCTTGGCTACATACTCTGCATCACCCATTTATACGTGTGGACGCACATGGTGTTGGCATGTCCCATGTCCCATCCACATGATCGTGCAGTGTGTTTTGAGATGTTGTGCTACTTGTATTGGTACTGTTTTAAGTAAATGTTGAATTGAAGCTATTGTATTTTAAGCAATGCCACTCTCAGAATTAACTACTGAACTATTTTAAGAGAATTTCTCTGTGAATATGAATCAATGCAACCGTTTTAGAAATGCTACTGTCCTATACTTTGTTTTCCTTCAAGATAAGGTAGATTCTTCTTTTTGTGGTTGCATGTTTCATCCTCCTTTATTGGCAGTAATTGTTTCTTTTTTTACCTCTGTTAAATCAGGGATATCTATTCAACTTGTTGCTATAGCAAACTTAAAAGTCTCACCAGCGACTTTACTTGATTTCGGAGTAACTGCACAAAACGAGATTGGATTTCCTATTCGTGTTGGCAGATTCATACGTGATCTTGTGTGCGTCATGACAGGTTGGTACTTGCCTTCATCCACATGATGTTGCAGTGTGCTTTGAGATGTCATGCTACTTGTAATGGTACTGTTTTAAATAAATGTTGAGTTGAAGCTATTGTATTGCTGTCTTTTCCCATTAAGTAGTGAACAAAAATTGGACCAACCCAGACATTATGCTTGTTGCTTTCTTACAAAAAACTCTGCATCACCCCCTTTATAAGTACATGGAAGCCCATGTTGTTGTTGAGCCCACTCTCCCCTGGAACTGTTTATGCTTTTTGTTAATCTAATGCCGCTGGTAAAATTAAGCAATGCCACTCTCAGAATTAACTACTGAATCTTATTTCAAATCTGCAACACTTGTTAGGGATTGGCGGGATTACCATTTTTGTGGCCGCATGTTTCATCCTCCTTTATTGGCGAGTAGTTGATTCCTTTTTTGCCTCTGTTAAAACAGGGTTATCTATTCAACTTGTTGCTATTGCGACATTTTGCTTCGCTTAATTTTGGTGGAACTGCACAAAGTGAGACCGGATTTCCATATATGTGTTGAGATCTCTTTCAGGTCTTCCTCATGAGTTGTTTCAAATCTTGGTCCTGAAAGGTCAGTACCTACTTTCCTCAGAATTAACTATTGAATCTTAGTCCAAAACTGCAACACTTGTTAGGGGTCGGCGGGAGTACCATTTCTGTTAGGGATCGACCGGAGTACATGTTTAAGAAATGTATTGTTCAGATAATGTCTCTGTTATTATATATCGATTCTGATGTTTTACAAATGGTATTATCCTTCTTTGTAGTTCTTTCTACATGTTCAACCAAGGTATTGTTAAGATAATGTCTCTGTTAAAATGAATCAGTCGCATTGTTTTAGGAACGATACTTTTCTGCTTTGTCATTCTTTATAAATGTTGAAACAAGGCATTGTTAAGATAATGGCTCAGTTAATATGAATAAATCACACTGATGGAGAATTGCTACTCTCCTTCTTTGTTTCCCATTAAGATAAGGTAGATCGGTAGATATTTTTCTTCTGGGACTAGAAGTCATCAACCGTTATTTCTCAGTAATTGTTTCCCTTATACCTTTTTTTGCTTACAGGGATATCAAAATTAAAGCTCGGTTTTATTCCGACTTTGATTTTAGTTGAACTCCACAAAAGGAGCCAATGTGTCTAAGGCAAACTGCTGCATTAGTGGGTTGAGTTGGTCTTACCACTTTGCAGAAAGAAGCAGTCACTGTTTGCGCTACATTACACAAGGAATGATCGAGAAGCTTTACAAAGTATTAGTAAACGTTGGTGACATGACTAGTCTGCACAGAGCATCGGAAACTCTACAACGCGTGGCGTGCACTGGGCAAAAAGTGCCCAAACAAGTACAGGAAGCCAGGCCAGGACTCCAAATCTGTCAATGTCATTCTAAGCAACAATGATGGGGCATCTGGGTATGGTAATCTGTTTACCCTACTTTCAGTTTGTTAGTCCACCGATTGGTGGGTTGACACTGGGGCCAATATTCATGTGTGTGCTGTTGTGTCTTTGTTTTCATGCAGCATATAAATACGATATCCACAGGATGCTCGACTTGATTTTAGTGGAACTGCACAAAATGTCCAGATGGTTTGTGTCCTCCATAATACTTCATCATGCACAATACATCGAATTGTTCTCTAATCATTCGTCGTCACCTTAAGCCACCGGACTATATGTTTGAATGGTGCTGCCAGCGTCGGCCATTAAGAAGGGTAAGAAGAAAGACAAAAGGAGAGATGGCTGCTTTACTTGTGGTTCGGAGGAACACTGGGCAAACAAGTGCTCAAACAAGTACCAAGAAGCCAGGACAGGACTCCAAGTCTGTCAATGTCACTCTAAGCAACAATGATGGGGCATCTGGGTATGGTAATCTGTTTACCATACTTTCAGTTTGTTACTCCACCGATTGGTGGGTTGACACTGGGGCCAATATTCATGTGTGTGCTGATGTGTCTTTGTTACGAAATCCACAGGGATGCTCAGCTTGATTTTAGAGGAACTGCACAAAATGTTTAGATGGTTCGTGTCCTCCATAATACTTCACATCATGCACAATACATCGAATGTTTCTCTAATCATTCGTCGTCACCTTGAGCCATCGGACTATCAGATGAGAAACTGATGACAAACCTTGCCCATTCCACAATCATAGGCATTACATATTTTGAATGGGAAAAGCCTGTCAAAGTTGACATTAGTTTAATATATTGGAATTGGAAAACCTTGTCAATTTTTGCTCATTGATGTTAGCGGAAGACATGCATTTGATATTTTTGAGTGGGACGCCTTTTGCTGTGAGCAACGCGTCAATCGCTTTTTTCCTATTCCTGTCTTGAGTTCGTAAGTAAATATTTACTCTGCTGAGATGCATAGTCACATGAATGTTGACTTATGTAAGATATTTTAAGAGTTTGTTTTGAATATTGTCTATGTAATGCCAGGCCTTGTGTTTGGTTGCAAAGTTGAGCTTGGAATGTTGTGGCATGCGGCATCACGAGCTGTTCACCGCGCCGCCTGAGAATAATGCTTCGTATTGTTTTACATGTCGATTTAATGCCAGTGATTTGCTTGTTAGGAAGATCATCCTCTTCTGTTGTTTCCGTGCTTAATAAGTTCATCGTCTTATGTTTCATTCATAGCCTATACGACAAGTCGGGTAGCTTAGACGTGAAACCATATGATCTTCCGACCAACTCATCATCTTAGGCCGTGATTGGATCGTCGTTTCCCAACCAAATTTGCTTGTAAAACTGATGCTTGTAAATAAAAGCAGATGGTCTCGGGCGAAGCGCTTGGTTGGTCGATTTCGACTAGTAAAATATACACCGGTCTCTCAAATTACACGCGTAACCCGTCGGTTTTACTTACAGGCCTCAGGACCCCAGTTTCATTACGCCTGTATTTTACGTGTTGTTTCCGATGACGAGTAAATTACACTTGTATCTTAATATAGGTGTGAAATAAACCAGAGCTCCCAAGCGCGGCCCTACCGTTTCATGCCGTCTCAGTCTCTCGAAGGTGCTCATAGGTGTCCGATGATCCTGGCTTCCTGAATGAGCAGCGGGCGCTGTATCAGACCATCCGTAGGGCCCGCGAGGCCCTCTCCGTCGTCCTTCGAGTTGTTGCGCTCGCCGTGGCGCCGAGCATTGTTAACATGGTCGATGAACATAAGGATTCAGGAGATGACTTTATTTTTACTGGATGACAGTAGGGAACCACTAGGGCCATAGTCGTACGTACGCAAGTGCCTCCTTATTATGTACAACTATATTTTTTTGCTTCCTCCTGGTTTCCTGACATCACGGTCCCAACACCATTGTCAACCTATGTAGTCAATATAAACGAGAGAATTGCACAAGGTGCGGCCGACAGCTGGGACCAAGCAGCTCGAGCAGTATTTGTGTTTTTGAGGCGTTAGCACTGCAGAGTTTTTCTTGGCGATGTTTTAGTTGTTGTTCAGAGGAGAGGAGGGTATTAACTGGGTGGGATGTGGCCCGTCTAGCCCAGGACAGATATCCAGCCCAGATATTAATTTTTTTCAAGATGAAAATGGCTAGCCCAGCTATACGTTTTTTTGAGGAATACCCAGGCAAGGTCAACTTGTTATTCTCTGCTTGTTGGCTGCAAATCTTTCCTAGGAGGGATGCATTAGGCTTAACAGGAAAATGGGCTTTAAAAAAATAAATGGGATGTAATTATAAAAACTGGGCAGTAACTATAAAAAATGCACCAAGGACGGAATTAGTTTATAAAATATTATTTATGGATTTTGAAAATCTTAATATTTAACTGTTGCGGGTGCAATGTTTCGTTAGATTTTTACGTAATACAAACTTATATTTAATCTGACTAGAAATTTCGGGATAAAATTATTTCGGATCCCATCAAAATGTGGGAAATTTTATTGAATTATGTCTTGAACGGTTGGTTGAAATTATTAATCGTTGAAAATGGGATGTACTTTTAAAAAACTGTAAATGGGCTGTAGTAAATTCCATTAGAATTCAAAAATGGGTTGTACATTCTTACAAATCGCAAATGGGCTATAAGTTCTCTCCCACACACTTGTGGGCCTACTAAGTTGACGCGTCCCCTAAAAAAAGAAGTTGACGCGTATGCAAGGCTTTGTCAACTTATTATAGTCAACACACGGTCCTAGCAGCAGTGGCTGTTGGATGTCCATCCAACGGATGTCGTGCTTCTTCTTCAATCTCGGATATTCTAGCTTCACCCGCCCAAAAAATGATTCCTCCCCCTGACATCTGGGGCGCACCGTTTCGGAAGCTGACCTGTGGGCCTACTAAGTTGACGCGTACCAAGGGCTTTGTCAACTTAGTCAATATGAACGATTCTGGCTGCAGTGACCGTATGATGTCCATCCAACGGCCATAGTGCTTCTTCAACCTCTGGTATTCTTGCTCCAGCCGCCCAAAGGAGCGTCGGTCGTGTCGCGTGCTCCTGCCTCCCGTGGCCGGCTGAGATGTCGCGGAGGCCTCTCCGCCCCCTACTACTCCCACCGCTGGTCAGGCCATCCCTCTACTCTCCCACACCCCCTGTTATTCCGCGGCGACGGCAGCCTCACACCGCAGCCGAACCATTGAGGCTTCCACTGCCGCGTCTTCCACGGCTCCGCATCATCCCCTTCCTAGGCCTTGATACGTCTCCAACGTATCTATAATTTTTTATTGTTCCATGCTATATTATATTTTGTTTTGGAAATTATTGCGCTTTATTATACACTTTTATATTATTTTTGGGACTAGCCTATTAACCGGAGGCCCAACCCAGAATTGATGTTTTTTTGCCTATTTCAGAGTTTCGCAGAAAAAGAATATCAAACGGTGTCCAAACGGAATGAAACCTTCGGGAACGTGATTTTCGGAACGAACGTGATCCAGAGGACTTGGTTGCGAGGATTGACCGTGAAGGGATTGACAACCCCTTTATTGCGTTGGTTGCGAGGATTTAATTTTTTGTGTATGTGCGAGGGATGAGGGAGTCCTGGATTAGGGGGTCCTCGGACAGCCGGACTGTTGGACTATGAAGATACAAGATTGAAGACTTCGTCCTGCGTCCGGGTGGGACACTCCTTTGCATATCTATCAGGACTATTGGACTGTTGGACTATGAAGATACAAGTTTGGATATGTAGATCTCCTCCCTTGTAACCGACTCTGTGTAACCCTAGCCCCCTCCGATGTCTATATAAACTGGAGGGTTTAGTCCGTAGGACAACAACAATCATAATCATAGGCTAGCTTCTAGGGTTTAGCCTCTACGATCTCGTGGTAGATCAACTCTTGTAATACTCATATCATCAAGATCAATCAAGCGAGGAAGTAGGGTATTACCTCCATCGAGAGGGCCCGAACACAGGTAAACATTGTGTCCCTCGCCTCCTGTTACCATCCGCCTTAGACGCATACGCTTTGGGACCCCCTACCCGAGATCCACCGGTTTTGACACCGACATTGGTGCTTTCATTGAGAGTTCCGCTGTGCCGTCAACGCAAGGCTTGATGGCTCCTTCGATCATCAGCAACGATGCGATCCAGGGTGAGGTTCCCCCCGGACAGATCTTCGTATTCGGCGGCTTCGCACTGCGGCCCAGCTCGTTTGGCCATCTGGAGCAGATTGAGAGTTACACCCCTGGCCGTCAGGCCAGGTTTGGAAATTTAAAGTATACGGCCGATATCCGCGGAGACTTGATCTTTGACGGATTCGAGCCTATGTCAGGTGCGCCGCACAGTCACGATGAGCATGACCTAACTCTGCCGTCGGACGGTGTTCTGGAGATCACACATGTGGCTACTCCGGCCCTAAATCCAGAGCAGAGTGCGCCGTCCGAGGACGGGTGGATGGACCCCGTCTCGGAAGCCGCACACTCAGTGGCTATAGAGCCGAATACTGACTTCACCTCCCATGAGACATGTGTCGCCGGACTCTTGGATTCGTCCCCGGCCACGGGCTCCAAACCGCCTGCATCAGTGCCTATCGAATCTGGTTGGGCACCGATCATGGAGTTTTCCTCCGCGGATATCTTTCAGCACTCGCCCCTGGGCGACGTGCTAAATTCATTAAGGTCTCTCTCCTTGTCTGGAGAACCTTGGCCGAACTATGTCCGGCTTGAGTGGGAAGCGGACGACGAAGAAATTCGTTCCCCACCCACCACCCACTTGATAGCCACTGTCGATGACTTAACCGACATGCTCGATTTTGGCTCCGAAGACATCGACGGTATGGACGACGATGCACGAGACGAACAGGAACAACCACCCACAGGGCGTTGGACTGCCACCTCATCGTATGATATATACATGGTGAACACCCCCAAAGAAGGCGATGGCAATAAGGCAACGGAGGATAATCCCTCCAAGAAGAAATCCAAGCACCGGCGTCACCGGCGCCGCTCTAAGTCCCGCCATAGCAAAAGCAGCGATACCGGCACAGGAAACAATAACGCTGCGGATAGTGCTGAAGAAGAAGACTATCCCCTCCAGCCAGACCTCGAACGGGAGGATGGGCAAGCTATCCCTAAGGAACATGTCGGATTTCAGGTTCTGGCAGACTCTCTAGGTTCGAACTCTGGGGTGCGCGCGGGGATCTCGCCCCCTACCTACCTACACCTTGTCACCTCGCTAGGATCTAAACTACCAAAAGAACAACACAAGAGACACAAGGTTTATACTGGTTCGGGCCACCATTGTGGTGTAACACCCTACTCCAGTGTGTGGTGTGGTGGATTGCCTCTTGGGGTGATGAAGACCAATACAAGGAAGAACAGCCTTGCGAGGGTGAGGTGTTCTTGTGGCTAGGCTCTCGATCGGATTGGATCAAACTAAGATGAGGCGAGATGTCTCTATCCCCCTCCTACTGTGGTGGCTAGCTCTACTTATAGGTAAGGGCCCTGGGCCTCTCCCAAATATTGAGCGGGAAGGGCGCCAACAATTGGCCATTTTGAAGGAGAACATCTAGTACACTTATCCTGACTAAAGTTGGTTCTCGCCTATCAAAGGCTCTGCCGGCTTGGGCTCCACGATGACTTTCTTCCTGCCGTTGCAACGGTCTTGGTCTTGTTGCACCAAAACAGGTGCCTTTGCTTGATGCTCTCGCCTGCGTTTGTCCCCTTTGAACCAAAGAGGAAATGAGGACACTGCGCGGGCTGGCGCCCGCCTGGCGCCCGCCTGGCGCCCTTGGTCGTCATGGCTTGCGACATGGACACCTCGTGAGGTACCCCGCCTTGATCTCTCCGCCTCCTCGCGAGCCAGCCTGACGAGGCCGTGCCTGAGGAAGCTTCTTGTCTTCCGCCCCGCGAGGCTTGGCCCCTCGCGAGGGTCTTGAGCTTGTGCTGATGAAGATGGGCCATAGTAGGCCACCCCTTGAGCCATGCCGCACGCCACAGGCAGGCAAGTCTGGGTACCCCCGTTCCCAGAACGCCGACAGTAGCCCCCGGGCCCAAGGCGCGCCTGGACTTGGCTGAGCGGAGAATCGAAGGGGCAAGTGCGAAGCACTGGGGGCCCTAACAGCCTGCGGCCTTGGGCGCCGCGTGGCGGTTGATTGGACGTGGGCGCCCCTGCTTCCCCACGATGCCTCGGCAACTGCATGAATTGACAAGTCCCTGCATGCAAAGCGGGTCATGATTACCTGCAATCGTGGAGGTCGACGGTTGGCCTTCCCCGGCTATAAGTACGGGACGACGCCTGCCCTTCCAGTCCATCCCTTCTTGCTTCTCCTTCTTCTTCATGGCTCCGCCAAAGAGGTTCTCGGCCGCGGAGAAAGGAAAGGCTCGCCAGGTGGAGCCTGACTGTCCCCCACCCAAGCGCGGTCGAGGCCGTCTGAGGGAGTCCTGGACTAGGGGGTGTCCGGATAGCCGAACTATCATCTTTGGCCGGACTCCAAGACCATGAAGATACAAGATTGAAGACTTCGTCCCGTGTCCGGATGGAACTTTCCATGGCGTGGAAGTCAAGCTTGGCGATACGGATATGTAGATCTCCTACCATTGTAATCGACTCTGTGTAACCCTAACCTATCCGGTGTCTATATAAACCGGAGGGTTTTAGTCCGTAGGACGAACAACAATCATACCATAGGCTAGCTTCTAGGGTTTATCCTCCTTGATCTCGTGGTAGATCTACTCTTGTACTACCCATATCATCAATATTAATAAAGTAGGAGTAGGGTATTACCTCCATCGAGAGGGCCCGAACCTGGCAAAAAACATCGTGTCCCTTGTCTCCTGTTACCATCCGCCTAGACGCACAGTTCTGGACCCCCTACCCGAGATCCGCCGGTTTTGACACCGACATTGGTGCTTTCATTGAGAGTTCCTCTGTGTCGTCACCAATAGGCTCGATGGCTCGCTTCGATCATCAACAACGACGCGTCCAGGGTGAGACTTTTCTCCCGGACAGATCTTCATATTCGGCGGCTTTGCATCATAGGCCAATTAAGCAGCCATCTGGAGCAGATCGAAAGCTACGCCCCTGGCCATCAGGTCAGATTTGGAAGCTTGAACTATACGGCCGATATCCGCGGAGACTTGATCTTCGACGGATTCGAGCCACAGCCAAGCGCGCCGCACTGTCTCGATGGGCACGATCTAGCTCTGCCGCCGAACAGTGTCCTGGAGGCCGCACTAGTGTCCGCTCCGAACATCGATTCGGAGCCGATCTCGCGCGACCGAGGATGGTTGGTTGGACACCACCTCGGGGGCTAAAATCTCTACGGCGATTGAGCCGAACACAATCCCTGTCATTTGTGAAGACCGTGACTCCAAGGTGTCGGACTCCTCTCCGGACTCCGAACCCTCCGCGCCCCTACCAATCGAATCCGATTGGGCGCTGGTCATGGAGTTCACTGCCGCGGACATCTTTCAGCACTCTCCCTTTGGCGACATCCTGAATTCACTAAAGTCTCTCTCTTTATTAGGAGAGCCCTGGCGGACTAAGGTCGGGGAAGGTTGGGATGCGGACGACGAAGAAATTCAACACCCACCCACCACCCACTTTGTAGCCACTGTCGATGATTTAACCGACATGCTCGACTTCGACTCCGAAGACATCGACGGTATGGACGACAATGCTGGAGACGACCAAGAACCAGCGCCTACAGGGCACTGGAAGGCCACCTCGTCATACGACATATACATGGTGGACATCCCAAAAGATGGAGCACGGCGATGGAACAACAGAGGATGACCCCTCAAGAAACAACCAAAGCGCCCGGCGTCGGTGGCGCCGCTCTAAATCCCGCCACAGAAAAGCGGTGATTCCGGCACGGAGATAATAACACGCCAGACGGTCGAAGACAACCCCCTCCAGCAGGAATCAGCGCAGGAGGAGGGAGAAGCAAGTCCGCACAACAGTGCGGCAGAAAGAGAGGTAGAGGATGATAATTATGCGCCTCCCTCCGAAGATGAGGCAAGCCTCAACGACGACGAATTCATCGTGCCTGAGGATCCCGCCGAACAGGAGTGTTTCAAACGCAGGCTTATAGCCACGGCAAGCAGCCTCAAGAAAAAGCAGCAACAGCTTAGAGCTGACCAAGACCTGCTAGGCGGCGGATGGATCAAGTCCTTGCAGCCAAGAGTATGAACTCGAGCGCCCTCCAAAAGCTACCCCAAACGCAGGCCGTTGCCTCGATCGGAGGAGGAAGCACCCAAGTCACCAAGACGACATGGCAGACCGGCCACCCCTTGGCCGTGATGAGAGAAGCCTCTCGGCCCTCCGCTCAAGCCACACCCCGACGCCGCTCAAAAAGTACCAAGGCACGGAAAACGCGCCGGACTTGCGTAGATATATTGGAGGATAAGGCAAAACATACAAGATCGATCACGGATCGCGTGGGCGCCACGACACGTGATGATAAGCATCACGCTGGATACAAAAATCCGGTAGGGCCGAACCACGATGAACAAAGCTCATATGAGCTACGTCGTGACATAGCCCAATACAGAGGCGCCGCACACCCACTATGCTTCACAGATGAAGTAATGGATCATTAAATCCCCGTGGGCTTCAAACCCGTAAACATCGAATCATACGATGGTACCATAGATCCTGCGATGCGGATCGAGGACTATCTCCTCCATATCCACATGGCCCGGTGATGATCTACACGCCATCAAATACCTCCCCCTCAAGCTTAAAGGACCAGCTCGGCATTGGCTTAACAGCTTGCCGGCCAGAATCAATTGGTTGTTGGGAGGACACGGAAGCCGCATTCCTTGATAACTTCCGGGGCACATATGTGCGACCACCAGACGCCGATGACCTTAGCCATATAATTCAGCAGCCGAAGAATCGGCCGGAACAATTGGACACGGTTCCTAACAAAGAAAAATCAAATCGTTGATCGTCTGGATGAAGAGGCCCTTGCAGCCTTCAAACATAACATCCGCGACGAGTGGCTTGCCCGACACCTAGGACAGGAAAAGCCGAAATCCATGGCAGCCCTCACAACACTCATGACCCGCTTTTGTGCGGGAGAGGACAGCTGGCTAGCTCATAGTAAAAACTTGACCAAAAACCCTGGTAGTTCGGATACCAAGGACAACAATGGCAGGTCGCGTCGCAACAAGAACAAGCGCCGCATTAACGGCGACAATGATGAAGATACGGCAGTCAATTCCGGATTCAGAGGCTCTAAACCTGGTCAGTGGAAGAAGCCATTCAAAAGAAATACCCAGGGCCCGTCCAACTTGGACCGAATACTCGATTGCTTGTGCCAGATACATGGCACCCCCGAAAAACCAGCCAATCACACCAACAGGGATTGTTGGGTGTTCAAGCAAGCAGGCAAGCTAAGTGCCGAACTCAATGACAAGGGGCTGCATAGCGATGGCGAGGATGAGCCCCGCCCGAACAATGGAGGATGAAGGGTTTCCCCCACAAGTGCGGACGGTGAACATGATATACGCAACCCATATACCCAAAGGGAGCGGAAGCGTGCGCTAAGGGGCGATATCGTGATGGAGCGATGCCCCAAAGTTCAACCCATGGTCTTCCTGCCCGATCACCTTTGATCGAAGGGACCACCCCACTAGCATTCGTCACGGCGGTTTCGCCGCATTGGTTCTTGACCCAATTATTGACGGATTTCACCTAACCAGAGTCCTGATGGACGGCGGCAGCAGCCTGAACCTGCTTTATCAGGATATAGTGCGCAAAATGGGCATAGACCCCTCAAGGATTAAACCTACAAAGACGACCTTTAAAGGCGTCACACCGAGTGTAGAGGCCAATTGTACGGGCTCAGTTACACTCGAAGTGGTCTTCGGATCCCCAGATAACTTCCGAAGCGAAGAGTTAATCTTCGACACATTCCCGTTCCGCAGCGGCTATCACGCACTGCTTGGACGAACCGTGACGGTAAAGTTCAATGTGGTGCCGCACTACGCATACCTCAAGATCAAGATGCCAGGCCCTCGAGGAGTAATCACGGTCAATGGAAACACCGAACGCCTCTCTCCGAACGGAGGAGCACACGGCCCTCGCGGCGGAGGTGCAAAGCAGCCTCTCAGCAGTTCTCGAGTCCGCCACTAAACGTCCGGACACCGCTAAGCGCCCGAGTAACCTACAACAAGACCGCCGCACGATTCAAGCATCGCCAGAGCAATCCGGCCCCAACCCCAGCCCTCGCGAAATTGTGAAGCCAGTACTACGCGTACATAACTACGCTCTGGAAATACCATGGGCATAAGGGGAGAGGCACGACCACGGCACGCCCAGAGTGCGGCTCAACCGCACCAGGGGCTCCCAATTGTGTCATTATTTTTCTTTTTTTTCTTCTTACTTTCAGGACTCTGTTCTTCAGAAGCCCTGTCCGGCACCTGAATTGCCGAACTCACGATGCAACAGCCAGGGAAGCAGAAAACTGCGTCGAGTGTCCAGGTGGTCTCTACTACGAGCATTATACCTGTTTTACATACCATCCCGCAGCTTACCCCTGGAGAGGGACATGTTAAATAGTCCCATCCCTTGCTTATCGCACAATTTGTATCGTTTTGCTTTTATTTGCAGTCTCTTTTTAATAACCAATATATAGCTCTTGCCTATTATTACATTTTTATCTATACATATGTTCATTTTATGACATGTTGCACCCGTACACTTTGGTACGGCCAATACACCAGGGGCTTAAGTACCCCAATATTATGGTGTGATAAGTCCGAACACTTTCACAAGTGCGGCACCCCGAACTTATAGCATTATATGAATCGGCTCCGAATCATGTCTTGGGTCAATAGTTGGGTTTGCCCGGCTCCCGTGTTTTTGGTACCTCACGTTCTGTTATATCGGCTAAGGTAGCACTGGGAGAACCACTGCGATTGTGCCCCAGTTGAGCTGGGTTGAGCACCTCGTGGAGAAAGCTAAAGCTGACCGTCATGATAGGGCGAGAGCCGGTCGCTGTTCGAGAGGTTTTTTCGGGTCCCTAAAGACTTATGCCGCTTAGAGAGAGGAACCGGAATTGTGCGGCCAAGGCGTGGATAGCGCCCCGAACTCGGTCTTCCGAATACTAGGGGCTTCACGAAATTTAAAATTATAGAATTCTATGGCTAAGTGAGAGTGTTCAAGCATTATAAGTCCGGTTGCCTTGTTCGTTGTGTTGAACGCCTCCTCGATGGACCCAAGAATGGGAACAAGAGCGCTCAAGTTTATCCCAACACCCCAAAGACTTCGTGGCATGGGGGCTGAAGCCAACGACTTGCCATCTCTCAAATTTGATAAACGGCCGCATAGAGGGTAATATTTTAAATTAACAAGCGTTGCTTAGCGCATATGAACAAGTTTTCAGCGTACAAGATAACAAATGCGAGTCTATTCAAAAATTACATCTTTGGAGCACTCATCCGCTATATGGCGGGCACCCTTCAGGAGGCCCTCATAGTACATTTCGGTCGTGCGATGCTCCTTGCCCTTCGGTGGCCCCTCCGTCACAAGCTTCTCCGCATCCAGCTTGCCCCAGTGCACTTTAGCACGGGCAAGGGCCCGACGGGCACCTTCAATGCAAACGGAGCGCTTGATGACTTCAATCCTTGACAAAGGCCCACCACCCGCACTAGCCCAAAGTAGCTCCTGTGCATGGCTTCCAATGGCCACACCGAACTATGAGGCCCTTCATGGCCTGTTCGGCGACCTTGTGGAGCTCGACCAGCCGCTTCACTGGTCGCTTAGGGGCACTGATGTCCGGCCTCGATACCGAGACCAGAACACCTTTTCCGTCGAGCTCCCCTCCTTGGCACGGTAGAACGCGGCAGCATCAGACACACTACGGGGCAGATCTGTGAATGCTCCTGGAGAGCTCCGAATCCGGGTAAGTAATAGGTAATTCACTTCCACATGCTTGCTTTGCATAAAGAATGCCTTACCCGCCGCTATCTTCTTTATTGACTCAATTTCTTTTAGGGCTTTTTGGGCCTCGGCCTTAGCAGCTTTGGCACTCTCAAGAGCCGAGGCAAGCTCGGACTCTCGGGTCTTCGAGTCACGCTCCAAACCCTCGAGTTTTTTTACGAGAGCCTGGAGCTCTTGCCGCACCTCCGCCAGCCGCGCCTCCCCTTCTCTCACTCGGTGCGCTCCATGTCTTTGCTTTCGGCCACGGACACCGCTTCCTTCAGAGTCGTCACCTCGTTCGTGGCCCCTGCAGTACCCATGTTATTCCTGTTATTTTTTGCAACCAAAACCTTTCTATAAGGTATTTCTTTAATAAGGTATTACTTACCTTCCTTGTCCTCAAGCTGCTTCTTGGCAAAGCCAAGCTCGTTCTCGGACCCCTCGAGGCTCTGCTTCAATGCATCGACCTCCATGATCGGTCTTGGCAGAGGTCGGCCAGCGCCTGCATTCCCATATTGACATACTTATGTTAGACTCCTGCGTATATCTTTTTAGATCCTTAGTCCGTCTTTTCTTTCCGAACACCGAACTAAGCATCAGGGGCTACTGTCTATGCGGTAATATTTTTACATATTCTAAACTTACCTCAAAGCCTGTTAGAAGGCTAGTACGAACAGTCGGCCCGCTCTTGGCGGATCGAATCGCCCAGATCACCACACTCATAATAGTGCGGTGCTCCTCCTCGATGGAGGAGCTGTTAAGCGCCTCCAGTAAGCTATCCGGTGCCTCCGGTTGGACGGAGGACACCGGTGTCTTACCCTTCTTACGAAGGAACCGCTTGCCGGACTCCGGAACCGCTGAAGGTTCCGGCATGGAGTCCGGACGAGGGTCGGGCTTAGATCCCCTGGGGGTCTCGCCCCCCACGCGCCTGGAGTCCGGGAGGTTGCCTTGCGGCGCCTCCTACGCCACCTCCTCTTGACCAGGCCCCCCTTGGGGCCCCACCTGGGCGTCGTCCGCAGCGTGAGGTGAGGAGGCGGCCGGAAGTGAAGTACTCTCCATTTCCGACGAACTCAGGGACCCGCTTGTCGAAGTGGCGAGCTCGCCCTTGGGCTGGCTGCATGATTGTTCGGCATTAGAGAACACTATGCAATGATTAAAAAGCCATGGGTATCCGGACACTTACGATCTCGCCAGGGGCTTGGCCCTTGTTGGCCACTCCTCCTCGTCGTTGTCGACGTTGGTGGAGAAGTCCGGAGGAAGGGTCCTTCCCTTCTTAGACCCTCCGGCCTCCCCAGTTGGGGCGGCCTTCCTTTTCCTCTCCTCCCCCGCAGGGGGAGAGGCTTCTTTTTCCTCCTCCTCGTGCTCAGGAGAAGATTCTGCTTCAGAATCTGACAGCACCTGGCGTCGGGAGCTCCTTCGAGTTCCCGTGGCCTCCTTCTTGGCCTTCTTCTCGGGCACCACATGCGGTACCGGAGCCAGCAGCCCCGTCAATCGGGCATCCGCTGGGTCTTCTGGCAAAGGAACCGGACAGTTAATATGTTCGGACGTCTTCAGCCAGTCCTGTCAAAGGTTAGGGAGTTTTAGATCCCACATAGAGTCAACCTATGAAAAACAAGAGTCCCATAAAGGGTAAAATAACTTACCTCGCTGGCTTGACGCTGCGAGCTGTATCCACGATCTTCAGCAGCGGATGAGGGAGCCTCGGCGCCCTTGAACAACACCTTCCAGGCATCTTCGTACGTAGTGTTGAAGAGCCTTTTTAGAGTTGAGTGTTGTGCCGAATCGAACTCCCACAATTTGAAGGCCCGTTGTTGGCATGGGAGAATCCGGCGGATGAGCATCACCTGGATTACGTTGACAAGCCTGAGATTCTTTTCCACCAGGTTTCGGACGCATGTTTTGGAGTCCGGATAGCTCGTCCGAATCCCCCCATGTCAGGCCCGTCTCTTTCCATGATGAGAGCCGTGTGGGGAAGCCAGATCTGAACTCGGGGGCCGCCGCCCATTTGGGGTCGCGCGGCTCGGTGATATAGAACCACCCCGATTGCCACCCCTTTATTGTCTCCACGAAGGAGCCCTCGAGCCATAGGACTTTGGCCATCTTGCCAACCATGGCGCCTCCGCACTCCGCTTGACGGCCGCCCACTACCTTCGGCCTGACATTGAAGATCTTCAGCCATAAGCCGAAGTGGGGCTGGATGCAGAGGAAGGCCTCACACACGACGATGAACGCCGAGATGTTGAGGATGAAATTCGGGGCCAGATCGTGGAAGTCCAGGCCATAGTAGAACATGAGCCCCCGGACAAATAGGTGAAGTGGAAAACCCAGTCCGTGGAGGAAGTGAGGGAGAAACACCACCCTCTCATGGGACCTGGGGGTTGGAATGAGCTGCCCCTCGTCGGGTAGCCGACACGCGATGTCGCCGGACAAGTATCCGGCCTCCCGCAGCTTTGTGATGTGCCCCTCCGTGACGGAGGAGGCCATCCACCTGCCTCCCGCTCCGGACATAGTTGGAGAAGGTTGAGGTGGGGTGTGCGGACTTGGGCGCTGGAGCTCGAGTGCGCGGAAATGGATGAGCAAAGGAGGAAGAAGGCGTAGGTGAAAAAGGTGGATCTTTATCCCCTTATATGGACGGAGAAGCTATGCGTCCCCCGCCAGCCTGGTAAAACTCGCTTATCTCCCAAGCGCCATAATCAAGGGCGCGGATGGGTTACCCACGTCCATATTGATGAGAATCCCGGAATAAGGGGGCACGATCTACGCTTTGATAAAGACGTGCCAGGGAAACCGCCTTGCGAAACGCGCTGAGGTGGAACGGTCATGTAAAGGCCTGGTCGTGGTGTCATGTCACGCCGTGGAATACGTCAGCAGATCTGTGCAAAAATTATTCTCTCTACGATAGTATGTGAAACTTGTTTTGCAGAGCCGGACACTATCCTGGTGTTCAAAACCTTCTATGAAGAATTCGGAGGAGGAACCCGCCTTGCAATGTCAAGAGGCGATATGCGCCGGACTCGTCATCATTGAAGCCTGGTTCAGGGGCTACTGAGGGAGTCCTGGACTAGGGGGTGTCCGGATAGCCGAACTATCATCTTTGGCCGGACTCCAAGACCATGAAGATACAAGATTGAAGACTTCGTCCCATGTTCGGATGGGACTTTCCTTGGCGTGGAAGGCAAGCTTGGCGATACGGATATGCAGATCTCCTACCATTGTAACCGACTTTGTGTAACCCTGTCCTATCCGGTGTCTATATAAACCGGAGGGTTTTAGTCTGTAGGACGAACATCAATCATACCATAGGCTAGCTTCTAGGGTTTAGCCTCCTTGATCTCGTGGTAGATCTACTCTTGTACTACCCATATCATCAATATTAATCAAGCAAGAGTACGGTATTACCTCCATCGAGAGGGCCCAAACCTGGGTAAAAACATCGTGTCCCTTGTCTCCTGTTACCATCCGCCTAGACGCACAGTTCGGGACCCCCTACCCGAGATCCGCCAGTTTTGACACCGACACCGTCCTCGCAAGCACCCTGTGGCTCCCATAGTGGCTCCTCGCGGCCGTGGAGGTGATCTCCGGCGCGGTGACGGGCGGCAGGCCATTGTTGGTGGGCGCACAACGGCCGCGCGACCCCCTAGGCCGCGCTTCCACTCGGCAGAGGTGCTGCCGGAGTTTGTTGTGTGGTCGGCGGAGCCGACCAGCACCTGGCTCCAGCTTCCCCGCTTCCTCCTAGGTGAACTTTCGGTTGGCGCCCCGGGCGGCCTCTGGCTCCAGCCGGATGGTTGTTGCAGCCGGGCTTCCTGGGCTTCGCTGGAGGTCTCCCCCGCCGGGAGCGTGGCCATGACCCGCGGCTGGCAGACGTTTGCCCGTGCGCGTGGTTTGAGCCGGCGGTGCACCCTGCACTTCAAGTTCGACGGTGATGCCACCCTCTACGTGAGGGTGTTCGGGGAAGACGGTCGCCCCGCCGGGTGCTGCCCCGAGGACGACGACCGCGGCCGTGGGCCTAGCCCCGGCGACGATCGGGATGAAGATGACGTGGCGCGCGTGGTCGCTGGCGTTCGGGGTTCGTCGAGCTTCAGCGACTCTTCTTCAGGCAGCGGCTCCTCCAGCGGTGGCCATGCCCAGCCTCCGTGCCGCCGCGCCCGCCTAGGGGGAGGTAGCGGGTCTGCCCGCCGTTGCGCCTCGGTGAAGCGCGAGAGGGAGTCCGCATGAGCTCCGGAGGCAGTTCGAGCCTTCCCCGCGAGTTGGTGTCCGGCGAGTCGCGCCTGTTTTGTCTTTTTCCTTTTCCTGCGCAAGGAGACAGTAGTGTAGGGCCCCGCGGGGGCGTGCTTGGACTATTGCTGTTAATTATCATACTATTTACGCTATTTCAGTATTATGCTTTTGTGCCACACGCCTGCGCGTAGAAATTACTTAGCTCGGGGGGGCCTGTCGTGGCCTTTGCTTCCCAAGGCCGAGGCCTCGTCGAACGCTTCATGTCCTGCAAAGGTTAGTCTAGAGAGGTAGCTCCCGGCCTCAGCTATGGAGGCAACCGACCCAGGTCCTGTGTTCGTGTCGCGGCGCCCGTGGGGCACGGACTGGAGGGGTGCTCCTGTAGTGGACCCGGGTAGGGAAGCCTCAAACGATAATGGCAGAAAACACTCGCGAGGGTGCCCACACTGCTCCCTCGCGAGACTTGCGTGAGAGAAATCGAGGCAGGAGAGCGAAAACGGCAGAGAGTCACAAGCCAAAGACGGCAACAACTTCAATAAAACTTCAAATGGGAATGAACAAGCCAACCGCAGAAAAGCAAATGAGAAAAAGCCGCGTCGGCACCTAATCTAGTCTTCGACGTCTTCTCACCAACATGAGCTAAGTGCTGCCATGGCGTGGGAGGGAGCCCCGGGGCCTGAGGTGGCGCTCGAGACTCCGGGCGTGTACAGCCCCAACTCATTATTACGTGAGAGTGTCACGGGCGGCGAGCTTCACAGCATCGGCCTTCTTCACGAGCTCGGGCCTTTCTCGAAAAAATAAACTTCACAGGCGTTTGCCTTCTTCACAGGCATCGGGCCTTTCATAGATAGATAAGCTTCACAGGCATTGGCCCTCTTCACAGGCTCCGGGCCTTTTTCCAAAACGCAGCGCTTCACAGCCATTCGCCTTCTTCACAGGCACCGGGCCTTTTTCCAAAACGCAGCGCTTCACAGGCATTCGCCTTCTTCACATGCACCGGGCCTTTTTCCAAAACGCAGTGCTCCACAGGCATTCGCCTTCTTCACAGGCACCGGGCCTTTTTAGGGGTAAAACCTCTGGAGGTGCTAGATGTTCCACGCGTTCTGGACGGGCACCCCCTCCTGAGTCTCCAAGCGCGCGGAGCCGGGCCTGGAAACATGAACAACCTTGAACGGGCCCTCCCACATGGGAGATAGCTTATGCAGTCCTTCCCTGGAGAGAACCCACCTGAGCACGAGGTCCCCTACCTCGAGAGTCCTGGGGCGGATGTTGCGGCAGTGGTATCGCCGAAGCGCTTGTTGGTATCTTGCCGCTCGTAGCGCGGCTTCCCGGCGATGCTCCTCCCCCAGCACGAGGTCCGTCCCCCGCATGGCGTCCTACTACGCCTCGTCGAACTCCAGGACCCGTGCGGAACAACGTCTGACCTCGTGAGGGAGGACTGCTTCAGCTCCATAGACCAGGAAGAACGGGGTCTCGCCAGTCGGCTTGGTCGCGGTTGTGCGGATGGACCACAATACGGATCGAAGCTCATCGTACCAGCCTTTGCCGCAGTGCCTCCGGCTTCTTCTTGAATGTCCTGGTTTTGAGGCCCCTCGGGACCTCTGCATTGGCCCTTCGGCTGACCGTTGCTCATGGTGTGCTACCGAGGCGTAGCATATCAAGGCCCCAAGGTTATCACAATATGTTTTGAAGAGGTTACTGGTGAACTGCGAACCGTTGTCGGTGATGATGCGGTTCGGCACCCCGAACCGGCTCACGATGCCCTTGATGAACTTGACCGCAAAACCTGCGGGGATGGTGCGGACGGCTTCCACTTCAGCCCACTTGGTGAACTTGTCCACGGCGACGTAGAGGTAGCGATAGCCCCCTGGAGCCCAAGGAAACGGGCCCAGGATATCCAGCCCCCAGACTGCGAATGGCCACGAGAGGGGTATAGTTTGCAGACCTCCCGTCGGCTGATGGATCTGCTTGGCATGGAATTGGCAGGCCTCGCAAGCCTTCACTAGTTCGTCGACATCATTGAGCGCAGTGGCGCCTTGCCAACGAGGGTCCGCGATGATGAATGATGCCCACAGTCTCCACCGTGTATATCTGCCAGCAGTTCCTTCCCTTGCTCCCTGGAGATGCAGCATAGGGACACATCATTTGGTTGCTTCCGGTAGAGCTCTCCATCCCTGATGCAGTATGTTGTGGCTTTCCGCGCCACACGCTCCGCTTCCTCCTCCTTCTCCGGCAAGGTCCCTTGCGACAGGTAGCTCTGGAGCTCTGTGATCCAGCATCCCTCCTGAGGCTCCAGCGTCAAGAGCAGGCGCGCTCCTGAGGCCGGGCCGCAGACTAGGGCTCCCGAGGCTGGTGGCTGGGGGAGCTCCTCCCGAGGCTGCACCGTGCTTGACAGCGATGGCGCGGCCGAGGGCTTGAAGAGGCGCTCCTCGAAGATGCCAGGCTCCTGAGGTAGCCGCCTGGATGCCCGTTTGGCGATGTCGTCGGCCTCTTGATTGGTGCCACGGGGCGCATGCTGCAACTCCATCCCCCAGAACTGCTTCTCCATCCTGCGGACCTTCGCGAGGTAGGCTTCCATGTGCTCATCCCTCGGCTCGTATACCTTGTTGGAGAAGTTGACGAGGAGTTGCGAATCACCATTGATGGTAAGGCGCTTCACTCCTAGGGCAGCTGCGGCCTTCAGGCCTGCTATCAGGCCTTCATATTCTACTATGTTGTTGGAGACCTTTTCTCCATGCTAGAAACAGAGCTGCACGGCGTAGTAGAGCTTGTCTTGAGTAGGAGATATAAGCACTGCTCCAGCCCCCGCGCCGTGTCTGGAGAACGCCCCGTCGAAGTACATGACCCAACCGTCTGGTGCCTCGCTTCCCGGGGAGAGGGATCGATCCACATCAGCCTTGAGGCCCCGCGCCTCCGTCCATTCTGCCATGAAATCCGCCAATGCGGCCCCCTTGATGACTCTGGTTGTGCTGAATTCGAGCTGAAATGCTTGTAGTTCAATGTTCCACTCAGCGACTCTTCCAAATTGAGTTAGGGCTCCTGAGCACCCTTTCCAAGGGGTACGCCGAGACAACCTTGATGGGGTGGCCTCGAAAATAATGCCGCAGCTTGCGCGAGGCCACCAATAGCGAGGAGGAGTTTACGAGGCATGGGGTACCGCGCCCTCGCGTCCCACAACACTGTGCTGACGAAGTACACAGAGTGTTCAACGAGGTTGGGAGTGCTGGTGTCGATGGCGCCCTCCAGAGACCATGGTGCCTCCTGAGACAGTGGAGCCTCCAGTGGCTGGTCGCCAGGGGGAGGGGTCTCTTCTGTCCCGAGTGCGTTTCCCTACGGCGGATGATCCTTCTCGGTTGTGGTAGTGGTCTCTGTGAGTCTTCCTTGATCCTTCTTCGCCTTGACCCGGGCAGCTGCCGCGGCTTTGGTCCGACGCTCCTCCCTAACCACCACCAGGACTGCGCTGGCGGAGTAGGGAGTGGCTGCAAGGTAGAGCACCAGGGGTTCTTGAGGGCACGCGGGCCACCATTACCGGAGGGCTGGTTAGGTACCTCTTGAGATCTTGGAACGCCTTGTCGGCCTCTTCAGTCCATTCAAAGGGCCCCTTTTTTCTTCATCAGCTGGAAGAAAGGCAGCGCTCGCTCCCCCAACTTGGAGATGAAGCGTCCTAGTGCGGTCACACGCCCAGTGAGCTTCAGATTTCTCACGAGGGTCTTTGGCGGGCTCATGTCCTCGACCGCCTTGACCTTTTCTGGGTTAGCCTCGATGCCTCGGTGGGACACGAGGAAGCCCAAGAGCTTGTCCGAGGGGACCCCAAACACACACTTCTCCGTGTTGAGCCGCAGGTTCACTGCGTTGAGGCTCGCGAAGGTTTCCTCCAGGTCTTGTATCAGAGTTTTGGCCTCACGAGACTTCACCACAATGTCATCGACATAAGCCTCAACATTCTTCCCGAGCTGCGGGCCCAATGTGATGTGCATCAGCCGCTGAAAGGTCGCCCCTGTGTTGCGCAGCCCGAACGGCATGCATGTGTAACAGTACACCCCACACGGGGTAAGGAAGCCGTTTTTTCCATGTCTTCTACCGCCATCTTGATCTGGTGATACCCAGAGAAGGCGTCCAAGAAACACAACAGGTCGCACTCGGCGGTAGAATCGACGATCTGATCGATACGAGGGAGCAGGAATGGATCCTGCAGGCAGGCTTTGTTGAGGTTGGTGAAGTAGAAACACATACCTTCCTTCCCACCTTTCTTTGGCACGACCACCGGGTTAGCCAACCAATCCGGGTATCGGACCTCGCGAATGACCCTTGCAGCTTCTAGCTTGCGGGCCTCTTGGACGATGAAAGCCTGCTTTTCAGTGGACTGCTGCCTTTCCTTCTGCTTCACGGGGCGTACGTTGGGGCACACGTTGAGGTGGTGCTCGATTACGCCTCTAGGGATCCCCGCCACCGATCAGGCTCCCATGTGAATACCTTCTTGTTTGCGCGCAGGAACTTGACCAGGGCCTCCTCCTGCTCGGGCCCGAGGTTGGCGCCTATGGTGAAGGTGGCGTTAGTGGATCCGTCCTCATCGACCAGTATCTGCTTGGTTTCTGCCTTGTCTTAGGTGAACAGCTGCTTCTTCTTGGCCGGCGCAACCCCCTTGGGCTCAGGGGCGTCTAAGTCGGCGGGATGCGCCGATGCCGCCATCTTGAAGACGAGCTTGAGCACTTGAAACGCATCCCCGGTGTCTCCGTACACGGTGAGGACGCCGTTGTTCTCGGGCATCTTCATGAGGTTGTATGCTGGGTGAGTCGCGGCCATGAATCTGGCTAGCGCTGGGTAGCCGAGGATGGCGTTGTATGGGAGGCCGATGGGGGCGATGTCAAAGTCGATTAGCTCCGTGCGGAAGTTGTCGTAGGTGCCGAAGGTCACCGGAAGACGGATCTGCCCCAGGAGCCGGCTGAACCGCCTCCGACGCCCAAGAAAGGCCCGCTAGGTTGAAGCCACTCCGGCGGTATGTGGAGGAGGCTGAAGGCTTCAACCGAGAGCACGCTGAGGCCCGCGCCGCCGTCTTTGAGGGTCCTGGTAACGGCCACCTGGCAGATGGTGGGGGTGCAGAGCATTGGGAGCGCGCCCGAGCAGGCTGAGTTGGTGGGGTGGTCTCGAGCCAAGGCCGATCGGCCTTTGGGCGCCGACCGACTGGGAGCCCCCTGCCGCGCAGAGGCAGCACCGATCTGGCGGACGAATGGCTTGACGTGGCGGCCTGAAGGTGGCGCCTGCGAGCCGCCCAGGAGAGCTGCGACGACCGGGGGCACCGACGCAGCGTGCTGGGCGAGGAAGAGGTTGCGCAACTCCTCCCAAGAAGCCACAGAAGCCGCTGGCAGGTGGAGTAGCCACATGCGCGGGGCGTCGGTGAGGGCCATGGGAAGCCAGTTGGCCATGACCCTATCGTCACCCCCTGTTTCGAGCACGGACTCCTTGTACGCCAGCAGGAAGGCCAGTGGATCAGTCGTGCCATTGTAACGCGGTGGCATCTCCGGCTTGAACTTGTTCGGCCACCGCACCTGTCGCAAGGCTAGGGCCAAGGCTTGGAGCCCATTGGCCCCCGCGCTGGTGCCGGCGACTGGAGCGGGCGGCGCGCTGCTCATCATAGGGCGAGTCGCGATGTCGGCGGAGAGCGGGTCGGCGGAAGGGAAAGTCAAGACTCCTACCCGGGCGCGCTAAATGTCGGATTTCGGGTTCCGCAGACCCTCTAGGTTCGAACTCAGGGTGCGCGCAGATCTCGCCCCTACCTACCTACACCTCGTCGCCTCGCTAGGATCTAAACTACCAAAAGAACAACACAAGAGACACAAGGTTTATCTTTGGTTCGGGCCACCATTGTGGCGTAACACCCTACTCCAGGTGTGTGGTGTGGTGGATTGCCTCTTGGGCTGATGAAGAACAATACAAGGAAGAACAGCCTCGCGAGGGTGAGGTGTTCTTGTGGCTAGGCTCTCGATCGGATTGGATCAAGCTAAGATGAGGCGAGATGTCTCTATCCCTCTCCTACTGTGGTGGCTAGCTCTACTTATAGGCAAGGGCCCTGGGCCTCTTCCCAAATACTGAGCGGGAAGGGCGCCAACAATTGGCCATTTTGAAGGGGAACATCTAGTACACTTATCTTGACTAAAGTTGGTCCTCGCCTGTCAAAGGCTCTGGTGGTGACGCCGGCTTGGGCTCCATGATGACTTCCTTCCTGCCGTTGCGACGGTCTTGGTCTTGTTGCACCGAAACGGGTGCTTTTGCTTGATGCTCTCGCCTGCGTTTGTCCCCTTTGCACCAAAGAGGAAATGAGGACACTGCGCGGGATGGCGCCCGCCTGGCGCCCTTGGTCTTCATGGCTTGCGTCATGGACACATCGTGAGGTACCCCGCCTTGATCTCTCCGCCTCCTCGCGAGCCAGCCTGACGAGGCCGTGCTTGAGGAAGCTTCCTGTCATCCGCCCCGCGAGGCTTGGCCCCTCGTGAGGGTCTTGAGCTTGTGCTGATGAAGATGGGCCGTACTGGGCCACCCCTTGAGCCACGCCCTTGAGGCAGCAGGCGAGCAAGTCTGGGTACCCCGTTCCCTGCAACACCGGCTGCAGCAGCAGCGTGAGAGAATCAGAGGATGATAATTACATGCCTCTCTCCGAAGACGAGTTGAGCCTCGGCGACGAAGAATTTATCGTTCCTGAGGATCCCGTCGAACAGGAGCGCTTCCAGCGCCGGCTTATAGCCACAGCAGAAAGCCTGAAGAAAAAGCAACAACAGCTTAAAGCTGACCAAGATCTGCTAGTGGATAGATGGACTGAGGTCCTAGCGGACGAGGAATACGAACTCGAGCGCCCAAACGAAAGTTACCCCAAGCGCAGGTTGCTACCCCAACTCGAGGAGGAAGCATTAAAGCCTACGCCTCCAGCGTATGATGCGGCTGACCGGCCACCTCGTGGCCAAGACAAAGCGGCATATCAGGCTGAATTCCAGCCCGCACCCTGTCGCCACGAATAAAAAATACCAAGGCCGGGGGCAACACGCAGACCTCGCGAGATATGTTGGAAAACAAAGCAGACATGCACGATCGATATCACGGATCACGGGCGCCTCAGCAACGTGGCGATTTACAACCGTCACGCCGGATATACTAAAAACTAATCCGGCCGGACCGAACACAGCAGACAAGACTCGTATGAACTGCGTCGTGATATAGCCCGCATGTAGGCGCCAAGACACCCCTATGCTTCACTGATGAAGTAATGGATCATGAATTCCCAAAAGGGTTTAAACCCATAAACAGTGAATCATATTATGGCACTATGCACCCCAGTATGGATAGAGGAGTTCGTCCTCCACATTCAGATGGCCCACGGGGATGATCTACACGCCATCAAGTATCTCCCGCTAAAACTCAAAGGGCCGGCCCGTCATTGGCTGAACAGCTTGCCGACAAACTCCATTGGAAGTTGGGAGAACCTGGTATACGCATTCCTGGACAACTTCCAGGGCACTTATGTGCGGCCACCGGATGCTGACGATATAAGTCACATAACACAACAGCCCGGAGAGTCAGCCAGGAAATTCTGGACTCGGTTCCTAACTAAAAAGAACCAAATTGTGGACTGTCCGGATGCCGAAGCCCTAGCGGCCTTTAAACAAAACATCCGTGGCGAGTGGCTTGCCCGACACCTCGGCCAAGAGAAGCCAAGATCCATGGCAGCCCTCACGACACTCATGACCCACTTTTGTGCGGGCGAGGATAGCTGGTTGGCCCGTAGCAACAACACAGCAAGCAACCCTGGCACATCAGAGGCCAGAGATAACAACGGCAAACCCCAATGCAACGAACACAAGCGTCGCAAAAATGGTGATAACACTGAAGACACGGCAGTCAATGCCGGATTCAGTGGATCTAAGTACGTTCAGCAGAAAAAGCCATTCAAAAATAACAATTCGGGCCCGTCCAGTCTGGACCACATACTTGACCGTCCATGCCAAATTCATTGCACCCCAGGAACACCAGCTAATCATACCAACAGAGAATGCTGGGTCTTCAAACAAGCCGGTAGGTCAGGTGCCGAAAACAAGGAGAAGGGGTCTCAAAGTGATGATGGTGACGAGGAGCCCAGATCACCGAACACAGGAGGGCAAAAGAAATTTCCTCCGCAAATCAAAACGGTGAACGTGATAAACGCTACCCACATCCCTATCCTGGAACGGATGAGCATCCTTAGGGATATCAACATAACGGAACCAGTCGTCCCACAATATAAACTCAGGCCGATCACCTTCAACCGCATGGATCGTCCGGTTAACAACAATCAGGGCAAATCCAGCTGCACTAGTCCTAGACCCAATAACAGACGGGTTCCACCTCACACAAGTCCTTATGGACGGACGCAACAGTCTAAACCTGCTTTACCAGGACACAGTGCGCAAGATGGGCATTGATCATTCGGTGATCAAACCGACTAAAACCACCTTCAGAGGTATTATACCAGGCGTGGAGGCCAGTTGTATAGGCTCCATCGCCCTTGAGGTTGTCTTCGGATCACCAGATAATTACCGTACCAAATAATTAATCTTCGAAATCATCCCTTTCCGCAGTGATTATCAGGCACTGCTCGGATGAACTGCGTTCGCTCGATTCAACGCGGTGCCACATTATGCCTACCATAAGCTCAAGATGCCCGGTCCACGTGGCGTCATCACAGTTAATGGCAAGGCTGAACTTTCCTTCAGCACCAACGAGTACACCGCCGCCTTAACAGCAGAAGCAACAAGCAGCACCCTACAGCCGAACCTCGAGTCGACGGCCAGGCTCCCGGACACTGTCAAAGGACTCCAAACTACTTCACGGCAGGATAGCCCGGCTCGTCCAGAGCTCAATTAAACACTCCGGCGAAGGCCAGGACAGGCCATACACAGCGGCTCAACCGCTCTCCGGCACACAAACATTTCTTACATTTCCTTTGCAGGTTCACCTTTGCGCCGACCAAGACGGGTGATATGGAGGTAGCACGAACGCGCAAGGGAATCCTTATATATTTTCCGCGATGACCATCCGACTATACTCCGGATCCACGCGCAGCTTCTTCCCCCCTAGTCTCAGCAGTTTCCACAGTCATATTTATTTTTTATCACATTACTTGTACTCATATGCATCGACGTACTATTCAAATACAACATGTGGATTCATATGATGCTTATCTGCTGTTATTTCTTATTAAAATTCTTTCTTCAAGTGGCATTCGTACACCGCGATATGCCTTCAAATATGCCGGGGGCTTTGTTTCACCCATAATACAGCAATAAAGTCCGAACACCTTCACGGAAGTTCGGCACCCTGAACCTATAGCATTATATGCATCAGCTCTGAATCATGTCTTGGGTCAATAGTTGGGTTTGCCCGGCTCCCATGTTTTGGTACCTTACGTTCCGCTATTTCGGCTAAGGTATCACTGGGAGAACTACTGCGATTTTTTCCCGGTTCTTCCGGACGAGCACCTTAGTAGAGAAAGCCAAAAACTGACTGTCATGATACGGCGAGAGCTGGTCAGCTGTTCGAGACGTTGTAAAATCTTCCAGGATTTCTCCCGCATAATGCCATAACCAATGCAGTGTGCGATGGATCGGTTTTTCTTCCGACCAGGTGCTTATAGAGCCCCTCGTGCGGTCTTCCGAACACCAGGGGTTGCGCCTACCTTCCTAAAGCTCCTATGGCTAAGTGAGAGTAATAAAGCCCTATAGTCCGATTGCCTGGTTTGTTGTGCTGAACACCTCCTTCGAAGGACCCAAAACTGGGATAAGGAGTGATCAGGTTTATCCCGAACACCCCCGTACTTCTTACATGGGGGCAGAAGCTGACGACTGGCCAACTCTCAGGATTAATATATAAAATGGCCGTGTAGGAGGATAAACTTTTATATAACAGGCAATAAATAATATAAATGACCTTGTTCAAACATTACAAAGGACAACATGATACGCATTCACAAAAATATAATGGCCTTGGTGCATAGCTCCGCTGCAAGATAGGATCCTTTCAGGACACTTCCATAATATAATTCGGGCTTGCGGTGCTCCTTCCCCTCAGGCGGTCCCCCGGTCATCAGCTTTTCAGCATCCATCTTCCCCCAGTGCACCTTTGCACGGGCGAAGGCCATTCACGCACCCTCTATGCAGACCGACCGCTTGATGACGTCAAGTCGAGGGCAAGCACTTACAAACCGCTTCACGAGCCTGAAGTAGCTGCTTGGAATCAGCTCGGCAGGCCATAGCCGGATAATCAAATCCTTCATGGCTAGTTCCGCCGCCTTATGCAGTTCGATCAGCTGTTTCAGTTGATCGGCAAATGGCACCGGATAATTCGGTGCCAGATACTGCGACCAAAAGAGCTTATCCGCAGTGTTCCTTTCTTTGGCTCGGTAGAATTGGGCGACATTTGATATACTGCGCGGCAGCTCCGCAAATACCCCTCGAGAAATCCGAATTCAAAATTAGAAACATAATTTTCTCCTCAAATACTTGCTTTACATGGAAAAAAGCCTTACCCGCCGTGATCTTCCTCGCCTCTTGGATCCCCTGCAGGGCGCTTTGGGTTTCCCCCCGGGCATCGCTTGTGGCCTGATAAACCTTGGTAAGTTCAGATTCTTTCTCCTTTTAACTCTGCTCCAAGGTCTCATTTCTTCACGGCCTCTTGAAGCTCCTGCTCAGCTTCAGTAACCCTAGCCTCGTGCTTCTCACAAGAGCCTGCTCTACGGCTGCCTTTTTCTCGGCCTCGGCCACAGCTTTCTTCAGAGCCTCGACTTCGGTCATCATCCCTAGCGCTGAAACATATTTTATCATACTGAAAATTCATTCGCGATGAAGCCTTGAACAAGACTTGCGCATACCTTGTTTATCTCCCAACTGCATTTTCAACTAGCCAAGTTCTTCTTTGGCCCGCTCCAGACTTTGATTCAGTCCAGAGACCTCCGCAGTATGAGAGGTAGCAGCCGCTGCAGACGCCTGCTTATAAAAGAGAGACAGATGTCATCAAATGAGTCTTCCTGCGAACATAAATTCGATCCTCTGTCCGGTTCTTTCTTTCACCGAATAGTGTATCAGGGGCTACTATCCATACCATGACATTCTTCGAGATCTCATAAAACATACCTCAAAACCTCTTATAAGGCTGATGCAGGCTTCATTCAGTCCAGTCTCAGCAGACTGAATCTTCTCAATCACCGCACCCATAAGGGCACGGTGTTCGTCGATGATGGAGGCGCTCTTCAGCGCCGCCAACAAAGCATCTGGCACCTCTGGTTGGAAAGAGATTGCAGGTGGAACAGGCATGCCCCCTCCATCCGATGGAGGCTGCCTGCTTGATTCTGGAGCCGTATTGGTCTCCGGAATTGCGTCCGACTAGGAGCCGAATTCAAGATGGCTCCCGCCGATGATTCCCATGGGAATTGTTTCCCACATGTCTCCGGCCCCTGAAGTTTGACCTCCAGGCGCCGCTTTCACTATCTCTTCCTCCCCTCCTTGGTCGTGGTCCTTCTGGGACGAAGCCTCGGTGTTATCCACATGTTTCAGGGAAGGGGCCTTCAGGGGCGTCCCGCTCTCCATAGCATCCAAGCTCAGCAAATCCTCTGATGAGGATTGTTCGGTGCGGGACCCCGTTAGACTACAAAAAATATGGCTCAGGTCAAAATATTATGCCATGATGAGACTGTACGAATAAATGTGTTCGGATTTTATACTCACGAGTTCACCAGTGGCTGGGCCCTGGGATCCCACGCCGAGCTGTTGTCGGCAGCGGCAGTGGACTCTTTCGGAAGAATAGCTTTTCCCCTTTTAGGTGACTCAGCCTCCAAGTGTATAGAGGCCGCCCTCTTCTTTCTTCCCCCCACTGGGGATTCGTCTTCCTCCTCCTCGTCGTCCTCTTCGGAGGCAGAATGGGCATTGGAACCTTCGGATATTGTGTCTGAAGTGCCGCCGTGACGAAGGCCATCCCGGGTCTTTTTGGCCTCCTTCTCGGCCTTCTTCTTCGGCGCCTTATACGGAACCGGGACCAGCATCTTCGTCAGAAGTGGGTTGGCCAGTCCTTCGGGCAGCGGGGTCGGACAATGGATCCGCTCCGCCTTCTTCATCCAGCCCTAGGGGAGTTGATTAAAACACAATAAGCATTTCCTTTGGGTTATGTGGATAAAACGTAAAATCACTTACCAAGCTTGCAGGGCGGAACAGTTGGTACCCGCGGTCCTCGGCCGAGTCCGGCCATGATTTGTCGGACTTGAAAAGCACCTTCCAGATGTCTTTGTACAAGGAGCCAAAGAGCTCTCGCAGCGTCTGATGCTTGGCCGGATCGAATTCCCATAAATTGCAAGTCCGGTGTCGACAAGGTAGGATTCGGCGAACTAACATCACCTGGACTACATTGACGAGTTCGGTGTTCTTGTCTTCCATATCCTTAACGCGCGTCTGAAGCACAGATAGTTTGTCGGATGAAGACCAGTTTAGGCCCTTTTTAGGCCAGGACGTAAGCCGTAGAGGGGCTCCGGATCGGAACTCAGGAGCAGCGGCCCATCCCGTGCCGCGCGGCTCAGTGATGTAAAACCACTGCTGCTGCCACTCTTTGACGGAATCATTAAAAGTACATGTCGACCATGTGACGTTGGGCATCTAGCTCACCATAGCGCCCCCACACTCGGCATGCTCGCCGCCCACCACCTTGGGCTTCACATTAAAGATCTTCAGTGATAAGCAGAAGTGTGGCGAGATGCGGAGAAAAGCCTCACACACGACGATGAATGTCGAGATGTTGAGAAAGGAATTGGGGGATAGATCATGAAAATCGATCCCATAATAATACATGATGGCGTGAACGAACGGGCGGAGGGGAAACCCTAGCCCGCGGACAAAATGAGGGACGAATACAACCCTCTCGTGGGGTTCCGGAGTAGGAACGATCTGTCCTACCGTCGGGAGATGGTGGCTGATTTTCTTGGCTAGGTACCCGGCCTCCCGAAGCTTTTTGATATCCTTCTCCCGAACAGTAGAGGACATCCACTTGCCTCCTGCTCCAGATCCGGACATTTTCGGAAGGCCTTTGTGGGCGGAGAAGATGAATGCTCGAGTGTTGGAGCTTGAGCGAAGGGGAATGAATCAGGAAGAAGAGAGCGTGGGTGCGAAAGGGAGTTCTTATCCCCTTATAAAGGCCGTAGCGCCTCCCCACTTGCCTGGTAAAACTCGCTTATCCCCCAAGCGCCGTGATTAATGGCGCGGTTGGGTTACCCACACCCGTATTGATGAGAATCCCGTGACAAGGGGACACGATCTCTGCTTCGACAAGACGTGCCAAGAAAACCGCCTCGCATTATGTGCGGTAGCTGGTTGAAGAAAACGGTTTGAATAATGACCGGGCCATGGCGTGATGTCACGTTATGAAAAGTTGTCAGCAGATTAGATTTGTGGTAATATTATACTCTCTACGGTGGTATGTGGAATTTGTTTTGCGAGCGGACCACGATCCTTGTGTTCAAAATCTTCTATGGAGTATTCGGAGGAAGAACACACCATGCAATGCGAAGACAATCTGTGGCGCGGACTCATCGTCATTGAAGCCTGGTTCAGGGGGCTACCGAGGAGTCCTGGATTAGGGGTCCTCGGACAGCCGGGACTATATCCTTTGGCCGGACTGTTGGACTATGAAGATACAAGATTGAAGACTTCGTCCGGTGTCGGGTTGGGACTCTCCTTTGCATGTAAGGCAAGCTTGGCATTTCGGATTTGTATATCTCCTCCCTTGTAATCGACTCTGTAACCCTAGCCCCTCCGGTGTATATATAAACCGGAGGGTTTAGTCAGTAGGACAACAACAATCATAATCATAGGCTAGCTTCTAGGGTTTAGCCTCTACGATCTCGTGGTAGATCAACTCTTGTAATACACATATCATCAAGATCAATCAAGCAAGAAGTAGGGTATTACCTCCATCGAGAGGGCCCGAACCTGGGTAAACATTGTGTCCCCTGCCTCCTGTTACCATTCACCTTAGACGCACAGTTCGGGACCCCCTACCCGAGATCCCCCGGTTTTGACACCGACAAGGGACTCGTGCGTGGCCTCCTACTGGATTGATACCTTGGTTCTCAAAAACTGAGGGAAATACTTATGCTACTTTGTTTTATCACCCTTTCCACTTCAAGGGAAAACCAACGCAGTGCTCAAGAGGTAGCAGGCCTCACCATCGTCCACCGCCCTGGTGCTCTCGGCGTGGCACGGTTAACATGGTCAAGGAACGGCTTCCATCGGACGTGGACTGTACGTGGAGAGGCTGACAGCTGGGTCCACGACGGCAGCAAGTGCCTCCTTATTACGCGGAAAATAATGATTCCTCCACCTAACGGCAGGGACCCACCGGATGGGCCACCGTATTTCATGAAAAAAAACATTTGCCCCCTGACTGCTGGGACCCACCGGACGGGCCACCGTATTCTTGCGAAAAAACGCGTTCCCCATTGTCACGGACCCACCGGAAGTGCCTCCTTATTATGCAAAAAAAATGAATACTCCCCCTGCTGGTTGGGACCCACGTTGGTGGGAGGCTGACTTGTGGGCCTACTAAGTTGACGGGGACGGAGTGCTTTGTCAACTTAGTCAATATGAACGATTCTAGCTCCGATGGTTGACGATGTCCATCCAACGGCCGTAGTGCTTCTTCAACCTCTGGTCTTGTTGCTCCAGCGCCCAAAGCAGCGTCGGTCGTGCCGTGCTTCCTCGCCTCCCGTGGCCGGGCTATGCTGCCACAGCAGGCCTCACCACCCCTACTATTCCCACCGCCGGAGCCCTCTACGGCGACGGCAGCCTCACACCACAATCGAACCAGTGAACCCTTGTACTCCTCTCCACGCGGGCTTCCACTGCCGCGTCTTCCCCGACTCCGCGTCGTCCCCTTCCTAGGCATCGCCGTCTTCCACCGCCCTGGTGCTCTCGGCGCGGCATGGTCAACATGGTCAAGGAACGACTTCCATCGGAAGAGTACTGTCGTGGAGAGGCTGACAACTGGGTCCACGACCGCAGCAAGGAAGTGCCTCCTTATTACGCGCAAAATAATTATTCCTCCACCTGACAGCGGGGACCCACCGGATGGGCCACCGTATTTCGCAAAAAAAAACGTTTTCCCTGACTCCTGGGACCCACCAGGTACATCTTCACACGCAAGGAAGTGCGTCCGGGCAAAAAAACAAAGAAAAATGATTCGCCCCCTGACTGCTGGGACCCACCAACTAAATCTTCGCAGGCAAGGAAGTGCCTGACAGTCGGGACCCGCCTGGTCGAAGCATACGTACCGCATTCATTTTGGTCGCGAACGTGTACATGCATACTGGTCGATGTAGAGGCGCGCACGTGTCGTAGTAGAGGCGCACACGTAGCATGTACACGTATGCACAGCGGCCAGGGTGCAAGAAATGCATCTGACCCGCGTCACGTACATACGGGCGGGTCTCGAACACCTACTGCTGCAGCGTCACGTCTGGCCAGGGCTCGTGTACATGGCTGGGTCAGAACAGAGAAACAGCGTTGTCGTCGTGTTCATGGGGAGCCAACCGGCTGGGTCGGAACGGAATGCGTCGTCGTGTTCATCGGGAGGGCTTGGACGGAACAACCGATGGATACGAGGCCTTGTATACCGCAGAACGGAGGAAACGGCCTTGTGTTCGACTGGCCACGTTCGAAACGAGATCCTGTTTATCGGGAGGGGTCTGGCGTACCGCAAAATGGAGGAAACGGACCTCCTATAGTCGAAACAGGGGCTCTGTTGACCGGGAGGGGTGTGGCGTACCGCAAAACGGAGGAAGCGGACTTGTGTTGGAGCACTACAGTCGAAACGGGGGTCCTGTTCATCGGGAGGGGTGTGGCGTACCGGAAAACGGGACTCCACAGGATACTGTTCATCTCCACCGTCGACCCACTCCAGCCTCCACGGGCTATTGTTCATCCACCGTCGACCTCCTCCAGCCTCCCCCTGCGACTATTCATCCACGGGATCCTGTTCATCCAGCCTCCACCGCACGCTACTCCACCGGCTACTGTTCAACCAGCCCCTCCACGGGCTCCTGTTCAACCACCCCTCCATGGGCTACTGTTCATCTTGCCCTCCACCATCTACTGTTCATCCTGCCATCCACGGGGTGGTCCTGTTCATCCTGCCCTCCACGGAGTCCTGTTCATCCTGCCCCAACCGGCTCGAACGATCGGGGTCCTGTTCATCCACCCCCACTGGGAACTATTCATCCAAACACCCCAGCAACACTCACTTTTCATCCAGAGGCAACGCCACGGGGTCCTGTTCATCCACCCCCACCGGGAACTGTTCATCCACACCACACCAAGTCTCAGGGGCTACTATCTATACATGGCGCATTTTATATGCAGAACTGTCAGAAGGTACATCATTTTGCGTACCTCAAAACCCGCCAGTAAACTTACGACGGCTTCATGCAATCCGCTCTCAGTGGATGAAATCTTTCGATCCACCGTACCCATTAACGTCACGGTGATCTTCCGAGATAGACGCTTCGCCCGAAAGATCCTTCAGCTCCTCCGATCAGACTTCGTTGGTGCCGGACTCGTCCGTGGCCTTTTTCGAAGGCCGGACACGGAGGGCTTTGAGGGGACATACGGCTGCCTTCTGGCCCCGCCGAATTTGGAGGAGCCCTCTGCGACGACACCTCAGGGTCGTCCACCTCGCATAATGGTACGGCAGGCAGAGGCGTTTCGCTCTCCATCATCTCCGGACCAAGATCCCCTGAAGATGAGCTCTGCTGTGAAGGGCTGAGATCCGAACTACAAGGTAAACTTTCGGTTACCTTCAGAAATAAAACAGGGATGTCTCTCTTTAAAAAACGCCCCTTTACTTACCGCTCATTTGGAGGGCTGATCTCCTTGTGGAAATAGTACGGCCGGGGCATCTCCTGCCGTAGGACCCTCTAGTGAAGATTTCTTCCCCCGCTTCGAGGCTTTGGTCTCCGGATCTTCAGAAGCGGTGCTCTTCTCCCCTTGGAGGGAGGGATTCTTGATCCCCCTTTCTTGATAGCCTCCTTCACGGAGGTAGTAGTTCCCTTGTTCCCCCCTTCGCCTTCTTCAAAGGGCACAACCTCTAGCATCTTGGTTAATCCAGGATCCGGCGTGGTCTCAGGGAGGGGGGCCGGACACCTGATCAGTTTTGCTTTTGCTATCCACTCCTGTTTAAAGGATAGCTCTTTTAACGGCAAGTTTATGATAAATATACGGATAGCATGTCTGGGTACAGGACTACTTACTTGAGTATCCGGGCGATTGCAGCTCAGACCTGCGTCCTCGGTTAAGTCCGGACACATTGCTTGTGATCCAAAGAACAGTTGGTACATCTCTACGGGCGTAACGCCCATAAACTGTTGGAGAGCTCGTGGTCCCTCTGGATTAAACTCCCACAGGCGGAGGGGGCGACGATTGCAGGGCAAGGTGCGATGAATCAGCATGACCGGCGCTACTATGACCAGATTGATCTCTCTCTCTCTCTCTCTCTCTCTCTCTCTCTCTCTCTCTCTCTCTCTCTCTCTCTCTGAGGTCTCGAATACGGCCCTGCAACAGAGGTACGTCCTTGGACGGTCCCCAGTCGAGCCCTTTATTGACCCATGACACCCGCCGCAGTGGAGGACCCGAGCGGAAGGCAGGTGGCGCCGCCCATTTGGTGCCCCTAGGAGCGGTGATATAAAACCACTCCTGTTGCCATAAATTGAGCTCCTCTTGAAAAGAGCCCTCGGGCCATGGAGCGTCCGCATTCTTGCTTATAACAGCACGTCCGCACTCTGCCTGATGCCCCTTGATCATCTTCGGCTTCACTTTGAAGGTCTTGAGCCACAATCCGAAGTGAGGGGTAATGCGGAGGAAGGCTTCACATAAGACAATGAACGACGAGATGTGGAGGATGGACTCTGGATCCAAGTCATGGAATTCCAGCCCATAATAAAACATGAGCCCCCTCACAAAGGGGTCCGTCGGGAAGCCTAAACCCCGAAGGAAGTGAGACACGAATACCATGCTCTCACCAGGCTCGGGAGTGGGAATAACCTGCCCTTGGGCAGGCAGCCTATGTGAAATTTCGCCGGTTAGATACCTGGCGTCTCTCAGCTTTAGCACATCTTCTTCCGTGATGGAGGAAGACATCCACCGGCCGTGCAGGTCGGAGCCGGACATCGTTGAAGGTCCGAAGCACCTAAATCTGGAACTTTGGGTGTTGGAACTTGAGGCGAGGGGCGGATTCGATTGAGATTGAAAGAAAGGAGCGGGCCTTGGTCTCGTTATAAAGAGGTTGAATACCAAGAGCCCTCCCCGTGACCGTTCGGGACTCGCCTTCGATGGAGGAGGCGTGCCAACGGTCACGATTGGGTTACCCACGCCCGTATTGATGAGGATCCCAGAATAAAGGGGGCATGATCTCCGCTTTGATAAGACGTGCCAAGGAAACCGCCTCGCTAAACGCGCTGAGGTGGAACAGTAAAAACGATTCGTATAAAGGCCTGGCTGTGGTGTGATGTCACGCTGCGGAATACGTCAGTAGATCTGTGCAAAGGTTATTCTCTCTACGGTGGTATGTGGAACTTGTTTTGCAGAGCCGGACACTATGCTTGTGTTCAAAATCTTCTATGAAGTATTCGGAGGAGGAACCCGTCTTGCAATGCCGAAGACAATATGCAAGCCTGGTTCAGGGGCTACTGAGGGAGTCCTGGATTAGGGGGTGTCCGGATAGCCGAACTATCACCGTTGGTCGGACTCCTGGACTATGAAGATACAAGATTGAAGACTTTGTCCCGTGTCCGGATGGGACTTTCCTTGGTGTGGAAGGCAAGCTTGGCGATACGGATATGTAGATCTCCTACCATTGTAACCGACTCTGTGTAACCCTAACCCTATCCGGTGTCTATATAAACCGGAGGGTTTTGTCCGTAGGGCGAAGAACAATCATACCATAGGCTAGCTTCTAGGGTTTAGCCTCTCTAATCTCGTGGTAGATCCACTCTTGTACTACCCATATCATCAATATTAATCAAGCAGGAGTAGGGTTTTACCTCCATCGAGAGGGCCCGAACCTGGGTAAAAACATCGTGTCCCTTGTCTCCTGTTACCAACCGCCTAGACGCACAGTTCGGGACCCCCTACCCGAGATCCGCCGGTTTTGACACCGACAGCTATGTTTGGACATCGGAATGGTTCCGGGTGAGTTCGGGCATTTACCGGAGTACCGGGAGGTTACCGGAACCCCCTGGGGAGTATATGGGCCTTATTGGGCCTTAGTGGAATAGAGGAGAGGAAGGCCAAGGTGGAGTGCGCGCCCCCCTAGCCTAATCCTAATTGGGTGGGGGGGCCGGCCCCCCTTTCCTTCCCTCTCTCCTCCCCTTCCTTCTCTCCCACTCCTACTACTTGGAAGGGGGAATCCTACTCCCGGTGGGAGTAGGACCCCCCAGGGCGCGCCATAGTAGAGGGCCGTCCCTCCCCTTCTCCACTCCTTTATATACGGGGGAGGGGGGCACCCCATAGACACACAAGTTGATCATTGATCTTTCAGCCGTGTGCGGTGACCCCCTCCACCATAATACACCTCGGTCATATTGTTGCAGTGCTTAGGCAAAGCCCTGCGCCGGTAGCTTCATCATCACCATCATCATGCCGTCATGCTGACGAAGCTCTCCCTCGACACTCTGCTGGATCATGAATTCGTGGGACGTCACCGAGCCGAAGATGTGCAGATCACGGAGGTGTCGTACTTTCGGTTCTAGGATCGGTCGATCGTGAAGACGTACGACTACATCAACCGCGTTGTCATAAAACTACCGCTTACGGTCTACAAGGGTACATAGACAACACTCTCCCCTCTCGTTGCTATGCATCACTGAGGGAGTCCTGGACTAGGGGGTGTCCGGATAGCCGAACTATCATCACGGCCGGACTCCAAGACTATGAAGATACAAGATTGAAGACTTCGTCCCGTGTCCGGATGGGACTTTGCTTGGCATGGAAGGCAAGCTTGGCGATACGGATATGTAGATCTCCTAACCTATCCGGTGTCTATATAAACCGGAGGGTTTTAGTCCGTAGAACGAACAACAATCATACCATAGGCTAGCTTGTAGGGTTTAGCCTCCTTGATCTCATGGTAGATCTACTCTTGTACTACCCATATCATCAATATTAATCAAGCAGGAGTAGGGTATTACCTCCATCGAGAGGGCCCGAACACAGGTAAAAAATCGTGTCCCTTGTCTCCTGTTACCATCCGCCTAGACGCACAGTTCGGGACCCCCTACCCGAGATCCGCTGGTTTTGACACCGACATTGGTGCTTTCATTGAGAGTTCCTCTGTGTCGTCACCTATAGGCCCGATGGCTCCTTCGATCATCAACAACGATGCGGTCCAGGGTGAGACTTTTCTCCCCGAACAGACCTTCATATTTGGCGGCTTTGCTTGCTGCGGGCAATTCACACAGCCATCTGGAGCGGATCGAAGCTACGCCCCACAGCCATCGTGTCAGATTTGGAAGCTTGAATTATACGGCCGACATCCGCGGAGATTTGATCTTCGACGGATTCGAGCCACAGCCAAGCGCGCCGCACTGTCTCGATGGGCATGATCTAACTCTGCCGCCGAAGAGTGTCCTGGAGGCCGCACTAGTGTCCGCTCCGAACATCGGGTCGGAGCCGATCTCGCCGATCGAGGACGGTTGGTTGGACACCACCTCGGGGGCTGAAATCTCTACGGCGATTGAGCCGAACACAATCCCTGTATTTTGCGAAGACCGTGACTCCCAGGTGCCGGACTCCTCTCCGGACTCCGAACCCTCCGCGCCTCTGCCAATCGAATCCGATTGGGCGCCGGTCATGGAGTTCACTGCCGCGGACATCTTTCCGCACTCGCCCTTTGGCGACATCCTGAATTCACTAAAGTCTCTCTCTTTATCCGGAGAGCCCTGGCCGGACTACGGTCAGGAAGGTTGGGATGCGGACGACGAAGAAATTCAACGTGCACCCACCACCCACTTCGTAGCCACTGTCGAAAGCTTACATGACGTGCTCGATTTCGACTCCGAAGACATCGACGGTATGGACGACGATGTAGGAGACAACCATGAACCAGCGCCTATAGGGTGCTGGACAACCACCTCGCCTCATGATGTATACATGGTGGATACACCTAAAGGAAACGAAGACGAGGAACAACGGGACACTACGAAGGATAAATCCCTCGAAAAGCAGTCAAAACGGCAACGTAAACGCCGAACCAAGTCCCGCCTCAACAAAGACCCAGCCATAGAGCAGGGCGAACCGGTGGATCTACTTAACATGCTATCGAGCAAACGTCCGAACAAGACAACTTGGATAAACAACCCGTCCCCGTGAATGAAGATAACAACCGGACGATCTCACGCTGCATAAATTGTTGGAGCAGAATAACCTCCACAAAAGGCTCGTCGCCACGTAGCGTAGCCTGAAAAAAGCGTAAGCGGAAGCTCAAAACAGCGGAAGATGCACTCAGAATCAGATGGAGCAAAGTATTCAACACCCTTGAGACAAATCTGGCGACGATCGCCGAATAAAGAGCTACCCAAAGAGAAAACTACTGCCCGAATTTGACGAGGAGGCCATAGAGCCCCGCAATCAAAAAGTAAGAAGGCCACCCGGTCGGATGGACGACCCCACGGCAAAAAGAGAGCGGCAAATGGCGCCGCACACAAGCCGATGCGCGATCCGCATAAGGATTCACATCAAAAGGATGGCCCGGTCGGGTCCATCTATGGGCCGAGAAAGCAAGCTCTTCAAAGCAATGCAACACGCCAAATATCTGAACATCACGGCACACCCAATACAGGCGCCGCACATCCCCTATGTTTCATCGATGAGGTGCTGGATCATGAATTTCAGTGAGATTCAAACCCGTAAACATAGAGGCATACGACGTAACAACAGACCACAGAGTGCGGATTGAGGATTACATCCTCCACATACACATGGCTAGAGGAGATGATCTCACGCCATAAAATACTTACCCTCAAAATCAAAGGGCCAGCTCGGCATTGGCTTAAAAGCCTCCCGAAAATACCATTGGAAGCTGGGAAGAGCTCGAGGATGCGTTTCGAGCAAATTTTCAGGGGACCTATGTCCGCCCTCCGGATGCAGACGATCTAAGTCACATAACTCAACAGCCCGAAGAGTCAGCCTGGAAATTTTGGAACAGGTTCCTTACTAAACCAAATAGTCGACTGTCCGGACGCTGAAGCCTTAGCACCTTTCAAACACAACGTCCGAGACGAATGGCTCGCCAGACACCTCGGCCAAGAAAAGCCGAGAACAATGGCCGCATTAACAAGCCTCATGACCCGCTTTTGCGCGGGAGAGGATAGCTGGCTAGCAAGATGCAGCACCAGCGACCCAAGTACATCCGAAGTCAGGGACGGAAATGGGAAACCACGGTGCAATAAGGACCAGCGCCGGATTAAAGGGAACGGTCCAAAGAGCGCGACAGTCAATGCCGGATTCAAAAGCTCATGGCAGAACAATAAAAAACTGCCCCTTAAGGACAATAGCGATGAGCTATCCAACCTAAAAAAAAATCTTCGACAAGATATGACAAATCCACAGTACTCCCGGGAGGCCTGCAAACCATACCCACAGAGATTGCTGGGTCCTCAAACAGTCCGGCAGAATCAACGCCGAACACAAGGGGCTCGACACACCAAGTGAAGATGATGACGAGCACCACAAGCAGAGCCCCAGAAAACAAAAGAATTTCCCACAAGAGGTTAAAACAGTAAACTCACTTCACGTGATCAAAGGGAAAAACAGAGCGGCACCCAATAAAATGCGCGCCGCACAAACTACCCCAGCGGAGTACCAACACTGGTTGTCAAAACCAGTCACCTTCGACAATCAGGACTACTCCGAAAGTATCCGGAACGCAGGATGGACTGCCTTGACATTGGATCCTATAATCGATGGATTCCAACTTACACAAGTCCTCATAGATGGCGGCAGTGACATAAACCTGATATATCAGGACACAAACCGCAGGATGGGGATAGACCCAACCAAAATTCGCCATAGCAACACCTCCTTCAAAGGGGTAATGCCAGACCCATATGCCCATTGTACGGGCTCCCTACTGCTAGAAGTTGTGTTCGGCTCATCCGACAACATCCTCCGCGAAAAGTTAACCTTCCACATCGCCCCATTCGAAAGTAGCTACCAAGCACTACTGGGGCGTGAAGCTTTCGCCCGCTTTAACGCAATACCGCATTATGCATCTCTTACACTTAAAATGCCCGGTCCACGCGGCATCATCTCATTAAAAGGGAGTATTAAGTGTTACTCGAGCACGGAAGAACGTGAGACTACCTTGACAGCCTCACACCAATCCGGCTCCGCTAATTAAAAGCACCTGAATAGGTCATTCAAATCCCGGACACGGCCAGACGAGTCCGGCGCCTACTAGCGGCATACCCCCATACAAGGGGCTGCACGCATGTACAACAAGAGACAATAAAGCTCAAGTTTATTCACTTCTTCGAATCGTACTCTGTCTATTTAATATAAAAGTACATTTTTCGCACGATCTTTGTTCTTTTAAACTAAGTTCCTCTCTTTTACAGATGAACAACGTGCTACACTCGTCCAGGATACGGCACAACAGAGACACAGGCGCAGACGTGCAGTAGGGACCCGTTGCAAGGATTCTTTTCAGATTAAGACCCTGCGTAAACCTTTTTTACTGTCTCTTGCTGATATACATCCCCCGGTTTCTTACTATAACCGAGGAGGAGGCTGGCGTTTTGGCATTGGCTGCACCAGAATTTTTGCGCGTACCTGGACACCAGGGGCTTAGGGCATTATTCTGCCCGTTTTTATAAAGACCGAATACCTTAGGGAGTGTTTGGCGTCTCGGGTTAGGCCTTATATGCGTCAGCTCCGAATCATGTCTTTGGTCAAATGTTGGGTTTGCCCCGCTCCTGTGTTTTGCTGCCTTACGTTCCATTCTATCGGCTAACGCGGCACTGTGGAGAACTATCTGACATTGTGCCCCGTTCGCCGGGCGAAAGCACCTCGAGAGAAAGCTGAAAATTGACCGTCATGATATAGAGAGAGAGACTGGTCAACCACTTTCGATGACTCACGGAATGTTTAGAATTCCTCGCATTAACAAAGGACCGTTTTTCAGGCACATACGCACCCCGAATTCGGGAGAGTGCGGTGCCCCCAGGAGCTATATAGTAGCCCCACCCTCGAACTCCTATGGCTAAGTGAAAGTGATAAAGCATTATAGTCCGGTTGCCTAGTTTGCTACGCTACCACCTCCTTAACAGGACCAAGACGTTGGATTAAGTGTGAAAAAGCGCCTTCTTTGGAAACACCCCCGCACTATGTGCGTGGGGGCTGAAGCCAAGGACTGCCATCTTTCAGGTTATATATACATATACATCAACAGCCGCAGAGGGAGTAGTTTACTACTTGAACGCACAAGTATAAAAAGCTCTTATATTATATTGAAACATTGTTTTCACAAATCATACATGTCATTTAAACATAATATCCTTCGAGGACTGCGTCTCTATTAAACGAGCGCCCTTCAGGACTTCCTCAAAATAGTGCTCGGCAGGTACTCGGCTTCTGTCCAAATCTTGGGATGCAACGTCGGTGGCCTTCATCTCCGCCCAGTATGTCTTGACACGGGCCAGAGCCATCCGCGCTCCCTCAATACACGCCGACCGCTTCATTGCATCGATACGCGGTACCGCACCAAGGAACTGCTGCACTAAACCAAAATAACTCTTCGGCTAAGGTCCGCCTGGCCACAAATGAGTCATGACATGCTTCATGGCAAGTCTGGATAATCGATTCAGCTCAGCCCATTCGGCCAACCGATCGGTCAATGGAAGAGGACGCTCCGGACTATGGAATTGCGAGCAATATAGCTCTTCCCTTCAGGTTCTTCCGCCTCGGAAGTGCTTAATCGCGTCCAGCTGCTTCCGCTAAGTCCAGATAAGCATCCTCCGAACTCCACAACTTGTCCAATCGAGCATACTTCGGATCTCAGATATTTCCTCCGCAGCAGAAACGGTTTTCCAGCCGCAATAGCCCCGGCCTGACTCAGCTCCTCCTTGGCAGCTCTCAAAGCGGAACGGGCATCCTTGGATTCGGCGGTGGCCTTTTTTAGGCCCTCTTGCTCCGCTTCACGTTCTTTTTCAAGAACCTCGCAGCGGTCGGTAGTATTCTTCAACTTTATGGCCATATCGGCCATTTCCTCTTTGCTTCGGCAATGAGCAGCCCGTTCGGCTTTTAGCTCTTCGGCAGCCCTTAAAGCAGCCACATTACTACTTCTGGCTTGCTCTTTAGCTTGGGCGAGTTCCGCCCGTAGCTCCTCAACAGCAGCGGCACCACCTGCATTAAGCATACAAGTAGTAAGGCATGGGCGTCAAGCTCCCTTACCAGGTGTCCGCATAGAAGTCACATACCTTGTGACTCGTCATACTGTTTATTGACCAGCGCGATGTCCGCATCCGCCTCGTCAAGTTGCCGCTTTAGTTCGGCATATTCATCGGTCCGTCTGGCCACCGGACGCCCCGCCACCTATTTAGGAGCGGCGATATGTTATAACTGAGATTATGATCCTTGGCACGCTGTCAATTTTGACAACATATCGAGTCTCAGGGGCTACTATCTATACAGGGTGCATTCTATATGCATAACTGTCAGAAGGTACATCATTTTTGCGTACCTCGGACCCCGTCAGCAAGCTTCTGGCGGCTTCATGCAATCCGCTCTCAGCGGATGCAATTCTTTCAATCACTGTACCCATTAGAGCACAGTGATCTTCTAAGATAGCCGCTCGCCCAGCAGATCCTTCAGCTCCTCCGACCGCACGCCAGTTGGCGCCGGACCTTCCGACCCACGGACTCGGGAAACCTCCGCGACGACACCTCAGGGCGTCCGCCTCACATGAAGGCGCGACAGTGGAGGCGTTTAGCTCTCCATCATCTCCTAACAAGATCCCCAAGACGAGCTCACGAGAAGGGCTGAGATCCGAACTACAAGGTACAATTTCCGTTATCTTCATAAATAAATGCAGGATGTTCCTTATTTACAAGACCCCTTCTTTTACTTACGGCTCATTGGAGAGCTGATCCCTTAGGTAAATAGTGCGGCTGGGTTACTTCCAGCCACGGACTCTCTGACGAAGATTTCTTTCCCCTCTTTGAGGCCTTGACCTCTGGATCTTCCAAAGCGGTCCTCTTCTCTCCTTGGGGGGTGGGACTTTTGATCCCTCCTTCCTCAGAAGCCTCCTTCGAGGACGCAGTTGCTTCCCCGCTCCTCCCTTCGCCTTCTTCAAAAGGCGCGGCCTTCAACATCTTGGTCAGCATGGGATCCGGCGTGGTCTCTGGGAGGGGAGCCGAACACCTTATTAACTTTGCCTTGGTTATCCACTCCTGTTCAAGAAACGACTCCTTTAAAGGGCATATATATATGATAAATGAATGAACAGCTTGTCCGGTTACAGGACTACTTACTTGAGTATCTTGGCGATTGCAGCTTAGCCATGCATCCTCAGTCAGGTCCGGACACTTCTCTTGTGATCTGAAGAACAGTTTATACATCTCCATGGGTGTCGTACCCACAAAATGATGGAGAGACCGTGGTCCCTCCGGATTGAATTCCCACAGACGGAGGGCGGCGTTTGCGGCGGAAGCGCCCGAATCAACATAACCTCGCGCCATCATGACCAGATTGATCTCTCTTTCTTGGAGGTCTCGAATACGGCCCTGCAATAGAGGAACGCCCTTGGACGGCCCCGGTCGAGCCCCTTGTTGACCCATGACGCCACCCGCTGTGGTGGACTGAGCGAAAGGCGTGAAGCGCCACCCATTTGGTGCCCGAGAGCGGTAATATAAAACCACTCCCGGTGCCACAAACCAAGCTCCTCCTGAAAAGAGCCATCGGGCCACGGAGCATCAGCACATTTGTTTATGACCGCCCCTCCGCACTCTGCTTGTTGCCCCTCGATCATCCTTGGCTCCACCTTGAAGGTCTTGAGCCACAATCCAAAGTGAGGGGTAATATGGAGGAAGGCCTCACATACGACAATGAATGACGAGATATGGAGGATGGACTCCGGATTCAAGTCATGGAAATCCAACCCATAATAAAACATGAGCCCTCGCACAAAGGGATCCGTCGGGAAGCCTAAACCCGAAGGAAGTGTGACACGAACACCACGCTCTCGCCGGGCTCGAGTGGGAATGACCTGCCCGAGCAGCAGCCTATGCGAAATCTCGCCGGTTAGATACCTGGCGTCTCGCAGCTTTAGCACATCTTCTTTTGTGACGGAAGAAGCCACCCATCGGCCAAGCTGGTCGGAGCCGGACATCGTCGAAGGTCCAAAGCGCCTAAATCTGAAGCTTTGGGTGTTAGAACTCGAAGCGCGGGGCGAAGTCGGTGGAGGGTGTAAAAAAGAAGAGGGCCTTGGTCTCATTATAAAGAGGTCGAATACCAAGAGCCCTCCCCGTGGTCGATTAGGACTCGCCTTCGATGGAGGAGGCGTGCCAACGGGCACGGTTGGGTTACCCACGTCCGTATTGATGGGAATCCCGGAATAAGGGGGCACGATCTATGCTTTGATAAAACGTGCTGTGGAAACCGCCGCTAAACGCTACCGAGGTGGAACAGCAAAAAACGATTCATATAAAGGCCTGGACGTGGTGTGATGTCATGCCGCGGAATACGTCAGCAGATCTGTGCAAAAATTATTCTCTCTACGGGGGTATGTGGAACTTGTTTTTGCAGTGTCGGACACTATCCTTGTGTTCAAAACCTTCTATGAAGTATTCGGAGGAGGAACCCGCCTCGCAATTCCGAAGACAATCAACGCGCCGGACTAAATGCGTCATTGAAGCCCTGGTTCAGGGGCTCTTGAGGAGTCCTGGACTAGGGGTGTCCGGATAGCCGAACTATCATCACGGCCGGACTCCAAGACTATGAAGATACAAGATTGAAGACTTCGTCCGTGTCCGGATGGGACTTTCCTTGGCGTGGAAGGCAAGCTTGGTGATACGGATATGTAGATCTCCTACCATTGTAACCGACTACTGTAACCCTAACCTATCCGGTGTCTATATAAACCGGAGGATTTTACTCCGTGGGACTAACAACAATCATACCATAGGCTAGCTTCTAGGGTTTAGCCTCCTTGATCTCGTGGTAGATCTACTCTTGTACTACCCATATCATCAATATTAATCAAGCACGGTAGGGTATTACCTCCATCGAGAGGGCCCGAACCTAGGTAAAAACATCGTGTCCCTTGTCTCCTGTTACCATCCGCCTAGACGCACAGTTCGGGACCCCCTACCCGAGATCCACCGGTTTTGACACCGACAATCACCATGATCTTGCGTGTTCATAGGAATTTTTTTGAAATTACTACGTTCCCCAATAGCGGCATCCGAGCCAGGTTTATGCGTAGATGTTATATGCACGAGCATAACACAAGTGAGTTGTGGGCGACAATAGTCATACTGCTTACCAGCATGTGATACTTTGATTCGACGCTATTGTAGGATGAAGCGACCCAGACCGACATTACGCGTACGTTTACGCGAGACTGGTTCTACCGACGTGCTTCGCACATAGGTGGCTGGCAGGTGTCAGTTTCTCCAACTTTAGCTGAATTGAGTGTGGCTACGCCCGGTCCTTCTTGAAGGTTAAAACAGCACATACTTGACGAAAATCGTTGTGGTTTTGATGCGTAGGTAAGAACGGTTCTTGCTCGGCCCGTAGCAGCCACGTAAAACTTGCAACAACAAAGTAGAGGACGTCTAACTTGTTTTTGCAGGGCATGTTGTGATGTGATATGGTCAAGACATGATGCTAAATTTTATTGAATGAGATGATCATGTTTTGTAACAGAGTTATCGGCAACTGGCATGAGCCATATGATTGTCGCTTTTTTGTATCAAATGCAATCGCCATGTAATTGCTTTACTTTATCACTAAGCGGTAGCAATAGTCGTAGAAGCAATAGTTGGCGAGACGACAACGATGCTACGATGGAGATCAAGGTGTCGTGTCGGTGACGATGGTGATCATGACGGTGCTTTGGAGATGGAGATCAAATGCATAAGATGATGATGTACATATCATATCACTTATATTGATTGCATGTGATGTTTATCCTTTATGCAGCTTATGTGCTTAGTTCGATGGTAGCATTATAAGATGATCCCTTACAAAAATTTCAAGGTATAAGTGTTCTCCCTGAGTATGCACCGTTGCGAAAGTTTGTCGTGCCGAGACACCACGTGATGACCGGGTGTGATAAGCTCTACGTTCACATACAACGGGTGCAAGCCAGTTTTGCACACGCAGAATACTCAGGTTAAACTTGACGAGCCTGTATATGCAGATATGGCCTCGGAACAATGAGACCGAAAGGTCGAGCGTGAATCATATAATAGACACTACAAAAGAAAGACACATCCGTGACATTTTGGGCCGAATGAAAAAAAATTCTGTCATACATATGACACTTCTATGACGATAATTGTGACAAAACCCGGTATCATCATAGATGTGGTGGGCTCCTACTTCTATGACAAAAAATCATGACAGAAAATGGGCTTTTCGTCCTGGGCGGGCCGGAGACGCAGCTGCATGACATTCTTTCGGCCGTCCATGACAGAAAAAACCATGGTAGAAGCGAGGGGGAGGAAAATTTCGGGGAGTTCCCGGTTACGGTGGGAGGTCGGGTGTGACACTCCAAAAATTTTTGTTTTGGTTTTCAGCAAAAACTTTGTTGGTTTTGAAGGAGGTCATTTAAACCCTTCCAAAAATCTACTTCTCTCAAGATTTTCCCTTTGACAAAAGATTTTATTTTGGCATCTTCTTCAACTCTGGTGTTGGTTATTAAAAACCTTTCTTCTGATTTTTCCCCCTTCTCAAGAATTGTTTTTGGGATTTATTTTTCTTTTAGAAGAAAACCCTAGGAGTTTTGGGTCTTCTCTTATTTGAAAACCATCCATGGTTTTGCCATGCCTCATGTGGAAAAATCTTCCCAAAACCCCTCCTTCCCCTTTGGGACAATTCGAATATTCTGTCCCAACAAGTCCAACTCATTTTTGGATTTTATTTCATTAAATTCTTTTCCCAAAAAAAATTTGTCCATTATTTTGAGCCTAGGTGATTTGCAAAGCAAGTACCTAAATGCCTTTGAGTTTTGTTCTTAAACCAACTATTCTGGATAGTCCTTGGTACCCACAACCTAGAACAATCAAGATCCACTCTTCTTCTTTTCAAAATTTCAAATTTCAGTCTCTGCAAGTTTGGACCAGATTTGTCAAATTTGATGAAATTCATATCTCCTCTCCTCCAAAAATTCCACCAAAATTCAGGCAACCCCGGATGCAATGAGAGGCCACTCCACCAAAATCAGCTCAAGGAGAAACTCCCACATACCAAAATCATTACTGGAACACCGCCAAGACTGCTTTCTTTGCATTTTCAGATATGTTCGTAGTTTCAGAGTTCAAAGGTCGCTTCCTTCGTCGGAGTTCAGTCACGCGTCGGCCAGTGCGCTGGCTGCGCGCATGCCCTCCTCCCTGTCCAGAGTGCCGCACGCACGCTTGGCCGGTTCCTGGCGTCGGTGGCACCCTGGCCCGCCCTCGCCGGCGTCTTCTGCAGCGTCAGGACCTCCCGTGGCGGCTGACATAAGGCACCCTACGGCACAACACCGTTCTGCGCCGCCCAAGCCACCTGGGAGCTCCACGTGGCCATCTCCCTTACCAGTGCACACATGCAGCACCGTCGCCGTAGCCTGGCACGCACAGGGCACGCTCCCTGCCGCCGACGTGCCGCACGGCCGTTCTGATGAGATCAGGCCGTAACCTCCCCACCTTGCTGAGTTGGGCACCGGGATGGGCTCATTATGACGTCAAGTCAGTGCTCAAGCCCCTAAACCAATCGCCCAGCCACAGCCGCCCGTAATCACTCACGGACTTACCCCGTTTGCGGCAACCGCCTCGGAGCCGGCTATTTATAGCGCCTCAAGCTCGCTCTCGCCCGCACACCTCCACCACCTCACCGCACTTCGCCAGCCATCGGAAGAACCTCGAGGGGCCCTTCTTCCTCGACTCCGCCAACTCCGTCCGCTTCGGGCTCGGCAACGCGTTCGCCTGGTGAGAGCTTCTCCACCGCCTGGACTTGCCCGTAGTCTCATGGAACCTATAGAAGGCTAACCCCCACTCCAATTTGACCTCAAAGAGCTCTCTCCGACGAGGCCCACGACCACCCGAACCACCGTCCGCGGAGCAAGGGCCGCCGTCGACGTGGTGCTTTCATGGCGACCACCACCACCACCCGCCGACGCGGAATGATGCACTGAACACGGAGGTACCCTCCGATCTCCCTGCCTCGCCGTGGATCGCCGCCGGCGACCACCACGGCTCTCGGGCACCGTCGTGCTCTGCCGCCTCTTTTGAATATTCAAACCTGACGGGTGGGACCCACCCGTCAGCCTCTCTGTTGTTGTTTTTTTGAACCGTTTTCTGAAAGCGTAATCTGGCAAAATACGCTTTCCAAACTGAATCATTTTCTGCACTTTTCTGCTTAGGCCCCTGAGAGTTTTCTATTTCATTACAGATGGGTCCTTGGACCAAAACTCTTATAACTTTTAAACAGAAAAGGATTTTTGAGTGATTCTTTTTCTGTCCTCTTCAAAATTTTGTCTAGTTTTTTAACAGATTTATTTGAAAAATATTTGGAATACTTTTTGAGCACCCCTTTGTATTTACGTTAGTGCGTATATTTTTTATACCGTAGATACCGAAGGAGGTGACGGGACCGCGAACTTCACCGAGCTAGGCCCCGACTACTCCGAACCAGGCAAGCATGTTTGAACTTTTGATATGATGAGTGTTTGGGAATGTTTGCATTAATTTAGTATCATGGCATGTTCATGAGTATCTCGATGTAAGTTTGTCTCGTAAGAGTTGAGGCAAGTGAGTTTCGGGAAATCCATGAGTTGTTGGAAACATATTGCATGGCCATGAGTTGGCATGAGAATGGGTAAGATGGCAGTGTTGTAGCATGCCAGTCTTATGCCAGATCGTTGACCAGTGTCAACATAAATCGATCAATTCCCGTCAGTCTCCCCTTTCGTACTACCACAAGTTTTCCGCAAGGGATACGGTTTAGTAAGTTGCAAACCACTTCCTGGTACACACCAAATCGAGAGGCCGGGATGAGGGTTCCATGGCCCTGGATTAAAGCCTTTCATCCGGTCAGGGGGCATGGGTGTTTCCGGTTGGGACCGAGAGGGGCACCCTTAGAGCGCGCGATATAAATTTGATCCCATGCTATTCGAGATTGTGATCTCCCCGTCTCAAAGTTTTTCTTGAACGTTGTCTAGGGTGATTCCTGGCAACGTGAGGTAGGATGGGTGTGTACTGGTTAGCTGTGTTTTCTCTGAAATATCGTAAACGGAACTAGTCCTTCGTGACTACGGAAATCCGTTGGATGTGGATAATTTTAGTACAAACTCTGCAGAGTCACAATTCTTGAAATTCATCTTATCAATGTCCAAGTACTGTGTTCATCCTATCTTGTCAAGTGTCAGTCTCGGTGACAGAAACTCCTGAGAACCATATGAGTGTTAAAATGTTTATTTTCCTGTGAATGGACTAACCCGCTTATTAACTTGTGATGAATATTTTCCGTGAGCACCATTTCTTGTAAGTTATGGATAATGAGCTATAAGCCCTTTCTGCGATGTCGCTTAGAAGTCCGACTGTGGCATTGTTGTTTTATTTATTTATGATATAAGCCCTTTCTGCGATGTCGCTCAGACGTCCGACTGTGGCATTGTTGTTTACTTATTTATGATATAAGCCCTTTCTGCGATGTCGCTCAGACGTCCGACTGCGGCATTGTTATTGTTTACTTTAATTATAAGCCCTTTCTGCGATGTCGCTCAGACGTCCGACTGCGGCATTGTTATTATTTAATTTTGTTAAATGCCCTTTCTGTGATGTTGCTCCGACATCCGACTGCGGCACGCATGTATTTTCTTTCAATATAAGCCCTTTATGAGTTGTCGCCTAGACGCCCGACTGTGGCAATGATTTATTTATTTATTCACCCTTCGAGGCGTCGCTTCAGACACCCGATCGGTTTTGAGTTTATCTTCTTTGGGTTTTCAAGGACTACCGCCGATTCCCTTTTTACTTACCTTGCTATACTAAATTGATTGCGCATTGTTAAATTATTCATGACACATTCATGCATACATTTGTTATATGTTTTGTCCGAACTGTCTTGCGAGTACTTTCAAAGTACTCGCCCGGCTTGTTGATTTGGCCAGATGCTGATGAAGGCGATCTCATGGATGAAAAGTTCGATAGCGAGTCCGACGCCTAGAGGAATCCCAGTCAGTCTCGTGCGACCCCTGAATTAGTCACTGTGATATATTCGCTTCCGCTACCCAAATAAATTCACCTAGCCTCACCTCGACGCTCAATGAGCCGCCAGTGTAGGAGTCATATCTCCCACTCCACTATGTTATTCCACCACTTTACCACGAGTCAGTAGTATGCCACCACTCCACTGTGTCATATCAGCCACTATGTATAATTATTGGCGTGCTTGTAATAAATTGTTGATCAACTTCAGCTCGACCCTGTAATATATCATATGCTACTGGCTCGTTGTATCAAGATTTTGTCTACCGGTACGGAGGATTTTCCTCACACTGGATTTTATAGGTCGGTTTCTCAATAAATATTTTTATTGAAAAACCGGTCGTGACAAGCTTGGTACCAGAGCCAGGCTGACTGTAGGAAGCCACTAGGTGCGATCGCTAATCTGTTATTATCATATAGAGCTTTTTAATTAATTTTTACAAACGTAGTCAATTTCTGGCAGTCAGCATAAATTTATGATTTGACTACTCAGAATTTTGCCTACTTTTGTAGATGGCTGGCAACGACTGCGAGTCACAGATGTTCGCCAACATGCCCGATGGGTTCGTCAAGCTTCTCTCCTTCATCGTCCAAGTCGCGATGGGGCCATCTGTGCGCCCAGTCTTCTCACTCCCTCAAAGACAGGTCAATGACCGTCTAACCATGCACCAAGCCGCGGTGCAATTCAAGGGAGGGCGAGTTGAGCGTTTCCGGTTCTTGGGGAGAGCCATGCCCACAGAGAAGCATGGACTGCGGATGGCAGCCTGTGAGGCGATAGCTCGTCTCAGGGATATCCTCCCTTCGATGAAGACTCGTCGTTACCGCTACCTGCCATGTCACGTGCCATACACCTGCCACTACGTGTTCTCTTGCCCCAGAGGAGAACGAGACAAAGCTTTTGAGATGCTTATCGAGTATCTCCGGGCTTTGGAGGCAGCCTTCGACAACCTGGTGGACGACTTTGTAGCTGCCCGCATGGACTCAGTCCATGGCTGTGCCGCCAACAGGAGGGATCTCCTGCGCACCGCACCGCAACTGACTTTCGTCTCGTCATCAGCATATTTTGCTCCTATTGCTCTCACCACTACTCGTTGCCTGCCTACCACGGAGGAATTCAACCTTGTCGTTGCGCCTACTCCGGTTCGTTCTGCACCACCCCTCATGCCCGCTCATGTTCGAGTTGTCCCGCATAGGGCACCTGCTCCACCAACTCAGCGCAGCTCTTCACGTCTGGAGCCTATCACCGAAGAGGAGGTTGAGTCCCTAGCCTAACTGCGCCTCACCCTTGGCAAGCCAAGGGAAATCCTTACCATCTCCGACTGAGTACGCTTAGCCGCCATGCGATGTACCGACTTGTACGATATGTTTATATGTACATAGGCTGTGAGAAGTAGCTTGTTTGCGCATCATGTAGGAACTGGAGGAGTGCACTAGCCTAAATAACATGTCAAGAATATGTACGCATATCCTGAGTGTTGTATTGTATAATTACTGCTTGCGTCTAAGATATGTAATGAGCAGTCCTTCTTCGTGCGCAAACATTTATTCTCTTGAAAAATCTTGGAGCATTTGCGATTTTTTTCCGTCTTCATGAATTTATTGACTTCTGCGACTCAATTTCTTTTCTTATGAGTGTTGCAAAATATATCCCCAGAGTGAACAATGTCTCGTCCTTGGACGCGCTCCATGCCAACTCCGTCGGAGGAAAATTTTGGCACACCCCCAAGCAACAATTTCACACGAGGCAGTCAAGTCAACAGGACGTTGAAACAGCACTTTCCCAAATGTGCCGTCTTTATGAACAAAGTCAGCAACAACATCAGGAAATGATGAACCAAGTTATCAATATGGGAAATCACCGTGGGCGATGTCGGACAATCCAAGTTATCTCGAGCTACAGAAGACACGTCCCCAAACTTTTTCTCACATCGACAAACCTCTTGAAGCGAAGACCGGCTTCAAGACATGGAAAGAAAATTAATTATTGCCCGGTGTTCAGACCTTGAGAAGGTGCTTTATGCTCCGCACTATCTCACTTTGGAGCAAGCCGGCCGTGGTGGCAAAATGTCCTACACATGCACCACAACGAAAATAATATAACATGGGAGGAATTTAAAGAAGGTTTTCGTGGGGCACATATTCCTAAGAGTCTCATGAAGATCAAAAAGAGAGAATTTGATGACCTCAAGCAAAGGACAATGATGACGTCAGAATACAACAGTCAGTTTACTCAGCTGTCTCACTACGCCAACGAGGAGCGTATGTCGGAAAACAAAAAGATGGAAAAATTTCTAGACGGACTGACGCCCGCGCTTAAATGTCAACTGGTCGTGCACACCTTTCCAGATTTTAAGGCGGCTGGTGGATAAGTCCATTACCTTGGAAAATGAGAGATGCAACTTAGAAGATTTCCATAAGCGGAAGAGGGACCAGACTAATCATGCCCGCAACCACCGCAGCAAGACAGATGTTCAGAAAAACTGGACACCCAAACCCACGACAAGCATCTCACGCCCAATCAAGAATTTTCATGCAAGGGACAAGGAGCTCACATACCACCCAGGCGTTACCTGTTACGCTTGTGGAGAAGAAGGGCACTATGCCAAGCAGTGCCCCAAGCCAAGGAACTCGACCCCAAAGCCGATCAACGGAGGCAATAATTCGCGCCAAAGCGCAACAATTTCAACCCAAATAACAACCACAGGAAGGGTCATCTGAACCACGTGACCAAAGAGGAAGCACAAAATGCCCCAGATATCGTACTCGGTACGTTTCCTGTCAACACAATACCCGCCATGGTTTTGTTTGATTCTGGAGCTTCTCACTCATTCGTTTCGAAAAGTTTTTCCTTGCAAAATAATTTTTCGATGCTTCCCTTGGAAAAATCTATGATCGTCAAGTCCCCTGGAATTAAGCAAGTTACCCAGAGTTACTGCCAGAGTGTGGTTATCGAGTTTGAAGGGTTGAAGTTTCACGCAAATCTTATCGTGTTGGAAAATAAAGGACTGGATGTCATCCTAGGGATGGATTGGTTAACCACCAACAAAGGTTTTATTGATTGTTTCAACCGGACTGTAATTCTCACCCATCACCATGGGAAGACCATAAAAGTTTCAGCCAAGGAAAGAAAAATATCCCGGCAACGGAGATTGAACAAGGTGGATATTTCTGAATTGAGCAAGGTTCCAGTAGTGTGTGAATTCCCAGATGTATTTCCCGAAGAACTACCAGGCATGCCACCAGACCGAGAGATAGAGTTCAGCATCGAGCTAGCACACGTAACCGCCCCCATATACAAGAAACCATACAGAATGGCACCATCCGAATTGGTAGAACTGGAGAAGTAAATAAAAGAATTCTTTGGACAAGGGTTATATACGAGCCAGCTCCTCACCCTGGGGTTCACCAATTTTATTTGCCAAAAAGAAGGATGGAACACTGAGATTGTGCATAGACTATCGAGCGCCAAAAATGGTCACAATCAAGAACAAAAATCCGATGCCACGAATAAATGATTTATTCGATCAACTCGCTCAGGCCAAGGTATTCTCAAAGATTGACTTGAGGTCGGGATACCATCAACTGAAAGTGCGAACCGAAGATATTCCCAAGACAGCTTTCACCTCCAGATACGGATTGTATGAGTTCGCCGTAATGCCATTTGGACTAACAAACGCCCCCGCATATTTTGTTCACCTCATGAACAAACTATTCATGAAGTTTATGGACAAGTTTGTTGTGGTATTTATCGATGATATTCTGGTATACTCCAAAACACCAGAAGAGCACGGCTGAACATCTCCGAATTGTACCGGGGAACTCGGGAAACATCAATTGTAACGCTAAATTCAGCAAGTGTGAATTTTGGCTAAAGCAAGTAGGTTTTTACGGGCCGCGTCTGACCCAAGAAGGTATCGCCGTAGACCCGGAAAAAGTCAAGGCCGTGCCTTGGCTGGAAGCCACCAGCCAGCGGCGTGACGGATGTCTGAAGTTTCTTGGGAATGGCGGGATACTACCGAAGATTTATTGAAGGGTTCTCCAATATAGCAAAGCCAATGACGCAACTACTCAAGAAAAGACAGAAGTTTGAATGGACGGAAGCTTGCAAGAAAAGTTTCCAAGAATTAAAGAGGAAATTAATGTCAGCACCGGTATTAATTGTGTCGGACATACACAAGAATTTTGAGGTATATTGCGACGCATCCCGGAAAGGCCTTGGATGTGTGTTGATGCAAAAAGGCAAGGTAGTAGCTTATGTCTCCAGACAACTTCGCAAACATGAAGAAAATTATCCTACTCATGACCTGGAGTTAGCAGTAGTTATACATGCACTCAAAGAATGGAGACACTTTTTACTTGGAAATCGTTATGAGATATACACGGACCATAAGAGCCTCAAGTATATTTTCACACAACCGGAACTGAATTTGAGGCAATGACGCTGGTTGGAACTAGTGAAGGATTATGATGTTGGAATCCACTACCACCCGGGAAAGGCAAATGTAGTGGCAGACGCCCTAAGTCGGAACCCTAGCCCAAACGACGACGGGCTGCCAAACCTGAGACCTGAATTCCGGCAGGAGTTTGCTAAACTCAACCTGCTGGTGATCACCGAAGGCAGCATATCAAATTTAGAAATACAGCCTACCTTGATGGAGACAATTAAAGAGGCTCAGCATGGACACCCCAAGATTGAAGGCATTAAACGGAAAGTGAGTTTGGGCAAGGCCCCGAAATTCGTGTCGATAAGCAGGAATATTGTGGTACGGGGATAGACTTTGCGTGCAAATATCAAGGATCTTAAGCAGCAGATCTTAGCTGAAGGCCACACCGCCCCGTATTCGATACATCCTGGAGGGACAAAAATGTACAAGGATATTCAGGAAAAATATTGGTGGCACGGTCTAAAAAGGGACACAGCCACGTTCATCGCATGTTGTGACTCTTGTCAACGCATCAAAGCCGAGCATCAGAAACCGGCCGGACTTTTACAGCCAAATAAAATACCCGAGTGGAAATGGGACGAGATTGGGATGGATTTTATTGTTGGGCTACCTCGGTCACGGCACGGAAATAACGCCATTTGGGTCATCACTGATAGACCGACTAAAGTAGCACACTTCATCCCGTGAAGACAACCCACACCACTCGGAAGCTTGCTAGGCTCTGCCTTTCCGTATCGTCTTCTTCCATGGAGTCCCAAAGAAAATAATCTCGGATCTGTGCACTCAATTCGTCTCCCGATTTTGGGATCACTTACAACAAGCTCTGGGAACTCAGCTGGCATTCAAGACCGCATACCATCCCAGACGGATGGGCAAACCGAGCGAGTAAACCAGATTCTAGAAGATATCTTTGAGAGCATGTGTCCTCACCTATGGGACCAATTGGGAAGAGAGCTTACCATACGCAGAATTCACATATAACAACAGTTATCGAGCCAACTGCAAATGGCACCATTTGAGGCTCTGACGGGCGAAGATGTCGTACCCGCTAAATTGGTCGAAAGCGAGACAGCCATATCTTCGGCCCGGACATGCTCAAAGAGGCTGAAGATAAGGTCAAGGTGATTAAGGACCGACTCAGGACAGCCCAAAGTCGATGTAAGAGTTATTACGATAAAAACATCGGGAATCAGCTTTGAACCCGGTGAATTTGTGTACCTACGAGTATCCCCTATGAGAGGCCTGCATCGATTCAAGATTAAAGGGAAGCTAGCACCAAGATTCATCGGACCATTCTGCATAGTGGCACGGAAAGGCACGGTAGCCTACCAGCTAGACTTACCCGAAGATTTATCCAACGTCCATGACGTGTTCCACATCTCGCAATTGAGGAAGTGTCTGAGCAACCCAGAGAAACAAGTACCCCATGAAAACATTGACGTGCAGCCAGACCTCACATATCGAGAGCATCCAATAAAAATCTTGGAAGAGTATGAAAGGAGAACCCGACAGAAAACCATCAAGTTCTTCAAAGTTCAGTGGAGCAACCACACCGAAAGTGAAGCCACTTGGGAAAGAGATGATTTCCTTCGGACAAAGCACCCACATTTATTTGAGGATCAGCTGGAATCGCAGGGACGAGATTTTTCCTAAGGGGTAGGTGTTGTGACACTCCAAAAAATTTTGTTTTGGTATTCAGCAAAAACTTTGTTGGTTTTGAAGGAGGTCATTTAAACCCTTCCAAAAATCTCCTTCTCTCAAGAATTTTCCCTTTGACAGAAGATTTTATTTTGGCATCTTCTTCAACTCTGGTGTTGGTTATTAAAAACCTTTCTTCTGATTTTTTCCCCCTTCTCAAGAATTGTTTTTGGGATTTATTTTTCTTTTAGAAGAAAACCCTAGGAGTTTTGGGTCTTCTCTTATTTGAAAACCATCCATGGTTTTGCCATGCCTCATGTGGAAAAATCTTCCCAAAACCCCTCCTTCCCCTTTGGGACAATTCGAATATTCTGTTCCAACAAGTCCAACTCATTTTTGGATTTTATTTCATTAAATTCTTTTCCCAAAACAATTATGTCCATTATTTTGAGCCTAGGTGATTTGCAAAGCAAGTACCTAAATGCCTTTGAGTTTTGTTCTTAAACCAACTACTCTGGATAGTCCTTGGTACCCACAACCTAGAACAATCAAGATCCACTCTTCTTCTTTTCAAAAATTTCAAATTTCAGTCTCTGCAAGTTTGGACCAGATTTGTCAAATTTGATGAAATTCATATCTCCTCTCCTCCAAAAATTCCACCAAAATTCAGGCAACCCCCAGATGCAATGGGAGGCCACTCCACCAAAAATCAGCTCAAGGAGAAACTCCCACATACCAAAATCATTCTGTCGAACACACAGCCGGACTGTTTCTTTGCATTTTCAGATATGTTCGAGTTTGAGTTCGATGTCATTTCCCTTCGCTGTGAGTTCAGTCACGCAGCGTCGATGCGCTGGCGCGTTGCGCACAGCCCCTCCTCCCTGTCCAGAGTGCTGCACGCACGCTTGGCCGGTTCCTGGCGTCGGTGGAACCCTGGCCCGCCCTCGCCGGCGTCTTCTGCGGCATCGGGACCTCCCGTGGCGGCCCGAAGAGCACCCTACGGCCTACAACGCCGTTCTGCGCCGCCAAGCCACTGGGAGCTCCAGCGTGGCCATCTCCCTTGCGGCTGCGCATGCAAAGACCGTCGCCGTGGCCTGGCACGCACAGGGCGCGTTCCCTGCCGCCGACGTGCCGCACGGCCGTTCTGATGAGATCAGGCCGTAACCTCCCCACCTTGCTGAGTTGGGCACCGGGATGGGCTCGTTACGACGTCTAGTCAGTGCTCAAGCCCCTAAACCAACTGCCCAGCCACAGCGCCGCCGTAATCACTCGCCGGACTTATCCCGTTTGCGGCAACCGCCTCGGGCCGGCTATTTATAGCGCCTCCAAGCTCGCTCTCGCCCCGCACACCTCCACCACCTCACGGACCCGCCCAGCCACTGGAAGAACCTCGAGGGGCCCTTCTTCCTCGACTCCGGCCAAATCCGTCCGCTTCGGGCTCCGGCAACGTTCTCACTGGTGAGAGCTTCTCCACCGCCCTGGACTTGCCCGTAGCCTCTTGGAACCTATAGAAGGCTAATCCCCACTCCAATTTGACCCCAGCAGCTCTCTCCGACGAGGCCCACAACCACCCGAACCACCGTCCGCCGGAGCAAGGGCTGCCGTCGATGTGGTGCTCGCCGGCGACCACCACCACCACCCACCAACGCAGAATGATGCAATGAACACGGAGGTACCCTCCGATCTCCCTGCCTCGCCGTGGATCGCCGCCGGTGACAACCGCGGCTCTCGGGCACTGACATGCTCTGCCGCCTCTTTTGAATATTCAAACCTGACGGGTGGGACCCGCCCGTCAGCCTCTCTGTTGTTTTTTTGAACCGTTTTCTGAAAGCGTATTCTGGCAAAATACGCTTTCCAAACTGAATCGTTTTCTGCACTTTTCTGCTTAGGCCCCTGAGAGTTTTCTGTTTCATTACAGATGGGTCCTTGGACCAAAACTCTTATAACTTTTAAACAAAAAGGGATTTTTGAGTGATTCTTTTTCTGTCCTCTTCATAATTTTGTCTAGTTTTTAATCAGACTTATTTCAAAAGTATTTGCAATATTTTTTGAGCACCCCTTTGTATTTACGTTAGTGCGTATATTTTTGTATACCGTAGATACCAAAGGAGGTGACGGGACCGCGAACTTCACCGAGCTAGGCCCCGCCTACTCCGAACCAGGCAAGCATGTTTGAAATTTTGATATGATGAGTGTTTGTGAATGTTTGCATTAATTTAGTATCATGGCATGTTCATGAGTATCTCGATGTAAGTTTGTCTCGTAAGAGTTGAGGCAAGTGAGTTTCGGGAAATCCATGAGTTGTTGGAAACATGTTGCATGGCCATGAGTTGGCATGAGAATGGGTAAGATGGCAGTGTTGTAGCATGCCAGTCTTATGCCAGATCATTGACCCAGTGTCAACATAAATCAGTCAAATTCAAGTCCGTCTCCCCTTTCGTACTACCACATGTTTTCCGCAAGGGATGCGGCTTAGTAAGTTGCAAACCACTTCCTGGTACACACCAAATCAAGAGGCCCGGATGAGGGTTCCATGGCCCTGGATTAAAGCCTTTCATCCGGTCAGGGGGCATGGGTGTTTCCGGTTGGGACCGAGAGGGGGCACCCCTTAGAGCGCCAGATATAAATTTGATCCCATGCTATTCGAGATTGTGATCTCCCGTCTCAAAGTTTTTTCTTGAGCGTTGTCTAGGGTGATTCCTGGCAACGTGAGGTAGGATGGGTGTGTACTGGTTAGCTGTGTTTTCTCCAAAATACCGTAAATGGAACTAGTCCTTCGTGACTACGGAAATCCGTTGGCTGTGGATAATTTTAGTACAAACTATGCAGAGTCACAATTCTTGAAATTCATCTTATCAGTGTCCAAGTACTGTGTTCATACTATCTTGTCAAGTGTCAGTCTCGGTGATGTAAACTCCACGAGAACCATATGAGTGTTAAAATGTTTATTTTCCTGTGAATGGACTAACCCGCTTATTAACTTGTGATGAATATTTTCCGTGAGCACCATTTCTTGTAAGTTATGGATAATGAGCTATAAGCCCTTTCTGCGATGTCGCTCAGACGTCCGACTGTGGCATTGTTGTTTTATTTATTTATGATATAAGCCCTTTCTGCGATGTCGCTCAGACGTTCGACTGTGGCATTGTTGTTTACTTATTTATGATATAAGCCCTTTCTGCGATGTCGCTCAGACGTCCGACTGCGGCATTGTTATTGTTTACTTTAATTATAAGCCCTTCCTGCGATGTCGCTCAGACGTCCGACTGCGGCATTGTTATTATTTAATTTTTTTATAAGCCCTTTCTGTGATGTCGCTCCGACGTCCGACTGCGGCACGCATGTCTTTTCTTTCAATATAAGCCCTTTATGAGGTGTCGCCTAGACGCCTCGATCGTGGCAATGCTTTATTTATTTATTCACCCTTCGAGGCGTCGCTTCAGACACCCGATCGGTTTTGAGTTTATCTTCTTTGGGTTTTTCGGGCGGACTACCGCTGATTCCCTTTTTACTTACCTTGCTATACTCAATTAATTGCGCGTTGTTAAATTATTCATGACACATTCATGCATACATTTGTTATATCTTTTGTCCGAACTGTCTTGCGAGTACTTTCAAAGTACTCACCTGGCTTGTTGATTTGGCCAGATCTTGTGAAAGCGATCTCATGGATGAAGAGTTCGATAGCGAGTCCGACGCCTAGAGGAATCCCGGTCGATCTCGTGCGACCCTGGATTAGTCATTGTGATATATTCGCTTCCGCTACCCAAATAAATTCACCGAGCCTCACCTCGGCCTTTCGATGAGCCGCCAAAGGTAGGAGTCATATCTCCCACTCCTCGTGTTATTCCACCACTTTAGCACGAGTCGATGGTATGCCACCACTCCATTGTGTCATATCCGCCACTATGTATAATTATTGGCGTGCTTGTAATAAATTGTTGAGCAACTTCAGCTCGACCCTGTAATATATCATATGCTACTGGCTCATTGTATCAAGATTTTGTCTACCAGTATGGAGGATTTTCCTCACACTGGATTTTATAGGTCGGTTTCTCAATAAATATTTTTATTGAAAAACCGGTCGTGACATCGGGGGCCAAGCGATGCGCGTTTCTCTCATACACGTACGCGCGTGTGTGTGAGGCATTGGCTCTAACTGAACCCGAGCGAGGCGTTGGGCTCTAACTGAACCCGAGCGGTTGCCCTGCAGGCTACGCTTTACTGAACCCAAGCGATCGATCGATGGCTGTTAACTAAACCCGATCGAGCGATTCCTTCGCTATTGTTGCTAACTGAAGCCGATCGACTGGATGAACAATGAGCATTGCGCGGGGGCTTGGATGAACAGTGAGCGATGGCGTTGCCTCTGGATGAACAGGACCCCGTGGTGTGGAGGGCTGGATGAATAGTAGACGGTGGAGGGGTGCCCGTGGAGGGGTGGCTGAACAGGACCCCGTGGTGTGGAGGGCTGGATGAATAGTAGACGGTGGAGGGGTGCCTGTGGAGGGGTGGTTGAACGATGGCGTGGAGTAGCGCACGGTGGAGGCTGGATGAACAGGAGCCCGTGGAGGCTGGAGGAGGTCAACGGTGGAGATGAACAGTATCCCGTGGAGTCCTGTTTTGCGGTACGCTACACCCGCCCGATCAACAGGACCCCGCTTTGACCGTAGGAGATCCGTTTAAATGCTTTTTGCGGCACGCCACACCCTCCCGATCAACAGGACCCCGTTTACCCGTAGGAGGTCCGTTTCATCCGCTTTTGCAGATGCGCCACACCTCCCAATCAACAGGACCCCGTTTCGACCGTGGGAGGTCCGCTTTCCTCTGTTCTGCGGTACGCCAGGCCTCGTTTCCATCGCATGTTCCGTCCAAGCCCTCCTGATGAACACGACCACGCATTCCGTTCCGACCCAGCCGGTTGGCTCCCACGCGTTCTGTTGCCTCCCGATGAACACGACGCATTCCGTTGCCTCCCGATGAACACGACGCATTCCGTCGCCTCCCCATGAACACGGCACATTTTGTTGCCTCCCCATGAACACGACGACGACGCTATTTCTCCGTTCCGAACCATCCATGTACATGAGCCCTCGCCGTACGTATGCGCGAGTAGGCGTTCGAGACCCCGCCCATATGTACACATACGTGGCCGTATTTTCTTTCTCGCACCCTGGCCGATGTACGTATGTGTACATGCTACGTGCGCGCCTCTACTACGACATGTGCGCGCCTCTACATCCACCAGTATATATGTACGTACACATTCGCGACCAGAATTACAACACTACATACGCTCCGACCAGGTGGGTCCCGGGCACTTCCTTGCGTGCGAAGATGTAGCTGGTGGGTCCCAGCAGTCAGGAGGGAAACATTTTTTTCACGAAATACGGTGGCCCGTCCGGTGGGTCCCCACTTTCAGGTGGAGGAATAATTATTTTGCACGTAATAAGGAGGCACTTCCTTGCTGCGGCCGTGGACCCAGCTATCAGCCTCTCCACGTACAGTCCACGTCTGATGGAAGCCGTTCCTTGACCACGTTGACCATGCCGCGCCGAGAGCACCAGGGCGGTGGACGATGGCGAGGCCTATGAAGGGGACGACACAAAGCCTGGGAAGACGCGGCAGTGGATGCCCACGTGTAGAGGAGTACGAGGGTTCACTGGTTCGGCTATGTGTGAGGAGGCCGCTGCCGCCAGAATAACAGGGGGTGTGGGTGAGTAGAGGGATGGCCTGGCCAGCGGTGGGAGTAGTAGGGGGCGTTGAGGCCTCTGCCGCATCGTAGCCGGCCACGGGAGGCAGGAGCACGAGGCACGACTGGCGCTGGTTTGGGCGGTTGGAGCAAGAAGACCAGAGGTTGAAGAAGCACTACAACCGTTGGATGGACATCGTACGGTCACTGGAGCTAGAATCGTGCATATTGACTAAGTTGACAAAGCCCTCCGTCCCCATCAACTTAGTAGGCCCACAAGTCAGCCTGCCACTATACTGGGTCCCAGCTAATAGGGGGAGTATTCATTTTTTTTGTGCGTAATAAGGAGGCACTTCCTTGCATGCGAAAATATAGCTGGTGGGTCCGAGCTGTCAGCGGCGGTAACGTTTGTTTCGCGAAATACAGAGGCCCTTTCGATGGGTCCCTGATGTCAGGTGGAGGAATAATTATTTTGCACGTAATAAGGAGGCATTTCCTTGCGTGCGGCCGTGGACCCAGCTATCGGCCTCTCCATGTACAGTCCACTTCAGATGCATGTCGATCGTTGACCACGTTGACCAGGCCGCGCCGAGAGCACCAGGGTGGTGGACGATAGCAAGGCCTAGGAAGGGAACGGCGCGGAGGTAGGGAAGACTCGGCGGTCGTTTCCCACGCGGAGGGGAGTATGACTATATGAGGGTTTACTGGTTCGTCTGCCGTCACCGGAGAATAACAGCAGGTGTGGGTGAGTAGAGGGATGGCTAGGCCAGATGGGAGTACGGTGGGGCGGTGAGGCCTGCGCGGCGGCAGAGCCGGCCGTGGGGAGGAGGGAGCAGGTAGTCCTGCCGGCGCTTGTTTGAGCGGCTGGAGCAGGAAGAGCAGAGATTGAAGAAGCACGACGGCCGTTGGATGGCCATCCAACAGTCATTGCTTATGCGCCAACCTTTTTCTTAGGAAAGCCTCAAATCTGTGGAAAACAAGATACAAATTCCATCTCGCCATTATTTCTAATAATTTACAGCCCATTTGCTAATTATTAAGGTTTTTTGGAGCCCATATTCTTTTGTTAGCATTACAGCCCATATTGTATGGCGACGGTTAAAAATTATACGAAATTTTGCATATTTCAAAGGTCGGTCCGAACTGTTTTTAATCCCGAAATTTCGACTCACATTCAAACTGATTTTAAAAATAAATGTAGATCAATATAAAATCTAACAAATTCTCCACGCATAAAAATTAATGTAATTTAAAATCTCGAAATGAAAAAAAAGATATTTGAAACTAATTGTCGGTTTGATGTGTTTTAAAAATGTACAACCCATTTCTCATTATCGATGGGCCATTTTCTCGCCAAATGAAAGCTCTCCTCGTCTTGAAAGATTTGCAGCCCAACAGGCCTGACAAAGCGACTTACTTGGCAAATCACAAAAAAACTGGGTTGTGGCCGTGGACCCAGCTGTCAGCCTCTCCACGTACAGTACTCTTCCGATGGAATGTCGTTGACCACGTCGCGCCGAGAGCACCAAGGCGGTGGACAACGGCGAGGCCTAGGAAGGGGACGACGCGGAGCCGGGGAAGACGCAGCAGTGGATGCCCACGCGGAGAGGAGTACGAGGGTTCACTAGTTCGGCTGTGGTGTGTGTCTGTCGTTGCCGCAGGGCCTGGCTAGCGGTGGGAGTAGTAGGGGCGATGAGGCCTCAAAAGCGCCATCGGCCACTTTGGAGGCAGGAGCAGCGGTCTCCCAGCTGGTTTGGGCGGTGGTGCAAGAAGAGCAATGATCAAGAAGCGGCAGGACCGTTCGATTCAAATCCAATGGTCACTGCTGCTAGAATCGTTTGTTGACTACGTTGACAAGCCCTGCGTACGCGTCAACTTAGTAGGCCCACAGGTCAGCCTCCCAACCGGTGCGCCCTAGATGTCAGTGGGAGGAATCATTTTTTTTTGTGTAATAAGGAGGCAGTTGATTGCGTGCGGCCAGGCCAACGGAGGGAGTAGGGTGGGCCGGGGAAGCCTGTGCGGCATCACAGCGGGCCACAAGAGGAGGGAGCAGGCAGTCCCGCCGGGGCTAGTTTACGCGGCGGGAGCAGGAAGATCAGAGATTGAAGAAGCATGTCGGCCGTTGAATGGACATCCAACAGTCACTGCTGCTAGAATCGTGTGTTCACTGACAAAGCCTTCTGTAAACAAGTCAGCCTTGAAATCTGTGTCGTGTACAGCCCATTTGCTATTATTTTTATAATTTTTACTCATTTTCTAATTCATATGGAATTTATTGCAGCCCGTTTCCCATTTTTAGAATTGCTGGCCATTTTCTGGTCAGTACCAGGGTCAAAAAATTAACTAAATATGTGGGAAATTTTGAAAATTCACAAATTTTTGTTGGGGAACGAAATATTCTTAATCCAAAAATTAATAGCCATACTAAAACAAATTTACAAATAAATTAGTACTATGTCATGTTAAATCCAATGAAATATGTATAAGATATCAGTGAAGAACAAAAACAAAAAAAGAAACTTATATCCCATTTGCTATAATTTTTTTGGAATTTTCAACCCCTTTTGATATTACTTTTAACATACATTGACCATACTCTTAAGCCAGGCCGGAATGCATCCCTCCTCGTCTTGAAAGATTTGCAGCCCAGTAATTCAGAGAAAACAAATAGGCCTAGCTTGGATATTCTTCAAAAAGAAATACTAGGCTACCTATTTTCCCAAAGAACTGGTGCATGAGCATTTAGCTTTATTTATTTATTTAATTACTTATTTATGTTTAGGGGACCATGAGCATGTACCTGGGGCGGATTCATGTGAGAGCCTCCCTTCCAGTTAATTATGGGCTTCTCTATTGGGCCTTCATCAGTGGGCTGCATGTTATCAACAAGTGGAAAATGTGTTCCGTATTTAAAAATAGTATGCGCTACGTATGGTAATGGGCACTAAAGGATCGAACTGCAACGACTTCCAAAACATTGTGTTTGTCGTTCTAACAACACATTTATTCAACCAATGCACGAAATATACTACTGATTGTACATTGAAAACAGCAGCGGCAAAGAACTGTATTGGGGTGCAATGTATAAGAAGCGGGCGGAAAGAGTGAAGACGCAGCTCTCTCTTCCAAACCAAACATCAGCCATCATTACAAAAGGGCTACCAAAAAATAACAAGTGTATGCATCAAACGAAACAAAGATCCTACTACACCAAGTGTACGCATCTAACTAACTAGCTCAGTTAGACGTTACTATTTATTAAGCTGTGGAGATTGGCTCACGGCTTGAACCAGATGGGTGCCTGACGGGGGAAACTCCAGCCAGCAGGTCGAAGTCTGATACATGCGACCCTCTCTCCTACTTTGGGCTGCAGAGCATGGCGGCACATATCAGGGTATGGTGCATGCAGAGACGGATGGTACGCTGTGTACACACCGTTTTGCCTGATGAACAAAACCGCGCTGCCATCATGATCCTTGCCGTTGGTTATCTCCTGGTTAATCGGATAATTCAGTCCGACAAACAGAGAGTGTGTACCAAGGCTACTTACCAGCCTCCAGTCAAAATTCACGAAGGCCCGGAGAAGCTGGATCCTGCTCAAAGACCTTGCGGTGGATCGTGATTGTATTCCGCGAAACATCACATCCGATGCGTCGCGAACGATCATCAATCTTTTCACCGTCAGTTCGATCGAGCCAGAACCACCTGCAACTGCCATGCCGCTTTTCTTTGAAAGGTTCTGGAATTAGGAAGGGTAGGGACACCAGGCGGCCTACAACATCATATCAAGTTGGACTCAAATAAAAAGGGCTCTTGATTTAGTCAATCTTAAGAACAGCATGTTATGAGCATGAATATTTTTTCAGTAAATGTTGACAGTAATATAAGCAAGCCATCATGATATCATAGGAAAGTAACATACTGCTGTAACAGCCGTTTGTAGCGATGACTGGAGTAGGCCAGCAATACGTCCAGCCATAGAAGGAGTCGACAGCGCAAATGAAGCCCTTGTGTTCAATGGCATCAGAGAACCATGGAGGACGTATGATCCTGTGATGGACGTGCAAATTTATCCACTTACCGCAGTGACCTGTCAGATAGGCGAGACCGCGATTGAAGAACGCAATTAGCCTGAAGTCTTTATAATTCGCAGATCTTGTGGGCACTTGACAGATTACAACCTTGAGCAAATCAAACTTGGTATCATGTTGGCTACTGTAAGATTCCGAGTATTCGGGCGGTGCCAAAGCAAAGGCAAAGTGTTAATCGAAGGAAGGGGGATCAATCATCGGGTGTAGACCTCCACGAGAATCCAGCTGTCGCGACCGTCGACGAGCACCATCCAAGACGTGTTCATGCCAACCCAGTACATACCGTTAATGTAGTTGAGGCTGACGGGGATCGGATCGCAGTCAAGGGGGTTGATGCTCGCCACCCTACGATCTTATGATGCGTGACACGCCGTTTCTGAAGATCAGGCGGCATCAGCAAGCAAGGAGCTAGCTTAAAAAGCTCCGACCTGAGGGCTTTGAGTAAATGGTACAGCCCCGACGAGCACGCGGCGAGCGGCATCGTACTGATATTGTCCACACGCGAAACAATGAGCTTGATTACCTCTGTGGGAAGCGAATTCCACCCACTCTTTCAGCGGACGCTGCTCGGTTCTACCATTGTTAGTGCTTGGGTTTCGGACGAGGGGGGGAGGCGCCTTAGCGGGGATGGAAGATTGGACGAGATTATGTGCGGACAAAGATGGAGAAGCGAATATGTGCTGCGGGAAGTGGACATGTGATGATGACTACAGCACGCCGCTTGACTTACGAGACACATACCAGCAGCGTAGGGTCATGTCGATGCTGCATAACTTGCTCGAGTGATCACAGATCGGTACTCCCTACAAAGGTTATGCCCTAGCTTGCTTGAGTAGAGTAGTAGAGTAGGACTCTGCTCTACTACTAGCACCGGAGGAGTAGTATATTCTAATCTAAAATAGTTACAAACTTCAATGCCCGAGCGTGGAACGACTACGAACCATGCTCAAAGACCGTGTCTACATGGTGTTTGGACTTATATGCAAAAAAAATAGCAAGATGCCCGTGCATTGCACGGCACACCATCATCACCAACTCGGTTTTTTCTCTACTCCTACTCCTATAAAAGACTCAGTTGGCGATGATGGAGGCGAGGAGGCGTGTTCAGCCGGGCGTGCAGCGGACGGCGTAGCACTATTCGATTTGTTCTAAAAACAAAGAAGAGTAGTAGAGATAGAGACATAGGGAGGAGCACGAGGTTGTGGGAGATAAGGATGAACGGGGCAAGGCCTTATCTGTAAATGTGGAGAGAGGTGCGGGTATCTTTTGTAAAATTATCATAGTTGGCTTTCTATCTATCAGATATAGATCGCACGGTCTATATTACAAGATGGCAGGCATACCATCATCACCAACTCGGTTTTCTATAAGAGTAGCTATAGATAGATAGAGACTAGGGAGTACTAGTAAGGACACCATCTACTGCTTCGTGTGCTACTCCTACGCTCCATTCGGCGGCCGCGACGTCCCCTACAGCCACTCCCTCCTGCGCTCCATTAGGCGGGCGCTGTTGAAATTTGGGGAGCGCACTCTCGCGACTACTGGCAGCCACGACTTCACCGATGATGACTTGTTCCCCGACCTCGGTAACCTCTTCCTCAACGACATGGATGACAACCTCAACACCAACGGTGCTGCTCCCATTGCACCGTATGTGTTTCTGTCCTTCCTGTTCGAAATCGTGGTAGAATTCATGTTTCTACTCTGTATCCTACTACTATGCTAGTCCACATGATTAGTTTCATCTCTGTTATAGCCGTCATGATTTATTTTGTGCTTATTCGGATTAAATCGTAGTAACTTGCTCATATATTCAATCGGCGCAACATCCCCTACAGCCACTCCCTGCTTTCATGGACGGCCTGGTCGATGCCTCCAAGGAGCCCTTCATCCACTGCTATGAGTGTCGGATGCCGTTTTGTGGCTCGCCGGCAGACATGGTGCATCACCTCACGGATGCGTGCAGCGGTCACTGCTGGCCCTTGGCGGAGAACATCAAGCACGAGACGTGCTACTCATTCACCATGCCGAAGTCGCTGGAGGATCACCGCCGCCTGCTAGTCTCGGAGGAGAACGACAGCGTCTTCCTCTTGATCATGGGCACCGGCGAGGCCCGTGCAGGCCGCCGCCCCGTCTCTGTAATGTGCGTCAGGGGCGACGCTGCTGACGCTGACACTGACACGAGGCCGATGTACGGGTGCGTGGTCAGTGTTACTACCCCTCCGGGTCGCGTGGGCGGCGACACCGGCCTCATCGAACGGACTTGGACTCTGGGGAGCTGGGACTATCCCGCCAATGTGGACTTGGAAAACCCATGGCATCCTTTACCCGCCGACGCGGTGCACTGGGACTCCAAGGAGGTTCACCTGCACATACACATTATCAAGTTAAATGTTGATCATTAGTCTTCGCTCAATGTAATCCGCTGTCTAATCATGTGGAGACTTCCATGCAGGATCTTGCTCTATTGGAGTATCGCACATGAATAAAAGTGTATCCGTTTATGGTTTAGTCTAGAATCTTCCATGTATGAATTTTTACTACAAGATTGGTGGAAGACTTACGATGAACCATTTCTTACATCTCCTCCGCCCACTTGCAAGTCATCCTGATTTAATCCCTCCGTCTAGGTGTATAAGGGCATGGTTAATATTACTTAATAGTATAGCCAACTGTTGACTATAAGAAAGTGCCATGTCATCTGTAGCCAACATGCAAATCGATACTCAAAAACGAATTGTTAAAGATCATTTCTTGCAAAGCACAATAAGTGTTATTTCTTCACAAGTTTTGGATGCAGGTTGAACAGTTGAATGCTCCTGTTTGCAAAAGATACCTTTTTATCTATTTCACCCGGATGTTTGTGAGCTCTAGAGATGAAATAATATCCAAAGAAACCTATCGATACCCGTTACACATGAGATGACCCCCACATCCTTTGTCAAAATAAACAACTCCCCGATCAATGCATTTCACTCTTCGGTGCAATGCACGGGCACCTTACTACTATAGATTAGTACGACCAAAATTGAACTAACATTATATATAGTACGATAAATGTTGATGCATGTCACCTAAAATTATATCATTCAAAACTATATTCAAATACGAATCCAATGATATAGTTTTTGTTGACATGCACTAACATTTTGTTAGTTAAATCTTCAGTCAAATTCAATGGGGGACTAATAAACCACGACCGATGTAGTACAAGTGTAGAGGGCGGCGCTGCACGGGAGTCTCACCTCTCACCCCGCTCATGGCGCGGCAGTAAAGCCGTCATATCACAATACCCAACCACTCCCAGTAATAAGTGGCCTGGTAAAATAAACGGACAAGCAACCATCACATCCCTCCGCCTTTTTTCATTTCATCTCTGCATTTACTTTCTCCGGTTCATCTCGCACACTCGATCCCTAGCTACTACTCCTAGGGCCGATTCTTTGGAGGCTTGCCCAGCTTTTCCCACAAGACTAGTCACAGTGGAGAGTAACAATAAGGCGCCTCACTCATTTATTTGGGCTTCTAAACTACTACTCCGTCCTGGTTTATTCCTCACCATTGTAATTTGTGCTAAATTTTGACCAAAGATTTAACTGGTTTATTCCTCCCCATTGTAATCCCTTCGTCTAGGTGTGTAAGTCATCTTACAAAAACCAAATAATCCCAAAACACTTAGGCGCGGTGCATTAACTTCTACCTCATTTCTTGTTTCTTGACATATCAACCAATAAGAGATAAAGAGTGTGCATGCTTTTAATGACTTGAGATATCAAACACGACATGCAGTGGTTAGTTCATTGCATGCAATACTATTAATTAGCAAATAAACATGAACGTTTCTCGTTTTCTCCACCTCCTTGGTCACGGTGCACAACCTAAGATGACTTACTCACCTAGACGGATGGAGTAGTGCATGTGACATGCACTAACATTTCATTAGTTAAATTTATGATCAAAATTTGACACAGATTACAATGGGGACCAATAAACCAGGACGGAGGTAGTAGTTATGGGATTACTAATCTAGAAGCCTAAAAGAACTAGCCCCTGGTACTCCTACTAGTAGTAGTACTCAAGTTGGAATTCCAATTGCACGGCACAACTTGTTAGGCAAAAAATTCGATACAGGGTGTAGGAAGCGGTTTGGGAATTTGCATGCCTTTCCAACCGATGAGATACTCCGCATAAAGTACTGACGGAGAAATAACCACGTAGAAGGAAGCTAAAAGTAAACAATCAAACGAGCATTTTGCATTTGTTTTGCATTGAATCGTTTCACAAGCTTGACTAGTGCTGTTTTTCTACTTTTACAAAAACCGCATCGTAATGTTAAAACGTGCATTTGCACGTACATAAGTAATAGTAGTACTCCCTCCGTCTAGGTTTATAAGTTTTCCCTCCTTCTTGGTCACGGTGCACAACCAAAGATGACTTATTGACCTGGACGGAGCGAGTAGCATAGTCTGCAAGCATATATCGAGAGAGACGTGTAGTGCAATAGTATATAGTAAAGTTTGTGCTATATGCACGTACTTGCAAAATGCGTACGAATACACAAGTTTCCAAACTTTCCCTTTTACATACTTAATTAAGGACGCTAAAAATCCCTGAACATTCGGGATTTATCATTTGCGTCCCAAAACTAATGAGATCGCCTTACGAAACAAAAATTATACTCTTTCTAAAAGCCACAAGCCGCAGAGCGCTTATGCACGCCACGAAGTGCCCTGCGCGCTGGCCGTTTCCCAACAACGACACAACGCCTCTTCCTCAGCCTTGCAACTCGCGAGGTGCTGATTGGCGGCTTGCCGGCGGGCGAGCGCGATCTCACCGGTGTGGTGATCTGGCGCCAATAAGTACTCCTCGCTGGAAGCGTGCACCAGGTCCACGTACCGCCAAGTGTAGATGAGGCGCTTGGGCCCGACTACACTCAGGGCGTCGGCACGGGCGTCCTCCGCCACCCTCACGGCCCTCGCACGAGCCTTCTGCCAAAGAGCCAATTGCCTGACTCTCTCGGACGCGACATAGGCCTCCCAGGTAGCTTGTTCCGTGGTGCGCTTCTCTTCCTCGGCCTTCTTCTACGCCTCTATTTCGGCGCGCTCTGCTGGAGGCAAAGCATCCCACAAGGCGACATCCATTTCTGTCCAAAGCTCCTCAAGGCTGGGGGGGCTCGGCGGGCGGTGCGACGTTCTCCTCGTAGCGGGGAGCCGACGCGTCCTTCGGCGCGCGTGCTGGCGAGATTGGGAACACCGACGCGTCCACCTCGACGCGTCACGGTGAGGAGCAGAACGCCAACGCGTCCTCCTCGACTAGTGGCGGCGAGGAACGGAACGGCGACGCGTCGCGTCGCGGCGAGGAGCGGAACACCGACGCGTCCTCCTCGACTAGTGGCGGCGAGGAACGGAACGGCTACGCGTCGCGTAGTGGCGAGGAACGGAACACTGACGCGTCCTCCTCGACTAGTGGCGGCGAGGAACGGAACAGCGATGCGTGACCGTCCGCGCGGTGCAGCGAGGGGCTCCTAGGGCTTGGGAGGGGCGATGCCATGGTGGTCGACGTGAGAGGGAGGGGGAGGAGATAGCGATGACCGTGAACGTGAGGGGGAGGAGATAGTGATGTCGTGGGAGGCGCAGTATTTATAGCGAGCAATGGCACACCTACATAAGATATGGATCGAAGTCAGATCGACTTAATCAAGAAGTTCAGCGCCAGCGACATGTGGGCGGACCCGCTTGGGCCCATATGTCAGTGACCCAATGCACTTGCAGTTAAGTAACAGCTACGTGGGCATATTTGTTGGAGTAAATTACGGGGGAGCGAAGGGGTGGAAATATTGCTGGTCACAACGGATTGAACGTGCGTGGGGGGAGAAGAGTCATGCATGCAGATTTTTTCACACGGGGTGGAGTGGTGGGACCGCCGGAGGGAGAAGGAGAGTTTGGCAGGCATATTGTTTCCACACATGGAGAGGAAAAGATTTGGAGATGAACGGGCTTCCTGCAGGTATGGGGAACGGTGCATAATAAGTCATCTTGCATGCCCGGCTAGGTATAGTATCAAGTCGTTAAAAACATACACGCCCCACACATGTTCATATTTCAAGGTGCACTAAATTATTGCATGCGATGATTAAGGCTGGCCATAATGGTGGTATCTTAGATGGTATCATGCACACAGGAATAGCAAACATGCTGATGTGGCAAAGAATTAAAGAAGAGAGGGGGGTTAGAGTAACTAGTGTTCATGCATGCATTGGTAAACAATTTTTTTTGAAGAACGACATCACTAGTTGAGTACTTTTGCAGACTTCAAAAACTATTCCATCGCCTCTACTATCTTGCTAAGAGTAGGTGAAATTTTTGAATCGAGCCCTTTAAACTAGAAGGGAGGTAGTGGTACTCTAATAGCTAACCTTGTTGTGATGACAAGATAGGACATGGCACGCACCTAGACGGAGGAACAGTCTGCATTGTGCATTTATGTTTTGTCTGAAGTCAATGTACCTCTACTTTCACCAGACATATAGAAAAATGTGTCAACATTCACAATGTCAAATCAATATTTTTACACTCATTATAAAACATAGTTCTTATACTCATTATAATCAGTATTGTAGATATTGATATTTTTTAGTATAAATTTGGTCGTGGGATTTCATTGATGCCTGTCAAAGCGTGGAGGAAGCGGAGCTTAGGGCTTGCATTGCCGGTCTCTACATAGGTATTTCTCTTCATAATCCTATAATTTTAGAGACTGATTGCGCTTTTGTGGTAGCGTCTCTTGCATCGGGGGACTATGACAGGTCTGCTATGCGTGACCTGAAGATGAAAGCGTTGAGCATCTCGAAGTTGATCAATAATCTTCAATTGTCAATGATTAGCCGCTCGCCAATAAGGTGGCACACTTAATCGCTAAGTATAGCTTTGACAATAGATTAGATGGTATTCTTGTAAATAACGCATCACCTGTGTGGTGAATATTGTATCGAATTAGTGTACTGGTGTGGCTGGTTAATTAATATAAGGTGGTGTTAAAAAAAGTATAAATTTGGTCAAACACTTTGCAAACGGTTGACGGGAGTAAAAAGGACCAGAGGGAGTATCACGCATGCGGAGTAGACAAAAAAATTGCTTTTCTAAAAAAAGGCAAAAAAATTGCTCATTTATAGCCGGTCGAAGTCTCAAAGGGCGCGACCACGCGAGGGAGGCGAAGGTCGTGGGAGGCGCGACGTTTGACGGAATTAAGTGAAGTTACATCCACGCGCCGGCATGGCGTGCGAACAGGCAGAAGCTATACCATCAGGCCTATGATATGTGTCTAGTAGACATGACATCTAGTGGGTCCCGCATAGTTCTCGAAAACTCTTTGGGGGCTTGCAGTTGTTTATCCACTGGGCAAGCCAGCAACCCCACGCCATTCGCATGCCCTACTCGTCCATGTCTTCTACCTTACAACAGTTCGCTCCCAGTCGTCCCGTCCTTTCACATTAGTTCACTCCCAGTTTTTTTTGCGGGGCACAACAGTTCAACTTCTCCTAACCCTCCTCCAAAATCCATGGCCTCCCAAATCTCCATGGTCGCTGCTGAGTACCGGCGGTCAGTTCATTGTCATCTACACACGTGGATCCGCGACGGTGAAAGCATGGCTTGCTCGCTTCCTACGCATGTTCAACAGTTCAACGGATGAGTGGGTTGCTGGGCTAGATGTTGAGTACACCACAGTCCTGGGACGAGAGAAGGATCAAACGGACGAAGAGAGTAAGAAGCCCGCCGTGATCCAGGTTTGCGTACATAACGTTTGCTTGGTCTACCACATATGCCATGCCGACGTTAAGTGCCAGGATTTTTAGAACTTCCTCAAGGACAAAAGAGTGAAATTCGTTACTGTAGGCTTTAAGAACAACTGGGATGTCCTGCGTCGGATAGGTCTCGTTGTAGGCCAGCCCTTCGATCTCCGTATAGGCAAGCCCGGTGTCCTCCTCTCAACCTTCAATGCTGACCACGGCAGCAGCCATGATTGATCCTTCAGACGCTAAACCAAGAAACCTCATCACGAGTTTCATCATGCATGGGAGTTGAAGACATTAGATGAAGATCACATCCTGTACGTAGCAATGGATGCCTACCTTTGTTTAAATATCTACAAGGGTTGGATGAAGAAGCAGAGCCCAGTGTCCGGTTCAAGCAAAGAAGCGTCGGCGAAGAGGAAGAGGAAGAGGGACGAGGACAAAGTCGAGGACATGGACTCGGACTCCGAGTAGGTGGCAGTGCCGTCGCTCATGCTGGTTCTACTGCAGTGTCAAGCGGACTAGTTGCTTAGTTTATTTTCAAGGGTGTGTTGTGTTGAGGCCCCAGAAGAACTATGTTTATGTTCTTTCTCGTTATTTGAACTCTTTAGTACATACAGTAGTACTAGTACTATGTCTTACTACTGTTCTTCTTGCAGTTGGTACTACTGTCCGTATCTTCGTGTTCCTACTATACTTAATACGTTCGTACTAGTAGTATAATTTGGGTTAGTCGATTTGTGAAAGAAGTTCGACGGAGCGAAGGAAGAACACGGCAGAAGAGGTGGAAGAAGCCCTTCTAGCCATCCATGTTGCATTAAACAGCTCACATGAGTCGACTGACCCAAATTGCTCCTTCAGATTGCAGGATCTAGGTGGCATTCAAGGTCTCGAAGGTAGATTCTGCGTCCGCACCCGGTTTGCGGGCTCGACGCGCGCGCGACCGGCTTCCGCCGCGACAGCCACCATGCGCGCCTCCTCCGCGCGGGCGGAGACGACAATGACACGCTAGTTCCTCCTCGCCGGCGTGCTGGAGCACGCGCTCGTCCTCCTCTTCATATGTTGCGTGCATAGACACGGCTCCACCAGCTGCTCGCGTGCTTGGCAGCGCGGCGGCATCACGACGAGGGACTGCAGGCGACGTGAGCGGGTGAGCCTTCGGCTTCATGGCACAGGGATGGCGGCGACACGGCGGTGATGGGCGAGAAATTGTTGGCCGAAGCAGGCGGGCGCCGGCATGCGCAACGGCGGCGGCATATTGATGAGTGCGCGTGTGGGAGCTTACTTTAGTTTTATATATAAGGTTGGTCAAACTTAAAAGAAAACCTTACTAGTACATGTAAACATTAGACTTAGGCAGCGCTTTTATTAGTTAGTACCACAGCCACGATGCGGAATCCTGTGCAAGCGCGTGAACCGCGGCCGCACAGTCGATCTAACGGTGCATCACCGCGTCGCGCTCGAAGGACATCCACCGAACCTTTTTGTGTGTGTGAAAACAATCCTCGAATATTACTCAACTTTTTTTTCCTGTGAAAGTTCTTGACGCTGCAATATTTTCATATATTTGAATTTAGCTCCAGTTCGTGTTTATTTGGATTTGGACGTTTTAGGTGCGCCCTAGTTTTTTTAATACTGATTTTGTGTGTGTGACTGAGAGAGAACGTGTGTATGTGTCCATATGTGTGTTGTGGCGGAAGGGCAATATGGAGACGGTGTGCATGTGATACAGACATAGCGAGGTGTGAATGTGCAAATGATCATGCATGAGTGAGACATAGACAGATGCCGACGTTGTGTATACATGAGAGAACGGTCTTCTAGTTTACTTGTGTGTGTGAGAGAGAGAGAGAGGGAGAGAGAGAGAGAGAGAGAGAGAGAGAGGAGCATCCGTAACACAACAACCATCTCTCTCGATTCGTCCGTCCCTCGCACGATCGCATGCAACACATGCATCAACGCACACATTTTGACACCCTCACCCGGCCCCTGCCCAGCTCAAGGCCCGCACAATCTCTTCGTGAATACCCATTTCTCTCCTTAGGTTTGTTTTCTCTCAATATCTGACACACACACACAGAGAGAGAGACACACGCAGCACAACACACACACACTCCCCCAAGCACACAATTCATCCCCATCCAAGGTTATACGGCGACCACTCTTGCTTGTGCTTCTTTGCACCCCAACATGCACAACACCTCAATATTCAAAGAGGGCATCGAGCAGATCGAAGACGGCGACCACACCGCGCTAGAGAATAGTCATTTGGAAGCAGGGTGATGTGACGACGGCCGACTCCTCCCCCACTCTCTCTCTCTCTCTCTCTCTCTCTCTCTCTCTCTCTTGCACAAAATTACCAATCCCTCTCTCCCCCGCACAAAATTGTCAATCCCTCAACCCACGAGATCCTTCCCCTCTTGTCCATGTTTTTCCAGCTCTCTCATCAAACATGTTGTCTCTTCTCCTTCCACGTATACAGAATCCAGATGCACACGCATCTCATGTATATTAAATGTATCCATCTTTCTCACAGACCTAACTTCTTCCTCTCTCTTTATCTCTCTATCTCTCTCTCTGTGTCTCGTTAGGTATGTCTCCTACTCTCTCGTCCACATACATACAATCTTTCCCGCCCTATCTGCTCCATCTTCAAAAGCTCGCTCTGCACGTTTCATTCACACATTGGGATATGTCAAAATGTTGCTTCTATAATGGTTGATGTTGAGTTATGGTTGTTTTTGTTGCATCCTACAAAGTAATAACTATGAAATGCATTTAGATTCTCATTTGACTGGGATTATGTGAGTTTGAGCATGTTGTGAAGTACTATAGACCTTGTATACATCTTGGGATTCGACAATGATTGTAACTATTGAATTGTATAGACCATTACATTCAAGTCAATAGCCTAATATATTTATTTCACAATTTCAACAAATGATTAGTTCACTACAAACTAAGAAAACAAATGTGTACTCCTCCATTTTAATTTAAGTCCGCGTATTAGCATTGGTCAAAGTCAAGTTTTGTAAACTCTCGAAAGCTTATAACAAAAATATTAACATATACAATAACAAATAAATACCATTAGATTCATTATTGAATGTACTTTCACATCATACATATTTGTTATGGTAAATGTTTATATTTTTCTATAAACTTGGTCAAACTTTAGGAAGTTTGACTTGGTCAAACCTAATATGCAGAGTTTACTACTACTACTCGCTAGTTGCTTAGCCGAATCACTCAACACGCCACACGGGAGTCCAAAGTGTCACAAATTTTGAGGTCGGCGGGAAAATCTCCCGACCACTCGATTCGAAAGCAAAGGAAGTTACCATCATAGCCTTCAGAGCAGGCCTACGGATGACGCTTGGTAGGTGTCAGGACCGGATTTTCGGGATATCAATTTCCCAGAAAATGGCCCTTGTGCTCACCAGCCCCAGGATTACTGTTAGCTGATGAGGCACCAACTTGATACAAGAATTCCAAGCAAAAATACAAAATGTGTAGTACAAGACCATTCTGGCCTATGAGTACAACAATTGGTTTCTAGTGGCTGATGGCGGAAGCGGTTTGTGGTTCATCTGCGTCTATGGGACTCCATTTCCCACAGGAACAGCTCACCAGGGTAACTCCTATCTTTGTGAGGCTGCTGTCACCATTGCGTGGATTCCGGGGCTGTCATCACAACGCTCCTCTCCATGCAAGAAATCTGGCCAAGACAATAGCCAGGGACATGCCAGTCAGTACTTTTGAATGTACTCGCAAACATCATGAACACAGGTATAATATAACAAATGATATTCATGCTCCGAAATAGTCTATGTTCACAACGTCAGTCACAAAATAACAATCCATGATGCACGCAAGCAGGGTTATTTATATATAACATGAAGATGCAATAAGGGAGTAGAAATAGAATGCACCGATCAGGTGTCTGAAGCGACGCCTCGAAAGGATAATAATATAAAGGATGCCTCAGTCGGGCGTATCAGCGACGCCACATAAAGGGCTTATAAATAAAAGAAATAACAAACATGCCACAGTCGGGCGTCTGTGCGACGCCACATAAACGGCTTATAAAGAAAATAAATAACAAGCATGCCCGCGATCGAGGCGTCTCAAATGACACCACATAAAGGGCTTATAAGTGAAATTAATAACAAGTATGCCACAGTCGGGCGTCTCAGCGACAGCACATAAAGGGCTTATAAGAGGGTAGTCACAGTGAATATCCAGGAGGCAGAACCGTCCCAGGGATACTCAATAATTCAAATAATAAAAAGGGTTAGTCCATAATAATAATAATCATAATCATCATAAGTCACAAGTCATGATCCATGTTCTGGTTTAGCAGTTTCTCCTCCGGAGACCGACACTAAGACCGACACTTGACCTATCCCAGACTGTAGTCCTTAACCATGGACACGGCTATTCGGATAGATATAACCTCTGCAGAGGGTGTACTCTTTACCCACGAGTAACGGATTCCTTTAGTCCATCGGGACTAATTCCATTCACGGTCTTTTAATTGAAAACACACCTAACCCGCACACACCAGCTTAACTTACCGGTGTCTGGAATCACCCACGACACATGTTAAGCAAAACTATAAGTGGGGAGGCTACAACCTCGATTAGCATGGGATCAGATTTATACCGCGCGCTACTAAGGGGTGCCCCCTCTCGGTCCCAACCGGAAACACCCATGCCTCGGACCAAGTGGCATGCCTAACGGATGCAGCCGGTATCTTCCACCATGGCCTCTCTGTACGGTGTGTGCCAAGAAAGGGGTTGACAACTTACTGAATTGTACCCTACCTGCAATAGGGACAAGTGGTAGTATGAAACAAGTATGGGGGTTACTGGAACAAGACTCGATCTATGGTCGACTCAGGAGGTTTAAGTATTCCCTGCATGATTAGCATAACAAGTATATTTCAACCAACAGACAGAATCACCACTCATCATACCTCATCATGCCATACCGGACACAACCGTCTCAACGAGGAACTAGAGACAAGCTCGTGTCTACCCAAGACAGAGAGTTTCCCGGCTTCCTTCCGGTAGGCATGGAAGGCATACGAGGGTTATTACTATCACAAGCATATCCATTTCCAACAGCAAAGAATCTTCATTATGCACTCATGCGTATGGTCATATCATCACATAAAATAAGAATGCTCCATGTCAAGGTGGTGTTGTAACCGTATCAAACAACACACAAAAATATTATGTCAGGGTTCAGAATGCTTGCCTTCAAGAGTATGCAAGTGGGGGTGCACTTTTTGAAAGTTGCCTTCTTCTTCAAAATCCTATTTTATGAAAATTTGAATTAACACATAGTTTCAAAACAGTACAAAAAGTTGTTTTGTAAAATTTTCAAATAAATATGAAAATAAACTAGACAGAATTTGAGAAACATTAGAAAAAGAATCAAATCAATTGGACATGTATTTTAAAAGTTATAGCCAGTCAAAGTTTAGTAAAAAATCTGTTTTTAAAAAAACCAGAAAGAGAAAACGTTTCGGGGAGCTTACGCTTTCCTCTAGCGAGGACGTATTCGTTGGAATACGCTTCCACTTAAACACGTTTCGGCGGGGCTGGGTCACTGATAGTGGGTCCCTTGGGCCCACTGGTCAGGTTTGACCTGTCGCCCGCGCCTCCCTCCTCCTCTGTCTGAGCGGTGGCGGGGTTCCGGCGATCGCCGTCGACGAACCGCGGCTCCCCACGGGGTTTCGAGGGCGGGGATGGATCCGCCAGGCCCGGGCGGTCCTCCCAGTGGTCACTAGGTTGGCGGGGGTGGAGGGGGTCGCCGTCGGCAAGCTCTGCGGCGGACGGTGGCTTCGGGAGGATTGGGGCTTCGAGCTACGGTGGCTCCCGGTCGAGGCCGAGGTCTTTGGGTGGCTCATAAGATCGAGGAAGAGGATGGGAGCACTTTGGATGGAAGGGGGGCTCTGCCATGCAACGGGACCGGCGGGCGGCGGCGGCCGACCTGGCCGGAGACGGGGGAGACGGCCTCCCTCCGCCGATTGCTGGCTGTGGGGGCATTAGGGGGTGGTAGGAGGTCGCCTGAGGGTCTGGTTGAGCTCGAGGCTCCTTTTTTTAGGCGGCCGAGGTCAGTTCGACGGCGGCCGAGGATAGGAACGGTGAACCGCCGTTCTGTAGCCAGGGGCGCGTGGCAATGGTTGGCGGGGTCTGGCAGGGCGTGGGGATGAGCTCGAGCTGTTCAGGGGCGAGCTAGTGCGCGGCTGTGGCTCGGGAGGCGCCGTCCATGGCAGAGGCTGTCGGAGCGGCGGTGGCGGCTTGCGGTGGTGGCGCTGTAGGGCGCCAGGAGGGGGGCCAGGGCGGCTCTGCGACAAGGGAGGCGTCGGGCGCGATGGCTCGGGGCGGGCACGGATCAGAACAAACGCGGGGAGGCGGCAACGAGACGCGGCGACTCGGGCGCACCCACGTGCAAAATGCGCGCTCTGGCCGCGCCCAGAGCACGCACGCGAGGTGCTCGGCAAAATGCCAATGCCTGCTAGGGGGCTCTAATCCACATGAGGCTTAGCAGGGTGGGGCTATAGACTACGGTAGAGCCCTGAGACATGCTGTTTAGGCAAAGTAAGTAGGTTCAAAAAGCAAACTAGGTTTCATGCCAATTCTGTTCGTGAACCCAAGGTGTTTGACAGAATGCTATGGTCATCTAGGCATCTCCTGGGGTGGCCAAAAACTCCAGATCATAGCCTCTTGAGGTACAAGTGATGATGGCAAGGTTATTTGGGCAAAACCAGAAACTTGTTAGTGCAAGTTTTTGAGAAAACCAATTCTGGACAGAAAGTAAAGTGCATCATTGCGTGGACTAAAAATACTCCAATGGGTCCACTTTCCTGTACTTAAGGGTTTTGTAGGGTGGTCTATAAGCAGGAGAAAGATCATGGGCACTAGAGCAAAATAAAATAGGGTTGCAGTAGAAAATGCCAAACTGGACCAGAGAGCAAAAGAGGATGTTTTGCTCAATTCTTTCAAAGAACACCAGTGGGTTTTTGCACAATGTTGAATTATATACTCCTACTGACATCCCCTAATTTTGGTGGAAGTTTTAACGGAATATTTAAATAGGTTGTAGTGCAAAAGTGCAAACTGGACCAGATTTGAAAACTTGGGGTAGAGCTCAAAATCTCCAAATGACTAAAAGATATTTTTGCATAAAAGTGATTTAGGAACATCACATATCATCCCCAAATTTTGGTGGGATTTTTAAATAAATTTATCAAAGGGTTGTAGTGCAAAAGAGGCTCTAAGGCTTATGAGAAACCATTTTAAAAGAATTAAAGCTCAGGAAAATTAATTATAGAAATAATTCCACTGATAAAATAAATTTTTCATGAGATGGTATACTAGTCCAACAACATTTGAAAAGTTTTTACTTGGGGTGGAAACTCCACAACTCAGAAGAAAAGAGTGGTTCTGAACCAAAAGAAAATCCAGAAAATAAAAATTTAATTTACCAAGGCAAAATTTTAATCAATAAATAATGGTTTAATTTTTGGGGTGTTACAACACTACCCCCCTTAAGAAAATTCTCGTCCTCAAAATTTTCTAAGGGTTGCTTTGAAAATATTACTCCTATTAGCTGAAGCCAAACAGTTTACTCATAGCAAAAACTTAGGGTACAACGCATAAGCTGCAACACATAAATAAATGCTGGGACAATGAACAATAGCAGTGATGTCTACAATGAAAACGGTAAATGGACAGGGTCCTGAGAAAACGTCTATGGTACTGGGGCACACTCCTCTTCTATCGGGGAAAGCGGATTGACTAGTCGGTGAATGCGTCCCTCCTGGTTGGGCCTCAATGGTCTGCCGATGGCGATCTGAGGATTTAAATCAGCGAGGCTCTGGAGATAACCCATTACTCACTGGGTTAAATGCTCTTGGGCGATAACGTACTGGGCAAGGTTGGCCAGTACTGGGTCTCTCTCAATTCGTCCACCGGGAAAAGATGCTACTTCTCCGTCTTTGCCGCACTCGGGAAGTAATAATACTCTCGTTCGCTGGCATAGGGCACCGTGAATTGAAGGCGAGCAAGCGCTTCGTACGCAGCAGCTTCTATGTCCATATGCGGAGTCGGCATAGATTTCCCCACGAAGGAGGCTTCCGTTGGGTCTTGGTTTGGTTTTGCGGGAGGGATGTGCACCACTGCCTAATATTTCGAGGTGGATGGAGTGATCCTCGATTTGAGCAACTCGTACTGGGGTGGTTGGATAGAACTCATGGTACTGCGGATAAAGTCCCACAATATTTTAACAAAACTACCTAGGGTGGCATCTGGGTTCTCAGATAAATACTAGGGCTCGTCATGGCAAAGGAATGGCTGTGAGAGTTGTGCACAAGGTGAGGGGTACTTGGCAAGGTCACGAGGTGGTCTTTTATATAGTATCTAGGCTGGGTCATTAATCGTGGTGAGGGGCAACTAGTTTGTGGTTCTGCTCTCTGAGATCAGGGTCAATGCCACAGATACACATATCTCGCAAAAGCGACGTATTATTGTGGGTGTCGTCGGGGTTGGTTTTTGGTAGCTATGCCCGGAATTAAAAATGCAATCGTACACCAACATACTTATGCATGGCTACTATTTAAAATAGGGGCGCACAAGCAAACATCATTTAATTATGGCGATACAGGATCGCACAATTACAGGGTGTGGACATACTAAGACTCGGTACTACTCGAGTGACTTTAGTCTACCTCGTTAATATCTAAGCGGGCGTGCCTTGTGGATGCCGAGGCTTCTCCACGGGTTTCACCGTCGGGGTTAGCTTGAGGGGTTGAGGAACTGCAGGGTCGGGGTAGCGATGATGACCATCGTGGGGGTTGTTGGCCACAATCCCGTTGGAGCGTGTTCCCAAAAGGAGACGAAGCACTTCTGGGGACACCAAAGTATTTTGGTCGATGGCTGGGGCGGACCTCAAGGACTCGATCGGTTGTCCGAATAGCACGACTGGGTTGTCGGCGTCGGGCTCATCTTCTCCTCTTGCCGGGGCTTGGTGAACTAGTTCTCCACGAGCTGCAATCAGATCAAGGGTGATTTGATCGAACAGTCCCTCTAGTGCACTTACATAGCGCACTAGATGCAACAATGCAGGATATGTCTCGTGATCTCCATTGGCAAACTGGGGTGGCCTACCATACCCGTCACGGCTGGGGTAGTAGTAGAACGAGCGACAGTTAACTCTGGGCAACAAGTGCCGGAGTTGAACTATAGCCTCTCGAGCAGCTAGTTGGATGGCTTGTGGCTCAAAGGAAGTTGTCCTTCCGGTGAACCTGTAGGGGCGTTCACGATAGACCCTACCATAGACGTGTATCGTGGCCCAGTAATTGACGGCTCGCCATCATGGGCCCTTGATACACAACATACTCTGGGGGTTCTTCTAATGCAAAGGCACGGCGGGTGAGGTTTGCTAGCACGGTCACAAATCCTCCAAGGTTGGTTGCTGTGGTCTCATTGTGAACAATGGGGCCAGGCATTATAGCTTGGTTTGGGGTAGAGGTTGTTGTTTGCTGGGTTGAGGCTAGCATGCCCTTTTTATAGAAAAAGGGGACGGAGTCTTCCTGCGCACGCTTGTGAAAGAGACTATGTAGGTGTCGGTCACTGACGCGTGATCGACAGGCTAGGCTGATAGGTTAGGCACGACTGCCAAAAGGTGTCGGGTCACTGTGTGGCTATCTTACACGAGAAGCTTGGCGGGGGTTAGGTTAAGGTCTGGTGGGTTGGTTAACCTAGGTTTTTCGACCTGGCTAAGAAAGGATTAGCCAATGGTCAGTCTGGCTCTGATACCAAGGTTGTCAGGACCGGATTTTTGGGATATCAATTTCCCAGAAAATGGCCCTTGTGCTCACCAGCCCCGGGATTACTGTTAGCTGATGAGGCACCAACTTGATACAGGAATTCCAAGAAAAATACAAAATGTGTAGTACAAGACCATTCTGGCCTATGAGTACAACAATTGGTTTCTAGTGGCTGATGGCGGAAGCGGTTTATGGTTCATCTGCGTCTATGGGACTCCATTTCCCACAGGAACAGCTGACCAGGGTAACTCCTATCTTCACAAGGCTACTGTCACCATTGCTTGGGTTCCGGGGCTGTCATCACAACGCTCCTCTCCATGCAAGAAATCTGGCCAAGACAATAGCCAGGGACAAGCCAGTGAGTATTTTTGAATGTACTCGCAAACATCATGAACACAGTTATAATGTAACAAATGATATTCATGCTCTGAAATAGTCTATGTTCACAACGTCAGTCACAAAATAACAATCCATTATGCACGCAAGCAGGGTTATTTATATATAACATGAAGATGCAATAAGGGAGTAGAAATAGAATGCACCGATCGGGTGTCTGAAGCGACGCCTCGAAACGATAATAATATAAAGCATGCCTCAGTCGGGCGTCTCAGCGGCGCCACATAAAGGGCTTATAAATAAAAGAAATAACAAACGTGCCACAGTCGGGCGTCTATGCGGCGCCACATAAAGGGCTTATAAAGTAAATAAATAACAAGCATGCCACAGTCGGGCGTCTCAGCGACACCACATAAAGGGCTTATAAGTGAAATTAATAACAAGTATGCCACGATCCAGGCGTCTCAAATGACAAAGACATAAAGGGCTTATAAGAGGGTAGTCACGGTGAATATCCAGGAGGCGTAACCGTCCTGTGGATACTCAATAATCAAATAATAAAAAGGGTTAGTCCATAATAATAATAATCATAATCATCATAAGTCACAAGTCATGATCCATGTTCTGGTTTAGCAGTTTCTCCTCCGAAGACCGACACTAAGACCGACACTTGACCCATCCCAGACTGTAGTCCTTAACCATGGACACGGCTATTTGGATAGATATAACCTCTGCAGAGGGTGTACTCTTTACCCACGAGTAATGGATTCCTTTATTACATTGGGACTAGTTCCATTTACGGTCTGTTAATTGAAAACACACCTGACCCGCACACACCAGCTTAACTTATCGGTGTCTGGAATCACCCACGACACCTGTTAAGCAAAACTCTAAGTGGGGAGGCTACAACCTCGATTAGCATGGGATCAAATTTATACCGCGCGCTACTAAGGGATGCCCCCCCTCTCGGTCCCAATCGGAAACACCGATGCCCCCGGACCAAGTGGCATGCCTACCGAATGCAGCCGGTATCTTCCACCATGGCCTCTCTATACGGTGTGTGCCAAGAAAGGGGTTGACAACTTACTGAACTGTACCCTACCTGCGGCAGGGACAAGTGGTAGTACGAAACAAGTATGGGGGTTATCGAACAAGACTCGATCTATGGTCGACTCAGAGGTTTAAGTATTCCCTGCATGATTAGCATAACAAGTATATTTCAACCAATGCATGTAATCACCACTCATCATACCTCATCATGCCATACCGGACACAACCATCTCGACGAGGAACTAGAGACAAGCTCGTGTCTACCCAAGACAGAGAGTTTCCCGGCTTCCTTCCGGTAGGCATGGAAGGCATACGAGGGTGATTACTATCACAAGCATATCCATTTCCAACCGCAAAGAATCTTCATTATGCACTCATGCGTATGATATATCATCACATAAAATAACGAAAGCTCCATGTCAAGGTGGTGTTGTAACCGTATCAAACAACACACAAAAATATTATGCCAGGGTTCAGAATGCTTGCCTTCAAGAGTATGCAAGTGGGGGTGCACTTTTTGAAAGTTGCCTTCTTCTTCAAAATCCTATTTTATGAAATTTTGAATTAACACATAGTTTCAAAATAGTACAAAAAGTTGTTTTGGAAAATTTTCAAATAAATATGAAAATAAACTAGACAGAATTTGAGAAACAACAAAAAACGAATCAAATCAATTGGACTTGTATTTTAAAAGTTATAGCCAGTCAAAGTTTAGTCAAAAATCTGTTTTTAATAAAACCAGAAAGAGAAAACGTTTCGGGGAGCTTACGCTTTCCTCTAGCGAAGACGTATTCGGTGGAATACGCTTCCACTTAAACATGTTTCGGCGGGGCTGGGTCACTGACAGTTGGTCCCTTGGGCCCACTGGTCAGGTTTGACCAGTCGCCTGCGCCTCCCTCCTCCTCTGTCTAAGCGGTGGCGGGGTTCCGGCGATCGCTGTCGATGAACCACGGCTCCCCACGGGGTTCCGAGGGCAGGGATGGATCCGCCAGCCCCGAGCGGTCCTCCCAGTGGTCGCTAGGTTGGCGGGGGTGGAGGGGGTCGTCGACGGCGAGCTCTGCGGCGGACGGTGGCTTCGGGAGGATTGGGGCTTCGAGCTACGGTGGCTCCCGGTCGAGGCTGAGGTGCTGGGTGGCTCCGCAAGATCGAGGGGAAGAGGATGGGAGCACTGGATGGACGGGGGGGCTTGGGAAGAACGGGACCGGAAGGCGGCGGCGGCCGAACTGGCCGGAGACGGGGGAGACGGCCTCCCTCCGCCGATTGCTGGTTGTGGGGGCACTAGGGGGTGGTAGGAGGTCGCCTGAGGGTCTGGTTGAGCTCGGGACTCCTTTTTATAGGCGGCCGAGGTCGGTTCGACGGCGGCCGAGGATAGGTACGGTGAACCGCCATTCTGCAGCCAGGGGCGCGTGGCGATGGCTGGCGGGGTCTGGCAGGGCGATGGGATGAGCTCGAGCTGTTCAGGGGCGAGCTGGCGCCCGGCTGTGGCTCGGGCGGCGCCGTTCATGGCAGAGGCTGTCAAACCGGCGGTGGCGGCTTGCGGTGGTGGCGTTGTAGGGCGCCAGGAGGGGGGCCAGGGCGGCTCTGCGACGATGGAGGGGTCGAGCGCGATGGCTGGGGGTGGGCACGGATCAGAACGAACGCGGGGAGGCGGCAAGGAGACGCGGCGACTAGGGCGCACCCACGTGCAAAACGCGCGCTCTAGCCGCGCCCAGAGCACGCACGCGAGGTGCTCGGCAAAATGCCAATGCCTGCCAGGGGGCTCTAATCCACATGAGGCTTAGCAGGGTGGGGCTATAGACTACAGTAGAGCCCTGAGACATGTTGTTTAGGCAAAGTAAGTAGGTTCAAAAAGCAAACTAGGTTTCATGCCAATTTCGCTCATGAACCCAAGGTGTTTGATGAATGCTATGGTCATCTAGGCATCTCCTGGGGTGGCCAAAAACTCCAGATCATAGCCTCTTGAGGTACAAGTGATGATGGCAAGGTTATTTGGGCAAAACCAGAAACTTGTTAGTGCAAGTTTTTGTGAAAACCAATTCTGGACAGAAAGTGAAGTGCATCATTGCATGGACTAAAAATACTCCAATGGGTCCACTCTCCTGTACTTAAGGGTTTTGTAGGGTGGTCTATAAGCAGGAGAAAGATCATGGGCACTAGAGCAAAATAAAATAGGGTTGCGAGAAAATGCCAAATCGACCGTAGAGCAAAAGATGATGGTTTGCTCAAATTTTTCAAAGAACACCAGTGGGTTTTTGCACAAAGTTGAATAATATACTCCTACTGACATCCCATAATTTTGGTGGAAGTTTTGACGGAATATTTAAATAGGTTGCTGTGCAAAAGTGCAAACTGGACCAGATTTGAAAACTTGGGGTAAAGCCCAAAATCTCCAAATGACTAAAGGGTATTTTTGCATAAAAGTGATTTAGGAACATCACATGTCATCCCCAAATTTTGGTGGGATTTTTAAATAAATTTATCGAAGGGTTGTAGTGCAAAAGAGGCTCTAAGGCTTATGAGAAACCATTTTAAAAGAATTAAAGCTCAGGAATATTAATTATATAAATAATTCCACTGATAAAAGAAATGTTTCATGAGAGGGTATACAAGTCCAACAACATTTGAAAAGTTTTTACTTGGGGTGGAAACTCCACAACTCAGAAGAAAAGTGTGGTTTTGAACCAAAAGAAATTCCAGAAAATAAAAATTTAGTTTACCAAGGCAAAATTTTAATCAATAAATCATGGTTAAATTTTTGGGGTGTTATAGTAGGGGGCTGTTTTCGTAACTTCAGGTTCACCCTACCCAGCCAACCCCACCCCGGCACCCAAAGTAGTACACCTGAATACTCCCCATTTTCTATCCCCACCGCAAAATAGACTTCTCCACGGCACCGCAGCCTTCGTGCTCCTCCCTTTACATCGATTGCACTCGTCCACCGCAAGATTCCGCCTCATCGACGACCTCGTGACGCCGTGACTGGAGCAGTCCACCATCGCTGCCAGACATGGAGCCTCTTCCCAAGATCATCTTCCACGGTCTCGGATCTGCTTCCGGAAGCCGATGCTGCACGTAAGTACCACCGTCGTGGACAATGAACTGACTCCGCTGTCGACCATGACTCACAGAGGCCGCGCAACCATCGTTCTCCTCCTTGATTGGTAATGTGTGTATTGAATCACTTAGCAAAGACATGTGCAGTTCCAATTTTGTTCATACCACCCTTCAAATTTCCTGGGTGCTATTGTTCCCGTAAAAGTAATTGGTTATAGCCTCCATTGTCCAACAGAATATCAGCTTGTAATTGTGCATCGCTCTTGTATCGCACTGTGCTTGGGTAGGTTTTTCATCTGCAACCAGTAGTGTGGCAAATGATGGAAAGGTTTTTAGAACTAGCAAGATGCCCATGCGTTGCACGCATCAAGATGCATTTGTATGAGTAGTTTATCTTGTGGGAGAAAAGGATGAACGAGTGAAGGCCTTATTTGCAAATCTGGAGAGGGGTATGGGTATCTTTTTGCAAAATTCCCATTTGTTTCTTTCCTATCTGTCAGATATAAACCGGACGGCCTATATTGCAAGAAAAAAAAGTATAGAGAAAAAAAGTAGACAGTAAAGGAAGTAGAGATAAATATTAAACATAAAATATAAAATAAATATAACAGTAGAGAAGAGAGTAGAGATAGCGTAGACGCCGGTAAAGGATCGTATGCTGAAAAGCGGCCAAGCGTGCGCTAGTTTTGGCGCTTGGCGTTCGGGCGCGCTTTTGTAAAATCCAACGCCTCCCACCGCTCTGCGTTTTGCCACCGCTCTCTTCCCGCTTTACGCCGCCACCGCTCTCTCCCGCTCTTTTTTGCCTGCGCCAAGGCCGCCATGCCGCTGCCGCTGAAACTTGGAGATACCGCGGCGTCGCGTGCGCCTCTGGCGGCTTCTCCGCCGAGATCCGGTTCTGCTGGATGTGCCTCGGCCTCGCAATGTCGACATCGCCAACGAGGCCGCCACAGACGACGCGGCGGTGTGGCGCCCGGTGGCCTCATAGAACATTGAACTTCCCCAACGTGCCGACGCTGAGCGGCGCAGAGCTTCAGCGCCTCTACCGCGGCTTAGCACCGACGAGGATCGTCGTGACAACCGGAGGCGAGAGCACCATCTCGGCATCACCGAGATGGACGAGGAAGCCATGGCACTGTGGCGCCAACACTTTCCGCAGGACATCATCAACGAGCGCGAGTTCTACGCGCAAAGGAGGGCGGAGAGGGATAAGAGGAGGGCGGAGCGAGCCGCCTATCGCGAGGACAAGCGTAGGCGAAAAGCGGACGCTCAATTCAACATGAGGCTAGGTGCAGCGTCGCCCTGGGAATCCGACGATGATAGGTATCTTCACGCCTACAGTCAGACGTCGGAGTAGGACATCACCGAGGAGGAGTCGTACGATGAGGAGTAGTTGAATTATCTTTTTTTTATCTATCTATGCTGAGAACTATCCTCTACTCTCTAGTATCTACTTCTCGATCTCAAGATCAGAACGCTTTTTAAAGCGCCAGATTGCGATTCTGTTGGAGATGCTCTAACATGGCAAACGAGTGCTTTAATGTTGCCCACAAGATGCGCGAGTATTACTAGTAGTATATTTTTCTTGCCATGTTGAGATTTTAAAACCACGAGTGCGAACATGCAGAGGAGCAATGAAGACCAAACACGGGATATTCGGGACATCTTCAAGGAGCGTGGCAAGTTAAAGAGGAGTTGCACCGAACTCAGAAACGAGCTTTGGTAAGTAACACCCTTTCAATTACTTTCGTAGCCTCGTGTTCTTTGATGTGTATATGTTGTAGTTTCTGTTTCTCTTAAGCGTGGTGTTCTTCGATGTGTAATAAGAAGATTCTTAATCGTCCTAATGCTTTCGTTTTTAGCTTGATGTAGGAAGTGGGTGTTCTCACCTTGTAGTCTGTTTTTATTTTTATTTTCCTTTTGAATTCACTTCTTCGAGTTCTAATTTATCTAGCTTCTACTAGATGGATCTAGGTTGATCTGAGTATTGATCTAAAAAAGAAGTAACTTCATGTCAGGATGCAGTTCCTGGGAGGAGGGAAGTATGGTCAACCTCGAGATCATGTTTCCAAAATGAGGCTGGATTACACACAAGGTGCCAGTTCCCTAATGATGCTGGATTAGACACAAGGTGCAAATTCCCAGATGATGTTGGATTGCACACAAGCCAGGTGGAGTCGTCAGTTGTTCGTGTCCTCGTGGCATTAGTAAAGGCTGAAAGAAAGCGTGATGCAGCCCTTGAGAATGTAGCTGAGTTCCTGAAGAAGCGAAAAGAGCAATCAGATGCTCTCTTCACCCAAGCCAAAGAAGAGATCGAAGAAGCCAGAAATCAGCTAGCAGAGGCAGAGCAGGCTCGGCGTCTCCTGCTAACTAAAACTGCTGTCAATACAAAATTTCCTTCATAATAGCTAGGTTCAAATGTTTATCCAGACAGCATGCCTATTGTGATGTCCGTGCATCTACTGATGTGGCACAAAATATTTTTTTGGGTCATGTAATAACAGCAATTACTTTCCAAACAATACCGCATTTAAGCATTGGACATGGTATAGTTCACGCCAAGAAGCCCGACATTCCAAGTTCAACTTCCACATCAAACTCATGTTCACAGATATCTGCACATTCATACATAATGTCCACAACCATGATTCACTTCAAAGCCAAAAAAAAAGTGAGGAGAGTTCTAAATAAAGAAAATCCTCTACTAGTTCTTGCTACCAGTGCGAGCACAACAAGTCAAGACCATGCGTAAATTAATTATATTTTAGTCATTTTTTGTGTTCTAAAATGCCTGCCGGCTCACGGAAGGACATGTTGCCCGGCACGCTGGATTCAATGAAGGCAAAGGGCAGTCTTAAGCTGGTTGCACGCGCGAGGAGGCGTGCTCACTGGCTCTGCAGCCGAAAAGTGCCCTCTTGTCGGGCGCCACGATTCAATGCCTGCGTTATGAGAGGTCGCTATTCGTTAGAGCAATCACTTCCTCCAGTCCTTTTTGTTTGGGTATAACAAAATCTTGTTTTCCATTCACATTTTGCAAGTAAAATTGTGGACAATCTTTGACCCATAGTACGATGGGGACTAGTAAACCAGAATGGAGGTAGTAGTTTTTTTTAATCAAAGAAGGGTTTCCCCTTCCGATTTTCATTACTGAAAACCAGCATCTAAATATAAACCATAGTATTGGCCCTAGAACTACCAGGTTCAACATCTCGCAGCATAAACCCATACAACCTCCATCGCAAAAAAAATCATACAACCATACGCCAAGGAGGTACGTAGTACTCTGAATTCCATTTTCGCTCCATACCAATCGTTCTAAAAACTACTTACTACTTATAATGCGCCATTGAAAATCGGAACTCTTAACCCCGCTAAAAAAATGATCTTTAAAACGTGGCTACTCGATCTGTGGCAAGTGGCGAGCCACCGCGCTCCAAGTCGTTCACCTGTGGTCCCGACCATCAACTCCTACGGATCAAATTATCACGCGAGCTGACTATTCCTACAAAGGTGCTCCACCACGCACTCCGGTACCCTTGAATGCAGCAATTGTGCACCTAGGGTTTTAGGGTTTATTTGTTAACGCCGCCTTTACGTAACACTCATGTGTGCGAGACAATGAGAGGCCGATCATTGCGTCGTCGCCTCTTCTCTTCAGATATGTACTCCACCGCTTGTCTAGTGTCCAAAAATTATAATAACTACTAGCAATGTGCCAAAGCGTTGAAACACGATCAGAGCAGATAAATACATATTCACCGATTTGATACAAAAAAGTCAAGATTTAAAATACGTATATAACTAAAAATATGTTATGTTTCACTCAAAATATATTCCTTTGGCGGTTTTGATGAGATAAGGGAGGAATGTTGTTGGTTTCAAGATTCAATAAGTGGTATATGTCTAATTTCTACTCTTACTAGCAAGATGCCCGTGGGTTGCACAGAACATCAAGATCTTGTGGGGGAAAAGGATGAACGAGGGAAGGCCTTATCTGCAAATGTGGTGAAGAGTGCGGGCAAATTGCCATATTTTCCTTCCTATCCGTCAGATATAAACCGGACGACCTACATTGCAGGATGGCAGGCCCACCATCATCACCAACTCTATTTTTTATCCCTATTATAAAAAGCATTATCGGTGATGATCGTGTGCCTGCCATCCTCAAGATATAGGCCGTCCGATCTATATCTCGACGGATAGGAAGGAAACTATGGCAATTTTGCAAAAAGATACCCACACCCCTCTCCACATTTGCAAATAAGGCCTTCCCTCGTTCATCATTTTCCCCCACAAGATAAACTACTCATACAAATGCATCTTGATGTTCCATGCAACGCATGGGCATCTTGCTAGTTGTTGCAAAAATCCCATGTGTGTGTGAGAGAGAGGGAGAGTGGAGGAGGACGGAGTGCATGTGTGACAAAGACACAAGGAGTGTAAAGCGAGTAGGTATCATCTTAAAATGAGGCGATAGTGTGTGTGTGCACGATCGAGAGGGCGTGCCTCAAGAAGGGAAGAAAAATCTACATAGATACAAGGAGCGGGAGAGAGATGTGTATGTGATGGTGGAAGCACGAGTGTGCGGGTGTATAAACCTATCTAGAGGCTAGCTAGTCGATAAATGTTTGTGAGAGAAATACGAGTCGGGGTGCGAAAGCGAGAGTTTTTTGTGTGTGAGAGAGAGAGACGGTAGTCGGGAACGGGAGTGGAAGCAGGAGTTGTGTGTGTCTGTGAGAGAGAGAGAGAGAGAGAGAGAGAGAGAGAGGAGACGGTAGTCGGGGTTGTCTGATCGGTAAAAAAAAGAATAATGTCACCAGGATGGAGATTTAAAAGGAGATCGCAACAAATGTTGTGTCTACAGGAGAGAGAGAGAGAGAGAGAGTAATTTTAGTGGTATGAGTCATATGTAGAGACATATAGGGTGTGTGAGAGAATCCCATAGAGAGAAAGACAAAGTGAAAGACGAGTGGAGACTGTGTGTGTGGCGGTGAAAAAGAAAGCTTAGGTACAGAGTGATACCAGAGAACAGTAGAGACGTGAGAGATAATGAAAACCGTGTAATGTATAATGATAGGGAGAGTGTGACACTTCTCAAGGGAGACATCGAGAGACCATGTCTGCGAGGATAGGAGAAACATGAAGTGAGCGTGCGGGCGAGCTGGAGAAAAGAGAGTGATAGCTACCTGAAGGAGCATGCATGCGAGAGAGATGGGCGTGAAAGGACTGAACAAAAAAGGATTCAAATATTTGAATTCGAGATGATGATACATGCAATCCATACACGAACCAAAATTGATCTATCAAACATGCATACTCATATGAATTCACGTACATCTATGTTATTTAATATGTAGCTATTACTGATCCATACATTTTAGTAGAACATAATTTGGTTTAAAAAATTCGAATTCAACCTTAAGATTTCGAGATCGTTGTATTTGTAAATCATATTATACATATAAAGGAGCAGAATTCTTTGTTGTGCTTTTGAAAGTATATTAAAAAATGATGTATATAGAATGTAATTCCAATTGAAAATGGATCCCGCCCGAAAAAAATAGAATACAAACGGGATTCGAATTGAGTTGGCACGGTAAACGTGCACTCTGCAAAATTTGAACGAAGCGGGGAAAGTCGCAGTAACCGCCCGAAACCAAAATCTGTGAGATGGAAATCACTACTGCCTATCCCTGCCACGCAAAGCCTATCTGCTGGATTTCTATAGGTTTCGATAGGGGTAGGTTTGTAATTTCACCCAAACGTGACGTAACCACCTCACCCGGATTCATACATCGTTGGGCGCCAAAACACAATGTGTCCTTGGCGAAATCGACTCCTCCACGATTCATATTCATACGGTGGGCGCCAAAAACAAACTCTCGTCGGCAAATATTCGTATGCGAGATTACCGTCCTATCCCCAACCGACTAATGTTGCCGTGATGTAGTAGAAATTTGAAACAGGGGCTAAGTTTGTAAATTTCCTCGCATTTGAGACAAGCGCTACTAAATACATGGTTCCCCCCTTCCTCTCTACCTCCCTTTTCCCCATTCGTACTCCGTGGGCGCCAAAGCACTCTCTCCACCCCACCCTCCTTCGTCCGCCGCCGTCCGCCACCCCATCCACCACCGTCCTCCTCCACCATGCCGGAGCTGATACCCCGACGTCGCCGTCCATTACAAGAGATCGACCTCTCTCATCCACGGCTTCGGACCGGGATCCTTGCATCCCGTCCTCTCGCTTCATCCCCGCCGTCGTCCACCTTGCCGGCGCCGCTCCTACGACCGTCTCGTCCATCGCGCCCTGCCGCCACCATCTACCCTCCTAGATCTGCTTCCACGCTGCCGACACCCATCGCTACCGCAGCACCATCAAATTCTCAGCAGATGCGTCATACGCCGCACTGCAGGCGGTACTCTTTCAGATTCTGCTCAACTTATTTATCGCAGCAAGAAAATAGATCGCCATTGCTTTACTCGATTTCTTGTCTTGGTTGCGGTTGCCTTTGTCCGGTTTGCACCTTCAGATCCGCCATGGCACGCCAACACTATACTCCCAATGCTTATGGTTTTCCCTTTTATATTCCACACTAGTTAAATCACAAGAGACTAAATTTCAAAATTGGGTCACGATTTTCAGAGCTTTCGGAGTTCGCCGGTCTTGATCGAAGGGGCTCGGGTGGTTAGGGGCCTCACCGAACGAAGAAAACTTCGGCGCGGGTGGGGGTGGGGGTGGGGTGGCGGAGGAACACAAAGTGCGGTGGGGCGGTGGTCCGCCGTGGCCCGTGCGGTGTTCTGTATGGGAAGAATCGAGACGAGGAAGAAGAAGGGTTAGGAGACGAGGATCTTCATCCAACCGCCTGAAATGGTCGAGAGACAGCTAGGAATTGCATTCTTAATGCGCTCTCGTTCATCATGTGTGGGCACAAGCAACCAACATTTTATTATCCAAAATCTGCTTGCTCTTCTTTACCATGTTCCTCTTTCGTTCTTCTTTAATATGTACTCTCTCCGTTCCTAAATACAAGTCTTTGTATAGATTCCACCATGGACTACATATGGAGCAAAATGAGTGAATCTACACTCTAAAATGTATCTGGATACATATGTGTGTGATCCATAGTGGAAATCTCTACCAAGACTTACATTTTGGAACGGAGGGAGTATGATAGTAGTACAATATGTTCCTTGTACTGAAGATGAGTAGGGACATTTGCAGTGTATAGGTATATATGGTCGGTTGTGATGGACACTTTGAGCCTCTTTTATTCGTAGGATCTTGTAAACATAGGAATAGGATTTGTAGTGGCCTGCCCACTTGAATCCTATAAGAATAGCAAGGAAATGCGGGGAGCTGTGTCGCTTTGAGAGTTACATCGATATTAACAGTACCGCACCTTCACTTGAAGAGAGCTGGTATCTGAAGCCTTTCTAGCCGTCACCGCAATACTAGCACATATATTCCAAAGCAAGTTCCACTCTGCTGATTTTACTCGATGCTTAAGGTTTTCCGTTATATCTACACTATGATCTGTGTAGCTGCTTTGTGTCGCACTAGCAGCAGTCCACTCTTGAAGCTAAACGCTGCAATGACTTACAAAATTGGCACCAAGGCATTGAGTGCCATTCTGGATGCAATGAAACTCATACGCTCCCCACATGTTGATTCTTGTTCAGAATATGATCCTAATGACTATTCTAACCTCGAGGGGTCAAAGGTAGATGGCTCGTCCTATTCACCCATCGTGGTGCCTGTTCTAATTTGGCAATGTTTTATTGATTACAGTATCTTGCATATGTTGTCTTGCATTTCTTCTACTTTGTTGCACTGCCATCTTCTTAGTTTACTCATCATATATGTCGAGATGCCATGCCCATCCATTATCAATACATATTCCATCTGTCATCATACCATGTTTTTTCACTCAAATGTTGTTATTGTGCATCAGACATCAAAAAGGAAGAGGGTGATTGCCGAACCTGAAGGAGCACCAAAGAAAGTCCTTGAAAAAAGCGTGAAGGTGCCGGAGAAATCGACAAAGACTCCCACTTATATTGGTTGTACAACCGGTGACACAAAACGTAGGACCGACTCCAGCAGACTGTACCCATACTTCACCGCCACACCACTAGCCCCACCACACAGACCTGCACTCCAAAGAAAAGGTATAAAGATTTCATTTGCCATAGCACCAGCCGTACCGCATAAAAATCCCACTCCAGCAAAAAGTACAGCAAGTCCACCGGCCGAAGACCTATCCCAGCTGCAGAGACGGCCAATTCCTGCAGATTGGAACCCCATTCCATTTATTCCCAGTTTAAAAGACAATGCTTGTAATGTTGTTAGGGACTACGTGCATATATTCCCATCATGGGAAGATTATTGTGAAGACAAACACCATTTTCACATCTTCCTGTCCAACTTACGTGTAAGTGCTATTATTCATGGTTATTATTTTCCTGTTTTCTGCTGATTGAACACATCAATGATTTACATTACATTGTTGTAACTAGGCGATGGTCAATCTGGATAGTCATGACGAGCAAAGCTTGCTTGTGCTTTTCAAGGAAGCCTTGCAGCAGTATCGGTGTTACCTGAGGAAATCACACTTTGATGGCAATTCTATAAACGAATTTTTGGTGAAGTCTCCTGTGCTAAATTTAGAAGACATTGAATGGAAAAAATCTTGTTATGCACTGGTCTCGTTCCTGTGATGAGGTAATCGCCTATGAAATCACATGACAATTTGAACTTCTACTTTTCCGCATGTGCCTTACGGATCTTTTTGCGTGAAATCTGCTCAAGAAGAATTCGGTTTGACAAGAACGATAGAATATCGCAAATATGATGCCCGCTGCTTTGCTCTTGTTAGTACCTGTTGTCCTGTATCACTGTACTTGCATATATACCTAGTTCATTATGTGACAGCAGTATGCATGATAGCTTGCTTATCAATTGTTCGCTCCAAATTATCTGATCTGTATGAATGGTTACATTAGTGCAGAATATATTCAATGCCAATGTTTTTTTAGCTCTGCATTGTTCTTGTAAGTACATGTTGTCCTTTATCAGTGTACTTATAATGACAGGTAGTTATTCATGTACCATCACTCTATAGCTTATTTTCCTTTGCCCTCCATTTTCTACACATCAGATCTATATTTACTCTTACCATAAGGTTGGTACTGAAGAAGTTTAGCTGTGCATTGCTCTTGGTTGTACCTTTTGCCTGTATCGCTGCACTTACATTTATAGCTACTTGGTTATGTAGCATCACTCTTCATCTTATCTTAAATATTCTCCATTTTTTTGTATATTATCACATCTATATTTACTCTTAACAAAATTTAGAATAAAGGTAATGCTTTTGAAGAAGATTCTGTGGTAAACTTCTTGAATTGCCCCCCATCAGCATGGACAAGGCCTTTATAGAGCCTGTCTTCACCAATAATGTAAGTTTGTCCATCTCAAGCCTTCAAACTTTGTTGTATATATTTGGTTAGGCATGATTGCAACAGCTGTTTATTTTTGGTGTTTGCATCAAATTGCTTGTTTAAAGTTTATTATGTAGTTCATAAACAAAAGTTTGTCCTTTCTCAATTTAAGTTTTCAGTTGTACAACCAAGTTCCTTCTTCATACCATGTAAATTAAACTATACAGAGCAAG